>OY728157.1:1206391426-1207624139 GCA_963277665.1 Viscum album
TAATGTTCTATTATGTTTAACACGATAAATTTTTTAATAGTCCAAAATAACCAATTTAGTTCATGTGTTTTCAATAACTTAATTAAATAATAAATAATTTATACCGTAAAATTTTAATTTCAAAAATAGAATTTTGTGTTAATAAATGGATTCTATGGTTGGATAAGGATAAGAAGATAGGGTTTGAATTTTTATTACCCTCAACACTAGAGTATAACCAGGAAATACCTCTTGTTGTGACCTAGAATAGTCATATGGAAGGGGGAACTGGCCTAAAGTTTTGTAAGAAGGGGTAGGGGCAAATTTTTAATATAGGGATGATGATAGGAATGATATATGATATATTTACTAATTATGTCGGAAAATATACTTTTATATATATAAATATACATCACAATGACTAGTTTTTGAAAATTCACAATATTTAATATGGTTCGGTAGATGAAAAACACTAAAGATAGTGTCCGATTTGACTAACATTGTTTATGAGATATCTTCCTAGAAATGTAAAAATATTTGATATAACAATGAGTTTTGGGATAGGGAATATATTGTAAAATTTATCATAAAATTTCATGTATACTTATCACACCATTTATCAATATATGGTGAGGAGGATAAAGAGATATCATATTTTCTAGTAAACAAATGGATCCCAGACTTTTAATATCACATGAATCATGATAAATGTAACAACCATTGGGTGATAAGAGGATACTAATTCCACATGTGATTCTAATATGGTACATATATTTTAGGTTCATAATTCAATATTTACCACTTAAGGAACACATGGATGTGAGAATATTGATTTGGAAGTGTTCTATGTGTTCGATTCACCCTGCCAATATAAAAAATGGCATGAATGAATAACAACCTTGGTGTGAAGACTAAAATAGAAAATATAGGAGTCAAAGGCGGTAAATTAAGTGTTCTAGAATAGAAATTTCAATTTAGGTCATAGATATAATGAAGATGATCATCAATAAAATTTGAAACATGTATTCCACAACCATATCATCATGAATTGGTGAAAACAATCTAGGGTCAACCAGTAACCATGTATTAAATACACAGGGCCCTATATATTAATTCCATGAATCCTTTGAGAAGTTTATCCTCCATGGTATTTTGAATTTTAGATTGTTATGTCATCAATATATGAGAGAACATTTTTAAATGTAATGAAGATTTGTCAATTAATAATATAGGCACCACATGTGGGGAGAATAATTAAAGGGATCAAGGGTAGGTCTAAGAACATTGGGGAGATTATTTCATGAATTAGACATATTAGTAGTGTATAATAGTCTTATAATACTAAAAAAAAGGTTTACCCAGTTCTAGGGTTTTAACGGTGCTTTCTAAAAGTCATATTAAACCCAATTTCTCAGCACTAAAAAAATAACTATTAAAGGAGGTATTTAACGGTGATAAAAAACAATGTTAATGGTGGTTATATAACAGTTCTTATAAAAAAGAACTAGTAATTTCCCTAAATTGATCATATCTTGTATAAAATCACAGATAAAGGTGGGTATTTATCATTGATTCTAGAATAGTGAAAATAAAAGGGGGTTCATTAACAACACATTTAAGAATCACTGATAAAGATCCCCTTTATTAGATATTTTTTTACTCATTCTAATAAATGAATATTTTAAAAAGAATTATATTTTTTTTACTAATACCTATAATATATTCTATGGCTATTTGGAGGCCTTATAGTATTTCCTTCCTCAATTTGGGTTATTTAGGATTCTCGTTTGTCTCTTAGGCCTAGATCTCATTACAAGATTCTATTTGATATGTTGTAGAGGTAAAATTGACACCCGGTTCAGAATATATGGCATTCTAGAACCCTAGTTTTCAAAGATAGCGCATTGTATCATTACATTGGAATAATCACAAGAAAATCGAATTTTGAAGGAATGACCAATTTAGTTGCATTGGAAATACTAGATACATTCATAAGTTTTACATTGCATATTGAAATGAAAAACAACATATTATCCCCTTTTAAAACTCTCATATTCCTTATAATATCTCTTCTAATTAATCATAATATACTTCTTCACATACTGGGTAATAATAAAACATACGAAATGGGTGAGCTCAGATACTTAGTAGGGATAAACAATTTAGCATAAAAAACATAAATAAGAATAATATTTTAATCCAAGGTATAAATCCAAACAATATTCCTTTTAAATAAAATAATCATCATAATATTGAATGATATAAAAAAATATCACCTTTTAAATATTCACCATGATATTATACTAGTCAAATAATCCAATTTAATTACAATAACTAATCTCGTAATGAGGGAATGCATAATATAGACATCATAACCATACAGTCAAGGCCTGGTTTCATGACCATAAATAACCATACTATTAATTCCTAATTCCAGGACACTAGATTTTCTCATGATACTAATAGATGCATGAAGGGGTTATTGTGGGCCCCACTTGTTACATTTTAATTCCAATTCATTCATCTTACCACATGGTTAAAATATAACATTACCATTCATATTAAACCTAGCATACGAAATGTTAAGACATTAACTATAAACCACAAACTGTATCAAAAAAGTGGATCCATAGAAAAATATATTATAAACCATTCAATTAAATATGGAAGATTGTATCATAATAAATCGAACTCAATTAAGAAAAAAAGCCAAAAAATCTTTAAATGGTTGAAAATAATCTAATAAATTCATTAAAACTATTGGAGATAAATATATCTTTTTTTACTCTCAAACCATTAAGAAGTCACACAAATATAAAAGAAAATATTAATTTTTAAAATAACATAGTAATTTTTTAATGAAATATTCAATATGTTAAGGTATCATAATGGGGGAAAATTGCCTCTTATACAATAAAATTTAAAAACATTCTTTCCTTAATTTTTCAAAAATGTTATAAAGTGCTTCATTTTGAAAATGGCGGAAAAATTCCAATAAAAATGTTTTATAAAAATTTAAACACAGGTAAAAATGAATTCATTAAATTTTAGATAATAATTTTAATTACATTTTAAGAAACATGTATAGGGATGACAGATATTTCCTAGTAGATACAAATATATAAACAACCTCGAATGAAAATGAGATTGTGAAATTATCCCTTACATTGTACTTTACATTATCAAAGGGTTCATTAAACTATTGTATAATAGTTAAATCATGTTATTGAATTGTACTAGGACCATATAAAAATTTATGATATCAAATATGATCCTCTTATATCCTTTTTACAGATAATATTCAGTATTACCTTTGCTTTGGGTGTTAACTACTTCATTTTCATATATTATTTTGTTATGTACGACATGTTTGTTACACATGAAATTTATTTTGTTCATATAAATAATAGAATTAATATCATAATTATTATTTTTACTCATCATACAAACATTATAATCATTCATGAATGGTTAATGTGGAGAATGAAACTCACCACATCTTGGAGACCTAAGGTCGTATGTACACACGAGCGACAATATAATTCCCTTGATGGTTAAATGGAATTGAATTGGATGGTATATTAATTATAAATATAAATTATAATTTAATATTAATTCTTCATATCCATTATACTAATCATTATTCCAATCAAAATAATGTTGTCTTGAATAAAAAATTATACTACGACTTGCAGACAGTAAGATGTACATACACCCACATGGTGATATTGGTATTAGTTTGGTGGATAAAATGAGTAATATGGTTGTCCCGATATTATAATGACATATATGTATATGTGTGATACAATATTTATTACTTTGGTATGGTAAAATCATATAAATAGGTAGTATAATAAGACAATAACATTGAAATATGTGATAAAACAATTACCTCTTTTCGGGTATCTCCATTTGGTTTGAACAAAAGGACTCCATAGAATAGTTTCATGCCCAATGTCTAGAATCCAGGATGTTGTGAGGGATATTGGGATAGTAAATAAGAATGTTTTATTAGAGATAAGTGTTTCAGGGGTTTGAATTACTGAAAATTATAAGTTCCCCTTTATAAGTTTATTTAGGGGAACATTTATATGATCTTAATATTTTAATTTATTATAAATTAATTTTCGTTTTCAAATAGATCAAAAGTTATTTATTTCTAAGATAATATTATTATGGGTTGAAATATAATAATTAAATGATTTTTATAAAAAAATTTCTCACAAAATTAACGTTATCTTTTGGAATTAACCCTTAGTTAAATAGTTTAACTTACCTTGTCTACTTGTCTTTTGATACTATTGGGTCAATATATTTAAAATAAAATTCTAAATGAACCCCAATTATACCATTTATGACATATTTAACACCATAGTTTTTTTATTTCTGAATATTATATTTTTATAAATTTTATACCATTTAATAAAATATTATTTATTTTAATGTATCATTTATATCATTTTCAACACTATTCAATAACATAATTTTTATAAATATCCAAAAATCATGATAAAATCAATCATATAGATATTTTATTTCCATAACATGTATATTTCTTATATAAAATACTTTTATTTCATTAATTACATAAAATTATATTTATATTAATATTTTTAAATTCATTTAATAGATATTTCTTTTAATAAAATAATTTTACATCACAATTGTCAGATAATTAATGTTAATTAGTTAATCACTAAAAATTATAAATAAATTACTGTAATTTAGTAAAGTAAATTATCTTTATAAATACTATTTATAATTTATTTTATTGCATGTATATATCTATATTAAAAAAATCCTTATCATTAATGAGAGTGTGATATTTTTTCGCAATCAGTAATTATAATAATGTTCATGTCATATTCATGTAAATGTGTCCATTAAATTATTACACATCAAAAAATAGGAAATTATGGTATAATATAGTCATAATATTATATTTTGATAGGTTTTAGGTTTATTATATAATATCATTATTACCTTTAATAACCCAATTTACCCATAACCATGGTAATAAAAATTACTATTTTTACTTATTCATAATATATAACATAAAAAAATAACCAATTTAAAAAAGGTGGATCCACTAATTAAACATATGGAATCCATTTTTCAATATTTAAAACAAATAAGTTTCATTAATTAATATAAAATTAGTTCTCCTTTAAAAAATGATTAATCAACTTTTTCTGAAGTAAAAACCATCAAAAGATTGGCATGTGTTTATACCAAATATTAATGTGAAAATAATTCCCATGAACTAAATTATATTAATTTTAAAAAATAATAATCAAATTATATGTTAATTTGTTTTATTAAAACCTAACTATATAAATAAATTATATGAAAAAATAAGTTTGATTTAAAATGCAGTATTTTTACTATTCTTTAGTATTTTAATGTTTAAAAAATCCCAATTTTTTTCCGAAGTAACTTTTTATGTATTTATTTTAAAGAAGACATTTATTTTTTTATATTTAATATATAAAAGTTTCATATATTTGTATTTATAATTGGTTTTCCATTAAAAGGTGTTAATATCACATTTTTTTATAAATAATTATTTGATTTGAAAAAATGATTTTGTAATTATATCGTGTCTAAAAAAATGAGTTCAATGTTATAATTATATAAAATTTAAAATGTGGTTGATACTATTTATAATATTTTTTTAAATGTCTATCCATGGTACACTCAAACTCAATGTTGTGTGAATTACATGATATTGAATTATTCAAAAATAAGCGCACTGTGGAAGCATGGGTTGTTACAGCATATGCCCATTTTAAAGACCATTGAATGTGAAAACTCTTTAATACCCCTAAAAACCCTAAAAACCATAAAACAGTTGAAAAAGATCAAAAATATCAATCTAGTAGTCTGTTTCACCTCTACAAGTATTAAAATTGATGCTTATGAAATGAGATAAACCCACATGATATTTAAATAATGTGATAATCAAATGAATAAAGTAGATTATATTTTTTAAAAATTCTAAAATCTATCTCGAACATCAAATAGACATAACTTTTGATTCGGGTGCCCCTTTCGGGTCTACCACACATCAAATCAAAAAATTTGAATATATCTATGCTCATGATGGTCTCAGAGTGAGGTAAAAGATAACTATCTAGTTTTCCATCCAAAAATGGCCTAGAAGGCCTCCAAAAGTGTGTTTTTTTTCTCCAACCTTGATTTCATAAAATTCCAACAGTTATAACTTCTCATATCGGTGCTCGTTTGGCCAATAAAACATATCATATCAAATATAATTACATATATTTGAATTGGTATTGAACTAATATGGACTCCTGAATCAGAATTTATGTTCATTTAATTTTATTCAGGGGTTTTGGGATTTCATAATTTCTTAACCTTTTTTCATGTTTTAAAATTTTTTAGAGGTAATATTAATTTTAATATATATATATATGTGTTTATTTAGAAAATATTTATAAATACATATATAAACACATATATATTGTAAAATATGAATAATAAAATTTAATTAATTATATATTTTCATATAGATATATCATAAAATGTAAAACAAAACAGTATAGTGGAGTGGAAATGGTGTTTGTGTATAATCTAGAGGTATCAGGTTTGAAAATCAATGGAGGTAGTGGAAAATTATAGGGGTGGAATTATCTAAAGGGATGATAGAGGTGTTGGAGAAACACTTATAAAAGTTGTGGGGTGTGGGGAAGCACTGATAAAGGGGGGTGGGGTGTGCAAGAAAAAAGATTTATTCCATTTATCACTACGGCCTTCATCATTGATTTTTTATCATTGTTAATGGATTCCTTTACCAACAATAAAAAATATATGATAAAAGTGGCCTTTAATATTTCAAAATAAATGATGATGAAGTCACCCTTTATTAGTGTTTGAAAAAATAACTGATAAAGGCCCCCTTTATCATCATTTTTTTTGAGTTGATAAAGGGGTCCTTAATAAATAATTTTTAGAAGAACTATTAAAAAAAATTGTTTAACATCACTTAAATTAGTAGAACTTATATATCATTGATAAAACCCTTTGACAAGGCCTTTTACTGGTAAATATTTTTTTATTCATTATAGAATGATTAACCCACAAGATACAACATAATGAATTTACCATACAGTGCGAGGGAAATAGGGTTGGTCTTTGATGTTATAGAATGTAGTGTTTTTTATTAGATGATAGTCGATGTGGTATGCATATATAGGAGGGGGCTCAGACCCAATTATGGGGATATGAGACTCATTGATTGTACTAACAATATTAGAAAGAGATTTTCCTAGTTTATGTTAGTCGATTCGAAGAAAAGAGGCTGGGGATTCATTTATGGAAGTATGTTAGGAAAAAAACACACCATCTATAGGGGGAATTACTGCAAATATTTGTGGCCTCTATATAATATGTACTCAATTTATAACCATGATTATTATAAAAATGGTTAGGTTTTATATATAGAGATGTGGATGAAGAAAACCCAACATGATTTAGACAACACAGACTCTAATATTACATTTTCCATTTGTGAATTCATGTAGATGATAGTCATGATAAATGAAAGATTGTGGGGGTGGTCTATCTATAATTGCAGGAGGGAAATCAAAACCTTAATTTCAGATATCAAAGATAATATATACACACATTGAACCATATTATAAAAGATTAGTTTTATGATTCTTGGGTGGATGGAGGTTCTTTTAAATACCGTACAATAATGACCATGGGATGTGTTATAGATAATGGTTAGTGAGCATCCACCAAAGAGGAAGACCATTTATACAGCTTGGGTGAAACAAACCTAACATTAAATAAAGTGAAAAATCATGGCATATAAAATTTATAGTTAGGGTTAATATAGTCTAAGGACATGATTATTGTACAATAAAGGAGTTACAATTAATGTTGTGTAATATGAGCCCAAAACACATAGTTTAATGTCACAGGTAAGGGATCATAAGTTTTTAATTTTGAAGATGCATTGATAAGACTAAGTAAACAATAGTTTCTACATAAATTGTTTAACTATTATGTCAAATGGGCACATCTATGATTTTTCTAGGACCACATGGTAATTCTAACATGATTTTTTCTTTTCCATTTTCACTCTAACATTACAGCATGCCATGCAAGTGTATTGCTTGGAGATTAAATGATTGAATTTTTCATGGGTATCTTATTATTTTCATTCTCCATAATAGGAAATTTGAATCTTCCTTATGATATTTTTGTTTAATGTAACTTAAAAATTTTAGGTCTCATGATTAATGTTCATACAGAACTGAGAAAGTGGCTGTAAGGGTTTATGGTCAAACATATTTGAACAAGGTCATGATGAACCATCCAAGAGGGGTGAGGTGAAAACTTTATGTGAATTTATTCCTACGGATAGTGTATACAGTCTCATGTAATTGTAATGTGTATTCATGGATCCTGTTATTTAGTCCCAGGGGTGATTAAATTCGACTATAATGAACCACGAAAATAATTATTAACATGAATTCACACGTATTTGATGCAACTATAATTTCTTCAATCCCATGTGGATATAATTTATGGTGAAACACCTTTTTACCATAGGGATAAGGCTTTCCATACAATTATAATGGCTAGGTGAACCTGATATGAAATTGGAGATGATATAATAATATAAACAAATTTTAGAGGTGACTACATATAAATTGTGTTCATGGTAGATGGACTATGTTTTATTCATTTAATGGACATTATATCAAGACAAGGTAAATTATAGATTATATATAAATTTTGAAACTATATGTGCATATTTTTTATGGTAACGATGTTGGGAACATGGGGCGGTGTATTCTACATGGAACTATTTGAGGGGAAAACATGATATGAAGGGGGTGATCAATATTAAATACATTGAACCTCAGGAGAGTATTCACATAATTTAAGGTAACTATATAATGAAAATAAAATTTTGGATGTGGAATTTTGATCTCATGGAGGGATATATGTCACTCGAAAAAGAGAGGATGAGCACTACGACAAGGTAAAGACCGAGTGAGATCTATGGATGTGAATAAAATAGAAGATCTATGTGTCATTATGTATAATGTGGAATGGTAATAAGTCCACACATTGTATTGAATGGGTATTATATTTCATTATAACTAATATTTAGATTATGTGAAATAAAAGAATAGGATATCAGGTGAGAAATAGAATACTAAAACCAAACATAGGTTCATAAATTTCATATCATCAACTGTAATAGGTCATGAAAATCATGCTTGTTTTTTGGTCTAGGTGGAGTTTTATGTATCAAAACATATCCTATAGAATTTTCATAAAGAAAAATATAGTTATTATGGTGGTGTGGTAGGTTACTATGTCCATAATAATTGAGGGGGGGGGGGGGGGTTCCCTCTTGTGGGGATCAAAAGTATCATTAATTTCTAGGTCATGGTATGGGGACTATACATTGTAGTTTAATGGCGTATGGTATTTATGTTGAACATTCAATTTGACAACATAAATTAATAAGGAGAAGGCATTATATAATTTATGATCACATATAAATTATTGAACGATGTATAGATATTCCATATATCCTAAATGGTATTGAAAAAACTAATATTGAACTAAGAGCCTTTGATACATCGAAATCCTGGGAAAATATTGTTTACGGTTTATGATCAGGATGTCTGGATCATTTAGTGTTTTAGGTAATGGATTTTAGACCAATACACTAATGATTAATATAATATTGTGATAAAAAAGCGTACTATGATCCTTAGATTAATGAAACCAATAAAAAAGGCATCTTGTTGAATAAAAATTTATAATACCTCAATAATGTAGAGAAATAATCCACAAAAATCTTCTAAGCCCAAAAGAGTCATGCTTGAAGTGGTCAATAAGGAATAGAATGAAATTAACTATCTCACATGAGAGAACACAGTAGTTAGTAATGGTTTAGTGATGGAGTGAATCATTGGCCATTAAAAATTAACTAAAATAGGAAAATCAGCTAGGGAAACTCCACAGGACCGACTATCTCTTCCAAATTTCTTGAATTTGTTATAGGGGATACACCAATGGAGTTAAAATCCAAAAAAAAGGATGGTACATGCAATTTACATCATTATTTTAGGAAAATAAATCATAATTAAGTGATGAACACACTGAGGATTATTATTGACTATGTAATTGAAATATAGGATCCACTTTCATTCTATCAAGAGTGTGCGAAGGATAAGTAGGGATGACTAAGGATAATGCCTTCAAAATATTTTAATAATCCTGTTGAATCCAATAAAATGATGGTGTATGATCTGTACATCATTAATTTAGGGAACTAAATTATAATTGAGTGATGAATAGACTAAGGATGATTATTGACCTTGTCATTGAAATATGGTTTTTATTGTCAGAGTTTACTGAGAAGAGTTTTAAGTTAAAGTGAAATACCCAAGTTTATACATCATCTTTTATTGAGTAAATTTATATTTTATATAAAAAATAATGAGGTTCAAACCCATTTCTAATGAATATATTCATCATGATATAATATGATAGTAATCATTAATCACCATGACAATGTAGGGGAAGAAATAAGTGATGGATGGGCCCATAATAAAAGATTTGGTGTTTCTGTGTTTCTATGTATGAAATGCAATATGAATTTATCATCACTTAGTTTATAAGTATAGTGTGCTAGAAGAATAAATATAAAAGTGGGGTAGTCCTTTTTATAAATGATAATTACTCAGTTTTGTAGTTTAAGTGACAATAAATATGTCGGTTTTCCTTATTAATGCTATGATTTGTGTACAAGTTCAATACATGTGTACATCATGAAAATTAAGATAGATCACATATTTTATTATCATACGGTGAGGGAGATATTCTATGTAATTTATGTTTATGCAGTTATTGCCATATCAATGTATTTTATAATCGTATAACAAGGTCTTATTATAAGAATCTTAAAGTGGTGAGGAATTGACTATAGGTAAGATGTTTAATATCATACAATGAGGTTTTATAAACTAGATGTTATGTTATACAAAGTAATTTAACAGTAAATGTACATTTTTTGGTGGGGTGATGTGCTCCCCATCTATGATGATCAATGAGTATTGTCCATTAGAGTCGAATACGTCAATAGAAGAGGGGTAATCAAACTTTTTCTCTAGGTTCTATAATTTCCTTCTATGTATCATGTTTTTCATAAATCCAACACCAAGTCATCTAGGATAAAGAACTCTTGTCAAACCTTCTTTTCCATCATATTAGTTACTTAGTTTTTGGATTTTTGGCCTTTTTCTTATTTTAACTAATCATATATGGATATCTAGAGTAATTGTTGCTAAATCTCAATAGGAATCATATATATTATTTCTAACACCAAGGAATTTTTATTCCCCATTGGAAATTACAATTCATAATCTAATATAGATAAATAGAATCATATATATTTTTTGTATTTATCTTCTTGTTTTCATATATCATATTTTTTTTAATGTTAGAGGGAATTTATTTTGACCACCATAGTCTTTCCATTGAGTTTATCATGATAACAAGTTGTATGGTTATGAAATATGGTTCACATTTCATAAAACTTCCCCAATATGATGTCTTGAAAGACAATTTTTTCCCAATTGAGATAAGTGAGAGGAATAAAAAACTAATTAATGATAATTAATTTCATTCACTTGGTCATAGATATTGTCTTCACCTTATTTGGGGAGATGGATTCAAACCACATTGAGATGAAATTATTGGCAGTGAGAATGAACTTGAAATTTCAAGATATCGCTCAATTATTGGAACTAATGACATCAACTCCAAATGAGGTAAATAAACAAGATTACTCATCTTTGTATGGATTTCATGGTTCTTGATTCACGAAACTGAAGGGAATATTGTATCAATGAACCTTCTTAGTGAATTACATACATTCAAAAACTATGGTGGGTCATTATTTCACCAACCTTCAGATTTTATGAGATATATTTAATAATAAATTGTGTAACCCACACAGACCTATATGAATAACCTATAAGACCAAAGAATTATTCTATGAATGAAACATATTATAATTCCATCAATTTTTTTACATTTTGAGGACTTAATTTGAGTACAGAAATTCATAGTGGATGAATTCCAAAGCCATTGTACAGATTTCCTCATGCAATTGTCATCTTATGTGAAGAGTTGTCTATTACAAGTACTCAATACGCAAATTTTTTAATTGGATTATTATTCTATTAAGGGAGAATTTTTTTCTATAACACCATTAAATTTTTATGAAATATATCTCTTTAAATAATTATATTTCGTCAATTTCTTGGGTTACATGCAATAGGAGTTTAAAAGTATTGCGTAACATTAGAAAAATATTATGTTTTGGTTATATCCTATATGTTGGATATGTGGGTATGAATATTAATAAATAAATTATGAGAAATATATGATATAATAATTTATATAGTTAATTCATTTGAATCATGATTATTTTAATAATATCAAAAATTATATTTTATTAAATGTGAAATTTTTCTTTTGTGAAAAATAACATTATGCATGAAATGTACATGAGTATTAAAAAATAAAATTAATCACTATTGTTGAATTATTTTAATTAAATTTTTATATTATTTACTTGTTCAATTGTTTTAAACATTAAAGAAATATTTTTCTAGTCATCAAACAAGAATAAATTCATTTTTATTTTAAATTTTTTTTTCAAAGTAAATATTTTTTTGTAATATTTTCTAATAATTAATTATAATTACATTCTTACATTTATATGTATTTAGTTAGAAAAAAAGAATTAAATATTTAGAATTAATATTGTTAATTATTATAAATGGGACTCATTTGTTTTTGGTCAATATGGATAGTAATCTTGGAAAAATCAACCACCTTTGTAAATGGTTAATCGAGTTGATATAGATTATAAATAATTTATAAACAAAAATTATTCATCCTATTACTTATTTGATAAATTTAATTCAACAATAATTACATTATTCAATAAAATTATATTATAATGGACTCTTTTCCAAATAAATTAACCTATATCATGTTTAGATTAGTGAAAGTTTCACAATGCCACACTATTTATTTTAAAATATCTTATATATCTACTTAAAGAAAAAACAATGTTATGAAAATATATAAATTTTTATATTTAAATTAATAAAATTCTTTCCCTAATAGATTTTTTAAATATTTATTAATTATATAATGTCATTAATTGATTATGAAACATCGATATAATATTTCTCCTTTTAATAAAAAAGTTAAACAATTTATTTTAAAAATACTAAAAGTTTTATACATTAAATTATTTATTGTGAAAAAATAATTATTGATAAATAAAAAAAATTAGGTGGGATGAATTTACTATATTTTAATTTATCCATTTTCATTATTTTTTTAACATAAATTAAATTAATAGTGTCAAAATAAATAGTAATGATATTTTTTCAAAACAATATCTCATCATATTATATAAGAATCATAAATTTTTTTGAAATATTATATTATAAATATTATATGATGGAAAATATCCCAAATTTTTCATTTATTGTCCTATTTTAAGAAAATAAATAAAATTTAAAAAACTTTAATATTGCAAATTTTCTTAATTTAGTCAAAATAAAAAATGTTTAAATAATGGATAATTAATATTATAATGTTTTAAATTGCATGATAACATGTATAAATTATATTTGTTGATTTAATTACATCTATATCATAACCAATATTTTAATTCCTCTCCATTTGGGGAAATTTTATTGTAGAATTAATTTATTATAATATAGACAGTGGGGAAATTCCAAAATTCTCATTGCCTCATTATAAAAGGGAACATCTTCTCTATATTATTAAAACCACAAGGAGACTCCCAGATCTACAAAAATATACCAATTTCTCTAATAATATTACCAATCCACATTCTAGAGGTTCTATTATTCCCAAAAGACTAACCATAGATCCCTTTATATAAGATATAAAGGAGTCATTTTAGGGAAGGGGTAATCGCCTTAACTGAAAAAATTCTTGTATGATATTATTTACATCCTCTAAATATATTTTATTTACCATGAAATAATAATATTCATACACTAAATATTATCATATGTGATTATTATTATTAAAACACCATTATACACCCACTTTCAAATCAAAAGAGAAGTGAAACTATCGCTTGTGCATTTGTACGTCTTACCTTCTCCATTGAGCGATACAATTCATTTTTAATCACCCTAATTGATGGATTTGAATAATTATTAGATTAATTTTTTTATATTATATTAATTATCAAATTTTTTATTTTTAATATCATGTATACCTATTTACCATCCAATCCTTTTAAAAAATAACAATGTCACTCATGCATACTTGTGAACTGCCACCTCCATGAAGCAATATTATTTGTGTTCAATTTTAATTTTACATAGATAATAATTTGGTTGAATATGAGGAATATATATTATATATTTTATATAATATTTATCTTGTAAATTTGAATTAATTTTTACCTTTATTTCTTTATATCCTTCAAAAAAATTGAAACATCTTTCATGTGTACCTACGTCCAATCATTTCCATAAACGATGTAATTTAATTTCCTCCCTCATGATTGTATGAAAGATTTAAAATATGAATTCAATTAATTTGTATTATATTTAAATAATTATATATTTTTTTGATATAATGAAACGTAGAAAAATTTAAAATTATCGGCACTACTTAACTGAAGTACTTGAGAGAAACGAAACATTTGACACCCAAAATGATTATTTTAGTAGGGAAGAATTAATTAAATGGAGTGTTAAAATTATATAATACGGTCATGTATGATATAATATGTATAGAAAAACTACAATAGATTATTATAATTGATTTAAATTAATTATATAGGAGTTTATATGTCACAACCCTTACTCGGGCCCCGTGTCATGACTACCGCAAGACCGCATTCCAAAGGCCATGGGATGGAGACTATCACCAAAGGTGTAAATCCCGATAAAAATGGAAGGAATTGCCTTTATAAAAGTAAACAACACAATAGAGTACACAACAGAAGTAAGAACTAAGTAAAACTGAATACAATAGTAAGTGCTGAATGGAAAGGGGCCGGAAATAAAATCCCAATAGTAAGTTTAGTACAACTGAAAATCTAGTACAATAGGAGTAAAGTAAAACAGGAACCATCAAGTCGTCCTCTGGGGATCCCACCTGAAGGGTGGGTACAAATGATCTCTTTATCACTTCGGGTCCGTCCGTATGCTCCGTGTACGTCTCATCAAATGGTCCACCTCTGGGTACCGTCCATCTCCACAAGTCTCTTCCACGATCAGTGTTGTCCGTCGTCTGCATCCAACAAAACGTAGTGCGGGTGTAGCCCGTGCAGGGGTGAGTATACGATACTCAGTAGGGACCCCGAGACCCTGGAAGGTCACGCAGAATCCACGCAGGATAATCCCAAAAGGTATGATACAACCAAAAAATGACAATGAACCCTACATAGGTATATTCCCATACATATACCTAAGTTATCAATCTTAGTTCAGCTCCAACTCTCGAGCCCAAGAACTACCCAGTACACATAAGAAATAATGCCAATCACATCAATGATAATGATTTAAAGTCAAGACTCAACTAACATAGGTATACATCTTTCATATATAGAGAGATATGATCATATGTAGTCACTGATTCATCGTCGCTTCCGAACCCACGGAGGATTCCAGTACAGTTGTAATTGCTGGGGAACCCACGGAGGATTCCAGTACAGTTGTCATCACTGACGAACCCACAGAGGATTCCATTACAGTTGTCTTTGCTGTCGAACCCACGGAGGATTCCAGTACAGTTTTCATCCCTGCCAAACCCATAGAGGATTACAGTACAGTTGTCGTCGTTGCCGAATCCACGGAGGATTACAGTACAGTTTTCATCGAAGTCGCATCCATCTCTATGGTTTCCACACACAGCACGCTCGATTCCAGTAGGGTTCACTCCATGAGAAAAGTGGTCGATACATAAACTATCAAGAAATCCTAAGATTATGTATTTCAAAGTTCTGTCCCGTCAAAAGAAAGCCAACGTGATAGACAGCGCATCAATCAGACGCCTGGTATGAGAGTTATTGACATTTTAATTTCAGTGGCCCGGTTGAAAAAACACACATTCCAAACCCGGACGTTTTCCAAAGTCATACAAAACTCACTAAGAGTATCTCAAAAGTAGAGCCTCAACATAAGGGTCCCAGTACGGCAGACGGCACGTCGATCAGACGCTCGGTCGCAATTTTATTCATATTTAAGTTATACGGGCCTGGCCTGTCAAGCCCGGTGGGCTTGCGGGTTGGCCCGTCCTAGCTCTGTGGATCTGACCCAGCTAAGGGGTCAGCCCAACCTAGATATAGGGTCGGCCCGACTAGAGAATGTGTGGCACGACCCGGTGGGGCTCGGCCTGGTACGTGGCAGACGGCCCGGACCGCGCAAGGGCAGGGCCTTGCCCGGCTGACTCGGCCCAGCTCGGTTGGGCGCGGCGAGCGGCTTGGTGCAGAACGTGGCTGGTCGCGGCTCGGCCAGTAGGCCGAGCCGATGCAATGGTTCGTGGGCCCCTGAATTTTTGAATCGGCGATGCCGATCGGTGCCGCCCTCCTATCAAGCCAGCCGAAGGCGGCCGGTCTTCCTGGAACGAGAGGGCAATGTCTGCGGGTTACGATCCCTCCACCACGGCTTCGTTGAGTTTCGTGTCTTCATCTTCCTGGCCGGCCAATGAGCTGACCGGTTCTTCCTCCGGAGCGTCCCACCATGTGCGGGCCGTGGTTTTCCGCAGCACCGCACCGTGGGGCACCACAGTTCCTCAAGCCTGGCCAGCTTCGGCTAGCCGATTATTCTTTTTGGTCGAGCGCCTCGTGGTTGCGGGACACTATTCTTTCGCATGCGGCCGCCGGGCGGCTACTGCCGTCGATCTTCGCCACCTCAATTGAAAAATTAATGTCAAGAAACAACGGAGGGTCGACGGGACATGTTGGTTCGGCCCGTGCTATCTGCGTTAAGCGGTAGCAATAGGCCGAAGACAATTATTCTCATTCAACAAGAACAAAAGTATATTTTATTTGAATTAAATTATACAATCAACCTACCCCATAAATGACGGCATAGGTCATTGAGACATGGAAGATGAGCGTCACGGATGAATGGTGATGTCCAGTCAATGATGGAGGAAGAGTCTTTGTCATAGGCGAAACTTCTCGTGGGTGGTGTCTTCTCCCTTGACATGGAGGAAGAAGAAGATAGGAGGATTTGTGGAGCATTCTTCGCCAAGAGAGGATGAATTTATTCATGGAAGAATGAAGCTCCTCTAATTCACCAAATGTTCCCCCACCAAAATATTGGCCCTGAAAATATTAAAATAAGTCATTCCCTATAATTATAAACTTGCCATGTAATTCAAAAAGATTAAAAATTAGAGAATTCAATTCATTAATTGATCTGTCAATGAAAACATGTTGGAAAAATATATGGGAGAGATCAAAAGAGGTGAAGGGTCATAATTAAGGAGGGGGAGTTGTTAATAAATATAAGGGGAGTTAAATGGGGGGGGGGTTTCAAGGGAGTTGAGAGGAGGTGATATGTTAAGGGCTCGTATGGCCCTCACCACCTTTAGTTATATTCTCCCATGGGAGGTTATGTGGGGTGTCGGCCCCACCTACAACTTTTTTTTGGAGGAAATAACTTCCACCTAAAATTAAATTTTTACACAATATTTTTATTTAATTCTCAATGAATCCCCAAATTTTAAGTACCATATACGAAAAAATGCAACTTCGTTAAAGGTCCCCTTAAGTGAAAATTGGCGTTGTGAGTTCATCAGTGCCCTCAGATTTACATTCTGAGCACCGGTTAACAAGATAGAAAAACATGCACGTACTTTTAATGACCTTACCCGAAAAAAACTTTAAAAATTGATTCCGGGCACACTGGGGCTCGAAATCAGGCACTTTCTGAAATTGTGGATTCATAAAAGTCCAAAGAATTAAGAAAAAAAATATCTTAAAAATTTCGGGACTTTACATTACTCCCACATCAGGGATTTACGTCCATGTAAAGCTATAAAACACACTAGGGGAAAAAAATTGGGGTACTTAATATTTATCTGAGCCTCCCGCTCCCAAGTGCTCTACTGGATGTTCCCATGCTGCCAGCGAATGCACACTAGATGAATCAATCGTCCACAGAGGACTTGATTTTGTTGATCCTCGATCTCCACCGAGACCTCCATGAATGTCGCCCTGTCATCAATGTCTATCTTCATGTGGTCGATGATGTGGGTTGGGTCATTCACGTATCTCCTCAACTAAGATACGCAGATGACGTCATGAACTCGGTGCAACTAAGGTGTAAGGTCCAGGTGGTAATCCACCTCGCCTACTCCTCTGTGTACATGGAATTGTCCGATGAATTGTAGAGATTACTTTCTGCCCCAGCCAAATCTCCATAGACCCCATCTAGGTGAGACCTATAAGAAAACGTGGTCGCCATCCTCGAACTCCAGATGTCTCTGTCTCCTATTAGCATAAGACTTCTGTCTGCTCTGGGCAGTCTTCATCCACTCCTGGGTGATCTGTATCTTCTTCGTCGTAGCCTGAACCATCTATGTTCCTGCAAGTGCTGACTCCCTAGTGTTAGTCCAGCGCATAGGTGATCTGCAAGGTCATCCGTACAATGCCTCGTATGGTGTCATACTGAGGGTGGAGTGGTAGCTGTTGTTGTATGCAAACTCCACCAAGGGTAGGTGACCTTCCCAGCTACGACCAATGTCAAGGACACATGCACGGAGCATGTACTTGAGATTCTGAATGGTCCTCTCAGTCTGACCATCCGTCTGAGGATGGAAGGTTGTGCTCTGACATAGCTGCATCCCAAAAGCCTCTTGTAACCCCTTCCATAGCTGGGAAGTGAAATGAGAATCATGATCAGAAATGATAGACGATGGCACACCATGAAGCCGTATGATCTCCCGAATGTAGAGGCATCCAATGATCTCTACCTAGCCCTGCTCTCTAATCGGTTGGAAGTGGGCCGACTAGGTGAGTCGATCTACGATCACCCAGAAAGAGTCTTGTCCTCTGGCTTTACGTGGAAGCCCCGTCATGAAATCCATATATATTCCATCCCACTTCAACTCTAGGACCTCTATGGGTTGTACCAAGACTGCTGGTACCTGGTGCTCCGCCTTCACTTGCGAATAGGTGAGGCATCACAAAATGAACTCTTCTACAACCTTCTTCATACTCAGCCACCAATTCTATCATCTAATGGCCTCTAACATCTTCTCCACTACTGTATTTACCAGTAGAGGGGATGTGTGAAACTCCCTCAGCAACTCCTCTTGTAGTGAAACTCGAGCCATGGTATGTCCCCTGAAGAAGAGTATGTGCTCCCCTCCTTCAGAAAATATATAAGGTGCCTACCCTGAGGATATCTGATGACGTCGCGTCTCACAGTCAACATACACACACTGTGCTTCTCGAACTCGCTAAAGAAGTGGAGGAGTGACTTTGAGAGACTGAAGAATGGCTGCTCCATCTATATCCACAAAGGATATCTGCAACGCGGAAAACTACTCTATCACCTCACCTAACAGCTGAATTCCAAATCCCTTACTGAGATAATCCGCTGCAATGTTCCCCTTCCAAGGAGTATAGACTATCTGAAAGTCATATTCCGGGAGGAACTCAAGCCATAGCCACTGTCTCATGTTCAGGTCCTTCTGTGAGAAGTTGTACCTGAGACTTTGGTGGTCATAATAGATTGTAAAGAGCTTGACCATCAGATAGTTCCGCCACATCTTCAAGACGAATACTCCTTCTACTAAATCCAGGTCATGGTTAGAGTAGTTCTTCTCGTTCTATCTCAACTGTCGTGAACCATAGTCGATCACTGCTCACTGCTGCATCAGGACACACCTGAGTCTGATCCCTGAAGTGTCGCAGTAAACTACATACCCAATGCCCACCTTCAGTAACCTCAAGATATGTGCACTGGTCAACCTCTGCCTCAGCTTTTGAACGCTCCGTTGGAATCTCTCTGACCACATGAAGGGTTTCCCATTCTTCGTCAATGCTGAAAGTGGTGCTGTAAATCTGGAGTAGTCTGGCACAAATCTATGACAGTATCCAATAGACCCAAGAAACGTCGACCCACCATCACACTCCTGGGTGGCTCCCAAGTAAGTACTGCCTCAATCTTCACTAGGTCCACTACAACTCCAGCCTCTGAGATGACGTGTCCCAATAAGTGAAACTCTCAAATCCATAACTGACACTTCGAGAGCTTACAATAAATCTGGTGCTCTGATGTGTATCCAGTACAACCCGCAAGTGGTAGGCATGCTCCTCCTCAGTAGTCAAGTAAATCAATATGTCGTCGATGAAGACTATGAAAAAATGATCGAGGTAAGGCTAGAAGATCCTCTACTAAGACTCATGAACACTGCTTGAGCATTGGTTATGTTGTAGGGAATAGCCATGAAATCATAGTGTCCATACCAAAATCTGAAGGTCGTCTTCTGCACATCCTCATCTCAAACTCTGAGCTGGTGATAACCAGACCTGAGGTCTATCTTCTAGAACCATCATTTTAAATTGAGCTGATCAAAGAGGTCATCAATCCTCGAGAGTGGTTACTTCTTCTTATCGGTCACATGATTCAGGCGACGGTAGTCGACACACAATCATAAGATCCCATCAGCCTTCTTGGTGAACAAAATCAGAGAAGCCCAGGGTTAAACCGCAGGTCGGATGAATCCCTTCCCCTACAAGTCCTCCAGCTGTACCTGTAGCCCACGATGCTCAGCGGGAGCCATCCAATATGCTGGAATAGATATCGATGATGTACCAGGGTACAGGTCAATGTAGAAGTGTATCTCTCTGCAAGGAGGTATTTGTGGAACGTCGTTTAGAAAAACATCCACATACTGATCCACCACAATAGGAAAAATCAGACTCCTCACATCAACTGCTCCAAGGATAAGGTTGGCCTACTGATGTGTTATTGGTAGCCCTCTCCTCTGCGTAATTAAATCCTGCGCAGAAATGGCTCCCTTATCTCCGGTGAAGGTGAACCTGCTCCCATCAGTGTGGACACACTACACATTGAGCCTAATACAGTTGATCTGAGCGTGGACTATAAATAACTTTTCCATAACCAAGACAATGTTGTAAGGCCTCGACGACGCAACAAGAAGATCCTAGCCGAAGCTCTCGCCTCCTAGAGTGAGCTCACACTACTGGAACCAGTGCGTAATCGTCAAGGCTGCTCCCGTACGAGTATCTAGCCATATCAATTGAGCCAATTGTTTTATTGGAATCTTCGAGCTCCGAACAAGGGAAACGACATTAAAAGAATGACTCACACCTGTGTCTATAAGTACTGCAGCAATGGTGGAGTAGACACAGATAGTACCTTGAATAATCTCAGGTGCACCGTGGTCCTAAGTCATGACTGCCTAGAGGTGAGCTTGCCACTGTCCTCCAGCTCCTTGTGGTCATGGTGGACCACCTGGTGGAGGTGGTGGTGGTGCCTTGAAACGACATCCACCACCCGCAGCTCGGCCAGCTCCTTTGTCTAATCCACCTACTCCTGGCGGACCACCATGGTCGAACCTCTACCTCTACATGGGAGGTCCCTCTACTGTCTGCTTCTCATCTACATGGTGGGTTGGATAGTCTCAAAACATGTTACCGTGCCTTCCGCATTCATTGAACTTCCTACTTCTCGTATAGATAGCCCTCTTTTGGGTGCCCCTCACAAACGAACCTGTATCCTGAGGTCTCCCACCTGATGGCTTGGTCTGCTTGGTCCTTTGTGACATCTATCTACTGTCTTCTGTAGAATACTATGCTATGTGTCACCTTGTGGTGGGTCTCTCCACTGGTGACTGCTCAGCGAGAAAGCACTCCACTAGAAGGTCTCTCTCTAGAGCTCCATCATGTTTCGGGATGCTGAGGGGAATCTTTGAAGCCCTGATCTCATGCCTCAATCACTGATCGAAGGTCTAGGCCCTGAAGAACAGCTCACGTACCATATCCGTGGAGTAGCGTGAGAGGTCAGTGAACCTCGATGAGTACTGAGCTTCTGTCATGGTGCCCTGCTGTAGACGAAGTAACTCTTGGATCTGCACCACACAAAGGGTGGCGAGAACCAACTCCGAGCAGAAGAGACTCTCGATGTCTGTCCAAATTAGTGATGCCTCGTCGTGCACCTGGAGCATCAAGCTCCACCATCTACCTACTAATGCGTGCTAGAGGCTCACAGCAAAGTTCATCATAAGAATAGATGGTGTCCCAACTAATAAGAAGACCCTGACTGCAGCCTCCTGCCAATCATCGTCTACCTGTGGGTCAGTCTCTCCGCGGAACATGGGTGGCCTCTGTCGCTAAAACCCATGCAACATGCTCATGCTACATGCACTCTCTACTACTGGAGCTGGTGGTATCAATGGCTCAGCGGGTAGTGGTACAGCTAGTGCCTCCGCTATGATGGTGCCCTACACCGAGGCCTCGTTGCTCGGTGGGCTACCATCTTTCTCATAACTCAGAACCCTAGCTGGCTTCATTAATGGGGTCATCTTGAAAAGAAATAGTTTTTCCACAGTAAAACAGTATACCTGGTGAGATGACACAAAGTAATCACAAAGAAAACTTCTGAAACACACATGCACATGGTGTTTTTGTGCACTAAGTCGGAAATCAAAAGTCAGGGTCCTTGGGTATGGATACGTTGGCCGTTGCAACAACACTGGACTCCCTGGACTGAAAACGACACTCAATTATCTTAACACCATTGCTTCACAGAAAATAATGTACAGAGTTCTGAGTTCTTCGGTAGAACCGACTCCTCTAATACCAATTTTTCAAGAACCGTTCTCGGGCCCCGTGTTGTGACTTCCCCAAGCCCACCTTCCAATGGCCAGGGGCGGGAGACTATCACAAAAGGCATAAATCCTGAAAACAATGTAAGTAATTTCCATTATAATAGTAAAAAACACAATAGAGTACACTACATAAGTAAGCACTACGTAAAACTGAATACAATAGTAAGTGCTGAAAGGATAGGGGTCTGAAATACAAGCCCAACAGTAAGTACATTACAACAGAAAAACTAGTACAATAGTAGTAAAGTAAATCGGTAACCACCGAGTTGTCCTCTATGAATCCCACCTGAAGGGTGGGTACAAATGGTCTCCTTAGCACCATGGGTCCGTCTGTCTGCTCCATGTACTTTTCGTCAAGTGGTATACCTCCGGGTACTGTCCAGATCCACATGTCTCCACCATTATCAGTGTTTTCCATCCTCTGTATCCAACACAACGTAGTGTGGGCGTAGCCCATGTAGTGGTGAGTATAAGATACTCAATAGGGACCCCGAGACCCCTGAAGGTATCCCAAAATTCAGGAAGTATAAACCAGAAATGTAAGATACAACCACAAAATAACAACGAATCCTACTTAGGTATATGCCCATACATATACCTAAGTTATGAATCTCAGTTCGACTCCAACTCTTGAGCCCAAGAACAACCTAGTCCACACAGGAATGAAAGTCAATCACATCAATGATAATGATTTAAAGTCAAGAATCATCTCACACAGGTACACACATATAATATATAGATATAGATTATCAGATGTAGTCACTGATTCATTGTCACTGCCAACCCCAAGGAGGATTCTAGTACAGTTGTCGTCGCTGCCGAACCCACGAAGGATTCAAGTATAGTTGACGTCGCTGTCGAACCCATAGATGATTCCAGTACAGTGTTTATCAATTCCAAACCCATAGAGGATTCCAGTATCATTTTCCTCACTACCGAACCCACAAAGGATTCCAGTACAGTTGTCATCATTGACGAACCCATAGAGGATTCTAGTACAGATTTCGTCGAATTCACAACCAGCTCTAGGGTTTCCCCACATAGCACGCTAGATTCTGAGAGGGTCCACTCCTCAAGAAAAGGGGTCAATACATCGACTATCCCGAAATCTAGATTTGATGTATCCCGAAGTTCTGTCTCATCAAAAGAAATCCAACGCGATAGACGACGCGTCAATTAGACGCCAGGTCTTAGAGTTATTGGCAATTTTCTTCCAGGGGCCTGGATTGAAAATACGCTCATTCCAAACTCGGACATTTTACAAATTCATCCAAAACTCACTTCTAGTATCGCAAATGGACCTCCTTGTGGTAAGAGTCCCAGTTTCTCAGATGGCGCATCAATCAGGTGCAAGGCCGAAAAGTTATTCACATTTAAGTGAAACGGTCACGGCCCGTCAAGCCCGGTGTTCTGGCAGGTCGGCCCATCCTGCCTCTATTGGAACGACCTAGATAAGGGGTTAGACCGAACTAAGAATACATGTCCCATCCCAGTGGGGCTCGGACTAGCCCGTGGCAGAAGGCGTGACCCGCACAAGGGCGCGACCCGACCCGTCCCTGCGGGGCGCGGCCCGCGGCAGTCCGCAGCTCGGCCAGTCGGTCGAGCCTTTGCAGTGGGGGGGAAGGGATCCCCCAACTTTTCAAACTAGCGGCACCAAGAAGTGCCACCCTTCTATCCAACTGGCCAGTATTCCTGGCACAAGAAACCCACGGTTGCAGGCCGTGATCCCTCTGTCGTGGCGTCATTGATCATAGCGGCTTCTTCTGCACGGTCGGCCAATGAGTCGGCCAGTTCTTCCACCGGAGCAGGTTACCCTGTATAGGCTGCAGTTCCCCCTAGCACGGTTTCGTGGGGTGCCTCGGTTCCTCCAGCCCAGCCGACATCATCCGACCGGTTCTTCTTTGGCTGTGAGGCATGTGATTGCGGGCCACAGTTTGTCCACACGCAGCTGGTATGCGGCCTCAACTTTCGATCGTCGCCGCCTCTGTTGTGAATTAAAAATCAAGAAACAACAGAGGGTCATCGGGCCATGTTCATTCAGCCCGAGTCCTCCACATTAATCTATAGCTATTGGCCATAGAGAATTAGTTTCATTCAATAAGAATGGAAGTATATTTTATTCGAATTAAATTATACAAACACCCTACCTCGTAAATGACGTCGCACGTCGTCGAGCTGCGGAAGATGAGTATCGCGGAAGAACGGTGTTGTCCCGTCAACGATGGAGGAAGATTCATTGTCGTAAGTGACACATCTCGTGAGTGGTGTCTTCTCCCTTGACGTAGAGAAAGAAGAAGATAGATGGAGTCGTGGATCTTTCTTCACCGAGAAAGGATGATGTTCTTAGTGGAAGAACAAAGATCCTCTAATTCTCCAAAGGTTCCCCCACCAAATTTTTTCCAATAAAATAGTAATGTATGGATTTCTTGATATTTATAAACATTCCATGAAATTCAAAAACATTCAAATATTAGAGATGTAAATTCATTAATTGATCAATAAATGAAAAGATGTTTCCAAAATTTATGGGAGAGAGTGAAAGATGTGAAGGGTCCCAATTAAGGAGGAGAGAGATATTAATTAAATATAAGGGGAGTTAAATGGGGGGTTTCAAGGGAGTTGAGAGGAGGAGATATGTAAGGGGCTCAGGTGGGCCCCACCAACCATAGTTATATTCTCCCATGGGATGTTAGGTGGGGTGTGGGCCCCACCTCCAACATCCTTCTGGAGGAAATAACTTCCACATTAAATAAAATTTTTACACAATAATTTTATTTAATTCTTTATGATTCCCCAAATTTTAACTACCACATACGACAAAACGCAATTGCGTTAAAGGTCCACTTAAGCGAAAATCGGGGCTGTGAGTTCACCGCTGCCCTCTGATTTTGATTCTTAGCACCGTTTCAAAAGATAGAAAAACTCGCATTTACGTTTACTGAACGTACCAGAACAAAAAATCAAAAATTGATTTCGGGCACACCAGGCCTCGGAATAAGGCGACGTCAGAAACTAGGGATTCATAGAATTTAAAAGTATTATGAAAAATAATTTCCTTGAAATTTCCAAGTCTTTACATTATAGTACTTCTGAATCAAGGAAAAATTGATGTAATATTTTTTATTCATAATTTGATTCTTTATTAGTGTTGATGACGATTATGACTTAAATGATGAAATAATATGACCTATCTCCCCAAAATCATATGAAATTTCATTTCGTATGTTTATTTATTAAAAGTACATATTTTCTTTTCATTTTACACAACTAATGCACTAATGAAAAAAAATAATGAAAAATGGATTAATAATTCTATTTGGTTGAAATGTTTTTAAAATATTCTACATTGATTTTATAATATCTCTTTAAACATTTTTATATATTTTTAAAAAATTATTTTAATTGAATATCTTAATCATTTTACAAATTTTGTACACTGTGAATTCTCAAAAAAAACATGGAAGGAATGATTTTTTATATTTTGTGACATGAACGAAATTTCCCACTCTCATTCCTAATATTTTCTTTTAGGAATCCTTTACAAGTTTACAAGGATATTTTCAATAAAAAAAAGTTCTTTATACTTTTTTCAATTTTTTATATGAAAATTGAAATGATAAATTTTATTTTCATCTTGAATATTTTAATGATGTTCTAATAGGATTTCTATTCATCAATGACAATAAACTGTGATTTCATTTATGATTTACTCGAGATATGATCCAATGATATAATCATAATCATTTCTTTCGATATCTTATTTTTATGATTTAATGATGTTTATAAAACTCATTTGTTTTTTTTTCAGTTATGGAATGATGGAATCAAGAATGTTTAACAAAAAACATTTCTTTTCTATGAGTTATACTATGAAGAAAAGGTTATGAATCAAATTTCTGTTCATGTGTTCAAATATGATGAATGATCGTGGATCATGAGGAAAAAATATGTTTTATTTTCATTATGTACTGGGTGGGAAATATATTTCCATCCAATTCATTGGGTAATGTTTGATATTTTGTGTGATAAATAGCCCATGAATGGGGAGTAAACCAAATTTAGTAAGAAACTATGTACACTATGAAATATTAGGATTAAACCATGAATACTAGAATGGTTTGGGGAGTGAACCCAATCCACTATAATAATTATGGAATAAATCCTTGACTAATAAGGTAATTATTTTCCATGCATATGTGTATTCAATAATTCCATGTTATATGCCAATGTTATGATGTCATGGATTGTGTTATTTGATACCATTATTATTTATGCCTTATAAAATTCTATTTTATTAGAAATGACTTAAGATTATGGTCTATAATATATAGGGTATAGTCCTCAACTATTGATATCATGTTATCATACCTTTGTTCATGTTATTATTCTATGATATTTTATTTCTACATTGTTTATTATTATTGAAAATCATAGATTAATCCCTCATATTTTTCCATTCCCATGTTATGAATAAATTTTCATATATGATATTTTTATGAATGATTATCATTATGAAGATCAGGGTGGGAGATGACGTGGAACTATAATGAACAAATTGTTTATGTAACCATGTTTAAAAAGATTAAATACCTATATGATTCCAGAATGGATCCCTATGCTATGTGAAGAATATTAATTAATTTAGATGTAATATCAATGTATTAAAAGTATGTATCACTATATATTGAATCAGATAAATGTTTATTTATCATTTATAATCTATAATAACAAAATATTATTGAAAACCCTATGGGAAATCTTATGAACATGATAAAGTTGTATATGTTTGGATAATGACCATGAATGAACTTCTCTAAACCCAACATTTCATAGATGTAGTTTCAAGATTTAGATATTTAATAAAGTTGTTTTCATTATTATGTGGTCTCCACCGATGATTATATTTTCTCACACCTTTATTTTTGATTTTAGTAATAGTTTGGATCCCAAAGGAGTCATGTTAATGTTAATGGTAAAAAAATTCAATGATTTTCGTCCTGATCAACAGAATGATATGGGTGCTAGAATAAAAAAAATTTCATTAAGATAATTAAACATTATCAACATATAAACCATGATGATCTTCTAAATGAAAAAAGTGGGAACAACATTCTTTTCATCCCTTCATATTGGAATATCTAACTTATTTTACCATCTCTACTGGTCAATTATTAGCTAAGAATTGGTTCATTACCATTGAAAATATTTTTTCCAATCTTCTATTTATTAGAACATGATACAGTTATTAAGGTTGTTTAAAAAAATTTTGCAATAGAATATCAGAAGTGTACTGCTATTAGGAACATGAGAGTTAAATAAAGATTGAATGTATTTTGTGGTAATAATTTAATATATTATATTTCTATAATTATATTTCTTATATTATTCATATGAAAATAGAAAATGTGTTCCTTAACATAAAAAATATAGATGGGGAACCTTTTTCTACATAGGATTGAAAGTTTGAAAGACCTATGAGTTACACATCTAGTATTATCATCTAAACATTAATTTCGTTTTATATATTATTTAGTTTTTAAAATTTATGTCTATAAAGGGTGTTATCCATAAGGTAATTTAGTATATATATATATGGTTTAGATGTCATGGTGGAGAAGGATATGATATTTATCCCCCAATCTCATGGTTATGATAATGAAAGGAACACAGAATTCAAATACAATTATAAAAAACCTAAACAAAAGATTATGATCATTTATTTATTTACAAAACATGGAATGAATCATGGGGGAAATTGTGTGAAGGGAATATTTAAATATTTATATTTTTTATAATAATCTAGTTGATAAATCTAATGTTGAAGTGATGTGATGAAGTTAGATGATAATGAGAATAGAGGGAGATATCCATTGAATGCACCACCCATAGCATA
This sequence comes from Viscum album, assembly GCA_963277665.1. Classification (NCBI taxonomy): domain Eukaryota; kingdom Viridiplantae; phylum Streptophyta; class Magnoliopsida; order Santalales; family Viscaceae; genus Viscum; species Viscum album. The sequence continues at coordinate 1,206,420,240 of OY728157.1, forward strand.
GTCTTTTAAATGAAAGGATAATTGGAATTATGATAACCAGTTTCCTAATCCAATTGTTAGTGACGATGATTGTCATTTAAAACATATTTAACCCACATAAAACAACTATCCTAAGGTAAATATCTCTGATGAGGGGTATGGTAACTACATGGTTAATGTTGATTTTAAAATCCAGTCAAGAACTGATAATGTTTTATTTGATTATAATTCTCCCACACATTTTTATCTAAAGACATAGAATGTACCACAAAAAAGATAGATGTTGGTTGGCAAGTAAAAATCCTAAATAATATGATAATAGAATACTAATTATACATTTCATCTCAATTGAGTTTTATGGGAATATGTTTCATGAAAATATTTCCATTATTCCTGTAGAATAATTCTACAATATTTTTTGAATTTATTAGAGATATTTAAAAACCCAACATCATTTGATGGGGAATGGATGGGATGTTGGAAATTATAAACCATCTTATAACCAATGTGATGAAAAAACGATCTTTTATGAAAATCACATCCATTTTATTGGTCATTATTCATATTAAAAATAAAATTTTATGATAGAAGGTTATGGAGAAAATAAAAAAACAAAATATGACTATTTTCTCGATGTCATTGATTTATTTCTATAATAGTTTCAATGTCCTCCATCATGTCATGAAGTTACATTTTCAATAGAACTATTACCTAGTGCTAAGCAAATTTACAGGACTCTATACTGAATGGACCCAATTGAGTTACATGAATTGAAGACTCAACTCCATGATAATAGTGAAAAGTTATTCATTCATCAATAGGTTTCACATTGTGTTTCACTGGTTATTTTTAATATAGAAAATACCAATCATTGTGAATTTTCATTGATTATCGAGAGATTAACAATATTAAAATAATGAATAAGTATCCTCTAACACATATTGATGAAATTATTGATCAACAACACAGAGATCTATATGTTTTGAATAGTTTTTTTTAATTTTGGATATCATCAATTTTTGGTAATGAAGGACCATATAACCAATATACAATTCCATTGACAGTATAGAAACTCTGAATTTATAGGGATGAAATTGTTTTCTAACCAGCGTCCATGATAAACTCATGGACTTAATAAATATAGTCTTTATATAATACTTTTATCAGTTTGTGGAAGAATTTATTGATGATATTATTATTTATTAATATATAATGGGAGAGTTAAAAGATTATTAGGGAATTTTTCTGAAGACCATCAGGAAGGAGAATATTTATGATCAAATGTCCAATTATGGTTTTTCTCGTTCAAAAGTTTTATTCATGTGTCATATAATTTCAAATGACTATATAATAGTATCCCCATCAGAGATATATGTCATTGAGAAATGCAATTAAAGAAACATTGTGACTACGATCAATAGTTAACATTGTTTGTTATGATATTATAAGTGTTTTTGGATAATTTTTTATAGATATGAAATCCACTCACCAAATTAATTCGGAAGGGAACCATGTTCCTTTGGATATCTAAATGTGAGGAATATTTTAAGGAATTGATGAGTGGCTTTGTCTGAGAACCTGTAATTACAATTAAATATAGAGAAAGGGTTTTTGAATCTATAGTGATGCATCAAGGAGGGTACCATGATATTTCCCCATATAGAACAACAATTTTATATATTATGCATCATAACAATTGAGGTTCCTTGAGAAAACTTTCCAAACCCATGATTTGGAGATACTTGAAAATTTTATATGACCAAAAATCAGTTGGAATTATCTATATAGATAAATTTCGGTCATATAAACTAGTAACAAATGTTAAATGTATATTTTCACTCTAAAATAATTAACCATTTTTTGAAGAATTTGGTTCAAGAAGATTAATTATTTTTACTACTTAATAAATTATCACCCTGGGAAAAGTGAATAGGGAGGAAGATTATCCTATACAAAAAGATCGTTCTAGCTTATATATGATGATGAGATAAAAAGATCCTATTTTAGGAATTTTCAAATAATGGATCTGGAAATATTAATGGAAGGGGAAGAATTGTTTCCAGCTCAAATGAGTCTCCAATTGTCTATTCAAGTGAATTTTATTGATGCTAAGAAAAAAATGTTTAGATGAAAAGGAATGTGAGAAATGTTATTAACACCAACAATGATTTTTATATATTAGTAAGGTTAAGAAAACATGTATTTTTCCCATCAGTATCAAGTTTAAATAAGAAGACGATGGATGATGGCCATATTTATTCATTCGTTATTCATCCTAGAACTATGAAGATGTGAAAATATTCAATACATTATTTATGGTAGGATGGGAATAAGAGAGATATTGAAGAGTTTGTTTCCCAATTCTTGGAACTTTAATATGTTAAGGATAAAAGACATAAGTCTAAGGGGTTTTTACAACAACAACTTATAATACAATTAAAATTGCAAAACTTCACTATGGATTTTGTTATCAGAATACCCAAAATATATTATGGGTATAAGGTTACATGGGTTATATTTTATCGTTGTACAAATACATAACACTTCATTAAATTATTAATATATCTTATTGGTAAACATAGGGAAAAATTTAAATGATGGTCGAATATAAGTGTATTTTTTTATCTTAATGAAATTATATTGATGATATTAATTTATTTCTAATTTTTAATAAACATATAATGTTCTTAATTTATTATGTAACACCAATATAGTATTTCACCATTTAAAAATTTAATATGTTGGATGATTTTAAAAATAATAAATCTAATAAAATAGAATGATTTAATCTATCCCATAAATTTTATAGATATATAAGATATATTATAGGGGTTTGACAGCATTATTTTCAAAATCAAGCTTTTTCATGATGTATTTAATTTCAATTTAAATAAATAACGTTAAAATATACAATAATGATATTTTATCAAAAATAATAATTTATTAAATTATTTAAAAATAATAAATATATATAAATAAGACAATTTGGATATTATATGGTAAAAATTCAAAAACATTTCTATTTATAAGAAAAGTCTTACCTTAGATGTAAAAAATAAAACCCTCCAATATTGAAAAACATGTGATCGTGGTTATAATTCAAATTTCTTAACATAGGGTTAATTAAAATAATGTGGATTAATATTATACCAAAACCTATATAAATTAAATGTATTGAAGTGATTATAACCATATAATAACATAGCTTCAAATACCTTTCCATTTGGAATTATTTTTATTGATACTGAATTTAATATAATTTAACCTTTTGAGTGATTGAAAAATCTCCCTTAACAACAATTATAAAAGGGAACCTCTTCCCTCACATCTTGACACAACATTGAGCCAAAAACATATTCCAATTTTTATTATAATCATCCCTATACTATTTCTAATTTTTTTCATCCGAACGTAACTCTAGATCCCTTTAGATGAGATCATGAGGAGTCATTTTGAATAAAAGTTAACCACTTTAATCAATCACTTTCTTTTCTACACTTATTTACCTCCAATAAATCATTTTTATTTATCATAAAATTATAACTTCATCACCCTCAATATGTTTAGATGTTATTATGATTATTAAAAAATAATTATAATCCATCTTCCAAAAAAAATGTGAAGGGAAAGTATAACTTATGTATATGTATGACTTACCATCACCACATAAAGATGAAATTAATTTTTTATCTCCATATTTTTAGGTTATTTATTTGGATGGGTTAAATTTTTACATATTATATTGTTCAAATAATTATTCTTCTATAATTATAAATCTTGGTCTACATTATTACCATAAAATCCATAAGAAAACGATAACATATTTCATTATTTTGTTTGTACTACCACCTTCATGAATCCATGTGATCATTTTTTATTAATATATTACATCGATGATAATATGTATGAATTTGAGGTATTTATACAATATATATAATAAAATAATGTTCTTTAAGAGATTTAATAATATTTATGTTTTGTTCATTGCATCATTCGAATAATAAAAATAGCATTAATTTGTGCGTATGACCTATAATATCCATGAACTATGTAGTTCATTTTTCTATCTCTAAATTTTATAGATGACTCTAAATATGTATTAAATCAGTATTTAAAAAAATTATATCATAATTATTATTCATTATATGATGAAACCAATTTAAATATACTAGGTTTGGAATCACTGATTTGAAATATTCATTAGAGAAGAAATAGAAAGCCCCCAAAAATAAAGATTTTAATAAGGAATTATTAATAAAATGTGCTATTGAAATATTTTAAAGGGTCCAAATACGATATTATAACTATGAGGTTAGAGTTATTAATAAACAAGGAGAACACAAGGTATGGTTTTTAAATTATAATATCATTGTTTATTGGGATTGATTATTAGTATGCTTCCAATGAATTAATATTAAGATGTACCTCTGAATAAAGTCATGATTTTTTATTATCCGTGGGTTATTTCAATAAAAAAATTGTTTTCTGGTAAATTTCATCTTCATTTCATCTTTTGAATCTGAAATTATGTTTTTAATGAAAAATGATTTAATTTATCTCTTCCCTCAAAAAAATTTTTTTTTCTATATTAATATTTCCTAAAATTGGTTTAAATCTGGTTTTTATTATTCTTCTATAATTCATTAAATTTATTTTTACCTATATTTTAATTTTTTTAAAATAATTAGATTGTAATATTTTTTTTATTTTCCAAATGAGGTACATTGTGGAATTTCTAAAAAATATAGAAGGAATGTTTTACAAAAAATATATGTGATTAAAAGATTTTCTCACATTATAACGAATCGTTTTTTGTTATATTATTTTATATGTTTACAATTTTATATTAAATTAAAAAAAATTTCTTCATAATCACATAGTATTTTAACATATGTATTCAAAATGTAAAAGTAATTTTCATCAAGAATGTATTAATGATATTTAATTTCATTAATTACATAAACAATTTATTTAAAATATGATTAGCAGTCTATATGATCTTCTGATACGATCCTTATTTTTTAAATATGTTTATGGTGAAAATATATTTATGAATTCCATTTCTTTTACACTAGTTATTCTATGAAGAAATTCTAATATTTTTATGAAACCCATTTATTTTACGTGGGTTATATGATAAATAATTATTTATGAAACTTTTTTCTATTCATGGATTCAGATTGGATGAATAATTTATGATCTTGTGGAATTAATATATATTGTTTTCATAATTTATGGGTTGTACCTATATCTCCCTCCATTCATGGGGAAATGATTGATATCTCAAGAGATTACTAGAACTATAATGGGGATTAATCTTTGTTGAAAATTGCACATTGAACACTATGATAGTCTTGTTAGTGAACCATGAATCCTATGATGGACGGGTGTAATGCCAGTACCATAGAATTGTGTTTTAATTGATTATTCACAACTATGTAAATTATTTTTTCTCCATTTTGTATATCAATATTGCAGGTCTTATGCAAATGTTATGATGAAAACAATCATGTTTTTTAAAACTTAATGAAAATTGTATTATAAAAACCAGTATTAATTCCATTATTTATTATTATGGTATATGATATGAATGTTATGGATATGAAATTTTAATATCATGGCCCTATAACATTTCTATCCTATTATACTCGTATGATAATTAATATCTCAATTTTTTTACCTCACTAAGAATCAGTGCTCACCCTTTCTTATGTATCCATTCCTAGGTTATTAATAATATTTTTTCCTATGAAATGAATATGAAAGGTGATATATATGATGATATAGGTGGGAGAAAATGTTGAAATATTATAAACCAGTTTTTAATGATACCATGTTTCCAAAGATACTTGACCCAAACAATTAGGACACGGATAATTTTGTTTTGTATAGAATATTCATATATTTAGATGTAATATTAAAATAAAAAATGGGACCTTATAAAGGACCCCACCTAGGAAGATATTTTGGTGATTTTATTCACCATTACACTTTCCTCATTATGGTTGATATGGGAGATCATTTTCAAAAGTGCCACATAAATGACTAATTCGTTTTATCTTGGATTGGGAAGAGATATAGTCCAACATTAAATGCAATCATATTAATAATTTTGGTATCATAGTATATGAAAATCCATTAGAATGGGGGAGAGGTGAGAGAATTGAGCCATCAACTCATGAGTGTTCTCAATAAATGGGATGCGTTACTATATTCTAATAATTTATAAATATTTAATTTACATTGTGAGGAGTTTGAAAATTGTCTTCATAAGAAACCTTGAAACAAAATCTCAATGGATAATTTTTTAATGGTGATTAGTTCATGGTATTCCACCTCATTATTTTTGTTTCCCTCTAAATGTATAAATTATTGTCTCATGAGAGTCATTGAGGGATTTATAAGGAAAAATACAATGCAAAAAATTGATATTATGTTTTTTCATCCATCATATGGTTGGGATTATTTGGGGGAACCATCAATGAAATCCTAGAAGTATGAAATAATTCATCCTCACATTTAAATGAATAATTAGAAGATTCAACATCTATAGGTTACTTCTAAAAGGTTCGGTGAAAAAAAAGGAAACCAACCCATACTAGTCCTGTGATGACGTCATAGGGAATGAAATTGATGTTGAGATATTAAAGTATCTCTGTGAATCAATCTAATAATATACTGAGAATATGATAGTTTAAGATTTTTATTATTTGGTAGATGTAATAGAACATATAGGCCTCATATTATTATCAATAATTACATAGGTTCCGAAATTTGAAGAACCAGGCAAGGTATATCTTATACATAGTAGAATATATGGTCCTTGTGAAAAAAGACTATTATTGATATAGTGTGGACTATTTAATTTTCCTTCACTATTCTATTTATATAAGAGGATTTTAAGGGACCATTCAAGGGTATTTTCATAGATGACCAATGTTTTTTCATCAAAATGAAGGATAAAAATAAAGGTATATTAGATACTACTTAATGTGTTATAATTCAATCAATAATTAATCATCTCATTAATAAGATATTATTTAATTAATTATATTATAAAATATATTACAATTTTCAAATATATAATAAAAAAAATTTAATTTTAGAAAAAAATGGTTTGTGGCCTCTAAACCACTCAAATTATGTGAAGAGGGTTTTAATAACTGTTTTGATCTTATCTGGTTCAAACATGATTCCTCGGTAATAAATAGTAACTCCAATGAATTTTATAAAGATCCCCAAAAATTCAAATTAAAATTAATTCATCTTCTCATGGTTGTCCTAGATCATGTCAAATAAATTATTGAGATCAATTATATTCTTTTGGTGTTCACGGGATTTGACCAACATGTTTTCTACACATCGCTCCACTATTTTCTAATGATTATCTCAAATATGTGGTGAATAGTTCCATGATAAACTTATATATAATTATTCATGGTGTACAGAATCACGCAGTAGAAATATTTCTGTTATTCTACAATTAATACCAAAACCTATTCATCTTTAAGGGATATTCATATATGATTGTATTCAGATTATCTATCCAAGAAATATAGGGACTGAAAGATTTTGTCATCGTCAATTAAAAACATCATGAATTGGATAGTGAATTAATCCTTATAGTTTTATAATCATAATTTTTTAAATTAGATGTATATTATTATCTACTTGATCTTCTACTTGAAAAATGAAATGCTAAAAATACACATAATTTAGTGAAATTATGCGATAAATTTGGCCTTGATCTACTTTTAAGATTCAACACTAACCATTTCACAATGGTATGGATTCATATTTATAGGTATATTTTTAATCCATGTTTTAAAAAAAAGTACATGTCGATGGATGAAGAACTATGTATTTACCCCTCACATCTCATTGTATTTTCAAGAAAATATATCACAGTGAAATTTTACGAACACAACATACTTCACTTCTTTGTCATGGGGAATGTAAAACCTTGTCATTGCTATACTTAGATTGTCCTTGATGTTAGGTTTCACATGTAGAATCTCATAAAAGTTAGTTAAAGCCTCTTCTACAAATTTTGGTGGACATTCGTCAAAATCCTCATTATAATTAATGTCGATAATAGAAGTATTTCATAAATCCCAAACCACAAGTGGTTCCAATGTAGAATTATCTCCTTATATATGGTTAGAATATTTTTCATTATGTTCATATAAATTTTTATCAACGGGTTACATAGAAAAATTGTTTTTTGATATTATATTTTGTGGTATTCATCTGTGGGATCTACCTACTATATCAAAGAAATATGTCTTAGTTGAGCTCCTTTCAGTCGTTCATCCCAATTAAAAAACACAATAGAGAAACTTCATGATAATAATAGCCTTAATTTTATATTTTAAAAAGGGAATATACTTTTTGGTCCTCAATTATCAATTACTTCAGTGGTGTATGTGGTGATTTGTAAGCACCCCGACTCCAATTGCATGGATCTGATGCCTTACTTTATTACATTGGTAAAATTAACAAGGATGTGTCATCGCAAAAGAATAAATTGTATATTAGTTTCAAAAAAAAAGAAACAAACGTAAGTTTTACATTATAAATCGAATGGAACAACAACATAGATCCAACATTTGAAACATCTATAACTAGTAGATTATCCCTGCAAGCCATTCATAATATACATATTCACATCCTAGGAAAAAATATAACATATAAATGTTGTGATCTCAGATGCTCAGTAGGGGTAATTAATATCGTCTAAGCTAATTCAAACAATAATTTATGGTGAATGACTAAAACACATTCCATTATAACTTAATCCTGAGAAAAATTTGATAAGATTTAAATTTGAACAAATAAAGCCTTCTAAATAGTCACATGAGAATGGAGATTATCAATGGATATTCTACTAGTTGATTAATCACATGGATTACCAATTACTAATATAATATTTTTGGAATTCATAATATCAGACACCATAATAATATTTAGAGGCCTCGACCAAGACATCTAAAAATAAATGGTTAAGGCCTCAACAAATTCCATTTCTTCTTTGTCTCATGAGCCCTTTCGAGGCATAGAGGGACCATAGAGGTCCCCACACATCACTAAATAAGTCCAATTAATTTTCATATGAATATTGTTAAATATAACCAATATATACATATATAATTTAAATAACTTCCCCTAACATGTAAACACAACCACTAACTATTCGAAGTAGTATAGGGAATAGTATCAAGATAGAACATCCATATTAAAACAGATTAGACTCCATTTAATAAAATATATATTGTGATAATAATATTAAATCAATATCAATATATTATAATATTAAACATGTGTTTATAAATATATTTAAATACTCTAATTAAATCATCGACGAATTCTTCAGAGTAATACCATTTTTTAATTTTCAAATAATAGTTTATTTGGAATGAGTTTTTTTCATAACTATTTTTATAAAACCAGAAAATAAAAATATTGTTTATCATGAAAAAATTAAGGATTTTATAAAAAAAATGTTTATTAAAATAGATTTTGTATTGTACTTGAAAATATGGATGAAATTGACAAGTTCCCCTTAATCAAGATTTCGTATTGGGAAGAATTGAGATTAGAACCTTGTAAAGCATGTATATCACCATAAAATAATGAATAAGTGATCTACATAAATGAGTTTGGATAATATAAAAAAATTTATATGAAGAATATAAATAAAATTTAGAATTAAATTTGTGTAAATAGGTATCATTCTTAACCTGAATGAAAATATAGGTTTGGGAATAAACACTTACCTTATATAACTTTAAAACATGTTCTTGATTTTTTATAATTTTATTAAATTTAATTATGTGCTTTTTGTAGAGATCTGAGATTCAATTTCATCGTTCATGAGTGTTCTTTTTCTAGGTTTTCATGATTAGTAAACTTTTAAACATATATAGAAATCATGTAAAAAGGAAAAAAATTTATCCATGATTGAAATTATAAGTTATTAATGAAAATAAAAATTATTTAATGTTATTATATATTATTATGTTTCTATATATGATGATAATCCATTAGATATAACTTCAATGAAACTTGATTCGATCATTTTTGTTGTTTTTTCGATCATCATGGACTAGTTTTGATGTATTAATTAATATCATGTATATATATCAGGTATAGAAAACAAAATAACATATAATATGTATAATAAATTATTTTTTAACAATATATATGATTTTATAACCAGCCTTTAATCTTAAAAAGTAAAATAAAGTGTCATCATCCATTGTGGTGGTAAATTGGAACATCACAGAGGTTGTATTCATTTTTAGAATAAAAGTTTGGAGGAGAAGGGGTTTGATGATAAATATTATGTTACCATAATATAATTTTAGTATATATAATATATTTTAGTTATCATGAATGTTTGGAATGAATATGTAAGGGTAGAATAAGAATAATAAACTAAAATAAAATGATAGAGAATCAAAAAGGATTTAAATCTTGAATTATTATCCTTGAAAACATTATTAAGGAACACTGAAATAGACGTTTGGTGAGACCTATAAGACTATAATGTGGGTGAGAGACTTTGGAGATTAATTGGGCATAATATAATAAATCTTTATGTGTTTTTATTTGTGAGGAGAATAGTTGGCATGGGGTGATATTTATTGTGGGAGGAGAGGAGTGTTTTTTGAATATTTTAATAATTTGTTTTATTGTTATGGAATAATAATATGAGTTTTTTTTAGAAATTTCACTATATATTCATATAATGAAGTATAGTTTGATATTATAATCTTATATAACCCATACATCATTTATCACTAAATAATTCATGAATACAGAAAAGTATGGTATTTCACTATTCACTAAAAATTGATGTATTTTCGAAAAATCAAATAAATTTCCAAATACCATTTTAATGATGTTTGAAAAAAAAATTACTTAATTTTCTGGAAATAATTTTATAAATATGAAAATTTATATTTTTAAACAGAATAATCCTTTTTTCAAAAAAAATATCATGTGTAATATTATAACAGTTTTTATGACACATTCAAAAAATAATTAAAATCTCCAAGAAAAAATTTATAATCCAAAGAAAACAAAATATTAATTTCTGAATCGATTTTACGAAAATATAATTTCTATTAATTCATTATATTATTTATAAAATTTTAAATATACATTTAGGTTTTACAGAAAATAGTAATACTTGATTTATCATTTATAATAGATTAAATTACTTATAAAATTATATAATTAGATCTTATTGTTATTTATAATATGCCTAAATTATATTTATACATTAATAGGTTAATTTAAAAATCAATTGGGTCACATTACTCTTCATAATGTTCACATTACTATTACAATGTTTATATTTAATAGTATCTCATGGTTTTAAACTCGGTGTTGTGTGAAACATAAAATATCCAAATGTTAAATTTTGAAAGGAATATTCCATAATATATTGAGGTGTTATATTATTTGAGTACCCAAATTTTTAATCGGGAAAATAAATTTATTCCCATGTTCTAGGTTTATTTCCTTTAGAAGATGATTGGGAAGAATGAGATATCTATATAAATCATCTTAGGGATCTAATATTTTGTGTGTCAAATCGTTAGAAGTAATTCCTTGCAAATGTTTATTGAAATATGGTTACTTTTATCCCCTCTTATAAAAATCATCATTAATGTAGTGGGATTCTCATTATTAAAAGTGATAAGCATTCCATAATGCACAACTTCATGATCATTCGTGAGGATTTGAGGGATTGTTCATACAATAAAGAGATAAGTTCATGTATGTAGAGTCAAGACCTCCCAAAAAAGATTTTAAAGATGGTTTCCTAGGGATAACCATGAATTAAATATTAGAAACTATATCAACAATCTCAGTCTTCATCATGATCCTAAATAGAATCATCTTATCACTCTTTTCATAAACATCAATTTTTAAATTTGATAGGGATAGAGCGGTCTCTGTGTACCCAAAAATTAAAATAATAATTCTTTGGTTGTTATTGATCATATAACATATATCAATAAATTAAGGGAAGACATAAAAAATATCCAGTTATTCTGAGATATAATTGATACATTTTCATCCCTGGATGATTACACCTTTATTTTCTCTAAATAAAGATGTAATATATCAATAATATTCATATTGGGATTCTTATATTCACTTGAATTTTGAAGAATCCACCTCAATATCAAAATTGAGATTACTATAAAGGCCTCAACGAGGGAATTATATTACTCCTTATATATATGTATCTCATCCATGTTTGAGAGTTGTTATTAGATATAAGTGATGGGAATGACCATATTTTACCTTTGATATAGGCGCACACTCTTTCTCCATAGGGTTCTCCTGTAATGACACAATGTTTTTCAATGGAAATTCCATTCGTATAAATGTTTCATAATATCACAAGAAAACCTAACATAATGAACTACTATGTTCTTGGTAAATTTTAAATATAATTTTGTACTTTTGTGGTTTGAATTTTGAAAATCTGACATACATGGTTACAATTAGTAAGTCATTTGGTGTCCGATAGAAAAACCTAATTATTTGTGAATAGTAACATACCCTTATGAATAGTAACATAAACATATGAATAGTGATATACCCTAATGAATATTAACCTTACTTATGATAATATATATATAATATTCAAGTTGAATGTATGATATACCTGTATTTTATAATAAGTAAATGAATGTTTTAAAACTAGATTTTGATAATAAATTACGATTTTAATAAAATAATAAAATAATCATATTTAGAAATTTATTTTTCAAAAATGGATTTTGTTTTTGGATTCTACAAGTTTAAAAATGGTTAGGGATATATTTTGAGATTTTTAAAAAATACTACAATTTTTGATGAATAGTAAAATACAAAAATTTACAATAAATGCAAAATAATGGATTTATTGAGTCATTAATGATGAATAGATGATGTAAGACCAATTAGATTGAATTAAAATGCATTTATTACTATTTTTGGTGACACAATCATTACTATTTTTTCTCTTGATGGAAAATACTGAAAACCCTCTTCTCCTCCACTATAACCCCCCCACTCTCTCTTCTCTTCAGTACTCTCACGCCTTGTGAATTACCAATATTCTTCCAAAATCTCTTCCCAAGATCCTAAACCACGTCCAAAAGCCCATATACACTTCTTAATACCAAAACCGTTCCCCTTAATAGGTTCTCAAAGGAGAAAGTTTCAAGAGGTAAATTCCTCCTTCCAATTCCTTAATTCCTTTTAAGTTCTTTTATTTTTGTTTATTACCTCAAATCCCATAACTCAAAGAGTATGATAACTCAATTAACATAAATGTACAGGAATTTGTTTATTCTAATAGGATATTTCATTATCTTTTATCATTTCCCCACCTTTTTATTTGAATGAAATGAAATCATCATTTGATATGCTCAAGTTTAGCACATTCAAGGACACCATTTATCGATTTCTATGATCATATTTTATTATAGTAATGAATAATTTTGTGTTTTGGTTGAACAATATTTTTATATATGTAATATATTCTATTTTTTCTTCTGTACTCCTTTTGTACAAATGGTGTTCAGGTATAATGAAAAACATGCTCTTTTTAATCAAACCCGCTGATTAACAATAATGATTGTCACTATGGTTTTATATAATAATTCGAATTCAATAAAAGGATCAAAATTATATTTGAAACCATGTAATATCCTATATGTTCACTAATAGAATATAACATCAATTATATACTACCACTTTCATCTTACATGTTATTCCAAAATTGAATATAAGTAAACCGGTCATTAAAACCAAGTAAACCAACGAACCCAAACAATGAAATTAAACCTCATAACCAATCAAAACGGTTATAAATGAATGTAAAATGATTATAATAAACCAATTAAATATACAATAGGTTCTGGAATTATTAATTAATAATCCTAATTTTTTTATTTTAGTATTTAATAACAATTGGAGAACACCAACATATTTAATGTAGGGGATCCTCTCCATTTCTCTCTCAACCAATATTGTCCTCCATGTTATTCCTTTTTAGGTGTAATCCAAAATGATGGGGAATGTTTTTGAACCTCCCCCATATGGAACTCAGGTTTTATAAGTGATGAGAAACCCATTTTTCTCTCTCATCAATCCCTCTTAGGTACACCAAACACAATGCTGATAAATAGTAACTAATTCCACTCGAACCTTATTTGTTCTTCTGGGTAGACTTACCATTATTTATATCAAAAAAGAGTTATCTTATATGTTTACTTACATATTCTAAATTCTATGTAGTTTTAAAAAAAATATTTATTAAGAACCTTTCATCTCTCTCTTTTGAGGATATACATTTTTTATAAAATATCCCCCCTTATAAATTATTGATAAGATAACATGTTTTAAGGGAACTTCAAGAGTTTTTTATCTGATATCCTGTACCCGCTATCCTATGTCTTAATCAACTATTGTATTTATAAAATCATTATTTTTATTATGAAATTAATATAGGTTAAATTCTTGTTTTATATAAATTATTCTCCTCTTTTCTATTTTAAAGGGTCTATAGTTTTTCCTTAAAACCGTGAAAAAAATATTTTGATTCTAATGTTTATAAAATACATTTATTTTATATTGTCACATCCGTTTCGAACCACTTACCAAGATATAATCCTGTCTTCCTTTTTGAATTTCCATGTTTGTTTTAAGGCCATTCTATCATGTTCACTTTCATGATACACCCATTGGTTATGATTTATGTCATGATTGTGGTATAAAATTCATTCCATGGGTTCTCTTATGTTTATATATGGTTGATTATGTATTTCTAATAATTTGGAAATAATATTCAGGAAAATGTTCAGATGGGTGTGCCCAGATAGAGCTCCAATGCATTGGGTAATGTTAGGTCTCACGAGATGCGATGAGAAACGTGATTGGAAGTTAGCCTTGACCTGTACTAAACTGTGAAACAAGATTGGTGGTTACCCTTGACCAATCCTAAAATGGGATATGGGATTGGCGGTTATCTATGACCCATACTAAGGAAATATCTTATGATTCGTCCACATTTATATGATTCCATGTTTATATGATCCCCAACATATATGATATGACTTCATATGTTACATGCTTTAGATATCATTAGGACATGTCTCCTAACTCATGAGACTAAGATATATACTTATTTTCATTCCCTTGATGGACTTTTCAGCTCATATGTTGTTCATGTGTGCCCCAAGGTACCCTATGCAGATGTAAGGGCTCAAAGGATGTTAGGAGATCTTTATGGAGATTAAATAATGAAATTTCATTTACCCCCATGTTTTACGTTTTATGTACCTAGTCTTCCCAAACACTAGAATTAATGATACCTGGCTTGTACTCTGATGTATAATGATGCTTAAAATCATGTAATGTTATATATAAAAGTATTCAGTCTTTATATTTGGAATCATAGTATGGTCTAGTTATTTTTGGAGATCAGGAATAGAGCACCTCAGTGATAACTTTAATAATGGGACTAAGTATAAGAAAACAACCCAATATTTTGGTGAGTAATGAGTATGTGGTTTATCAAAAAAATACATCTCGGTCGGGATACATTCAGGTAAAGGAGACTCTTGAAAAGATGTATCTAGGGGTAAACCTGAAAACACTTTTTGAGCTACACACGAATGGGAACTACTGCCTAACAACAGGCCTTTCTGCACACTTGGTTTCGACAGTCCCGGGGGAAATTCATTGGTAGATTAATGATCTTGGTAAAAACAATTATTCAGGAACAAAAAATTCTCATAATAATATATGTTAAGAAATAGATAAAAGATAACCTATTCTTAAACCTGAGAAATCACATGTTGGGATATGCATTTCTTTATAAGTTTGTCCATTTATGTTCAAATATTCCATTCTATGCTCAATATCTATGTATTCAAGACCTCTAATGATATGTTATTTTTCTTAGATAATGGATATAAATATAAGAACACATTCCAACAACAAATGTGATAGGAAATGTGAATATTTCACAAATGATATACGTGATATGATGGGTGTGGGTGCTGAAAACTTCATGGATGTACTTGCTCAGGTGAATCGAGTAATGAATATTTACATGAATCATTTGGAACACCCTTCTCCTCCATGTAAAGGGAAAGATGTTGTAAAATATTTCAGGCGTGAAATGACTCCCATGTTCAGTGGATCTTTTAATCCACTTTTTGCAGAACAGTGGATTAACTCAATTGAGAAGTTATTCTTTGTCCTCTAATTCTCAGAATAAGAGAATGTTTTACTGGAGGTCTATCTTTTCGATGGGGAAGATGATATGTGGTGGACACTGATCAAGAATAAAAAGTTCCAAGAGGAAATTCATTCCATTAATTGGGAGGAATTCAGAAGGATGTTTTTCAAAAAATATTTCCCTCGAACCCTCTATCTCATGATTGATAGAGAATTCCTTGGACTCAAACAGAAGGAATATGAGTCCATTGGGGCGTATGAAGAAATCATCACACGACATGCATGGTATGCCTATGGCTTTGTCTTAAACACTGAAATCCTGGTGGATTGCTTATTTACCAAATTATAGCTGAGTCAATGAAAATCGTTGGTGATTCAAGACTTCGACAGTTATGAGGATATTGTCCATTGTTCCCTCATGGTTGAAATTTATTTTAGAGTATCTAAGTGGTCTCGTGGGCCCAGTGACAAGAAGAAAAAAATAGAGAACCACAATGGTGGATCATGAAAAAAATCCCATGATTGAAAGAAGACAGACTTATCCCCTTTTAAAAATTGTGGGAAGAAAAAAACTGGTAACTATCTAAAGGGAACCAATAATTTCTTCAAATGAGGAATATTAGGTCATCTGGCCATGAACTGTCGAAGGGATATGAGAAATCCTAATAACGATGATGAAAAAATGAAGGTTCCGATCAAAATTCATCCTGCAGTGCAGTGTTACAACTACAAGGAGCATGGGCATGATTCAACAAATTTCCCTAAGCCGAGGGTTGTCAGAGGAAATCTGCAACAACCTCCAATAAAAAAGGAATTCCTTATGCTATCACTAAAGATGAGGTGAATCTGGAAAAAAATTGGTGATAAGTACTCTTGTTATTAATTCAAAAATAGAGAATGTACTATTTGATTCTGGTTCTATGTATTCTTTAATATCCTGCATGTTTAGTTGAACTATTCAAACACTGCCTCAAAATTTAGATGAAGAGTTATCTATGAGAACAACAAATGGGGTAAATTTTAGAATCCATGGTTTATAAATTCTCCTCAGTTAATGTATGTGGACTGAACCTCCCAAGAATATCATGTCATACATCCTTTAGTGGAGTTTGACACTGTCTTGGCCATGTATTGGTTATCTTTATACAATAACAACTTCAACATTCAGGAATGGTATATCACTATTCACATCCCAAAGCATCCAATTATTCCATACAAGTGTAAGGAGGAATATGAATATCCTTTAGAATCACCATCTAAATTATGGATATTCCTTATTTGTGAGAATAAATATCTAGATTCAATAATTGAGAAAGAGGAGAGCATCATGCATGAAGACGTGCCCATTATGAGGGATTACACTTAGGTATTCCCTGTTGATTTTCATGGTCTTCCTTCTGACCGATAGGTTGTGTTCTCAAATAAACATATCCCTGGATCTCTGCCTATCTCAAAGACACATTACTGATTATCCACAGATGAGATGGAAGAGCTAAAGAAGTAGATACAGGAAAATATAGATAAGGGTTTTATTTGAGTGATTACTTTATCAAGGGGTGTGTCAGTCCTCTTCATCAAGAAGTAATGATAGATTAATTAACCTCTACATTGATAATCGTGAGCTCAATTAAATCATGATATAGAACATGTATCCACTTCCACAGAAAGATTACTTGTTTTGTCAGCTTTTTGGGGCCAATTATTTCTCTAAGGTGGATCTTCTGTTGAGATTTCACCAATTAATGGAGGGGAAGGAATAAGTTCCCAAGACTGCCTTTCAAATGAGTTATAGACACTATGAGTTGATAGTGAATCCGTTAAGACTACCTAATTCTCTAGAAATTTTAATGTATTTAATTAATAGTCTTTAGAGATTACCTCGACAAATTTTTGGTAGTATTCATTGTTGATATTCTGATATATTCCATTAGTAAGGAGGATAAAGAGAAGCATTAGAATACTGTGTTAATGTCATTGAAAATGGAGAATATGTATGAAAAGTACAGTAAATGTGAGTTCTAGATGGGGGATGTATCATTATAGGGCCATGTTATCACCAGAAAAGGGATATCTGTAGACCCTTTTGGGACAAAGGTAATTGAAGAGTGGCCAATACCAACTTCTGTAATAGAGATCTGCTGCTTTTTGGGTCTAGATGGGTATTATTGGTGATTTGTGAAGAAATTTTCCCAATTTTCAAACCTAATGACCAAGCTTACATGGAAGAGAGTAAATTTTGTCTACACTTAGGAAAGTGATGACTCTTTCTCAGAGTTGATAAAGAAGCTCATCACTGCTCATGTACTCACACTTTCTACAAGTGGATAACTCTTTGTGGTGCATAGTGATGCTTCTATGAAAGGCCTATGCTATTTGATAATACAAAATGATAATGTGATAGCCTATAGATCAAGGCAGCTGAAAATAAACGATCAGAACTATTTTATGTGTGATCTGGATTTGGTGGAGGTGATCTTTGCATTGACAATCTAGCAGCATTATCTCTATTGGGATAATTGTCAGATATATACTAAACAAAAGAGTCTCAAATATATATTCACAAAATAAGAGCTTAATATGCCCATCAAGGATGGATAGAGATTATAAAACATTATAATAGATCAATCCACTACTAACCTGGTATGTAAAACATGGTGGCAGAGTCTCTATGTATAAATGATCATGCATCATTATCAATGATGAGTGTTTTAAATGATCCGGTCTACTTTTATTTTAAAAGGATGGACAAGGGAATCATTAAGGGAGAAACATCATCAATAATTTCTAAAATTATTGATCAAGAATCCCTCTTGGAGAAAATAAAGAAAAATCAATGAAAATATATTGAAATTCCAAAAAGGGTGGAACCTATCAGTAATGGGAAATCCTCCAATTTCAAAATTGATGAGTAAGGAGTTGTATGATTTTTCTCATGATTATGTGTACCATCCGATTCATAGATAAATGAAAAAATTCTGAATGATACACATAGATCAACATTATCTATCCACCCAAGGACCAAAAATACATATCGACATCTCTGAGAAAAGGTATGTTGAGACAATATGAAAAGGGAGATTGTTGAATATACATAAATGTGCCATGTATGTTAGAAATTGATGGCTGAGAGGAAAAAGTCTAAGGGGATGATGAAACCACTACCCATACCAACATGAAAGTGGGAGAACATTCTCATGGACTTTGTCACTGGACATAAAAGGACATCCATGGGAAATAAGGTTATATAGGGCATTGTGGATCATCTTACAAATACGACTAACTTTATCATGATTCGAGAGGAATTTTCATTCGATCAGCTTGCATAGATTTACATCAATGAATTGGTAAGGAATCTTGGAGTACCACTACCTATTGTGTCTAATCATGATCCCAGATTCACCTCGATGTTCATGAAATGTCTCCAACATTCTCTAATCACTGAACTGAACATCAGTACAGCCTTGTAACAAATGAATCTTTTTAATTACATTTGTTATGTAAATTTTTGTGTTATTTTATTTTATACTAAAAAAACTATATCCTTTAATTAATGAAGTGGTTATAATTAAAATCAGATCATTGGGGTTTGACTGTTATATTACCGTTGGTCAATATGACTGTTGGAAACTATAATCTTAACGTTGTGTTTTCATAAATATAGTTATCTTGGTTAATTAATAAGAATGAAGATTTAATGGCCTCATACAGTAGACTCAGGCCATATGAATTCCATCTGTCAGAGCTTGGGAAGGCGGTAGAATCACTGGGCTTTGCTCTGAACTAGTCCCAAGATGAACATCAACATATTAATCTTGAATGGAATCACCTAAAGGAGAAGTTCAAGCTGATAGAAATCACCACTCATGAAATGCTGTCTGAGCCACCCCAAGATTATATCATCGTTGAACACCATACACTTAGGTCATATGATGGTGTTATAAGGGGCTATGTAACGAGACCTTATATGCTTTGTGTAATCCTTTTAAATAGATAAAATTATTTTTTTATTATTGAAAAGTTTTTGAATTTCAAATATCCATATAAATATAGGATGGGTATTATTGATGAATTTTGGAAAAAAATGTTTTATAAAATATTTTATTATTCTTTAGATTGTTAATTTTGTGAAATGATTTTATAAAAAATGGTCATCTATAGTTGCGGTTAGTGTTAATTTTAGATTCTAATAAGATCAACTTGATTTATAGTGAATAGTAATGTATGAATAGTAATAGACCCGTATGAATATTAATGAGAAGTAAATTGGCCAAAAAAATAGAAACTTCACCCATGAATGTATAAATACAATTTAAACAACTTATAAGTGATACAATGATCGTAGTATAAGTTTTGGTATTATTGTATTTAAGAAATATTTTATTTAAAATTTTATAATTTATTTAGTAATTTCAAATGGAAATATATTTTAATAAAATGTAATCATATATTGTTACTTTATTGTATTATGGTTATATAATAATTTTATGGGAACATGATTACTTTTTTAAGGTGATACAAAATGAGTTATAGTTTTAAAGTTGTATTTTTGGAATAAATAATGATTTTATTTAAAAAATAAATTAAAAATAGTAAGAAAATTATTTTCATAAAATAGAGTTCATTATTGAATTCAGAGAATCGATTTTAGGTTAGAGTGAATTTTTGGTATTTTTCTAAAACAACTGCTTTTTCAGTAAATATTTAAAATACAATTTGGAGTTTCGGATGTTTAATGACATCATTAATGATGGAATAATGATATAAGATTTCTGGTAGACTTATTAATTGTGAGATATGCTATGAGGTGTCCCATGTGGAAAATACCCTGGGCAAATACCATGGGAAAGCCCATGGTTTTCCAAATATCATTGATGTGGTGTCCCTTAGAAATTAATAATTTATTCCCTCATTTTTCCTATAAATACGAAGAAATTTACCTCATTAATATCATTACAATAACCTTTTAATTGAAATTATGGTCTCTTTACCTCCCATGGAGTCCTCCCAAGGTTCCCTCAATCCTTCCAAGGTCCCGACCTTCAAGCATTCAAAGTTACTCTTCAAGGTAAGGGACCATTCACCCTCCTCTTTTAGGTGAAGAATTTCATTATGTTATGTCTTATAATTCCATTTTATTATGAGGGGGATTATTCTTATATATCTTTACTAAATTCCATTTTATTACAAAATTATTAGAGACCCTTTCCTCTCTCATCAATTTATTTTCCGAATTTTTATGTGACATTGTTAGGCTGCCGAATTATAGTAAAAGAAATCACACTTTCTCTTTCCTTCCATGTTTCCATTTCATGTGGTGTGTCATTAAATTTTCCATGACATGACCATATTTATTTTTATTCCATACCTATACTATAAAATGATTCATTTTAATGGTATACCCTTGTCCCGTATCTTTATATTATTTTATAAAACCATGTTATATAGCCATTATGCTGACGAACAATCGTGTCAAAATTTCCGTATCTTTTTCTCAAGGAATTCTCTTGTTTTATTTATATGAATAACCAACCCTATTTCTTATGTATGTGTGTTCATAGATACAAAAAAATGATATATTTTATTCTGGTATTGAAATAAATGTAACCATCCCTCACTTTCCATGGGATATAAATGACATAATGATCTTATTTTTTAGCACTTTTAAAACATAACGATTTTGAAGTGAAAATAATTTAATTTAGTCTCATTGTTTTATTTATGAATTGTTTGATTATGATATATGGGATTCACATGTATATAATTACATATGAAGGGTGTACCCTGATAGTTCTCCAATTCATCGGGTAATAAAATTAATCTCTATAGATGACAAGTTTCACGATACCTTGGTGAATAAGCATGATAATTTTTATGACACCTCGGGGATAAACCTTGGTGATATGTTCATGAATGTCTAATTGAAATGATGTAGCCACAAATTAAAGTTTTTATTCAAGTTCATTTTTTGTCATATTCCTATAATTACATTGTTTATGAATTTTTGTTTTTATCAAGTTCTTATTGATTTCACAAGTAAAGTAATTCCCTTGTTTTCTTTACTAGGCCTTCTGCTCTACTTTTTCTTCGATGTATGTTTCCAGGATATGAGATGTAGTAATTTTACATCGGATTAGCCAATAATGAAGCATTAAGATTATTTTAAAAGAATGATTTATGTTTTCTTCATGTATTATCTTCCTGATTTACAAGACACTAGACTTGAAAGACCCTCTTTTTGTAAAATATAATGAAATGTTATGTTATAAAAAGGTGGGATACCATATTCCTATCATCCTCAAACTGATGGCCAATCTAAGAGAACTATTTAGAAACTAGAAGACATGTTGAGAGCATGTTATATGTAATTCAAGGAATGATGAGACCAAAATCTTCTACGAGTTGAATTCTTCTACAATAACTTTTTCCACATGAGAATCTGAATGACAACATATAAATCCCTTTATGGGAAAAGGTGAAGAACACCAGTATGTTTGGATAATGTCGGTGAGTGTATGCTACTAGGACATGAAATGGTCGAAGAAATTGTGTAGAAGGTGAAAACTATTCATTAGTATATCATGGCATCCCAAAATCGATAGAAATGTTATAGAGACAATTGTTGATGAGACCTTGATTTTAATGTTTGAGACATGGTATTTCTATGCATATCTCCAGGTAAAAGGTCATCAGGTTTTGAAAGAATGGGATGTTAAGTCATAGGTATATCGGCCCCTTTGAGATCCTTGGTCGAGTCGGAGCGGTGGTCTATCGACAGGGACTTCCACATACTATTTCAAAAGTTCATGATGTCTTTCATGTATCCTTCTTAAAAAAATTACATAATAGACCCTTCAATTGTACTCTATTTAGAGGTGGTACAGTTGGTGGATGATCATTCCTATGGGATGCATCTGGTGAAGATCTTGGATCGTTGAGACAAAGTTCTACGCAACAAGACTTCTCATCAGGTAAAGGTAATATGGTGAAACCATAAGTACGTAGAGGATACATGGGAACGTGAGGAAGTAATGATGGAGAAGTTCCCCAACTATTTTTTGGCCGAGAATGTAAAATGAAATCTCGAGAGAGAAAATTCCTGAGGGGGGAAGAATGTAAAAACCGAATGTTTTTCATTGGAAATTTCTTTTTAATAAATATTCAATAAAATCACATGAAAACACAACATGATGAGAAAATATGTGCTAAGTGGCCTTTAAACATATGTTTTCTACTTCTGTTTTTAGAATTTCGATAATCTGACATATACAGTTGCAATCAGTAAGTTATTTGGAGTCTAATAAGAAAAACATTATTTTCTATGAATATTAACAAACCATTATTAATAGTTAAGTAACCTTATGAATTGTGATATAACCTAATGTGTAGTAACTTTACCTACAATAATATTTAAAAATATTCCACTTGAATGTATGATATACCTATATTTTATAATAACTATATGAATGTTTTAAAACCGGTTTTTTATAATAAATTATGATTTTAATTAAACATTAAAATAATAATATTTAGAAAATAATTTATGAAAAATGGAATTCATTTTTGGATTAAACATATTGAAAAATGGTTAGGGTGATGTTTTGATATTTTTCAGAAATACTTGTATTTTTGATGAATAGTAAAATACAAAAAATGTGATTAATGCTAAATAATGGATTTATTTAGTCATAAATGATTATCTAATAATTTTATCCTAATTAGTTCAAAGTTATATGCATTTATTACTATTTATGGGCATGGAATCATCACTATTTCTGTTCTTGAGGAAAAATAATAAACTAATAATTATAATATTATGAAAACCCTCCTCTCCACCACTATAAAACCCCCCTTCACTCCATCTTCTCTTCACTACTATCAAGATTTGTTCCTTTCCAATATTATGCCCAAATATCTCCCCAAGAGGCTCCCCCATGTCCAAAATCCCCTTGCCTCTTCAAAATACCAAAATAACCCATATTAAGAGGTTCTCAAAGGAGGAAGACTCAAGAGGTAAATTCCTCTTTTTAATTCCTTTATTCATTTCAAGTTATTTTCATTTTATTCATTCCTCACCTCCCTTCACCCAAATAATATGATAAATCTAGTAACATACATGAACTAGATCGTTTTTATGATAATGGGATATTTCATTATCTTCTCTCTTTTCCCCACCTTTTTATTTGATTGAAATGAAAGCAGCGTTTGAGATGAGATAATTTAGCACATTCAATGACACCAATTTATCGATTTCATTTATCCACATTAAGAATTGTCATGAAACCATTTATGTTTTTCTTGAACCAAAATTTTATATATATTATATATCCTATTATTGGTTCTGTAATGCTTGTGTACAACTGTTATTATGTTATAAATCAGAACATGTTCATCATAATGAAACCCACCGATTAAAAAATGATTGTCACTATGGTTTTATATATTAATTTGACTTAACTCTAAGTAACCAAATTAAATTTTAAACCATGTAAAATTTTATATTTCCTCTAATATCATATAACTTCAATTATGTTCAACTACATTTATATTACATGTTTTTCCAAACATGAATATTAGCGAACCAATCATTAAAACCAATAAACCAAACAAGCCCAGTCAATGAAATTGAACTTCATAACCAATCAAGAAAGATATAAATGAAAATTAAATGATTATAATAAACCAAATAAATATATATGAAGTTATTTAATTTTTAATAAATAAAAATAATTTTTTTATTCATTTATTTAAAAAAATTGGAGAACACCAATGAATTTAAGGTACGGGATCCTCTCCATTTCTCACTTAATCAAGATTTTCCTCTATGAAATTCCTTTCTATGTGTAATAAAAAATTATGTCATATGTTTTAGAACCTCCACCATTATTCCCTCATGTTTAATATGTTATGATCAACCCCTTTTCTCTCTCATCAGTCCCTCTTTGGTACACTTGACACCATGTTGATAAACCGTAACGAATTCCACCTGAACCTTCGTTGTTATTTCTGGTAGACTTATCATTATTTATATCAAAAAGGGGTTATATTTTATGATTATTTACATTATATAAATGATATTTAGTCATACCCAATTCATTTATAAATACCCTTTCATCTCTCTCTTTTGAGGATATACATGTTTTCGAATGATTCCCTCCTTAGAACTTTTCGTTATGAAAATCTATTTTAAGGGAACTTCTGGAATATTTTACCGAATTTCATGTTCACTATATCCTTTATTTTAAGAAACCAATATATTAATAAAATATGTCTTTTTATTACGGAAAAAATATTGGTTCAATTCTGTTTTTATATAAATTATTGTCCTATTTTCTTTTTTAAAGCCTCTATAGTATTTTTCGTAAAATTGTGCAAAAATATTTTAATTCTAATGTTTATAAAATAAATTTCTTATATGTTGTCACTTATGATTCACACTACATACCATTTTATATGCCTAATTTTCATTAGAAACGTCCATGTATGTTATAAATCCTTTCTATCATGGAATCTTTCATGATACACCAATTGGTTATGATTTATGTCGTGATTTTGGTACCTAATTCTTTCCATGGGTACCCAAATGTTTATATATGGTTGATTATGTATGATTATTTATGTGGCATGAATATTAATGAAAAATCTTTAGATGTGTGTTCCTTGATATCACACTAATTCTTTGGGTAAAGTTATATATCATGAGATGCGATGTGAAATGGTATTGGTGGTTTTCCTTGACCCGTACTAAAATGGGAATCAAGATTGGTGGTTAGCCTTTACCCATACTAAAATGGGAAACATGATTGGAGGATAGCCATGACCAATACAAAGGAAATGTTTTATGATTCTACCACATTTATATGACTCCATTTATATAATATCCCATGCTTATATGATATGGTTTCATATATTCCAAGCTTTGGAAATCATCATGTCATGCCTCCTAACTCATTTTCCTAAGATGTATCATTATGGTCATTCCCTTAATGGGTTTTTTTCAGCTCATTCAATTGTTCTTGTGTTCCCAAGGGTACCCTATATAGATTTAAGGTCTAAAATGAAGTTAGGATCACTTTATGGATATTAAATAATGAAATAATTTTAGCCCCATGTTTTATGTTTTATGTACGTAGTCTTTCAAGACAGTAGATTTAAAGATCCATGGATTCTACTCTGATGTATAATTATGCTTAAAATCATGTAATATTATATGTAAAAGGATGGGATCTCTATAGTTGGTATCAGATGATGTTCTAGTTATTTTTAGAGATTATGAATAGAAATCCATATTGAGAAACATAAGGATGAGTCTAAGTATAAGAAAACATCCCTAGATTTTGGTGTGTATTGAGTATGTGGTTTATCATAAAAATACATCCATTTTGGGATACGAGCAGTTGGAGGAGGCTCCAGCCCAGATATATCCATGAGTAAAACCTAAAAACACCGCTTTGTGCTAAACTTGAATGGGACCTAGTGCACGATAATGGGACTTTCTGAAATCTTGGTTTCTACACTCCTGGTGTATATGATTTTGTATATTAATGAGATTAGTAAAAACTATTATCAAGGAACTAAAATAAGACCATAAGAATATATGAAATGAAATAGATAGAGGATAGGCTATATTTTATCTTGAGGAATCACAAGTAAAAATATACTTATTCTTTATAAGTTTATCCTTTTATGAATAAAGATTTATTTTTATTCCCAATAGCTTAGTATTAAATAACTCTAGTTATAAATTATTTTCATAGATAATGGTGGGAAATATATGAACACGTTCTAATAACCAATGCAATATGCAATGTGAAGATTTATCTAATGATATTCTGGATATGATGGGAGCAGGCACTCAAAACATCATGTCAATACATTCTCAGCTGGCTCGAGATAAAAATAATAACATGAATTCTGTAGAACGCCATCATCCTCATGGAAAGAGATAGTTTCCTTAAAACGCTTCATGAGTCAAAGGCCTCTAATGTTTAGCATATCACTTGATCCCCACCTCACAGAATAGTGGTTTAACTCTAGTTAAATAATATTCTCCATCCTCCAGTGCTCGGAAGAATAAAATGTTGTAATGGAGGTAAATCATTTTTATGGAGAAGCTGATCAGTGGAGGACAATAATCAAGAATAAAATGTCCCAATTCGAAATTGATTCAATTGATTGGGGGGAATTCATGAGGATGTTTTTCAATAGATATTTTCCTTGAACCCTCCAAATAAATATTTAATGAGATTTCCTTGGAATCATGAAAAAGGGAGATGACTTTGTCGAGGAGTTTGTAGCAAACATCAAAAGGCATGCAGGGCACGCTCTAGGACTTTTCATGAACACTAAAAGCATGGTGGATCGCTTCTTTAGCGGAAAAATCAGTTTCTACAAAAAGCGTTGGAAATTAAAGACTTTTACGGTTATGAGGATATTGTATATTGTTCCCTCAAGCTGAAATGGATAATGGAGAATCTAAATGGTCTCGTGGACCTAGTGAAAAGAAGTAGAAACTGGAGAAAAACATGGGTGGTTCCACAATGAAATTCCATGATGGAAATAAGTGTGGAATTTCCCCTTCTAAAAATTGTGGGAAGAACCATCCTGGTAACTGTCTAAAGGGAACAAAGAATTTATTCAAATTAAGAATGTTTGGTCATCTTACCAAGAACTATCAAAATTATATGAAAAACCACCCAAATTATAAAGATGAAATAAATGTTCCGATCAAAACTCTGCATACATTGTAGTGTTACAACTGCAAGGAGCATAGGCATTATGTAAGAAATTTCCCTATGCCGAGGTTTGTTAGACGTAATCAACAACAAACTATAAGGAAACAAGTATGGGATTATGAAATCACTACTGGTGAGGTGAATCCGGACAATGAAGTGGTGATAGGTACTCTTTTTATTAATTAATTAATAGAGAACGTACTATTTGATTCTAGTTCTACGCATTATTTCCTATCATTCATGTTTATTATAACTATTCAAACACCTCCTCAATGTTTGGAGGAAATGTTATCTGTGAGAACAAAAAATGGAGAAATTATTGCATCCAAGGTTTATAACTCTTCCCCAGTAAATGTTTGTGGACTAAACCTCCCAGAAAATCTCTTCATACTTCCTTTAGAGGAGTTAGATGCTATCTTGGGCATGGATTAACTGTCTTTATACAAAGCCAACATCAACTGCTAGGAAAGGGAGATCACTCTACACATACCAAATCACCCTCTGATTCATTACAAGTTCAAGGAGGAAGATGAATCTAGTTTAGAATCCCTATATTCTTTGTGGATATTGATGCCCTGTGAGCAGGAATATCAATCTCAAATGATTGTTACGAAGAAGAGATTCAGGCTAGAAGACATGCCTATTGTGGGTTATTACACTAATAGATTCCCTAAAGATATTCATGGTCTTCCTCTTGAAAGAGATATTGAGTTCACAATTGAACTTATAAATGTATCTCTTCTTATCTCAGAGACAGCTTACAGAATGGCCATTGTAGAGATAGAAGATCTTGAGAAGCAGTTATAGGAGAATATCGATAAGGGTTATATACGCCCGAGTGCTTCACTGTGGGGTGTGAAAGTCCTCTTCATCAAGAAATAAGGATGTATCAATGGGAATATGCATTGAATATAGTGACCTCAATAAAATCATGATAAAGAACAAGTATCCCCTTCAACAAATAGATTACATGATTCGTATGCTTTGTGGGGTGAATTATTTCTCTAAGGTGGTCCATCGGTCGGGATATCACCAATTATAGGTGAGGAAGGAAGATATTACCAAGACTGCCTTTCGAACAAGGTAAGGATACTATGATTTCAAAGTGATTTAATTCAGAATCACTAATGCTCTAGAAATTTTCCTGGATTTAACGAATAGAGTCTCTTGATATTACCTTGAAAAATATTTGGTAGTCTTTGTTGATGATATTTGATATACTCCAAGAGAAAGGAGGAACATGATGAGAATTTGAATATGGTATAATGTCATTTTAATGAAAAAATTAGTATTCATTGTATGGTAAAGGTGAGTTATATATAGAGGAAGTATCATTATTGGGAATGTTATCACCATGAAAGAGATATCAGTAGACCCTTCGAAGACAATGGAAATTGATGAGTGGCCCATACCAAATTCTATAATGGTGATCTATAGGTTTTTGGTATAGCTATATATTATCAACGATTTGTTAAGAACATTTCATTTGGATAAATCCCAATGACCAAGCTGACACTGAAGGGGGTAATGTTTTATCTAGACTTCAGAATGTGAAGATTGTTTCCCTTTGTTGAAAAAGAGGCTTATCACTACGCAAGTACTCACACTCCCTGCAATTGGAGAACTCTTTGTGGTGTATAGTGATGATTATTGGAAGGTATTGGGATGTGTGATAATCGAAAAATCATTATGTGATAGCCTATGCCTCAAGGTAGCTGAAAAAAATGAGAAAAACTATCATACAGAGGATCTGGAGATAGCGACGGATATTTTTCATTGAAAATCAGGAAGAAATATATCTATGGGGATAAGTGTGAGATACATACTAACCACAAGTGTCTCAAATATATATTAACACATATAGATATTATTATGTTCCAAGTAATATTTATAGGGATCATCAATGATTTTTATGACTCAATACACTACCATTATGGTAATGAAAACAATGTTGTAGATGCTCTATGTATAAAGGATCATGCATCTTTATCAATGATGATAATTAAAAAGGATATGATCTTCTTATATTTGCAATGGATGGACATTTGAATCATTAATAGAGGACCATCATCAATCCTTTCTCAAATGATTTCCCAAGAATCCACCTTGGAGAAAATAAAGGATGGTCAAATAATAGATGTAGAAATTCAGAAAAGGGTGGAAGCTATCAAAAATTGGAAATAATCCGATATCACAATCGATGAGAAATTAGTTGTAAGATTTGGGTCCCGATTATGTGTACCATACAATCCAAAGATTGATAAGGGGCTTATGAATGACGCGCATAGCTCAATACTTCCTATCCACCCATGGAGAACAATGATGTATCGAGATCTCTGAGAAAACTTTTGTTTGGGAAATTTGAAAAATGAAGATTGCTGAATATACATAAAAGTCCCTAGTATGTTATCAAGTGAATGCTGAGAGAAAAATGTCTATGGGGATGATGCGACCACTACATAAACAAACATGGATGTGGGAGAACATTACCATGTACTTTGTCGCTATACATCTAATGACATCTAGAGGAAATAATGCCATATGGGTTGTTGTGGATCGACTTATAAAGACAACCCAAATTATCATAATTCTAGAGGACTTCTCATTGGATAAACTTGCACAGATATACATTAAATAAGTCGTAAGTCTGCATTGAGTACCACAATCTATTGTATACGATCATGAACCAAGCTTCACCTCAAAGTTCTGGAAAAGTATCCAACATTCTGTAAGCACTGAAATGAACTTTAGTACAGCCAATCATCCTCAAACTAGTGGTTAATCTGAGCGAACTATTCAGAGATCGGAAGACATGTTGATAGCCTGTTCTATGGAATTCAATGTAGGATGGGACCAATATCTTCCACTAGTTAAATTATTCTACAACAATAGATTCCACTAGATAACTTGAATGGAACCAGATGAATCCCATAATGAGAAATGGTGAAGAACACTGGAATGTAGGGATGACTTCGGTGAGAGTAAGATTCTATGACTTGAAATGGTTGATGAAATGGTGGATAGAAGGTGAAAATCATTCCTTATCCTATCAAGGTATCCCAAAGTCAACAAAAATGTTATGCAGATAATCACCGAAGAGACAATGATTTTAACATTGGAGACATGGTATATCTACAAATATCACCATTGTAGAATGTCATGAGGTTTCTAAATAAATGGATGTTATGCCCCAGTATATTGGCCCCTTTGAGATCCTTGATCGAGTCAGAGTTGTGGCCTATTGACTGGCACTTCCACCTACCATGTCAAAAGTATAAGATGTCTTTCATGTATCTCTCATAAAGAAGTACATACCAGACCATTAAAATGCACGCTATTCAGAGGTGGTATAGTTAAAGGGTGATCTTTCCTATGATAAGTAGTCATAGAGGATCATAGATCATAGAGACAGTGTTCTACGCGAAAATTCTACTAATCTGGTCAAGTTACTATGGCAAAACCATATGTACGAAGAGGAAACATGGGAACTGAAGGAAGTTATGAAGGAAAAGTTCCTCCACGTTATTTTTTCCTCGAATGTAAAATGAAACTTCAAGAGAAAAATTTATTAAGGTGGGGGGGATAATATAACAAACCAATGTTTTTCAATAGAAAATCCCATCAAATAAATATGTAATAAAATCACATGAAAACACAATATAATGAACTACTATGTTCTAAGTGACCTTTAAACATACGTTTGTCACTTATGGGTCTGTAATTTCAAAAATACGACTTAAACAGTTGCAATTGGTAATTTATTTAGAGTCCGATGAGGAAAACATGATTTTTGGGGAATAGTAACTTACACTTATGAATAGTAACAAACCCTTATGAAAAGTGATATACCCTAATGAATATTAACATTACCTATTATAATATATAAACAATATTGTTGCTGAAATTAAGACATATCTATATTTTAGAATAAGTAATTGAATCTTTTAAAACATGTTTTTGATAATAAATTACGATTTTAATTAAAAATTAAAATAATTATATTTATAAAATTATTTTTGAAAATTGGATTTCATTTTTGGATTCCACACATCAAAAAATGGTCATGGGTAATTTTTTATCATTTTTTGAAATACATGAATTTTTTATGAATAATAAACTACAGTAATTTTTGATAATTGCTAAATAATGGATTTCTGGATTCATTGAAGACGATCTGCTAATGTAAGCCAAATTAGTTAGAATTAACATTAATTTATTACTATTTTTTCATTTAATCTTCACTAGTGCTGGTCTTGATGGAAAATAATAAACATATAATTATAATTTTATGAAAACCCCCCTCTCCTCCACTTTAAGATCCTTCATCACTCCATATATTCATCACTACACTCAATCATTGTGCCTTGCCAATATTCTGCCCAAATCTCTCCCCAAGATCATCCCCCATGCTCAGAATCCCCTAGCATATTCAAAATACAAAAAACATTCCCCTTAAGAGGTTCTCAATGGACTAAGTCTCAAGAGGTAAATTCCACTTTCCAATTCCTTCATTCCTTTTATGTTCTTTTCTTTTTGTTTCATTCTTATCCTCCCTTCACACAAATAGTATGACAACAGTGGTAAAAAACATGTGCAAGAATGTTTTTATGCTAATTGGATATTTAATTATATTCTCCCATTTCTCCAACTTTTTATTTGAATGAAATCAAAACATCGTTTGAGGTGATCTAATTTATCACATTCAGCAACAACGATTTATCAATTACTATTATCATAATTAATTATTGTAAGGAAAAAAATTGTATTATGGTTATACCAAATTATTATATATGTAATATATCCTATTTTTTTTCTGTAATCCATTTTTACAAATGGTATTAAGTTATAAATCATAACATGTTTTTTTTAATCAAACCCACCGATTAAAAAAACGGTTCTCACTGTAGTATTATTTAATTTTTAGGCTTCTCTATATGTATCCAAATTTAATTATAAACCATGTAATCACTTGTATATTCACTAATAGCATATAAATTCAATTAATGATAACCACTTTCATCTTACATGTTTTTCCAAACTAGAATATAATCAAACTATTCATCAATACCATGTAAACAAACGAGCTCGAACAATGAAATTGAACCTCACACCCAATAAAATTTGATATAAATGATCTTAAAATGATTTTAATAAACCAATTAAATATATATGTTTTTATGGAATTATTAATTACTAATCCTAATTTGTTTATTCACGTCTTTAATAACATATGGTGAATGCCACTGGATTTAATGTAAGGGATCCTCTCTATTTCTCTATTAATCATGACTATTCTTTACGCTATGTATTTTTATTTGTAATACCAATTAATGGGGTATGTTTTAGAACATACCCAAACTTCGCTTATGTTTCATAATTTTTTAGAAAAACATTTTCTCTGCCATCAATCCCTCTTAGGTACACCTAACACCATGATGACAAACAATAATGAATTCCACCCAAACTGTCTTTTTCATTTAGGTAGCCTTATCATTATTTATATAAAAAAGGAGTTATATTATATGTTTATTTAAAGCTTCTAAATGATGTGTAGTTGTAAAAAATTCATTTATGAAGACCCCTTAATCTCTCTCTTTTGGGGATATACATGTTTTTAAAATATTCCCTTCTTAGTACTTTCAGATAAAAATCATGTTTTAAGGGAACATCCTAAAATTTTTACACAATTTCATGTGCACTATATCTTCTATTTTAAGCCACCATTGTATTTATAAAATCGTTATTTTTATTATTATTAATATCATGGTTCATTTATGCTTTTATATAAATAATTTCCCTCCATTCTGTTTTAAAGGCTCTGAAGTATTTTCCTTAAAACCATGCAAATTTTTTTAAAGCTAATGTTTCTAAAATGCAATTATTATATGTTTTCATTTCTATTTTACCCCAAATACAATGTTATGTTCCTATTATACATTATGAATTCACATTTATGTTCTAAATACTTTCATTCATGTACACATTCAAGATATTCCCATTGGTTATGATTTATCTCCTGATTGTGGTACCCAATTCTTTCCATGGGTACCCTTATGATTATATATGGTTGATTATGTATGATTATTTATGTGGAAAGATTATTATCAGAAATTTTGAGATGGTTTCTTCTAGATAGTGCAAAAATTCATTCGGTAATGTTATGTCTCATGAGATGTTATTTTAAAAGGGATTGGCGGTTAGCCTTCAGCCGTACTAAAATGGAAAATGGAATTGGCGGTTAGCCTTGACCTGTATAAAAATGTGAAACATGATTGGAGGTTAGCCTTGACCTGTAAAAATTAAATTTATTATGATTATGGAACATTTATATGATTCCATGTTTATATAATCCCACTTATATATGATATGATTTCATATGTTCTTTTCTTTGGATATCATTATGTCATGCCTCCTAACTCATGGGCCTAAGATAAATCCTTCTATTCATTCCCTTACAGGGATTTTCAGCTCATCCCATTGTTCATGTGTTCCCCAGGGTACCCTATGTAGATTTAAGGGATTAAAGGAAGTTAGGATCTATTTATAGAGAATAAATAAAGAAATGTTTTAGACCCATTTTTTATGATTTAGGTACCAAGTATTCCAAGACACTTGACAAAATGATCCTTGGATTGTACTCTGATGTATAATTCTGCTTAAATCATGTAATGATATTTGTAAACGTCTTGGGTCTCTATATATCCCTTTTACAATAACTATGGAGGGCCCATCAGATTAAGGTTGGGGTTCATTGCTGGTACAATATGAGATATTTTTCTAACTGAGTGGTTGTATTAGAGGCTTGGTTGAATGTGGCATATCCAGGTAGTCAACCAACTAAATGGGACATAGAGTTTTCCTATGAGATGATTCTATAAAATAATCCTCCGACTATGTATGTAAACTCCCTTATCTTCTATTATCATTTTTATATAAATAACTATCAATGATAAAACCATGAAAATTTTTCATGATGAAGGGGTGTTTTTAATTACCCAAGAGACATGGTTGAGGGCTTGATGGTGCTGATTAGAGTGCTTCATCTATAATCTCTAAAGAAACATTCATTTAACCTAATTGAATTTATATAGGTAGAATCACTATCTTCACTGAAATGAATCCTATAAAACCATGTGGGTTATAGAACCTCCTCCCAATGTATTGGAATGGTGTCTATGATGACGGCCATTGTCTTTGGCTCTAATTGAGCTTCCTGATTACCATTTCATTTCCAACCCCATCTATTCCAAAATTTGGATGAATGAAATGTTGATTGTAATAATATATAAGATGATAT
Source organism: Viscum album (assembly GCA_963277665.1). Taxonomy (NCBI): domain Eukaryota; kingdom Viridiplantae; phylum Streptophyta; class Magnoliopsida; order Santalales; family Viscaceae; genus Viscum; species Viscum album. Next base: position 1,206,455,502 of record OY728157.1, read on the forward strand.
GGTTGATTAGTGTGTTTTCTTGACTATCCTTTCATAAATCATCCTATGGGATCGAGTAATTGTATTTCGGTTTATCTAATCATGATAGTTTCATTCTCATCCATTTGAGACAAGTTTATATTTCCTAGAACCCATATCATCAATTTGGGTGGGAAATATTCATGTGTCATGGGGGAAAGGATATCCCCATAAAAATATGAAATGATATATAATTCCTTATTGATACCTTTTTAATACAGATACAATCAAATTGGGTTTCCATGGAATGTATGGCACGAGAATTTGTTATCACATCCCGTAAATTAATTCTCCTAATAATTCATGATCTTCGAGATATTGAGAAATATATTGTATATGAAATAGATGAATAAACTATGTAACAATTAATATTTAATGTAATAGAATATTTTAACCCATTTCTAGATGGATATAGTTAACCATCCCAAATGGCGGCCTTGGGAAACATTATCTATGTGAGTTTGTGCCTAATAAAACATATTATACGGGGCCTTATTAAGATATTTATTCCAAGGGGACAGGGTCTATATTATATAATTAGATTAATATACCTCAAGATTTCATTTTATATTGGTGGGTAATTAAAATGACATTTTTTAGGTCCATTTAATGATCTCATCGGGGCTTTAATTATTTTTATCAAACTTAGGAAACGTTTTTAGATACATCATGGAGATATGGGATGGTACCAGATCATGCAATATATTATCTAAAAAATTCCCAAGTATCTATTCTTGGATAAATTGGTTGTATAGAGAGTATTTAAATAAATTTTATTGATAGATTAAATCATAAACACATTCACATTCATGTTTTTTTCACATGGAGTGGTCAGTGACACTCATCCTATATATGATACAGATGAATTGATAGAGGAAGCGTCTATGGTATAACAACTATTCTGTTTATTACACATTAATTAATGACTTATTATATAATATTATACATAATAAAACATGGATTATTTATATGTATAGTGAATTTTGCAATTAGGATTCTTAAATTACAACACATAATAGGAAATACATCATCTTTATTGAAAAATACATTAACATTCTCACACAAAAAACATTCTGGGCTAACCTAGAGACATACATAAGAAATAGCAAGATGTAAAGCCTAGTAAACAAATAACCATGGAATAACATGAATAAGATAATACTTGTTATATAATTGTAAGATCAATGGGACATAAAATGGGTGAGATTAATAAAAATGAACAATTCAACAAGATATATCAAGATAAACTATAATGAATAGGGGAAATGTGGAAACAAATTAAAAAAATACATCATAAAAATTGGTCAAGGATGACTTAAAATATGTCATTATTGAAAAAGTAAAATAATGGAACTTGGTTTACTACCGATTCCCAAATAACTTTTTGAGAGACTGAAATGTTACCCAATTCAATGGAGCATTATGCAATTATGGGCACACCAATCACTTTCAATTCATTTTCATGCATATGTGTGACACATAGATCATTAAATGTGATATAATTTATCATTAAATTTTATTGCATGGTCACATATTGTATAATACATAAATTTATGTACCAAATTGAGTATGTGTTTCTTAATAAAGATGAAACCCCAAGATAGGAAATGGGTATAGTATACATCATGAAATTAATTGTTATAGAAAATTGCGGTGAAATTTCAATATCATGATAGCGTTATATAAAGATACACCAAATGAGTAAATGAGAGAGAAAGGGGTATCAAACAATTTTTAAATAAAGTTGAATGTAATACATAAATAGAAAAATATTTCTCATCATTAGTAATTGGAAATATAATGTATTAAATAATGAAGAACTTTGAATAGAGGAGAAAGAAAAGAACACATACCTTGTGAGTGTGACTCTAAATCATTGTAAGGCATTATTGGATGATTAGGGGAACCTACATAAGACTCTATAGAGTGGAGGGAAAATTAAAAATATGATCATGGGATTTTAGTGAAGGTAAATTGGATCATAGTTTGGTTTATATAATAAATTAGTGGTGAAATCTTTTTTACTTCCCAAACATAGGTTTTTGACTCAATATAATAATATAACCCAAACAACGAAATGTGATTATCATTATAAAATAATTCCCTTCTTGATATGGTGTTGTGAAATACTCTTAAATAAATGGTTTATAAAAAATAAAATAAATAAAATAGTTTTGGAGGATTCATAATGGCTTTATAAAATTAATAAAATAAATATAAAATCACATTGTGTTAATGTGAAATCATATATGTGTCCACTTATACCATTTAGAGTATATATTATATAATATTTAGGTTTTTATAATATAATAATACATAATATATATTTATATGGTATTTAATTTACACCTGAAAATTCGAAAGTCATAGAAATTTATGAAAAATTAACTTTTGAATAATTTTAAAATTCTCATCAAAAAAATAATATTCATTTAATATAAATAATTATTTAACTATGTGAATTTTTTATTTTAAAATAAAAACTATTTCTTTTTAAAAAATGTTGTGTTTTTTTACAATAATGATTTTCGATCCCTTATTGAAATTAGATTTGACTTCATTAAAATTATATGATAATTAATTATTTATAGAATTTATTTTTAAATAATATTTTTATGATAATTTTTAATTAAAAAATAAATTAATTCATTATTGTAAATATCTCATTAAAAATTAAATTTGTGTTTATTGTATAAAAATCAATATTTTTTAAAATGTAAAAATAATAAGATGTAAATATAACTATTATTATCTTCAAAATAATGAATATAATCATATTTATAATGTCATGATATATATAAAATTAATACTATAGAATATTTACTAAGGGTAAGGTGTGTGATGCCGAGACTTTCATGGGGTGGTTTGTTTTACATCATTTGGGTTGTGATCTTGATGATCTCAATATTCCCCCCATAAACGGTTTCACTTAGGATTAAGTTGTTTTATCCCATCTTGCTATTAGTAAATTTAAAAGGCCATATATGCAATATCCCTTATAAACTCTAATATATAGGATTCAAAATATCGGATCCTAATAGTTGAGGCCATTACTTTCATTTCATCAGTTGGTTTTTTAAAACCATATATTCATACTAATCATGTGATCACTATTTCAAAGGCTATATTATGAAAGGTAATGATGATACTATAATTCTAAATCCAATAGGATCTCATGAGACTAGAAAAGTGTATTTTTTTCTATGACCAAAATAAATAATAAGATAATTAATTTAAATCATAAGGGTACGTTTGTTTATAAATTTTTAGGTTGTTATACTCTTCGCACCATCAGAAATGTATCCCTTGAAATTTTATTTTCCCAATATAATATAAATTTGGGTAATTATTTTATGTCACTTCATCTGATTCCCAAATCAATCTTCAAACATTTAGTTCCTCTACATTACATGTACTTTATGAAGTATCATATTTCGTAGAATGTTTTCTCTATGATCTAAGATCTTCACTAACTAATCCTAATAAGAAGAATAATTCACCAATGGAAACACCTCTATATTGAATACATGTGAGGTTTTTGGAATCTACTTCCTCCAGAGGGATACATTGAATGCATCATGTTCATAATATAGGTTATATTGGAGTGCTGGATGAATAGTTTTTCTCTAATATGATTTATGATCTCAACGGGATTTGTGTATCTTGTAGTGATATTTCCTATAATCCCAATTCTCACAATGTTCTTACATGGAGATATGTATAGGAATACAATGTTTCCCACATCGAACGCAAGGTCTCATTGAGGATTTTGAACATAGATCTTTTTTGGACTCTAAGTAACCATTATGTGTTGCTTAATGGTCTTAACTTTTTCCAAACATTTAGTCATAATTTTTTTACCTAGTAGTTTTAGTTCCCAAAAATCATCCAATCATGAAGCTGTTATGCTCATAATCTAAAAAATGCCTTTTTAGTTATCAATTTTCATGCTTCTGTGGAAACTGTTATTGTATGAGAAGTCCACTAGTGGGAATATATTGATCACATCTTCTTTTGTTGTCAATTAAAAACACTCTCAACATGTACTCATGATTGTGGATAGTTCTCTCATATTTTCCTTCAGTTTGAGATTGATAAGACACGTTGATGTTCTACATACCATTTAGATCATGTTGGATACACATCCAAAACAAAGAGGTAAAACATGTAACTCAAAAAAATACAATTGATAGAGGTGTTTCAGGAAACCTCACCAATTCTATAATTTATATCCTTGAAAGCTGATCAATATAGTAATCCTATAAAATCAAAATATAGTTTAATGTATTGTATTATGATCCACCACAACCCAAATAGAATTATTTCCTCTTGATTACTTCATAATTCTAGTGAAAAATTACATGGTGATGTTTTCCCATTTACATTAATACTTGGGTAATGGTTTCACCATCCCCTTTGATTTCATTCATTCCACATTCACTTTCTAACATTAAAGATGTCTTAATGTATATTCCATGATCTCATTCTATATATTGTCTCACTAAAATTTCAATCAGATATCTTGATATATCATTGTGCTTCTTGGGTATATGAAAAAGGCTAAGTTATGTGCTTCATCCAATATCTCATTCATTAACTCATGATTTGATATTACACATAAGCATGACCCAAATCTCAAAACTCCTTCTTCATTAACATTGAACATCGAGGATTTCCATTTTTTATAGTTTTCAAATTCTTCAGAATTACCTCATCATCATTAATCATCCTTTATCATACACAAAAGGGGTATTTAAGTAATCATTGGTGAATGAATTTATGATGTTCTTTCCTTTATTATTCCCAATTCCATATTCTTAAAATTAAAGAATATTGGATCCCTCTGAATTCTCATTAATGATAGATCTATTAGATCCTTTCTATGTAGAGAATATTTCACTTTGATCACATACCCAGGATAGTAGTGAATTGAGAAGTCATAGTTCTTAATCATCTTTGACAATATTCGTTGTCTCATTTTCATATCTTTCAGGGTGAATATATAGTTGAGTATTTTCTAATATGAATATATTTCACAATTCTCCCAAAAAAATAAAATTGTGTCATTGTTTTCCAAGTGATGATCAGTTTTTCTAATAGATGATCATTTTTTGTGTAGTTATATTCATGAAACATCACCTGTATTGAAGCATACCCAACCACTTATCCATTTTTAATTAACACACCACCAAATACCTTTTTTAAAGTGTAAATAATTTTTTGAAAATTCTCTATAGTTGTGGGTATTGTTAGTAATGGTGAAACAATAAGCCTCATTTTAGGATCTATGAATCTCTCTTAGAATTATTCATTACAAGAATACATTACCCCTTTCTAAGTTATCTTGGTTAGAGGATTGAAAATTGTGAGTATTTTTTCCGAAATTGAAGATAGTACCCATCCATTCCAAGGAAACTACGAATATCAGTCATAGATGTTTTCCAGATACATCCATCAATTTCTGTTATATTTTAATGGTACATTATAAAAGAATATAGTTATTTCTTGAGGTATGGATATTTTATTTCAGGTTAAATGTGGTTTAATTTCCATTTCAGATTCGACCCTAAGTCATGTCGTGGGATGGTTGGGTTAATATGGGGAAAGTAGGTAGAAAAAGGTTGAATATTTGCTACACTCTAGGTACACCTCATTTACTTAGCCTTCATATCTTGTAAATTTAGTACATGATGTGTAGAATTTATGGTTGTACAAAAAACAAGGAAGTACACAGTGTGTACTTGGACAACTCATTATATAATTTCATGTCATATTTTTTTTATAAAATTGGTAGTAGCCTCATTTATTGTAAAAATGGACAGAATCTCCCCCATCATGATTTTCGAGCATCAACACTAGAGGGTCGTCTTTTCTCCCTTTTATCCATCCAATCTCCAATAAAAACACTTCCAGTTGTGTTGGAATCCCCTCAGTGTTTTATTGATTCCACTTGAATCATTATTCCGGATTTTGTATCTCGACCGAGTTATCCACACTTGATAATTTATCCTCATTTGGTAGATCTACTTTGTTCTATCATTAATTAGAGGCTGACACTGGATGAGGATATTCATATGAGTATGAGGTCGGTGGTATCATTCCTTTTTCAAATTTTCATTGTTATTATCTGTGTCGGCTTGTTGCATGCACATTTTAATGGTGTTACATGAAATAAATATTGCCAAATTTTTTGAATTTTTTTATAGGTAATTAATTAACTAATTTGAATCTTGTTTAGGGTTATTAACCATGATCAAGGTCACCCTATTAGTTCATTTACCTTATATGACCATATATAGTCATTTGGTTTGGGATTCCTAAAAGGCATACCGTATTTTCAATTGATGGATTCATAAAAAGGATTTCATTATTAAATCGATTTGAAATTATGTAAAATTGTAATTGAAATGATTAAGGGTTTGGGACTAATGACTTTTACCTTTTCACCATTATATGTCTATTCTTATTCAATCATGAGTGGAGTGTTTTTCACCAATTTTGAACTTGTGCCCATGTTAGTAGTCGAAAAGACAAGCCTTATGAGGTTGTTCCTTGCATGAGATTATATTAGATTCTTTTGGTTGGGACCATTCCATGCCTAATGATAAATTAAAACTCAATCTTAAATTTTTAAATGGTATATAGACATGGGTGAACCATGGATTCAGATTATAATGTCATGGAAGGGTTCACATGACCATTGTACCTTATACATCGGGTGACCCATGGATCCATTGAGTGATTCCATAGATTGACCAAAATGGAGGATACTTGTTAATTGTAATGTCCCTAATCACTTTGGCCCATTAACTTTCTGAAATATGGTTGATGAGGTGTTCTGGGAGGTCAAGGTGACTCATCCCCAACACTTTTCTAAATTTATTATTATGTGAATAGTGTTTCCAGTTTTATGAACAGTGCCACGGTGTCTCACAATTATTGTCTCTGAGTTACTGTCTCATAGATACTTTCTCATAGTTACTGTCTCAGAGTTACTATCTCATAGTAATTATCTCACAATTACTCTTTCACATTTAATCTCTCAGAGTTACTATCTCACAGTTACTATCTCATAGTTATTGTCTCACTGTTACTGTATCACAGTTACTATCTCACAGTTACTATATCACAGTTACAATGTCACAGTTACTATTTCCCAGTTACTGTCTCACATTTAACGTCTCAGAGTTATTGTCTCACATTTAATGTCTCAGATTTACTATCTCATAGTTACTGTCTCACAGTTTCTATCTAATGAATAGTGTTTCTAGAGGTGTTTCATATTTCCTTTTCCAAATTACCAAATTTTTCTAATTTCACAATTTTATCATTTTATTTGACGTAAAACACATTCAAATCCTTGTTTTAATGGATTTAAAGCTGATTCAAAGACAATAACTCCTATATTAATGTCACTAAGGATTGGGATGCTTTTACTTTTTCAAACCTCGTGGTTAAATGTGATATACATTTAATGGATAATATAGCGTATCATAAAATTTTACTCTATTAAATCTTATAAAGTGACAAGATATCTTCCTCCCTTGTTCTTCCTCCTTGTTCTCTGGTGCGATATGCTCAAACCTTTCCTTCCTTCCCGTATGAGTCGTGCAATCTACATTTCCTCGTAGATTAGTTTCCCTCGACGTTCATCTTTCTCCAAGTACTCCCCCTGTTTTGGTGCAACCATGCAATATCCATCAATCTTCGATATCATATATAATTTATCATCATTCATTGTGGTTCATCTTTTCTTATTTCTCCTTACCTTATTATTTCATGTGATCTCTATGCTTCTAATAGAGTTTCATGGATTCTAGTTGGAGCGGTCGTGCCCTGACATCCTCGGGTGGAGGAAAATGTCACATGGGGAGGTGATAGTGATTCATTGTGATGATCATTCTTGAATAAATACCATTATGAACCTTTTGAGGTAGGGGATTCATTTCATCTATTTTATTTTACGTTCAAATGTAGAATTATAATGTTTTATTACACTAGATCATGATGGAATTTACATATTAAATATCTGAACCATATAAATAAATTGATATCGATCATATTTTATTGTATATTTTTTTGATAGATAGTGTGATATATATTCTTTCATTGATTAGATTTTCGTTCATTATATAAATTGATCAAGAAAGAAAATCCATAATTAATTGATAATTTTTCGGCTAATGATAATGTGGCATGTAAATGAATCTGGTTATTGTTGTAATTTAATGTTAATAAAATTGATGCAGTAAGCATGATTAATCAATTTGTGATAGATTACTATTTTGATTTTCCGAATTTAGAAACTATGAATAATAAATCAGTTAATTCCAGATGCATTAAACAACTAGTTGTTTGATAAAAGATATTTCATGGTTGTATCTGAGTTACCCTCCTATATTTTTACGGGCCAAGATCCCAATTGATATGATATTTTTTTTCTTGATGGTTATGTTGTGATGTATGCCTATAAGTCTATTGTGATATGTGGGGGTAGGGAGGCCCATTGGTTGTGGTAGTAGTTGATACCTAGAGTGGAAAGATGAATCATTTTATGCATGTTGTTGTCATGGAGGACACCAGAGAAGATGAAAAAAGTTGGATGTGAATTATTGGATATTTTCTGAATCTTATGGTTGTTTACCATATTTACTTTCCCTACTACTCAATGGAGCTGATTTTGCATACCATCCTTCTAAGAGGGGAAAATATGGGCGAGGTATTCCATGTGATTTCCGTGTTTAGCTTATGGAGTAAGGATGGTTTTATGCTCTTTCTGTAAGTGGAAAAGTCTTGAAGAGTAGTTCAACTACTCACCCTGTTGATCCCCATGTGTTTAGTATCATAGAATTTTTTTATATAATCCCAAGGAAAATATGAAAATTAATAATGATGGTAATTAATTATTGAATAAAGTATGTTAACCCATGGGGTTGGAGCTTGCTGGGATGCAATGCTGAGGATTCAATTTAAATAAATAGTGAACTTGGGTGTGATGTTAATGAAATATAATGTGGAAATTTTTAATGGAAATTAATTTTTACAGAATTAATTAACAGATAGTGAAATTTATAAAAAAAGTAATGAAGTAATGTAATGATTCTCTTTAAATGGTTGTGTGCTTATAGGATACCTAGTCATAGAAGTGGCAGTCAGGAGTCCAAGAGAAGTTAGTTGTAGTTGGGTCTAAGACAAGGCTATTCTCATGGTGTTGTGTTGATTTATAGTAATTCTATACCTTTTGAGTTTATATACTCTAATCCACCACTTCAGTTATGGAAACTGACAACCCAAGGATTTTGAGCCCTACAGGGTGTTTTACAAAACATTCTGGTGGGAGGATGGATGGATGACTACCGCCATTGGCCCCTATATCTTTTCTGGGTAGTTTCTTGTGATGGTAGGTATAGTGGTTAGTTTTCCCCATATATTTGTGTAGAGGGCTGTAATGTATCTTGATTATTTACACACATATATTCTGGATATTCTTTCCTATAGACTACTATAAGAGTGATGTGTATAGGATGTGATGGATTGAGGACCCTTACTTAGTGTATGGGTTGTGATGGCATGATGTATAATGTTCGACGTATGATACATGTTATGAGAGCAGTAGTGGATCCCAAAAACAACATGTTTACCTTTTTACGTGGACTTGGTGGTTTTGTTACATGAGGTGAAAGTTGTGGTTCTTTGGCCAGGTGTCTATGGGAAAGCCTTTTTAGAGAGAGATTCTTAGGAAGTGCAATGTTGGGGAAAAGAGGAAAACTAGTGGGGAAGTAGTAGCGGGGTACACTTGATATTATTTACTATATTATATACTATTGCATGCGATACTTGGTAAGAGTCGCACTGGTGAGGCTTGGAACATAGTATACCTTTGTAGGGGATGAGTTAGTTCCACTTGTTGTTCACAATGCTTTAGAATGCTTTCTTTACATTTGCATCCGAGGCATTGGGGAGGATCCTATTTAGTATAATATTACACTCACCCTATGTATATATAAAATGTTTTTCTGGTCACCTAGAGAATGATGGAGATCTAGATGGTTTCTACTAGCTTGGGGTAGTAGGAGCAGTTCGAGCTTGTGGTTTTTGCTATTTTTTACTTTTTTTTGGGTACTTTAATTTTATCCCTTTTTTGTTGTAGTTGTTTTTCATGACATTACATATGTGTACTTGGAAATTATTTTGTATTTTGGTTGAGTTGGTGTTAGTTGGTGTCTGTCTTATCTCTCTCTTTCGCATGTGTTCTTTTAGAGGTTAATGCCTCCCATTTCTGTTTTTACTATACCCCTGGTGCTAGTCACCAACCCAAGGCATACTGGAGGAAGGAATTTGGGGACATTATCTCCTTTATCACATTTTTGGCCCAAGAGAGGTACACATTGTGGGGAGGGGGTCATAAAAGAGTGGTATCATTGGTCAGGTTGAGAAATTGGATAACTTTTAGTGTTATTAATAGGTGAGGTTGCATGGGTTGGTAGGGAAACAGTTTTAGTCATGTTTAACAAGTAATGTAATCACTAGATACTAGCTGAGACATATGTGTTTAGGGTCCCCTTTGATAGAATGCGATGACATTTAGGTTTTCAATGGTTTCTAAACAAGATTATGCTAGTTTCAGGGTAGATACCTTGGAATGGATTATGCATCATTCTTCTTTGTTAAAATGTATGAATGGGTAGACCTTGAGATTGGTTAAACTAAAATGAATAAAAGAAAACAATTAATTAATTATTTAATGTTTAGTCTTCAATATTCCAAAATTTTTTAGATCTAACTGTATGGTATTTTGAAGGTTTGACCCCAGGTCGACGTCCTCATCAGGTTTACACAGAAGATGTCCTGCAGGATGTGCTCGATGATTTCCATAGGATAGAGGTTGATGATGAAGACACATGGAAGAGGACACTCTTAGAGTTCCAGTTCCAGAGTCTGCATATGTACGGGGGATCCATTTTAGATTTGGTCACAGATGATTGGTTGGAAGAGGTCGAGATAGGTTTTAGTTCGATATGTGCTGGGAAGGTGCACTGGGATTCAATGGATGTGGCAATGAATTGGTAAGTAACGAGGAATCAGCGGTTCTTGCTCCTTGGGGATCACAGTGATATGGAAATCTCATGGGAGGAGTTTCGGCACAAGTTTAGAGTCGAGTTTATTTCTTCGACCATTAAGGCATCCAATTAGTAAGAGATTCTCATCCTTCGACAGGGGATCTCCAGTGTGTGGGAGTTTGAAATCCATTTTAGGAACCTTTTAGGATATTCTTTGGACCTATTTCTGGATGAGGAGGCCATGGAGAGTCATTTTTAGTAGGCTTTGCATCCAAATATCTAGCACACGGTCACCCCATTTAAGATAAATACATATCATGAGGTGCTATCAAGGGTAGAGGTCGTCGAGAAGAAATTGGACAGAACTGGATCTTCTTGAGAGGGGAGTCGTCATGAATCTTCGTGAAGTAGAGTTGTGGTCTAGGGTTCCCAGTTTTCAGGCTATAAGTGTATCCATTCGGTCGGGGGTAGGTCCCAGCCCTAAACATCTTGTTTCTCTGGGGGAATCAGTTATCAGGCCCATGCAAAGGGATCATGTGAATTTTTTTCATATGGAGGTTGATGTCATCAGTATCGAGAGTGCCCGTCCAATTAGAGCAGTCATCATCTATAAGGTGTTCTACACTAGGTTCCTCTGTTGAGTTTTTTCTATTCAAGGAAGCAACAGCAGGTTGCACCAACATCGGATCAACAGTGGGTAGATTTGGAAGGTAGAGGAAACCCCCATGATGTTCCCCATCCATATCGAAAGGAGTGTGGCCATGGTGGTGGTCATCATGAGGGTCAGAGAGGTCTTGGAGGAGTACATGGTCAGATTCATGTTCTAGTGTTGCCAGCTTCAGGCAAGCCAGATGTCATATGAGGTAAGCATTTCTTATTTTAAACCTTTGTGTATGCCTTGTTGGATTAATGAGATATACACTACTTTATATCACCTAACCTTGCCCATGATTAAGAACATGAGGTGGAGGGGATTCCAGTTCCCTTGGTGTTTAATATTCCAGTTGGAGGTCGATCTAACTTGTTTGATGTATGTAGTGACTGTGAGAAAGTGTTGGGGAATCACCTCTCATAGGGAGATTTCCCATGTTTACAGATACAACCATATTATGTCATCCTTGGAATGGATTGGTTGAATCTAGTGCATGTGATTGTGGATTTCTTCATAAGGAAGGTTTTGTTATTTGATGCAAATGGATATTCTGTGGTTTCTATTAGTGAGAAAGACCCTCATATGGGATAGGGTTAAGTTTATTTCTTATCATCCTTGAAGGAAGAGCTAATGCAGAGTTATTTAGAGGTTCAGTAGTTGGTGTTTTCTAGGGTCATATCAGAATATCCTAATGTATTTCTAGAAGAGGTTTTAGCATTACCCCCTCGACGATGCTATATATACAGCTTGATGGTCTGTTGCCGTTCATTTTTTTCAGCTGTGTCTTTCACCATAGGGTGCACCATTTTTTTGGGATGAAGGATGACGGTAGTTTGCAGTTGTGTATTGATTATCGTCTCATAAACAGATTGACAGTGAAGAATCTATATCCTCTTCTGTTCCTTGAGTATATATTCGATCAACTGAAGGGTTCATTTTTGTTATAAAAAATTGACTTGCGTTCTGAATATCATCAGATGCATGTGAAGGATGTGGATATCTCAAATAATTCTTTTCGTTGTCATCATGGGCATTATGATTTTTTATATTGTCGTTCGGTATGAAGAATGATCTAGCCATGTTCATGGGATTGATGAACACTGTGTTTTGTGAGTTCCTAGATAAGTTCATGGTGGTTTTCATTGATGACATCCTTAAATATTCCACGTCTCAAGAGGAGCATACTGAGCATCTACATGCCATTTTTGGAGTCATTCATCAACAAAAAAATATTTGTGGAAGTTGTTAAAGTGTATGTTTTGGGATCAAGATGTATTTCTCTTAGGGCATGTTGTGTCCTAGTAGGGAGTAGTTGTCGATACATCAATGATAGAAGAATTTGTGTCTTGGGGATACCCCAAGATAGTAGTAGAGGGGCGAAGTTACCTTGGTCTCGTAGGCTACTACAAGAGACTTGTACCTGATTAATCTCAGGTTGTGGTTCCTCTAACAGTATTGACCAGGAAGGATCAGGTGTTTGTGTGGACTGATTAGTGTCAGGAAACATTCGAGAATCTAAATGAGAAGATGGTAAGAACTCCAATTCATTATATTATAGCAGAGGGAGTTCTTTTTGATGTTTTCTATGATGCTTCACATCTAGGGTTAAGAGGATTTTTGACGCAGTAGAGATCAGTCATTTCTTATGTGTCCCTGTAGTTGCGTCCCCTTGAATGTAACTATGCCACCCACGATCATGATTTTTATGAAGTGGTGTTTTCACTGAATTTGTGTAGTCATTACCTCATTAGATAGTTCTTTTTGGTTTCCACTAATCATAAGGGCCTATGGTATGTTTTTTCCCAGCGTGACTTAATCTTGAGACATCATCGGGGGATGGAGTTCTTAAAGAAATAGAAATTTGAAATATCAATTACACTAGGGAAGGGGAATGTTATAGCTGAAGCACTGAACTGGAAGTTAGGTATTGATATAGTGTTTGAATCTAGTGATTTATAGAGAGTACTGGAAGAACATTTAAAATTACATTTCGATATGGGGGAAGTTGGGGGGAAGAGGTTGTCTCTTTCAGATGATGGTGTAGTCATATCTGGGGTAGCAGATGGAAGAGTCCATGTCAGGGGATCTAGAGGTTGAGGTATGAAGAGAACGAGTTGTTTGTGGAGAGGCCATTATGGTTGGTATGAGGATGAACAACACAAGGTGTTTTATCATGGAAGGCATTTTGATCCTTTGGTAATGTGTGAGATGGTTCTCATAGAGTTCCATAGTTCACCTTTAGTGGTACATCCTGGCATTGAAATGATGTATCATGGATTGAGGAGTTTGTTTTGGTGGTCTGGAATAAAGTGTGTAGTTTCAGAGTTTGTGTCTCAATGTTTGGTGGAGATACCCGAAGCTTGACGTACATGGACATTACATTACTTTTTAAGAATACTTAATACATAACTAAAACAAACACCAAAGGACCGTAAAAGATTAGTGTCTTTGGAAACTTGGAACGTAATATTCTAATCATGGTGAAAGATCTTCAACATCTTCCCATAAAGATATTCCCCTTTTGGTTTTCTTACCTAAAAACTTTCTTTAAATCCTGGGGAAAAGGATAAATACAAAGGGTGAGATCTAATGATCAGTAAGGGTATTCATGGATAAAAAAAATATACATTTAAACTTAAAAACACGAACATAATGTTTAAACATCAAAATCATGGGAAATGACATAAAACATGGAAGTACATAATGCATAGATCATAAAGAAACATTAATCATGATAAAATAGTTTGGGAGTAAAACATGTTATTTTGGAAACCATTAAGCACATGATATGATTTCCATAGTAGCCATGATATTGGTCCCAAGACCATCTTAGTGGACAAAGTCTCTTTCTGAATCGAGTTCACTCCTCGTTCCAGTCCTGTATTACTGAACCGGATTTACATACCGTTCTAGCCATGTCTATCTCATGAGATATAAATCATTACACAATACATTGGAGGGAGATCTATGTCCCATCCATATAATAAGTAAATCATTCTTTCGTGTGCCACAAAATCATAAATCATACATCATAGCATAACCCATGAAATAGAATGGGATTCTTAAACATCATGCCATCATAACATAATCCATATAAAAAATTTGGATATCATTTAATCATAAGAAGAATCAAACCATGTACATAATGGAGACATTATAATTGAAACATAAACATATTTAATAATTTCATTTTAGATGGAAAATATTTTTGATAAAACACATGAAATGATTTCTTGAGGAAAATATCCTTTCTTCTTCAAAATCATTTAATTTTCACAAAATGCCTTCCATTTTTAAAATAAAATGGTTTTTTTGAAAATAATCATGAAATCTTATAGAGGAATATTAATTACAATGAGGCATTATGAAACCATAAAAATCTATTCACGCCATATAAGTTAAAAACAACATTCTCCTCGTACTTTTGTCAGAAAAGTCAAAAAGTACCTTGTATGGTAAAAAAAAGAAAGATTCTTTACATACCATGTAGTAAATATCAAAAAATTGTTAAAAAAGGACTTTAAACATAAATGAAAAAAAATTAGAATACATTGACTGGGATGATAACAATAAACCTAGTAAATACTTACGTAAAAACAATCTCTGATAAAAACGAGATTGGAAAAGTTATCCCTTACATTATGTCCGATATGCTTCGTATGTATCCAAATATCTTGAATAATGATTTAAATAATGTCATTGTCTTATTACTGAATCTTATTCATTGTTATGATATCATATAACATTTACTTATGTCTTTATATTACCCGTTCTTTTGCAAATTCAATGTAAAAGCAGATATTTGGGTAAAATCGTTTCATTTATTGTACGTATTTTGACTTTTTGTTCTTGATATTATTACTTATATCCTGATTTACTTAATTCCAGAATGTAAAACATGATTTATATATAATATATATTCATCATATACCTATATATATGATAGATCTATAAATGGAATGAAATACACCGTTCATGGAGAAGTTATGTCGTACGTACGGATGAATGTTGTTTTCGTTTCCTTATTTAATTGAATGGAATTAAGTAGATGACATAAATATTTATATACATAAATACAGTATCATTATTATGTCATATATTTCATGATTAATAATTATATATACTTTAAAATCATTCATTAATGGTTAATCATTAATAATGAATCTCATCGCGTCGTGGAGACGATAGTTCGTACGTACGCACGAGCGATGATATCATTCCCATGATCGTGGAATTTTATTGAAGTGTATGTATAATATTTCAAAATCCATATCACTTTACAATAATCATATATAGTTATTTATTTATACTATTATACCCATCCTATTATGTTGGTGGTTGAAAAAATATTACACCACAACATGGAGATGGTATTCTGTGTGTACGCACGCGCAGTGATTTTGTTTTCCATAGGATGGATAGATGGTGAAATAAGGTTGTTTCATATTTATAATAACCTATCAGTATATAAGTAATACTGATTTTATTACTTTATAATGAGACAACTAAATAAGAATAAGTAGAAGAAGAAAGAAACTTGAGAGAATCGAAAGAAGAAATTACCTCTTCTTCGATGCAGCTCCTTTAAGCCTTCTCTTAAGAAAGTAGAGATGGTCTTTTGAGAAGACCAGAACATCCAGATTTTTTCTTGGGAAGTGGAGAAGCGAAATGGTCCGGGTTTGGCTGATCTTCAAGGCTCAAAAGGGTTTTATGATAATAGGTAAGGGGTGACCTTTTTATAAGGGAGGATAGGGGAACCTTTGGAAAAACATAAAATATTATTTTATAATAATGTCGTATTCGGTTTCTAATAGCTCCTCATTGATTTATTTCGACACTAACATGGGTATGGGTCTAAATCTTTTCAACCAATAGATTTTATATAGGTTTGGGTCCATTATATTAACCATATCTTTTAGTTTTAACTCTTAGTTAATTAGTTTGACATTTAACATTTTACTTTGTATTTTTATATTATATAGTTAATAAACATACCATATACATCCAAAAGACTCAAAAGTGGTCCATTAATGATATAATTATAATGATATAAGTATCTTGGAAGAACCTCAGATTTTTAGGAATATAATAACAATTAATAATATAATATTTGTTTTAAAAACTATTTTATGTTAATTTTGACACTATTTGGTAATTGTTTTTTGTAAAAATAATAACAGCATTATTAGTTAGAAAAATGTTAATTAAATAAATAATAACATGTCATATTATACTATAAAATTAGTTGAATTCATAAAAAGTCTCAAATTAAATTTTATTGTGTATTTATAAAATCAATTATTTTAATATTTAATTAATAAGGAAATTATTGAATCATCATTGTGTCATATATAAATTAACATATTTAATTCCTAAAAAGTATAAATAAAAAACCATTATTTAGGATATCTTTTTATCTTTCTAATGAATATTTATAGTCGAATTTATCTTAGGTATAACCCTATATGAAAAATGTTTTAGTTATTACACTTTGATTTTAACTATTTTAACATTTCTTTAAATAAATTAATAATAAATGTTATAATCTAATACTTGTGGACCTAGATGGTCATATTTTATTCCTATGGTATTTTTGGTCGAATTAAACCTATCCAATAGAATTAGGACATGTGTTAGGGTAATAATAATATCAGTTTTACCCTTAATTACAATATTTACTTTTAACCGTAGTAATTAAAGTAAAAAAGTTACTATTCATCAAAAATTATTTTCATCTGATTGAACCACATTTTAGTCCTTTATAATAACCGTGTCTCTCGGATTTTTAAAATTCCACTCACAGATGCAGTAAAATTATGTTTTATGTGAATTTCCAAATTCTCCTAGGAGGTAGGTAAAAGACAGTGAAAAGTTCAATAAAATTTTTATATATCGAAAATTATTATAAAATTACCCCAATGAATTAGATTGAACTTATATAGGTATTATGTATCAATTTTTACCAAAAATAAATTAAAATAAAATAAATAATTATTTAAATAAAATTCGGGTTTTAACTAGTAACCTAGTGTTTTCACTATTCATAAAAAATTTAATGTTTTCAAAAAAATACCAAAAAGTAACCCTAGGATAATTTCTATATTCTGAATCAAAAAGGGATGTCCATTTTGAAAAATAAAATTTGTAAAATTTTAAAAATTGGGTATTACTATTCATAATAGCTAGTTCATAAGAATATTATAATAATATCTCATTTAATGAAACTCGGTATTGCATACTACACACGCTATCGAGGAAGGTCTTGATTGCGTATAATCCAAGCCAAGTCGGGGATGTGTGTAGTAAAAGCTCTGTTTGGTTTTGCGTATAACATAATCAAAACTTATTTCATTTATACATTAATCAAAATCTATACTTAATTTACCGTAGGATAATTTCCACAAAAGGAACATGAAATTGTGTGTAACACGAGGAATGAATAGTATTGAATATACTGCAAGATAATATGGTGTTGCGTATAGTATAAGATAAACTTGGATCAGCGTTTATTAGAAGACATCAATGAAATTAAAAGAATAATTTTTTTAAAATCTCGGGGTGTTACATTCTACCCCCCTTAAAACGAATTTCGCCCACGAAATTCGTCAGGGTTATAAACAGTTTACTACATGAAAGTTTATTTAATAGAAACCCACATCGTAAAAAGGAATACCAAAACATGACATTATAATCTAAATTATGAAACGTAACGTTTTCCCAAATTAACAAATCACTGGGTTTCCACATAATAGAACATATGTGAAAATATGGATATTGAAGAGAAATATAACCATCAACATCTGATGAAGAGTGTTAGAGGACATGGCTATGAAAAATACAACAATCACAAAGCCATTAAATTTTTATTGATCTAAGGTACCATCTAATTCATCAGATATTAGAGCACTAGGACAACATTTTTTGTTTTCAATATAATTTACCTAAAGTTGAGGAATTGTTGAATTAAAAGAAATACTTACTTGATTTTGGTACAATCTCACCGATGCTCATGCCTCGATCAATTTCCACATCATCTCCTAAAGAAATGATGTTGAATTTGTCTTCTGTGAAGTGTTAGCAGATTATGCGATAGAAAGATACGTCAATCCATCTATTTCTATCGCTAAAAGTTGAGCACAATTTATTAAATATCCAGATGTCCATATATGCTGAGATTAATCATATATCGTTGCTAAAATAGACTTATACTTCTGCTATCATAGCGTTTATTAAAATAAAACTAGTTTCTACTAACTAGGGACTTCTTATAGGCTAGTGGTAGGCGATAAAGGCCCGTTGCACTCTAGTTGTGGGTTTGATTCCAGCATCCTTGTCCAACGCGACAGGTTGTCGCTCATCCTGCTAGTTTTCCTTTTTCTAAAAATACATTATTATAACATTCCATTAATAATATCCAAAAATTTATTTCCCTAATCAATAATAACTTATGTCCAACATAATCCAATCCAATTTTTTGGCATATCCAAAATACTTCTATCAAATCTTATAGTATAAAGAAAACGATAACAAGAAATGTAATCTTCTAAAAATGTGAATACCATCATTTATCCCCCATAGAAGATATATCTTCTTGTTCACATTTCAAACATTTGAATACCTTAATCATGTATTATCTTTAAAAATGAATACCAATTGATTCTTAGTGAAAACATGAATACTGTCAAAAGTTAACTCTTTCCACATACCAAAATCCAAATTTTCAATATACTCAAACCATGATATAACTTTTTTCTTATATCAGTCATCAGTTCATGAATACTGTAAAAAATTTCATTTTCTCCTTATCCCTTCATTATGCGCATATCATCATCTTTCCAAAAATATCTCGATCACTTTCCATGGCCAATGGTACCATAAAATTATTGAAAACCACAACAAACCAATACATGAATATTCCAATATTCCACGATAATGTATACAACATTATTTTGGAATCCCATTACATAAACACTTAATCATTCCACCATATTGTTGTCATATTCAACATCACCAATAGTGATTTCATGTGACTTCCCTTTTCCTTTACCTTAAGTGGTTTCTCATGTCGATCATCACTAACCCTTGGATTAGGGAATTGATTATCATAATGCCCCATTTCATTGCACTTGAAGCATTGTAGTGTTGGTGATGCGTTCTCTGTAGTCATTTCTTTATTCACATCATCAACAACCCTTTTTACATTAGTTCAACACTCAGCTACTCGGTGAACTTATTTCCACACCTAAAACATTTTATAGTCCCATTAAGACAATCTCCACCATGCTTCTTTGTGCACATTGAGCATAAAAAAAATTCATATTATTTTCACCATTGTTATGTGATTTCTCCTTGAACACCATCTTTCATTTCTTGTCCAAACCATGATATGGATATGTAACACCAACTTCAATTTCTACCTTGATAGCACAACACACTATATATTCATAGCTACTGAAGTCTCTTATAGAAAATTCTCATCGAAGACTTGGTTTTAAGCCACTGAAGAATCAATCATCTTTACTTTCTTGATGGATGATAAAGCCACAAGCATACCATGTAGGCCTTGTAAAATTAGCTTCATATATACCAATCTATTCATCACCTTAAGCTCAAGGAACTCATTTTCCATATTTGTTTGAAGAATACGAGGGAATTACTTACTTAAAAACAAGTTCTTGAACACGTCCAATTCAATGGATTCAAATTCATCTTGGGGCCTTGTATTCTAAATTAGAGTCCACCACTGGTTTGCTTCACCTTCTAAATGGTAAACAGTTAGAATGACTTTATCATGTTCCAAACAACAAAGAATGGAAAATATCTACTCAATGGTACACATCCATTGTTCAGCAACAAGTGGATCAGAAGACCCATTGAAAGAAGGTGGATGTTGCCACATGAAGGACTCAATAGAATATTTTTCCCTTCTCTGCTCATTCTGAAGTCCAGAATGATTCATAGCTTGCATAAGTATAACAACAAAATTTTTCACTCCATCTCACATAACATTGGTTTTTTCAGGAGGCAATCATTGCATTGTCCATTACATTGATCAATACGGTTACCTTGGGTTCCAGCCATCGTCTAATACCCAAAAATAATATTGTGAGAGGAAAAAAATCATGCTAGGGAAAACAACATAATAAAGGGGGAGGACCTTCGATATCTAACATCTTAGGTTTAATTCTAATATCATTTTCATAATTCTAGGACTATAACCTATATTTAAACTTAACCTTATGGACATCCCTAGACATACCTTTGAAATATCTCTAGGGATCTCACAAAAGTTTTCGCATCCTAGCTTCCAAAGGTTGACTAAACCTTTTCTATGATACCAAATGTAGAGACCTGAAGCTTGACGTACATGAACATTACATTACTTTTGTGGAATACTTAATACATAACATAAACAAACACCAAAGGACCATAAAATTTTAGTGTATTTGGAAACTCATAACATAATCTTCTAATCATGGTGAACGATCTTCAACATCATCCCATAAAGATCTTCCCCTTTTGGTTTTCTTACCTAAAACCTTTGTTTAAATCCCGGGGAAAAGAATACATTCAAAGGGTGAGCTCAAATTCTCATTAAGCATATGCATGGATAAAATAAAACAAATCATATACATTTGAACATAAAAACATGAAAATAATGTTTTAACATCAAAATCTTGGTCAATGACATAAAACATGTCAGTACATAAGGCATAGATCATAAAGAAACATTAATCATGATAAAATAGAATGGGAGTAAAACATGTGATTGTAGAAACTATTAAGTACATGATATGATTTCCATAGTAGCTAAGGCATTTCATCCAAGACCATCTTAGTGGACAAAGACCTTTTCTGAATCGAGTTCACTCCTCATTCATGTCCTGTATTACTGAACCAGATTAGTGTACCTTTCCATCAATGTCTATATCATGAGATATAAATCGTTACCCAATGCATTGGAGGGAGAAATAGGTCCCACCAATCTAATAATGAAATCATTTTTTCATGTTCCACAAAATTATAAATCATTCATTATAGCATAACCCATGTAATAGAATGAGATTCTTAAACATCATTCCATCATAACATAATCCATATAAATAAATGGATATCATTCCATCATAAGAAGAATCAAACCATGTAAATAATGGATACATTATACTTGAAACATAAACATATTAAATAAAGTCATTTTACATAGAAAATATTACTGATAAAACACTTGAAATGATTTCGTGAGGAAAATATCCTTTCTTATTCCAAATCATTTTATTTTCACAAAATACCCCACATGTCGCACAGGTATACTTGCACGACCAATACTTTCGCGCCGCCGCAAGACTTGCGTGCCTTTCAAGACTTGCGCGCCCCTGCCTTTTTTGGGTGCCCATCTTGCCCATTTTACCCCTCTTAAGCCATTTCACCTTTCCTATTCAAGATTCAGTCTTCAAGATACTCTTCAAATCCATTTATGGCATGATTTCTTGATGTGGCTTCCTTATTTGAAAGGAATTCTGTGTAATATCTCTCAAAACATAGTGATTTATACATCTTTATGTCACAAAAGATTGAGAGTTCATTCATTCAATCTCATCCTTTAAGATGAGAGAATCCTTAACATGGGACTCATTTTCAGGATTAATCCCCAGTTATAAATCCTTTAATCTGGGCATCTTCCTCAAGAGTAAGCCCCAAATTCATAAAGTTCCCAAACATGGGCATCCTTTTTAGGAGTAAGCCCCAAACCTTAATTCCTTAACCTGGGCCTCCTTTTCAGGAGTAAGTCCAAATCGTAATCCATTAACATGGGCTTCCTTGTTAGGAATAATCCCCAGTCATAAATCCTCCAAACTTGGGCTTCCTTTTCAGGAGTAATCCCCAAGTCCCCTAACCTGGGCCTCCTTTTCAGGAATATGTCCCAGTCATAAATTTTGGGCTTCCTTTTCAGGACTAAGCCCCAAGTCCCTTAATTTCTCTTAACCAGCCCTAAATTACGTTTGATATGGGATTCCTTCTCAGGAGTAAAACCCAATTATCAATCTTCTCCTACATTGGGTTTCCTTTTCAGGAATAAGTCCCAAGTCAGAGTATTCAAAATCTCCGTGAAGCACATATACCTTTATGGACCCTGTTCCTGGATTTTCTCCCTAAAGTAAATCCTAACTTTCATTTATCTGGGCAGTCATACATACATAAGCCCCAAATAATTTCTTATGATTACATCTTTCATTGCCCAATTGTCTATCTTATTACCGATACCTCTTGTTTCTCACACCGATCATGACTCACGTGAGATTAGAGGGTAAAAGTAATTATGACATCATTTTTTGAGCCATTAATCATAAATATCATACTCTATTTCTCAAACTACGTGGGTTCTGATTCCTTTCCCAGTACAAAGGATACGTAGGTAGCCCATCTGCGGGTTCGATCCCAACTTTGAAATAATCCATGTCCTTCTGAATGATGATAAACTTCAAGTGCCCCAATGAGTGGCTTTAAAACCAGCCTGGTCATCATAATGACCAAGAGACTTTTATAAATGTTTTTAAGGATACCATTGACCAAGAATCTCTAAAGAGATACAGATGATTCTCTATTGATGAAGAACCTCGAATACATATAAAATATTCTCTAAATTTCTTACATATTTAATCATTGATTGTTAAAACTGAAGGAAAGATCATTTTATACTTGGTAATGTAATAAGGATTCATGAACATACCTTAAATCTAAAAAGAGAGTCCCGGAGTAGATAATAATTCCCCTCAAAAAGGTGTGAAGAGTCCGACCTCCCATCCTCTCGACCAATGCAAATTCCTAAGCCTCATTAGTCCATAAAATAATGAGCGCCTACCTTTGGAAAGTAGGTCCAAATGGATGTGGAATCATTGGATGTTTCCGGTTCTACGAACAAACCCGATAGAAACCGATCAGAACGTTTGAATCTCCCATCCAGGAGGTTATCCCCGAATTCCGTGCGAAACAAAAATGGTGAACCCGACGTGAATCCATAAACAAGTTAAAGTGGTGTTTTACCTATTTGTTGAGACCCTTATTTAAAAGTCAGTAAGAGGGCTAACAAAAAAGAATCATTGAAATATGTGCTCATCTAAAGGATGAAGTGGCTGAATTTATCTTGATTAAGTCAGTTATATCAAACAGGCACTCTTTTCCAAGATCTTCTCTATTTCCATAATGGCTGCTCTCAAGTTCACATCTGTGAATACTGCTGCTGCAAATACCACTGCTGTTATTCCTACTAGATCACCATCCGCTCTGAGGATGACATCACCTACTCAGCATCTTCAACGCTGGGTATCAAATGCACTGGTTAAGGAGTACCGTCAACACGGTACCATCCCAACTCTGGAGGCTGCCCGACAGGCCCTCCAAGTAAACAACTCACATAGGTCATCCGGACAATGACGACCAGTGATTAAGAGGCAGGCGGTGTTGACTACCGTCTCCAACCGTTTCGGGTCGTTATCCCCGGAACGCAATTTCCATTCGCTCCCTTACTCTGAGGAAGTGAATGAGCAGGTCCCTCAGGGCCTTAATCCAAAAAGACAGGAGTCCTTCCCGAGGGCTCCCATCAACAATCGCCGCCAGACTCGTGCGGTAGTGCGCCCTCAACATGATGAGGGTACTGAATCCAGGCATTTAGCTCAGGTTCCTCGAACCCGAGAAGGAAAGACGAACCGCCAGAGATGGAATCCGGTTAACAATGGGCAGGTTTTCATCCCTGCCATTTCTGGAGAAGTCCACTAACCTAACTTGGTGGAAAACAATGAACAGACACACACACCTGTCCGTTTTAATTCCACTGCCCAGCAGACTCGTCTGGCAGCATCATGCCAATCCCGCCAGGCAATTCCGGCGGAGTACTATAGGCAGGAACATACAACTTCTTATACATCATCATTTAGTCTGCAGGCTCGTCTGACTACATATGATGGATCTCGTCAACCGCGTTTGGCGAAGTGTAATCAGCAGTCATATACACCTGCTAATACTAATCAAGCCTACCAACAGTCTCGCTTGGTAGCGCACGGAGAAGTCAGTCGGAAAGCCCCGATGACAAACAGGAGGCAGACTCAACTCTCTGCCCCCACACTTGAGTACTGTCAGGATTCACTGGTAGGAAAAGGAGGACAGGAGCAGGCACATACACTTACTCCAAGCCCGGAATGGACGTATATCCCCATTCCAGCAGCTGAAGTCACCAAGCATATTTTTTCAATGGTTAATGCGCAGAAGAAAATTCCTGTTCATATTCTGGATGCTTGCCAGGATATCATAACAACTTCAGCATCATCTCAGGGAAAGACGCATAAATCTATCCCTAGCAGTGGAGTGACACATCAACGATTCACTCCAGAACAGACACTCACATCTGTTCTAGTCCAAGAGGGTTATGGGGCATACTCCCCCATATCATACAGACAATCAAGTCTGGCACATAGACCTGATTTGAGTGGAGATCGTCAGCCTAACCAGACCTTCTTTCCTGATCAGGCACATACACCTGCTCAGAGTAACCACTTTCGTCAAAAAGTGGTTTCCAAAGCGAGTAAGAAGGAATCTATGAAAAAGATCCTCCCAACACAGTAAGGATATCAAAGGCCAATCTGTAACAAGTCCTTGCTCGATGTTTGAGTTCTTGAAGCCCTCAGACATTTATCTTTCGGAATTCAAGATTCCACTCCCTCAGTTCCCAATAACGGGAACATTAATTCTGAAAGTCTTCAACAGACACTTCCTCATGAAGGCTTGCTTCATGAAAATTCGGTCGATCTTGGAGTTTCTTCTTCAGATGAGAGCCACAAGAACCCTCTGTGTAGTCAGAGGACCATGGATCAAGAGATCTAATCTTTTGTTGTAACCCATTATGGTGGTCCTCCCCATGATGATGAAGTTTTCTACGAAAGTCCTCTTCGCATTAGTGATTCACATTTCCTGGAAAATACTCCAGTGGACAATGTAGTGCGGAGAAAGCCCTCTTATCTTGAGGCACTTGCAAATGAGAAACCAGTCATGAATGATGATTTATCGCTAACAAGTGAAATACTTTCTCAATCAGAAAATAGCCCAGGGTATAGGTCATTCTTCGAACCACCCCTAAGTCATGCATCTTCTAGTTTGATCAATGATATCTCTACCAATCTTGTTGAATCCGATGAAGCAACAAGGAAACACCAACTCTGGTCAAAACAGGTAGAAGAATATTCATTTAATGATAAAGAGGAAATGCTGAACATGAGAAAAAAAATTGGCGAAAGGTGAGGTACCAGTCATGTTTTGGCCTTTGGCTGACTCCCAGTACGACATTCCAAAGATGTTGACAGATGATGGAATCCATGATATTCGTCTCAACATATGGAAATCTCTTTGTCAATTGACGAAGAAGGTATTATATTATGATGAATATGAACATAATCTTATGATAATAGAAGGGCTACAACATCAGATTGATGTGGCATCTCTATCAGTCTCTCTGTATCTGAATGCTGAAAAGCAGCAGAGAACCTTCAACGTTCATGCCTTGGCGCACTAAGAAAATTGCGTCAGTTATTTGCCAATGCTCTATCTGGTGTTCATATCAGAGGATGGGGTGTTCACGGAGCACTACATTTCACAGTGCTTTCCAATCAGCAAAGCCCGCCGAAAATGGTCTCATGCAATGTTATTTCTCATGGCCAGACACAGTCAATGGGATTTGTTTGTAATCAAAAGCTTGCTCAAGAACAGGCTTCAACTAGTTCCTCTCAAAGTCAAGCATATACGGAACAAGTTGTTGAATTTCTCCTATATCAAGCAGGTGAGAATATTGCACAAGCCTCTCGTATGGAGCAGACACATCATCAAATGATAGAAGTTTTGGAAATCATCCAACGGTCTGTTAAACCAGGTGATAAAAGTGGATACAGGTTAATGCATCCACCTAATTTCCGAACTATGGTTTGCAAGATCAAAAGATATTTTAAGACGATCTCAGACATAGAATGTCAAGAGACACCCCAGCTTGTCAGACTAGGGAATTCTTTAACCCAACCCTCAGATTCAACAAATGGGATTTGAGGAGTTGAGCAGAAACAGCAGGAATATCCCCAGTTCACAAGACTATGGACTCTTTAAAATCATCAATCCCCTCCTCAGAGAATGTCGGTCTTTTCTCGATTAGGGAAGAAGCCACAAGAAGAACGAAGAGCCAAATTATCAAGAGATTCCCTCTAAGTTATAGCTCATCAAGAAGTTCCTAAAAGATTGAATCAACAAAAGGCAATGTCTCATCAAAGACATAAAAGAATACAATATCACAAGAATGTTGATAGAAGGGATGCGATGCATTATGCATCAATCAATGTCATCAATGCTGTTGTTGCTAATCCTCCAGAGGAGGTACACTCAGGGGACTCAGATGAAGAGCGTCCTGCTCAAGAAAATGTACGCACCGATACAAATGAAGAAGGTGTGTGTACACGAAGTCAAAGGATTACTCAGAACCTAGGTAATCCACTTCCCTCTCTCCAAAAGGTATCCAACAAAGGGAAGGGAAAGAATCAGGTTACATATCCTTCCTCCGGAAAAGGTCAATCACTCTCATTAGTGAAAAGGTTTGCACAACAGGAAGAAGAAATGAATGAATTAAGAAGGATTACTGCAGAACTACTTCAGAGTAGTCTTCTTCTTAAAAATGCTAGAGTCTGACAGCCAAAGGAATTTGTTGCAGTTACTGAGATGGATCAGGAATATCCTCCTTTATCAGTACACCCACGAATTCTAATCCTATGGATCAAGTGAAACAACGGTTGGCAGCACTACCATCAGTTGCAGCACCGACCAACACGTCTGTCCAAGCTCCATTCATTGCACCTACCCAAAACCAAGTTCAACCGGATATTTCTCAAAAATTGACAACTACTATTAAGTCAATAACAGCTTGGTTTGAAACTATGGAAGTGAAACGGGTGCACGTTCAACCTGAAAAGAAAGTTTACCCTGAATGGGTAGATTCAATTTCTCCTCCCTCCAATTTTGGAAACCCTGTTTTCCCTACTTTCAATGGATCAGGCGACCCTGAACAACATTTGACACATTAAGTGTATTTTTGTGATCCTATGATGGGAACTCCAGAACAGCAAGAAGCAGTGAAACTCAGATGCTTCATGCGAACCTTACAAGGACCGTCTTTTGATTGGTATACAAGATTGCAATCCTAGTCAATCATCGGATGGGAGGATCTTCTTCAAAAATTCCTTCTTCAGTTCAGCTCAACTTCGCCAAAAAGACAGTTTTCGATCTTACAAACTGCAAGAAAAGGGGGAATGAAAGAGTCTCTGTTTTCATTGCTTGCTGGAAGGGATTAACATATTCCCTGAGATTAGTACTTCCTCAGGAGGAACTGTTGCCAATCTATGTGGAAAATTTGCGTGACGAATTACGCACGCCATTGATCCCTGTGAAATACAAACCAGGGTTTTGAGATCATACTTGAATCGCTCAACAGATTGAAGATTCCCTTATACATACTAAGGCTAAATCTCGTATAATTCAATCAGCTCCAGGAAGGAGAATGGGTAAAACAGAAACTGCTACAATTATGCTTAAACAAGCACCTGTACCTATTTCTACTTCAAAACCTTCATCTTCTCGAAGGGATCCACCTCCTGAACTCCAACAAAAAAGGCTGTTTCATCCAATTGATCAAAAATATCAACGACGAAAAAAATTTGAGGATTTTAAGAGTAAAACATACTCTTTCCGAAATGAGCAGGTTCCTAGTTACTTCATTTCAGCTCTGGAAAATAATTTGGTTCAATTACCAGTGCCCTAGAGGCCAAACAAGGAAGGAGATGAAGACCGTCCCAATTATTGTCCCTTTCATCAAATGTTAGGGCATCCCATCGAGGAGTGTTTTGTCTTTAAAGTCATCTTTCAAAAGATGGTCGACTTGGGACAAGTCAAGATGAAAGGTTTTTCGACTCGGGTAGCCCGTGTCACTACTACAGTTCCAGAGGAAGAAGATGAATGGCAAGAAGTCAAAAGCAGAAATGTACAAAAATATGATGATTGGATGGTCAGAAAGACAATCAATCGGACTCATGCCATTTTGCGAACACAATTAATGAAACCAATTGTGTCTTCTACCATGAATATTGCAGTAAAACCCTCTTCATCAGAGGTAAAATCCTCAAAGAAACGGCTTGATTCAAAGAAGAAAAAAGAATCAGAAGAAGATGAGTATTTGTCAAAGCCTAAATTGTCTTTGACTCTGGTAGACTTTATTCCATCTACCTCAAAGCCACGAGCACCACCCAATCAAACGGCACAGCCTTAACAGGTTAATCTGGGAGAGTCTTTATCAGACGAAGAGTTAATCTTCGGTTCTGTTAATATGATTCAATTAACAGATCCATATTCCAGTCTTGATGAGCCTGAATTCCCTGTATCAAATAAGGGAATTCGGGGATGTTCTAGAGGTTCAGGTTATAGGGTAAGACATGGATCTTTCCGAATCCACTACTCCAATTCTACCCCTACTAGAACTGTGTATGTAGTAGAAACACGTGGTAGAGCCCTTCAGTGAGCTCAAAATGAACAAGCAAGTTCTTCTGCCAATGACCAACTCAGTTTTGGCACAGTTATTTTGGAAGACCGATTAATGATTCCATCTTCCTTATCTCAGCAAGTAAATGGATCTAATCAGTTTAATATTCCAAAACCAAGGATGTTGACAACATCTATCCCAATACAAGATGCATCAGCTTCCAAAGCATCTTCTTCCAAGGTACCTGCTAAACCGCATATTCCTGTTGGGAAACGTAGACCTCTAGATCAAAAGTATGATATATTGAAACACTTGGCCCAAGTACTAGCCATGTTATCAATTTTGTATGCTTTGAATATGTCAAAAGATCTTCGGGAAGCATTCATCGAAGCTTTGTCATGTCCTCATGATTTTGATGCTGAAATTGCTGCAGCTGAAGTCTATCACATAGAGAATAATCATGCAGAATGCCATGCAGTAATATCATTTACTGATAAAGATGAAGATGATGTTGTGCATGGGCACATAAAACCTCTATACTTATATGTCAAAGTCAATGATGTAGATATCTGAAGAGCTTTCATTGACAATGGTTCAGGAGTCAACCTCATGCCCATTCGTACACTTCGTCGATTGGGCCTCACAGAATCTGATTTATCTCCTTCTACCATGATGTTACAAGGATATGATAAAAATGAACAAGAACCGCTGGGCGAAGTTACACTCAGAACACAGTTTGGAGATCTTGTATCCAATTCAGATTTCATGATTGTTGATCAAGACTCATCTTTCAATGTCTTGCTTGGAAGACCCTGGCTACATCAGCATGCAGTTATCCCTCCATCATACCATCAATGTCTCAAATACTATTTAAATGGTCAAGTTGGAACATTTTATGGTGATAAGTCCTCGTTCAATACATGTGAGTCTCAATACATTGAGGTGGAATTTTATCACATGAAGGGTAGAAGGAAATCTACAATAAAAGAAATTACCAAAGTTAATGCCCCCTATGGTTTGGAAAAGATTCCAACAAATCCATTTACACATGTGAGTACAGATTATGTATTACCTATCAGTAAAATTGACAAAATAGGCCAAATAAAAATACTCTTATGGAAAGATCCATAATGTCAATTACGGCAATTGAGCCAGACAACATGGGAGAAATTGGTAACCTACCAAACAGTGATGAAAGCATAAGTGGTGACGTTTTCATTTCATCTGCTGAAGTCCAACAAGTCTATACTTTTCCAATCAGGCCAGAAGAAGTTATAGCAACATTAGAGGTGAATAATGATTTCAATTCTCAATCCATCATCTCCTATTTATTTCCCAAAGAAGACCCTTTATTAGGGTCGGAAATGGAAGATTCTTCTTCAAAATGTGAAAATTTTGACATCTATTATGATCATGAGAATTTAGTTTTGTCATCTACTATGCAAGTAGAAATGGAAGAAATAGTACGTGATGAAGAGGAAGAGGAAGATCTTAGAGATGCTCCTCCAGCATTTGAAGAGGGTATCTCTACCACTGTGGATGAACACATAGAAGTAAATCTGGGTACAGAGAAAAATCCATGTCCCACTTCAATTAGTGCAGCCATGACCCTTGAAGAGCAAGAGATGTATATTTCTTTTCTAAAGAAAAATAAAGATATTTTTGCTTGGAACTATACAGAAATGCCTGGGCTTGATCCTGATGTTGCTACTCATCATTTGGGTTTACCAAAAGAACATCAAGGATTTAAACAAGCAGCGAGAAGAACACACCCAACTTATGCTTCCAAAATTGAAGCTGAAGTGGATAAGCTGATCAAAGATAACTTCGTCAGAGAGGTTCAGTATACCAAGTGGTTGGATAATATTGTCCCTGTAAAGAAAAAGAATGGACAAATTAGGTTTTTCATCGATTTCCGAGATCTTAATCGGTATTGTCCTAAAGATGATTTCCCAGTTCCGATTACAGAACTCTTAATTGATAAAACTGCTGGCTATGAAGTACTTTCATTCATGGATAGATATTCCAGATATAATCAGATCCGAATGGCCCCAGAAGATGAGGAATCTACAGCCTTCAGAGCCCCTCAAGGTGTGTTTTGTTACCGGGTGATGCCCTTTGTTTTAAAAAATACAGGTGCGACATATCAATGTGCCATGCATCATGTCTTCAAACCATTCTTAGGTAATTTTGTTGAGTGCTATGTGGATGATTTGGTGGTTAAATCCAAAAAACGTTTTGATCAATTTGGCTGATTTGGAAGTCATATTCCACAAGCTTCGACAACACAATTTGAAGATGAACCCCTTAAAATGTGCTTTTGGGGTAACCTCAGGAAAATTCCTCGGCTTTGTTGTACGCCATCGTGGTATTGAAGTCGATCCTGAGAAGACCAAATCAATACGTGGTATGTCACCTCCTCATAATTTGAAATAATTAAGAGGACTTCAAGGACACTTATCCTATATTCGGCGTTTCATCGCCAATTTGGCAGGCAAATGTTTGCCTTTTAACAAATTATTAATGAAAGGAGTAACGTACCAGTGGACTAAAGAATGTCAAGAAGCATTTGATGTTCTCATGAAATACCTCTTGAGTCCACCAGTACTCATGCCACCTGTTGAAGGTAGACCACTTATCCTCTATGTGCCAGCTCTAGAGCGATCACGGGGTGCCTTTCTCGCTCAAAAGAATGATGTTGTGAATGAAAACAGCCTCTACTATCTCAGTAGAACTATGCTTGAAGCAGAAACCCGGTATTCAAGTATTGAGAAGTGCTTCCTGGCATTAATATTTGCAGTTCAGAAACTGAGACACTACCTTCAACATCACGAGGTCCAATTGGTATCTCGCAATAATCTGCTCAAATTCATCATTAGTCGTCCAATGCTTACAGGACGTCTAGCAAGGTGGGAAGTAATTTTTTAGCAGTTCGACATTCAGTATGTGTCTCAAAAGGTGATAAAGGGCCATGCTCCGGCTAATTTCCTGGTTGAACATCCTTTAGTGGAAGACACGTCTTCAGATATTGAACTCCCTGATGAGAATGTTTTCTCTATTCAAGAGAATCCTCAAACATGGGAAATGTATTTTGATGGTTCTTACAGAAGTCCAACAGGGAATAAAATGGAAAATCCTAAATTCAAAAAAGTTGGTTTAGGAATTGTGCTCATTTCTCCAGATAAGGCAGTGTTACCTTATTACTTTTTATTGTGGGAAGGTGGTACCAATAATGAAGCCGAATACCAAGCTCTCATTACAGGCTTGGAGTTAGCGCTCCAGGCACAAGTGAATCACTTAAAGGTGAAAGGTGATTCAGACCTGGTAATAAAACAAGTCAATGGGGATTATGCCATCAGAAAAGAAGAATTAATCCCTTTGTATGATTACGTCAGAGAGTTAATGGCGGAACTCCCTTCAGAACCAACATTTTCTTATGTCCCAAGATCACAAAATTCTCAAGCTGATGCACTGGCTAATATAGCCACAGCTCTAGCAGATCCAAATCGGGACGAGACAACCATCAGTATTGCCAACCGTCGTGCAATTTCACCTTATGTTCAAGCCAAAACAGAGGAAATTAATGATATTAGTCCCATTCCTGAATCGTATGGTCATACTACAAGATGGATGTCACCTATCAGGGAATACCTTCAAAATAGAACACTTCCACCTGATAGAGCCGAGAAAGAACAAATCCGGCGATGTGTGGTCAATTTTACTCTTTATGATAGCCCAAACCACTTAGAGAAAATTCTCTACAAACGTGGTTTTGATGGAGTTCTTTTCAGATGTATTGATGGTGAAGAGACAATGGCTGTCATAAAAGAAGTGCATGCAGGAGTCTGTGGTGCCCACCAGTCTGGACATAGACTATCTGATCAAATTTGAAGGCTTGGATACTTTTGGCCTTCAATGATACAAGATTGTGTTAATTTCACAATGAATTGTCATTCATGCCAAGTATATGCCAACTTTATTCATCAACCTCCAGAGTTCCTTCATACAGCTAAATACTCGTGGCCATTTGCCACATGGGGAATGGATGTGGTGGGACCTTACCCTTTAGCTACGGCCAAGCAGTTTAAGTACATTCTTACTACTACTGATTTCTTTTCCAAATTGGCAGAGGCAGTACCTCTCAAAGAAGTCAGTTCTAAATTCATTGTTAGCTTCATCAAGTCTAACATCATTACTAGATTTGGTGTCCCTCATACCATATTGACGGATAACGGCACCAACTTCTGTTTTTATGAGGTGAAGAAATTGTATCAAGAATACAACATTAAATCCAACCATTCATCTCGGTATCATGCGGCGGCCAATGGCAAAATAGAAGTCTTTAACAAGACTCTTTCAAATATACTGCATAAGATGGTGTATAAAGATAAGAGGTCATGGCCTGATAAAATCTTTCACGCTTTATGGGCTTATCAGACTACTACCCGCAATGCAATGCGGTCAACTCCATATTCGTTGTTATATGGAACGGAATCCGTCTTGCCAATTGAAGTTCAGTTTCCCTCACTCAGAGTAGCCATTTGTGATCAGTTATCTACAGATGAGCAATCTCATAAGCGATTGAATGAATTGGAACAGTTAGATGAGAAAAGATTGTGCACTTTGCACCACTTGGAAATCTATCAGAATCGAATAGCACGAGCTTTTAACAAAAAAGGTCATCTTCATTCATTCATTCAGGGAGAATTGGTATTGGTTCGCATAACACCAATGATACCAGGAAATAAGCATCCCAAGCTTGAACCAAAATGGGATGGACCTTATTCAATACATAAGGTCTAATCTAATGGAGCTTATTCATTAATCTCAATGGATGGAGAACTCATCACGACTCCAACCAATGCTAGATTTCTAAAGAAATATTTTGTATAAACACAAAATATGGTCCCCAGAACCAAGATTCTTACAATTGGTTCATACAGCAATGGTCTAGTATGACCTTATACAGCAACTGCGTCCAACATGACGTTAAACTGTAGGAAAGTCTCTCTTTCGTCCATGGTCCAGTATGACCTTAAACTGCAACTGTGTCCAACATTACGTTAAACTGTAGAAAAGAAGACATCCCCGCAACATGACAGTAAACTGTGTAGCACCAGTTCGT
The DNA here is from genome assembly GCA_963277665.1 of Viscum album. NCBI lineage: Eukaryota > Viridiplantae > Streptophyta > Magnoliopsida > Santalales > Viscaceae > Viscum > Viscum album. The sequence goes on from OY728157.1 coordinate 1,206,489,911, forward strand.
CCTTGCTATATGACATTAAACTATACAGCAATGGTCCAGTATGACCTTAAACTGCATCTTCGTCCCACACGACATTAAAATGTGAAACAGTTCCCTAAAAAAAAGTCAGGTATGACTTTAAACTACACCAATGTCCTGTATGACATTAAACTGCACCATCTGTGGTCCATGCATATGACCATAAACTATTTGAAATTCCCTTACGTCCAGAAAGACGTTAAACTACAAAATCATCAAAGGTCCTGTATGGCCTTAAAACAGCACCACCATCCAGCAAGACATTAAACTGCACCATCCACGGTCCATTTATATGACCTTAAACTATTCGCCTTTTTTGTCCAACATGACACTAAACTGTAGAAAAAATCCCCAAGGCGTCCATCATGACGTAAATGGTGTGTTATTTTGTCCTTACTGCATGACATAAAACTGCACAATCCCCCTTTTTTGTCCAACATGACGTTAAACTGTATTTTCCATGTCGTCCTAACTATATGACGCTAAACTGTATAGAATGTTCTTGATATGTCCTACATGTCATTAAACTGTATTTTGTCCATGCTACATGACACTAAACTGTGCAGCACCAATAGTCCTAACTGCAAGACTTTAAACTGCATAGTCCCTTTATATGTCCTACATGACATTAAACTATGAATTGTTAAGGTTTTTGTCACCTCTTGTTTCTCACGCCGAGTATGACTCATGTGAGCTTAGAGCAGACCTCAACCATTACACTCTCTTTGGGCCGTAACCATGTGTAAGTCCCAACAACATTTTTTATTAGATCGTTGTCCACAAGAACAACTTGATCATTAATTCACTCTTTAATTAAACTACACGTACTTTGATCCTTTCCCTCCAGTCTGGGTATGTAGGCAACCTCCCAGGGTTCAAGCCCAAAAACAATCTCTTAACATCAGTTCACCACCATCTCATATGATGTTGATTCGTAAAACCGCCCCTAGAATCAATATCTTTACATAGATTCACTTTCGTCCTTATTATATGACATTAAACTATGCAACACTTTTGTCTGGTACGACAAAAAACTACAATACTCTTTGATTTCCTCATTTGAGAGAGAACTATTATTTACATTGATTTTTCAATCATGTTTCATTACAAAAGACTACGTGCATGCATGGTAATACCTAAAATTTTTATCTCAGGTTAAACCATCATTGCACTAAAGTCCCCTTTCACCCTTCACATGTACGAACCAAATTTGTAAAAAGGGTAGTTCTAGAACCACATGGGATTGATTCCCATCCTTATGGGATATGTAAGAACGTTCGAGTATCCCTCGAATCCAGCCCCAAGCCCTTTGGGCCTAACCCCAAATTTCACTTTCAGTCCCTTAGCTGAAAAGTCCTCATGGAAACACACAATGTGTATTCATTATTATGGTCCAAACTCTATGACCCTAAACTAAGATCTCTCATATTTTCATCCTGCACGACGTTAAACTTCATTTCAAGAACTATGTATGGCTTGATTCTCATTCTTATGAGATACGTAGTGAAGTCCAAAATTTCAATTCAGGACCTAGCCAAAACATGATTATGGTTATCATTGACCTATGTATCTCTATATACATTGGACAATACCCATCTTTATGTGTTATAATCCTAACCTTAAATATTTTAAGATCCTCATTACCCTTTTCATGACTTTTAGTCACAAAAATGTCAAACTTCTGAGAATTCTTTTTCCTGACTATGCAGCACGTGCCCATAGGTGGCCTTGCATAAACAGTCCACATAACAGACTTGTTATCCAAGAGATACTATTTTATTTAACTATGAAGCCAATTCCTTTAGGTGGCCCTGCATAATTCAACCCCCTAAAGGGTTTGTTAAATGATGATAACTTCATTCTTGGGAAGAATGCCTCTTTTGTCCTTATTTGTCTTAAATGAAGGTATGTAGGGATCTGCAAAAAATATCCATCCTTGACATATTTGTCCCATATCCTTTTTCATGATCTGAAAGTATTCAAGTCTATGGTTTATTCTTATTCCCTACGTTTGGGTCAGACCTTTGTAGGAGTGATATTCATCTAGTTCTTCGATAATCTTGTCTGAAAATATCTTCTCCATATTCAAGTACCTCTTTCCATACAACAAACACTATACTTTAGAAAATTTGAATCTCCATAAACATTCACTGGCTTTTATCACAAGGAAAGTAAATTTCTGAGAGTTCTTTCGCCTGACAATGCAGCATGTTCCCATAGGTGGCCTTGCATAAACAGTCCACATAACAGACTTTTCAGCCAAAAGATGTTATTTATTTAACCATGCAGCCAATTCCCTTAGGTGGCCTTCATAATTCAACACCCTAACGGGTTTTGTTAAATAATAGTAACTTCATTCTTGGAAACTACTTCTTCTAATGCCTTTTAGCTCTTTTTTCATATCATTCCTCAGATTCAAATATTCTTAAGCCAAAGTTTACATTTCTTTTCTCCCTCATAATTGAGTATGGTAATATGTTTTCAGATAAATTGTCAAGGAATTGAATCAATTTTAATCCATTTTGGTCAAAGCTATTTTGACCTTAAACATTATCCCCTTTATGTCATGCATACATGAATTTAAACTACCCACAGAAGACAAAGGAACTCTGAATAAAAGTCAAGTTCCAGATCACTAAATATTTGTTTTTGTATGATTTAGGTAATATTGAGCAATTAAAAGATTCAAATATTGTAGGGTTATTTTTAATAATCCTAGTAAAAATCAAACTATTCTTACTATGCCCATTGGTTTAAGTAAATTTGATGTAGGTAGTGAAAGAATGCAGGTACAAATGATTGAAAATGAAACTATTTTTCATTGATACAGATGAGTTAGAAGGACATCCATAGACTGGAGTCTCTTCTCTTTTTCAAGAATTACAAGAGGCTTTCAACATAACACTTCATTTGATTTACGGCATCCCGAGCTTCATCAGCAACCACATGGAATTCATTCATTCAACTGGATACAATAAGAGATTCAGTGATACCATCTCTTCTTGGAACAATTGTAAAAAGATGTTCTTTAGTGCGGTTTGAGAAAAAAATTTGCTGATCAAACAGTGACTCTGTTTCTGTCCAAGAGACTTGGAAGATGGATACATGGATTTGAGAATGGAGCATTGGAAGTAAAGAGCCATTTGGAGAGAGTACTCATTTCAGATATTGCTCTAATACCATGTTTGTCTTCTCTCCACCAACCAGTAGTGGAAAACATTTCAGCCCTTGGGTTTTCCATTTTCATATCTGCAAGGAAATGGCATGGAAGGAGAACTTGAAAGTTCACACCATTGTTGTTGCTCTTAATGCACAGCATAACCAAAATAGATGAGTAGCAGTGCAGCTGCATCTCAGGTGTATAATTGTTTGCATTTGGAACATTGACTCCTTGCAGATGACCATGACCACACAGAGGCAGTTGGATGCTCTGTGGAAAATTAGGATAATATTTCTTCAAGTACTTAGCCAAATCTGGGAGAGTGTTGTTGCAGATATCATAGTAATCATGGCCAATGATGTTCATAATGTCATCAATCCGCTTGCTAGCCTGTTCATCAGCCATTCCAATTTCCTTGGGAACCACTGAATCTGCACAAAAGATGAATAAACTAACTCTTAAATAGGTTTATTTTTCATAAAATTTGTGAAGAAATTTGAAAAAAATGGATAAAGCATTAAGGCGTGCAAGTCTAAACATGGCGAGCAAGTATTCGTGTGACCACACTAGTTTTTTACACGCAAGTGTAAACCGCGCAAGTACAAATACCTTTACAATAGCGCGACATCAAGGAAAACATTGTAAAACAGAGTAACTTGTGCGGCTAAGATAACCTGCGCGGCGAGAGCTCGAAGGTATGAATTCTGGAAATCCGGATGCTTGTACGGAGGTGAGGCCATGTATTTACAGGCCAGGAGGCCTATCTGCGTGCGGTATACAGCGCGCTCAAAGCCTACGCGAAGCAAACTTACGCGCCACCCTCTGTGCCCTGAAGACTTGCGTGCCCCCTTTTCCTTTGAATGTATTCAATTTCCTCAGAGTCAAATCCTCATTTCTCTCCGGATCCAACTCTGAGGGGGGACTTTTGTTGACGCTCCTTTCGTCACAGAATCTAATGATCGAAAAAGTGGAATATCTGAGCTCAAAGTTATTCAACCTTTGAAGAAAATATCAAAAATTGACAAAGGAATGAACAAAGGATCAAAAGCAACTGCACCGCGCAAGTTATATCACTGTCGCGCAAGTACACTTGCACGACGCCCTTATGGTCACGCAAGTGACTTGCACGACCTAAGTGATAACCTCCCGGTAACCACCCGGGGTCTTCTCCTGCCTATAAATAGACCCTGTGGGCCCCCCATTCGAGAGGATCTTTTTCCAGAAACTCGGATTGAAGCTCCTGATGCCCATGTCTCTTCTCAAAGCTTCTAGAACACATCTAAGGTAATTTCATACCTATAACGGAAGATATAAAGATAAGTAGGAAGGCCTAAGTGTTGAAACTCATCAACACTTGCGCGCCTGAGTGGTTATCCCTTAAGGGAAGTGACCACACTTGCGTGCCGTCTTATTCCTTCAATAGAACTTGCGCGTCCCTTTTCTGGAAGAACCTCAAGAGGATTATAAAGGGTTTACGAAAGAGTCGCTCAAGTATTTTAATGCTGGTTAAAAATCACGCATGTACACCACATGTCGCGCAGGTATACCTGCGTGACCAATACTTGCGCGCCGCCGCAAGTCTTGCGTGCCTTTCAAGACATGTGCACCCCTGCCTTTTTTGGGTGCCCATCTTTCCTATTTTACCCCTCTTAAGCCATTTCACCTTTCCTATTCAAGATTCAGTCTTCAAGATACTCTTCAAAGCCATTTATGGCATGATTTCTTGATGTGACTTCCTTATTTGATTGGAATTCTGTGGAATATCTCTCAAAACATAGTGATTTATACATCTTTATGTCACCAAAGATTGAGAGTTCATTCATTCAACCACATCCTTTAAGATGACAGAATCCTTAACCTGGGTCTCATTTTCAGGAATAATCCCCAGTTATAAATCCTTTAATCTGGGCATCTTCCTCAGGAGTAAGCCCCAAATTCTTAATGTTCTCAAACTTGGGCATCCTTTTCAGGAGTAAGCCCCAAACCATAATTCCTTAACTTGGGCCTCCTTTTCAGGAGTAAGTCCCAATCATAGTCCTTTAACCCAGGCTTCCTTGTTAGGAATAAGCCCCATTCATAAATCATCCAAACATGATCTTCCTTTTCAGGAGTAAGCCCCAAGTCACCTAACCTGGGCCTCCTTTTCAGGAATAAGTCCCATTCATAAATTTTGGGCTTCGTTTTCAGGAGTATGCCCCAAGTCCCTTAATTTCTCTTAACTAGTCCTAAATTACATTTGATATGGGATTCTTTCTTAGGAGTAAAACACAATTATCAATCCTCTTCTAATTTGGGTTTCCTTTTCAGGAATAAGCCCCATGTTATAGTATTCAAAATCTCCCTGAAGGACATATACCTTTATGGACCCTGTTCCTTGAATTTCTCCCTAAAGTAAATCCTAACATTCATTTATCTGGGCAGTCATACATACATAAGCCTCAAATCATTTCTTATGATTACATCTTTCATGGCCCAATTGTCTATGTTATTACTGATACCTCTTGTTTCTCACACAGAGCATGACTCACATGAGCTTAGAGGGTAAAAGTAATTATGACATCATTCTTTGAGCCATTAATCATAAATATCATACTCTATTTCTCAAACTACGTGGGTTCTGATTCCTTTCCCAAAACAAAGGATACGTAGGTAGCCTATCTGTGGGTTTGATCCCAACTTTGAAATAATCCATGTCTTTTTGAATGATGATAAACTTCAAATGCCCCACTGAGTGGCTTTAAAACCAGCCTAGTCATCATAATGACCAAGAAACTTTTATAAATGTTTTTAAGGATACAATTGACCAAGAATCTCTAAATAGATACAGATGATTCTCTATTGATGATGAACCTCGAATACTTATAAAAGATTCTCTAAATTTCTTACATATTTAATCATTGATTGTTAAAACTAAAGGAAAGCTCATTTTATACTTGGTAATGTAATAAGGATTCACAAACATAACTTAAATCTATAAAGAGAGTCACGGAGTAGACAATAATTCCCCTCAAAAAGGTGTGATGAGTCCGACCTCCCATCCTCTCGACCAATGCAAATTCCTAAGCCTCATTAGTCCACAAATTAGTGAGCGCCTACCATTGGAATGTAGGTCCATATGGATGTGGAATCATTGGATGTTTCCGGTTCTACGAACAAACCTGATAGAAACCGATCGGAACGTTTGAATCTCCCATCAAGGAGGTCATCCCCGAATTCCGTGCGAAACAATGGTTGATAACAGTAACCCCAGTAAATACTTACGAAAAAACAATCTCGGATAAAAATGAGATTAGAAAAGATATCCCTTACCTTATGTCTGATATGCTTCGTATGTATTTGAATCTACTGTATAATGATTTAAATAATGTCAATGAATTATTAAATAATCATATTCATTGGTATGATATCATATATCATTTACTTATGACTTTATTTTACCCGTTCTTTTGCAAATTCGTTGTAAAAGCAGCCATTTTGTTAAAATCGTTTCATTTATTGTACGTATCTCGACTTGTTGTTCATGATATTATTACATATATCATGATTTACATAATTCCTGAATATTAAACATGATTTATATATAATATATATTCAGTATATACATATATATATATGATATATCGATAAATTGAATGAAATACGCTGTTCATGGAGACGGCATGCCATACGTATGCATGAACGCTGTTTTCGATTCCTTATTGAATTGAATGGAATTAAGAAGATGACATACATATTTATATATATAAATATAGTATCATTATTATGTCATATTTTTCATTATTAATTATTATATATACTTTATAATCATTCATTAATGGTTAATCATTGAGAATGAATCTCATCGCGTCGTGGAGATGGTAGTCCGTACGTACGCACGAGCGACGATATCAATCCCATGATAGTGGAATTGTGTTGAAGTGTATGTATAATATTTTAGAATCAATATCACATTACAATAATCATATATAGTTATTTATTTATACCATTATAGCCATCCTAGTAAGGTGGTGGTCAAAAACAGATTACACCACGGCGTGGAGACGGTATTCCGTACGTACGCACGTGCGGTGATTTCTCTTTCCGTAGGATGGATAGAAGGTGAAATAAGGTTGATTAATATTTATAATAATATATCAGTATATAATTAATACTTATGTTATTACTTTATAATGATACAACTAAATAATAAGATGTATAAGAAGAAATAAACTTGAGAGAATCGGAAGAAGATATTACCTCTTCTTCGACGCACCTCCTTTAAGCCTTCCCTTAAGGAAGTATAGTTGGACTTTTGAGAAGACCAGAACCTTCAGGATGTTTATGGGGAAGTGGAGAATAAAAATGGTCAGGGGTTGGCCGAGCTTCAAGTATCAAAATGGTGTGAAGAGTAGAGGGAAGGGGTGCCCTTTTTATAAAGGAGGAGAGGGGCACCTTTGGAAAAACATAAAATATTATTTTATAATAAAGTCATATTCGGTTTTTAATAGCTCCAAATTGATTTATTTAGAAGATAAAGTGGGAATGGGTCGAAATACTGTCAACCAATATATTTTATACAGGTTTGGGTCATTATATAAACCATATATTTTAGTTTTAACTCTTAGTTAATTAGACTGACATTTACCATGTCACTTTATATTTTTATATTATATAGTTAAAAAACATAACATATAAATCCAAGATACCCCCAAGTGGTCCATTAATGATTCACCTATCATTATATAAGTATATTGGCCCATCCTAAGATCTTTAGGAATATAATTAAAATTAATAATATAATATTTGTTTTAATAACTATTTTAAGTCAATTTTGACACAATTTGGTAATTCATATTTGTTAAAATCATAACAACATGATTAGTTTGATAAAAGTTAATTATATCAATAATAACATGTCATATTAACCTAAAAAATTAGTTGAATTCATAAAAAGTCTCAAATTACATTTATTTGTGTATTTAATACATCAATTATGTAAATATTTCATTAATAAGGTAATTACTCCTTCATCATTGTGTCATAAATAAATTTACATATTTAATGTCTAAAAATTATAAATAAAAAATCATTATGTAGGAAATAGTTTTTTCTTTTTAATGACTATTTATAGTCTAATTTATCTTATGTATAACCCTATATGAAATATTATTTAGTTATTACATGTTGATTTTAACTATTTTAACCCTTCTTTAAATAAATTAATAATAAATGTCAGAATCTAATCCATGTGGACGCAAATGGTCATATTTTATTCCTAAGGTTTTTTTGGTCGAATTAAACTTATCCAATAGAATTAGGACATGTGTTAGGGTAATAATAATATCATTTTTACCATTAATTGCCCTATTTACTTTAAACTGTGGTAAATAAAAGTAAGAATTTACTATTCACAAAAAATTATTTTCATCTCATTGAACCACATTTAGTCATTTATATTAACCGTGTCTCTTGAATTTTATAAATTCCACTCACAAGATGTGGTAAAATTATGTTTTATGTGAATTTCCAAATTCTCTTAAGAGGTGGGTAAAAGACAGTGAAAAGTTCAATAAAATTTTTTTATATCAAAAATTATTATAAAATGACTCCAAAGAATTACATTGAACATATATAGATATTATGTATCAATTTTGACTGAAAATAAATTTAAATAAAATAACTAATTATTTTAATAAAAAGTGGTTTTTAAATATTAACATAGTGTTTTCACTATTTATCAAAAATTGAATGTTTTCAGAAAAATACCAAAAATTCACCCTAGGCTAATTTCAAAATTCCGAATCAAAAAATGATGTCCATTTTGAAATATAAAATTTATAAAATTTTAAAAATTGGGTATTACTATTCATAACAGCTAGTTCATAAGAATATTATAATAATATCTCGTTTAGTGAAACTCGGTATTGCGTACTATAGACCCTATCGAGGAAGGTATTGATTGCGTGTAATGATAGACAATTTAGGGTTTCATGTAGTAAATGCTATGTTTGGTTTTTCGTAATACATAATAAAAAATTATTTCATTTATACATTAAACAAAATCTATACTTAATGTTGCGTAGAATAATTTCCACAAAACGAACATGAAATTGTGTGTAACACGAGCCAAGAATAGTGTTGCGTATACTGCAAGATAATACAGTGTTGTGTACAGTACAAGATAAACATGGATTAGTGTATAATAGAAGACATCAATGAAATTAAAAGAATAATATTCATGAAATCTCGGGGTGTTACATTTGGTCTTCTAGAATGTGAATGGTAAGCACCGTGTCCTTGTGGGTTTCTCCAGCTAAAAGATATTCCATAGTGGATGTGGGAGGACATCTCAATGGACATTGTTACTAGTTTACCTCGAGATCATGAGGACATGATGGTATTTGGGTAGTAGTGGATCATTTATCCAAATCATCACACTTTATAGCGATCACAGAGTCAATATATCTGGATGTTTTTCAAGGAAATATCTCGAGAAGGTGGTGAGAATTCATAGATTCCCAAGGAAGATCATTTCTGATCGATATCCTTGTTTTACCTCTATGGTTTGGAGAGGTCTCATACACGAATCCAATTCTTAGTTATGCCTTAGCACTACTTTTCATCTACATATGGATGGTCAGACCGTGCAAACCATCCAGACTCTTGAAAACATGTTATGCTCTTGTGTGCTTGATTTTGGAGGTTTGTGGATGAGGAAATTACCATTGGTGGAGTTCTCTTACAGAAATAGTTTTCTATCCACTATTAGTATGGTTCTATTTAAAGCCATGTATGTCCTACCTTGGAATTCATTTTTGTGTTGGACTAGGGTCGGAGAGTCAGCAATTATTGGATCAGAAATAGTGTAGAATACAATAGGGATGGATCCAAAGATTCATGAGATGATTAAGATAGTGCAGGATCATCAAAAATCATATGTTGATCAAAGCAGGAGACCCTTATCGTTTGATGTTTGGAATCTCATTTTATTGAAGGTGACTCCCCATAGTGGGAAGCAAAGGATAGGTTATTGGAGTATGCTTTCTACCTAGTCAGTTGGGCCTCTCAGGTGATGGCTCATGTTGGTGTCATGGGGTATCGAGTTGAACTTCCCCTGCAGATGAGCCAAGTACATATTTTTTTCATTTTTCACAGTTCTATGATTATCTTCATGATTAATCTCACATCATTGATTGGGGAGATATTGATGTTTTTGATGATGCGACCTTCGAGGTGCGACGTGTGGAGATCCATGACCGAAAATAGAAGGTGTTTCACGTGCATTATATCCCCCTGATTCGTGTATTGTGGCGACACAGTGGAATGGAAGAGAGTACTTGGGAGTGTGGGTCCCAGAAACGTGTTCAATTTGCATAGTTTATTGGTGTTTTTATATTTTCATGAAATGATGTATGCTTTTTGGTAATAGAACATCAGTTTTTATGAGATGGATTTTGTTGGTTTATTCTTGTGGAATGCTCGATTTCGAGAGGTATCTTGATGGGTGATTGTTCAAACCCCATTTATATTTCCCGTTACGTGGGTAATGAATTCTAGAGAATGAAAATGTATTGAGAGGTATCTGATTTAATGGTCCAGGCCACTCTGGTACATTCCATTCCTGAAATATGGTGGCTGAGGTGTTCGGGGAGGTCAAGGTGACTCTTCCCCAACACTTTTCCAAATTTCATGTTTTGTGAACCATGTTTATAGAGTTTTGACCAATGTCACTGTGTCTCACATTTACTATCTCATAGTTACTGTCGCATAGTTACTGTTTCATAGTTACATTCTCACAGTTACTGTCTCATTGTTACTATCTTAGAGTTACTGTCTCAGAGTTACTTTCTCACACTTACTATCTAACAGTTACTCTCTCAGAGTTACTTTCTCACAATTACTATCTCAGAGTTACGGTCTCATAGTTACTGTCTCACAGTTACAGTCTCACAGTTACTATCTCACATTTCATGTCTCACATTTACTATCTCATAGTTACTACCTCACGGTTACAGTCCCCTAGTTATTGTCTCAATGTTACAGTCCCACAGTTATTTTCTCATAGTTACTATCTCACAGTTACGATCTTACATTTACTTTCTCATGAATAGTATTTCCCAAACTATTTCATATTTCATTTAACAAATTTCTATATTTTTTCAGTTTCGTCAATTAAATGTTTTCTTTGACGTAAATCTCAGTCAATGACATGATTTATGGGATTTATGGTTGATTCAAATCACATAACTCCTATATTAATTTTCCGAAAGGCTCGGGATGATTTTACTTGATCAAACCTTGTGGTTTAATACAATACACATTTAATGGAAAATCTAGCGTATCTTAAACCGCTACTCTATTAAATATTCTAAAGGGACGAGATAGATTCGTTCCTTTTTCTACCTCACAGATCTCTGGTGCAAGACACTAATCCTTTCCAATCATCTTGTTGGAGTCATTGAATCAACATTTCCTTGTGGATTGTATTCCCTCGATGTTATTCATTTTATAAGGGCACCCCCTGTTTTGGTGCAACCAAGTAGTATCCATAAATATTTGATATAATGTATGATTTATCATCATACTTTTTGGTTAATATTATCATGTTTGTCCTTGAAATATTATGGAATGTGTTCTCCATTCTTCTAATGGAGATTCTTGGGTTTCATATGGTGCAGTCGTGCCGCGACATCCTCGGGTGGATGCTGTTGTCACGAGAGGAGGCAATCATGAATAGTTATGTGGATCATTCTCGTATAAAGAATGTTAAGATGTTTTGGAAGTAGGGTATTAGTTTCTTATGTTTTCATTTAAGTGATTTTATAGAGTTTTAATGTTTTATTCCACTAGATCATGATGGAATTGACATATTAAATATCTGATCCAGATAAAAAAATTGATATCGATTGTATGTTATTGCCTCTTGTTTTTCTAGATAGTGTGATATCTATGTTTATTTTTACATTTTCATTAATTATGGAAATTGGTAATGATATGAAATACAAAATTAATTGATAATTTTTCGGCTAAAGATAAAAAGGAATATAAAGAATCTGGTTTTTGTTTCAATTTGTGGTTAATCAAATTGATGCTGTTAGTATGTTTAATCAATTTTTGATAGAATACTGTTTAGGTTTTCAGAAGTTGGAACCACCGAATAATAAATAAATTAATTCACGATGGATTAAACAACTATTTGTTTGATAAAATATAATTCCATATTGTGTTATGAGTTACCCTAATTTTTGTTTAAGGGACAAGAGCCCGATTGTTATGATCATTGTTTTCATGTTGCTTATGTTCTGATATGAGCCTCGAAGGCTATTGTGATATGTGGGGCCAGAAAGGCCCTTTGTTTTTAGATGTAGTTGACTCCTAGAGTGGTGAGATGAATCATTTTATTCTTGTGGATGTTGGGGAGGACATTGTAGATGATGAAACAGGTTGGTTTTGAATGATTGGATGTTTGTTTAATCTTGTTGGTTGTTTATCATCATTATTTACCCACTGATCAACATAGCTGGTTTTTCTTACCCTACTTCCAAAAGGGTAAAAGACATGTGGGGAATGCCACATGCTTTCTGTGTTTAGATTCTCTAGGGAGGATGGGTCTATGCACTTTCTATTGGTGGCAATGACTCGAAAGGTAGTTCAACTACTAACCATGTTGATCCCCTTGTGTTTAGTATCTTAGAATTTTTTTCAAGAATTTATGGGATTATGGGAAATTAATAAATTTTTTAATAAATTAATGAATAAATGAATTTATCCCATGTAGTTAGAGTTTGCTGGGACACAAAGATGAGGTTTCAATTTAAAGGAACAATGAACTAGGCTGTGATGCTAATGAAATATGATGTTGGAATTTTTAATTGTTAGTTAATGTTTATAGAATTCATTAAAGTATAGTAAATCTAATATAAAGGGAATGAAGTAATGTAATAAATGTCTTTACATGTTATTGTTCTTATAGGATACCTAGTCTTAGAAGTGGAGGTCGGGGGTCTGAGATACGTTTTCTTCAGTAGAGTCTAAGACTAGGTTATTCCCATTGTGTTGTTGTGAGCTATATAATATTCTGTAATTTTTGTGTCTCTTATTGCTACTCCACCCCGTCTGTTTGGCCCACTGACACTATGGGGATTTTGAGCCTTGGGGTTGTTTTCCCAAATATTCTTTTGGGAGGATGGATGGATGACTACCCCCTTTGGCCCTGCTCTCTTCTCTTGGTAGTTATGTGTGATAGTACACATAGTGTTTAGTTTCCCCCATATATGTGTGTAGTGTACTTTAATGTCTTGTGGTTATTCACACACATATATTCTAGATATAGTTTCTTATGGGATACTATAGGTGTAACATGTATAGGCTGTGATGGATTGAGGATCCTTACTCGGTGTATGGTGTCTAACGGCTTGAGGTATAATTCCTGATGTATGATACACGTTATGTGAGCAATGGTGGCTCCTAGAAACTACATGGTTACCTTTTTTATCTGGAGGTGGTGGTTTTATTTCATGAGGTGCATGTTGTGGTACTTTTTATAGGTATCTGCAGGAAAGAATTTTCATAGAGAGATGCTTAGGATGTGCAACATTGGGGAAATGTGGAAAACCAGGGGTGATGTAGTAAGGGGTTATCCTTGATATTATTTATTATATAATATTATCTTGCATGCGATAATTTTTCAGAGTATCCATGGGGAGGCTGGGAAATTAGTATACCTTTTTAGGTGATGAGTTTGGTCCACTTGCAGTTTACTATGCTTTAGAATTATTTCATTACATTTGTTCTAGAGGCTTCGGGGAGGATCATGCTAAGTATATTGTAATACTCACCATATATATATATACAATTTTTCAGGTCACATGGAGAAAGTTAGAGATCAATCTGGATTCTACTAGACTGGGGTTACAGGAGCTATTTGGGCTTGTGTTTGCTACTGGTTTTACTTTTATGGGTACATGAGGTTTTCCCCTTTTTAGTTTTAGTTGTTTTACATGAAATTACATATGTTTACATGGGATTTCATTTATATTGTTTCTGAGATGGAGTAAGTGGGTGTTTGTATTATCTCTCTGATTCACATTTTTTCTCTTAGAGGATAATGCCTTCCATTTGTGTTTGTTACTATACCCTCGGTGGGCATACTAGAGGCCGGACTCGGGGGTCATTGTCTCCCTTATCACAGTGTTGGCCTAGTAGGGTTACACATTGTGGGGAGGGGGTCGTGAAATTTAGTCCTGAGCAAGCCAAAGATGTAGTGGTCAGGATCGTGGATACTATGTTTCAAGGTAGAACGAGTCGTAGAATGAGGTATACTATGGAAATGTACTTTTGGAATTGATTTTATTCCTTGGGATATAATTTGTTCTCGTTTATAATATCCATGGAAAATGTAGTTGACATATAAGCAAGCCACACATAGAGTAAGACCTAGTACATTAGAGGATCGTAAAGACTGGTTTTTAGGATGTAGGTGGTTTTACACTAGGAGTAATACATGAATTCTAACATAGGAATTTCAAGGATAAACATAAATTAAAAAAATAAAATTTAAAGGTAATGACTCAAGATAATTTTTCCAAGACAAAGAACAAGCTTGTATTAGGTCTCCACTTTACTTTTTTAGATATACTTATAAGGTATCTATACTGTTTACTTTTACATGGGGGTTTTTGGGCATATGTTGGATCCTGAGACTTATATAATTCAATGTAATTGAACTATTAATGAACACTAAATTAATGATAATGGCCACAAGGGAATGTAAAACTATTTACATTTGAGATCTTTTTAATTTACTTCATAAACTATTGTACACTTCTTAGAATATGTATTCACTAATATATTGGCATAGATCATTGGTGGAATCCTGTTGGGATTTAGTATGACATCCTATTTGGGCCATGTTTTTTGGACCAATAATATTATATTTTTGTAGGTTTTGATAAGGGAAAGATCCCTTCTATATGTTCTTGACATGTTATTTAGAAGAAGTAGAGAATGGGACCAAGTCGAGGATTGCGATGATTCTGAGATTCTTTTTTCCCATTTGTACATTGGTACTTATATCATGTATTACTATAGTGTTACATGTTCTTCCCGTTTTACTATAACATGTTACAAGAAGCATTGTACATTGTAGGCTATGACATATTTTTATTTATATAATTTGTCTTATACTATTTACTATTGATTAATGGTATTGTTTCTTCCAATATTAGTTTATAATTTTATTATGTTGTTCTATAATCTTCCAATGAGGGCATTGTAATTCCTTGACCCCAGTTACCCAGAGTCGGTGTGTTATTGCGTAACATTGGCATGATCACAAAAGATCAAGGCTCGAAAGACCAATTAGTTTAGTAGCCTTGGAAACACTAGATACATTCATAAATGTTACGTTACATTATAAAGTGAAAAACTAACATAACATAGTATCCATTTTCCACAATCATATCCCCTTCAGACTATCCCTACAAGTCATTCCTAAAATACTGTTTCACATCCTGGAAAAACTAAAACATTGAAAGGGGTGAGTTCAGATGCTATGTAAGGATAACAATATTGCAGAAGCTTTCATAAATAAACATAAACATTTAAGGCAATGTATAACTAAATAAATCCTTTTAAACATGAACTTCAACATAATATGGAAAACAAATAAAATGAAATAATTCCATATATTTATTCACATGTATATTCTACTGGTCGAATATTCACATGAAATATCAATAACCACATTCATAATGATGGAATGCATAATTCCAGACTATCATAACCACATAGCCAAGGCCTCATTCCAAGAATAGAAATAATATTTTTTCCAGGCCTCATGCCAAGACACTAGTTTGTCTCATGAGACCTACCGATGCATCGAGGAGCTATATCGGGCTCCACCCATCACTTATTATGTCCAATGCATTCCTCATATGAACAAGTTTAAACATGTCATAAAACATAACATAATTGTATCACATAAAACATGCATAAAGGAAACATAATATTCCCACACTTCAATCACAAGATATCAATACAACACATTGATATAATAAAAACATTAGAAAAACAATTTTCAATACCAAAATAAAAGATTAGTAAAACATGGTATTTATTTTTCTTTAAAAAATTTTATGGCGCATAAAGAAAGCCGAAACTCAAATAATAGCCACGACGGAAGAGAAGTCATTGTCGCTGCATAAATAAGAAAAAAATTCCTTTTTTCATTTAGTAAAAATGCTTCTTATAAAAATATTCATTTTGAATAAACGTAAAATTCAAAGGGGTTTATAAACTGTATAAAAGAAATTTGTGTATACAACAAAATACGCCTCAATAAATAGAGATTGAGACAACGTACCTTTCAAAGATCATTTTTTAAAATAAAATAGATCTATTATGTGTATTCACTATAAGTAAAAATAATTAAAGTACAAAGACAAGATATGACATAATAATATCATGACATAATTTGAAAGTAGGAGATTCACCCAAAGAATGGAAATTGGGTTAAGAAATTCCCTTACCTCGTGTCCGACTTGACTCGATAGTTCTTTAACCTCCTGAATAATAAACTATAGTTAATTTATATTTTCTTAAGAACCTTTTCCATGTTAATTATTCTTTTTATATCACTTATTACCATGTTATGAACATTATGTAATTATTTAAGTTAATAACGGTCAATTTTTCGATCTTTGATACTTGAGTCAAAAATAAACATCTTATAATTACAAGTTGTTCATGTGGTGAATTATAAATTATATCCAGAATTATATTCATGATTTATATGTCATATATATCATATATATCCAGTATATACATGCATTTATAATATTACATAGCATTTAGAGGTAAGATATGAAATGCACCGTTCATGGAGACGGTAAGCCATACGTACACATGAACGCTACTTTCATTTCTATTTAATATTTAATAGAATGGAATTATAACTAAATAAAGGTATATTATAATTCCAGTATAATATAATTTATAATACCATTTACTCTATCGTTTATACATCCCACATATGGCATTGACGATTCAAATCAATTTGAGGGGGTGGTAGTCCGCACTTCCAAAAATGTAAATATCACGTTTACCCATAATGGAAACCATAAAGGTATGTAAGGAATGAAAAATACAGAAGCTTAAGTAAAACATAATCATATTATAAATCATATATAAATATAGTAACTTCTTAATGGCCACCTTTTAAGGTGTTATATGAGTGTTGAACAATCATCGATTCGTGAGGCAGAAATTCTCCATCCACAAAAATAGTATGTTTTTTAACCATTAGATGTAGGTGTGTGTAATTGTAGCTAGAATCCTTCTTATAAAAACATCCTAGTATAATTAGGATACTGGTTTTGTTACAAAAGAAATTAATAAAAAGATTTTAGGGGGTTGGAGATGCAAAATAAAACAAAATAACCTAAGAGAAGACATTACCTTAAAATCGGGTGACTCTTTTTTATTTGAGCCAAAGGATTTCTTGGGAAGCGTTCTGCCCAAAGTGAGGATTCTAGGAGCAATAGAGGTAATTTTTGAGAGTATTTGGGAAGATTTTGGCCGAGGAAAATGGCTTGAAGGTGTGAATAAAGTGGTAGTGGTGGGGGTCTTTTATAATAGGAGAGGAGGGGCACTCTTGGAAAGATTGAAATGTTACTTTATTATGAAATAATTTTTGGGTAATAAAGGTCCCAAAATGATATATTTAGTGGATAAGGTGATAAGGGTTCGAAATCTACTCATCCAATAGGTTTTTGACAAGTGTACGCTTTATATTTTACATTATATTTTCATTTTATTTAAATCGTTAATTAATGAGGTAATCGCTGCATCATCATTGTGTCACAAAAATTTTAATTTATTTAATGTCTAAAAATTATAAAAAAAATTCATGATGTAAGAAATCGTTTTATATTTCTAATTAATATTTATAGGAAAAAAATATGACTTGTATAACCCCATTTAAAAATTGTTTTAGTAAAAGAACTAATGTTTTTGACAATATTATTTTAACATTAAATAAAAAGTTTTTAATGTCATTTTCCAACAAAAGTGGTTCCATGGGGTCCCCAAGTGGACCCATGGATTGTCTTGGTCGGCCATGACTCATCCAATAGGTGTAGGACAATTGTAAAGGTCATTTCATATTATTATAACATTGTCTTTACCTTAAATTACACTAATTACCTTTAATCGCGATTAATTAATCTTAAAAGTTACTATTCACCAAAAAATTATTTTAATCCCATTGAACCACATTTTACTTCCTAATAACAACCATTTATGTCAGATTTTTTGAAATTCAAATCACAGAAGTGGTAATGTTTCATTTAAATGAAAAATAAGTTTTTAACTACCACTTAGTGGTTTCACTATTCATCAAAAATTGAAGTTTTTCAGAACAAAGACAAAATTTCACCCTAAGATATAATTGATATTCTGAATTAAAAAATGTTTTCTATTTTACAAAATTCCAAACATATTAGTTGCGTTAATTAATTTTATAATAAATTTTTGTTGTCACAACAAATAGCGTATTTTTATGAAACAATATATATCAAAAGATTGACAATTGTTTATGCCCAATTTCAAAGTGAAATTAATTCTAATGACCACCATTGGATAAAATGGTAAAAATATATTCTAATTATACTTTAAAACCACTGAATATTATAATTTATCATTATTAATTATTTTGATTAAAAAGGTTGTTTTTATGTATTTTTCACTATTCATAAAAAAATTGGAAGTTCTCAGAAAATTACAAAAAATTCAACTTAGGGTAATTTCGATATTCTGAATCCATAAATGAAGTACATTTTGAAATATAAAATATATATAATTTCAAAACGTGGGTATTACTATTCATAACTGCTACTTTGATTTGTCGCGGTGTGTTAGAATCTCGAACTTGCGTACAATGCAAGCTATTGCATTATTGAAAGAGAAGTGTATCATGGAAGATCAGGGTGTTACATTCTCCCTTCCTTCAATAAATTGCATCCTCGCAATTTGAAAATTTTCTTTGAAAATAAAAGGTTGAAAATAGAAAATACCTTTGTGGAAAACCCCAATCGGAAATAAGGTTAATAAAATTTAGCCTTAATAAGAGGGAAATGGAAAAAAAAAGTCACCACCAAATTATGATCTTGATAAGGAGAAAATTGGTGGAAATTAGAGACATGTAATTGGAGGAAAAACATAAATATTTATATGGAGTGATTGAGGTCATAAATCCCAAACAAGTGTAAAATTGAGGGCCTCAAAGCCTTCAATCTATGTTGATTTAAAATATTATCAGTTCAACAAGACATAAGGTATTAGGATAACACATTTTTTTGTTTTAATATCCCTTTAATAAAGTTTAAGAATTAATTTGTTCATAGAATAAGATATAGGTATATATATATATATATATGATTGACAAGTAGAGCTTCATCCTTCAAATAATTTCTACCACAAAATCATCTTTCACACAAAAAGATAATGGAACTCAAAAATATTATATTTATCCTAATCGTACACGGTTAAAAGTATTAAAAAATACAATTTATACTAAGAAAACTATTTTTTAATAACCAGGGACTTCATGTAGGCTAGTGGTAGGTAAAAGAGGCATGTTGCACTAAGGTTGTGGGTTCTATTCCTGCAGCTTTGTCCGACGCGACGGGTTAACCCCCAACCTGCAGGTTGTCCTTTTACAAAAATTATTGTATTATAGTTTTCCAAAAATAATATTTAGAAATGTTTTAACCTTAAACAATACTATTCAAAGTTAAACTTAATCCATCCTAACCTTTATAGTTATCTAAAATACCTCTGTCCAGACTTTGTCTAAAATTTCTCTTGATTCCAAAATCAATTTATCAAATTCCCCAAACAAAGTAAAGTTTCTCTTATTGTCACATTCTAAAATTATGATTACCTTCATCATATTAAATCCTTAATGAAAACAACATGTACTGCAGTACTATCCTTATATATCTATATATCACATTATCCTTATAACCAGAATATAATGCTTGAGTCCAAAAGCACCAATACATTAATTATTCCACATCAACTGTAGTAACAACATAAGATTGTACTTGATCCCTTGGCCTTCTATGAGGTTAGTTTCACTGACCCTTAGGACATTCATTGGCATAATGCCCCATTTCCCTACTATTGTAGCATTCAACATTGATAGCCTCTTTCTTTCCCTTGCAATCACGAGCCTGGTGACCTTTTTCTCCACATTTATAACAAACTCCCATTCCTTTTATGCAAGTACCAGGGTGATTCATCCCACAATAATCACATAATGGAAAATCCTTATTTCCATTTTTCCCTTTATCTGTATCTTGTTCCACCATTCTCTTCTTCGCTTTCTTTACTTTGTTGTGATAAGACAGAGAGAATTCATTTTCTATCTTGATAGCACATGAGACAATATCTTCGTATGATGAGAAGGATTGTGATTCTAAAGCTTGACAGAGAAATGGTTTTAACCCATCAAAGAAATGATCAATCTTACTTCTTGGGTTATGTATATAATCTGTATCATACCTCCCTAGCCTTGTCAAGTTGGCCTCATACTTTGCGACATTCTCATCCTCCTTTTGTCTTAGACTCAGATATTGCCTTTCCATATCAACTCGATGGTCACGAGGAAAGTATTTTTCTAAGAAAAGATCTTTGAACTCTCTCCATTCCATACTTGATACTTCTTCATCTTCCTTTGTATTTTTAATCAATGACCACCATTGATCAGCATCTCCAGTGAGGCGGTAAACTACCATGATAACCTTTTCCCTTTCACTACTCCCCAAGGCATGGAATATTTTCTCTAAGGAATTTATCCATTGCTCAGCTACTAAGGGATTTGTATTTCCATTGAATGTTAGTGGTTGTTTCCTCATGAAGAAGTCTAACATTGATCCTCCATGTTGCGGATCAGGGTGCTCCATACGAGTAAGGTTATTATTCATAGCCTGAGTGAGTTGTCCCAGTATGGTGATCAGCTGATTAGCACTAGGTTTATCACCAGCTCCATCATAATTATCTTGAGTAGGAGGGAAATCCCTACATGGAGTGCATGCATTGATACGAGTTCCATTCCTTCCACTTGGCGCCATTTCTATACAATGGAATAAACTAGATCAGTTTATGAATAAAAATACACAATTCAATACTTGTGAAACTCTTAACATAAATTGAACAGTTTAGGGATATAATCCATATTAATAAAAAGAAATGTTTTCTTTGAGGATGTATATACTAATAAACACTTGATAATGATTTTTAAAGGAAATGAGAATTATCCTAAGCATATCCCCCATGAATGTCGTAACCAAAAGTGTAGGTAGGCCCATTTTTGTGCACCAGTTCCCGTTCGAGTCTAGCTCAAAGCGGTGTTTTTGGGTTTTACCCCTAGGTACATCTGTGCCAGAGCAGCCTCTACCTGCTCGTATCTAGACAGGGATGTATTGCTCGGAAAAATCACAAAATCTCTACAACAACAAAATTCTAGGAAGTTCTTATATACAAATCCTCAAAGTCTATCTTAGGGTTATGTGCTCTAATCAGAGTTTATCTAAATCTAGCTTCCAAGGTTTGTACTAAACTGCCTCTGATACCAACTGTAACGCCCCGACCCCAGTTACCCAGAGTCGGTGCATTATTGCGTAACATTGGCATGATCACAAAATATTAGGTATTGAAAGACCGATTACTTTAGTAGCCTTGAAAACACTAGATACATTCATAAATTTTACATTACATCATAAAGTGAAAAACTACAATAAAATAGTCTCCAATTTCCACACTCATATCCCCTTTAGACTATCACTGCATGGCATTCCTAAAATACTTTTTCACATCCTAGAAAATTTAAAACATTAAAAGGGTTGAGCTCAGATGCTCATTAAGGGTAACAATATATCGGAAGCTTTCATAAATAAACATAAAAATTTAAGGCAATCTGTAACTAAAAAAAGCCTCTTAAACATGAAATTCAATACAATATGGCAAAAAATAAAATTAAATAATTCCATTTATTTATTCACATGGAAATTCTACTGGTCGAATATTCACATGCAATATCAATAACCACTTTCATAATGATGGAATGCATAATGCCAGACTATCATAACCATGTAGACAAGGCCTCATTCCATGATTACAAATAAGATTTTGTCAAGGCCTCATGCCAAGACACTAGTTGGTCTCATGAGACCTACCGATGCATCGAAGAGCTATAGCGGGCTCTACCCGTCACTTATTAAGTCCAATGCAATCCTCAGATGAACAAGTTTAAACATGTCATAAACCATAACATAATTGTATCACATAAAACATGCATAAAGGAAGCATAAGATTCCCACACATCAATCACAAGATATCAATACAACACATTGATATAACATAAACTTTAGAAAAATTATTTTCAATACCAAAATAAAAGATAAGTAAAACATGGTATTTATTTTTCTTTAAAAAAAGTTATGGCTTATAGAGAAAGCTGAAACTCAAATAATAGTCACGGCGGTGGAGAATTAGTTGTCACCGTATACGTAAGAAAAACATTCCTTTTGTCGTTTAGTAAAAATGCTTCGTATAAAAAGATTCCTTTTTAATAAACATAAAAGTCAAAGGGGATTATACACCGTATAAAAGAAATTTTTTTATAAAACAAAATACGCCTCAATGAATGGAGATTGAGACAAAGTACCTTACAAAGATATTTTTTTAAAATAAACTAGATCTATTATGTGTATTCAATATAAGTTAACATAATGAATGTAAAAATACCAGATATGACATAATAATATCATGACATAATTTGAAATTAGGAGATTAACCCAAAGAATTGAAATTGGGTTAAGAAATTCCCTTACCTCGTGTCCGAATTGACTCGATCGTTCTTTAACCTCCTGAATAATAAACTAGAGTTAATTTATATTTTCTTAAGAACCATTTACATGTTCATTATTCCTTTTATATAACTTATTACCATGTTATGAACATTATGTAATTATTTAAGTTAATAATGGTCATTTTTTCGATCTTTGGTACTTGAGTCAAAAATAAACATCTTATAATTACAAGTTGTTCATGTGGTGAATTATAAATTATATCCAGAATTATATTCATGATGTAGATATCATATATATAATATATATCCAGTATATACATGCATTTATAATATTACATAGCATTTATAGGTATGAAATGAAATGCACTGTTCATGGAGACGGTAAGCCGTACGTACGCATGAATGCTACTTTCATTTCTATTTCATATTTTATGGAATTAAATAATAATTATATACAGGTATATTATAATTAAAATAAAATATAATGTATAAAACCATTTACTCTATCCTTTATACATCCCACGTATGTCATTAACGATTTAAATCACTTTGAGGGGGTGGTAGTCCGCACTTCCTAAAATGAAAATATCGCGTTTACCCATAAGGGAAACCATAAAGGTATGAAATGAATGAGAAATATAGAAGCTTAAGTAAAACACAAATATATTATATATCATATATAAATATATTAACATCTTAATCTCCACATTTGAAGGTGTTATATGAGTGTTGAACAATCATTGTTTCGTGAGGCAGAAATTCACTATCCACAGAAACAGTATGTTTTTTAACCATTAGATGTATGTGTGTGTAAGTGTAGCTTGAATCCTTCTTATAACAACATTCTATTATATTGAGTATTCTGGTGTTGTTACAAAAGAAGTTAATAAAAAGATTTTAGGGGGTTGGAGAAGCAAAATAAAACAAAATAACAAAAGAGAAGACATTACCTTAAAATCAGGTAACTCTTTTTGATTTGAGCCAAAGGCTTCCTTGGGAAGAGTTTGGCCCAAAGTGAGGCTTATAGGAGTAAAGGAGGTATGTTTGGAGAGTATTTGGGCAGAGGTTTTCCGAGCCAAATGTCTTGATGGTGTGAATAAAGTGGTAGTGGTGGGGGCCTTTTACAAGAGGAGAGGAGGGGCACTCTTGGAATGATTGAAATGTTACTTTATTATGAAATGATTTTAGAATTTTAAAGGTCCCAAAATGATATATTTAGAGGATAAGGTGATAAGGGTTCGAAATATTCTCATCCAATAGGTTTTTGACATGTTTTAGCCTTAGATTTCACATTATCTATTTATTTTATTTAAATCGTTAATTAATGAGGTAATCGCTGCATCATCATTGTGTCACAAAAATTTTAATTTATTTAATGTCTAAAAATTATAAAACAAATATAATGATGTATTAAATCTTTTTATCTTTCTAATTAATATTTATAGGAAAAATATATGACTTGTATAACCCAATTTAAAAATTGTTTTAGTAAAACAACTCATGTTTGTGACATTTTTATTTTAACATTAAATAAAAAGGTTTTAATGTCATTTTCCTACCAAAGTGGCTCCATGGGGTCCCCAAGTTGACCCATGGATTGTCTTGGTCGTCCATGACTCATCCAATAGGGGTAGTACAAGTGTAAATGTCATTTAATATTATTATACACTGTCTTTACCTTAAATTACATTAATTACCTTTAATCGCGATTAATTAATCTTAAATGTTACTATTCACCAAAAAATTATTTTAATCCCATTGAACCACAATTTACTTCCTAATTACATCCATGAATTTCGTTTTTTTTTTGAAATTCAAATCACAGAAGTGGTAATGATTCATTTAAATGAAAAATTTGTTTTTAGCTACCACTTAGTGCTTTCACTATTCATAAAAAATTGACGTTTTTCAGAACAATGCCAAAATTTCACCCTAAGCTATAATTGATATTAAAAATTCAAAAATGATTTCTATTTTACAAAATTCCAAACATATATGGTTCATTAACTAATTTTATAATTAATTCCCGTTGTCACAACAAATAGCGTGTTTTTAAGAAACAATATATATCAAAAGATTGATAATTGTTTATGTCCAATTTCAAAGTGAAATTAATTATAATGACCACCATTGAATAACATGGGAAAAATATATTCTAATTATACTTTAAAACCACTCAATAGAATAATTTATCACTATAAATTATTTTTATTAAAAAGGTTGTTTTTAAGTATTTTTCACTATTCATAAAAAAATTGGATGTTCTCAGAAAATTACAAAAAATTAAACATAGGGTAATTCCGATATTCTAAATCCATAAATGAAGTCCATTTTGAAATATAAAATATATATAATTTCAAAAAGTGGGTATTTCTATTCATAACTGCTACTTTGATTGGTCGCGGTGTGTTAAAATCTCGAACTTGCGTACAATGAAAGCTATTGCATTATTAAAAGAGAGGCGTATCATGGAAGATCGGGGTGTTATAGGAATAATTTTTCTACTATCACCTGTTGGCCCTCACTACTAGCACGAAGACTCTGAAATTTTGGGAAAATCCCTTGAGGTCATGTGGTCAAAATGAAATGGGGAACCTTTTAGTGGAATCCTAATCTAATATGATAAAAAGTGGTATCTGAGAAATTTTTATAGATTTATTTAATATGATTTGACAATAGAAAGGGATATGAAGGAAATGGAATTTGATATTAATCTTTTGCCGAGAGGAGCTTCCCCTCACATAGGGAAAATCCAAATTTCCTCAAATATTGTTTTTATTTTCTGGATTTTGACTATTATAGTTGATTCAAATTCACTATTAGGTGACACACTAGATTTTTGATATTATTGTTGATGTGAATGTGGGTTCTATTTCAGTTTAAACCTAATGCGATGATGGTGTGACATCTCATAAATCATATAGAAACTTTTCAATATCACATTTCATTCATTATGTCATTCTATTTAGAATGGGTTTGTTATGACTATTGTTATGATAGTTGATGTGATTGTTAGGCCTGTTGTTGTGTTAGTTTGGTGGAGTATATAAATTTCTAATGTCACAATTCAATCCATAATGAGTATGGTCCTTTATGAATTGGGAAATGATGTAAAAATGAAATTTAAAGGCTTAAATGAACATTTTATATGTATGATTTGAATGAGATCTATGTTTTTGATTCATGAGGTGTTATGGGCCCTCATGGATTTGGGATCGGTATGCCCTTTTTAAAAATAATCAATATAACCGAATGAGTATTTGAAATGGAAAAATGAATTAATTTATAGAGACATGACAAAGTACTAGATTTTGAGTTGGAAAGAAGCATAATTTCTAAAGGTTCATTGGATATTATTTCTACAGTCGTGGATTTCTAGGAATGTTGTAGGTTGATTTAGTTTTTTGGGGATTTTACCTATCCTGTAATATTGAGTTGTGATATTTTGATGTGTCTGGAGACCATTTATTAAATTAAAAATGACTAATAAAATTAAATGATGAAGTGGAATGTCTTAGATTAATGGGAGCCAAATGCCAACCATAAAGTGTGTGGGCACCTTATGGATTAACAGATTGTCACCTATATGACTAATCCTTTATATTACAATGATATGTGTGGGAATGATTATTATAATGATTGATATTATGTTTATAATTTTCATTGTTGGATAACATTTAAAATGCTCAACTAGACCTATGTGGGTCTGTTGAAGCATGCTATTATAAGATAAACTGTTATGGTGTGTATGATTTCTTTGGATAAAAAAATATTATTGGGTATCTTTTAAATGTACCTATCATGGTATAATAAGTCCCTCGTAGGTTTTATAGTCTGTTAAAATGGAATTTATATTTCAAATTTCTATTTGTGATGGAATTTCAAGGTTATTCGATGTTTTAAAATGAGTTTTATGTAACTTGCATGTTTTTCATTGAACTATTAGATAAAGTAGTTATCATGATTCGTGTTTTATAGAATAATGATTAGGGTATTGTATAAAATTTATTCAAATGTTTTGGGTTTTAATAATTTAATAAAATGGATTTATATTGGAACCTGCTGTTTTGTCCTTTTCTTAAACCCCTGTGTAAGGGTAGTTCAACTTTTTTAGATACATTCCTTAGAACAGAGATGTTATAAATTATTATTAGGCTATTCCCTTTAGCTTTAGATTAAATAAAAAGGTTTATTGATCATAGTGGAATATTATTTTATGTGACCAAGTGATGTTTTTTGATGCTAATTCTTATTAATGGGATAACCCATGGATGGTATCACCATTAGAACTTGTTTTTATGCATTCCACTATGAGATTCCATAATTTAGTACAACTCAGTTATCATTGTCCCTAGTGAGATGATAATGTTTAATGGGGACACCCTTGTTTGAATGGGTGATCATTGTATCCTGAGCCTTAATATAGAAATCATCATTGGTGAATGATCAATTTAGTATGTTGGACATGCAAAGGGCACAATCAACAGCTTAGGATGTCTTCTGGAACTCTCATTATTTATGGGATGGGAGACAATTTGAATCATCATACGTGTAAATGGTTCTGTGGATGATGTGCTTTTGATCTAGTTCATGCATGACCCATATGTTTCTAAGAAATATACAGTGGAAATCCTTTGAATACTACACAAATGTTATGTTTTCACTTTAAAACTCAAGGTATTATATATATTGACATATGTGGTACTCGTACAATGATAAATGCTAAAACTAGTCAGTGAGTTTATTAAATCATTGATATTTGAGCTTCTGTGTATGTTATTGGTTTATCTCTATATTAGATTTACCCAGATGTATCTAATATAGGTTCATCCTACAACATGGGTGGTATTTTTGGGATAAGGGTGTTTTTACACACATGTCAGTTTTATTTTGGATTTCATTCCAGATGATATTACATGGTTATCATGGTTCATAGGACGAAACATGTACATTTTTTTGGTTCTAAACTATAATGTTTAAGAGCGACTAGTTCTTCTTCATGACGTCTATGAAAATCCTAGCTTGGGAGAATCACCTCAGTTCTGTTGAAAGTTATCATTCTAGGTATATGGATCACAATAAAGCGTTATTCAAAAATATATGGTTCTACATAAAGGATTTTTATTCTTGATAGTATTTCTTCATGTTGATTCTTTCCATGGAAAATGAATTTGTTTCATTTGGATTTGTGCGCAGCCCTTCTGAGTCACCCACGACCATAGATGGATATATTTTGTTAAGCATGAGATATCATAGAAAATCCATCTAATAAAAGAATTCTGGTTATTAAAAAAATGATGTGTCAATAATTTAAACCATGTTTATTTTAGGATGTTGACCAATAGTGGGTTGGCTATCCTTTTATATTAATCATTGGGATCCTCTTAGTGAGATCTCCATTAAGAGAAGATCATGGCCCCTATATTGACATCATCATGGATTCATTAAGAGAGCCTCGATATATGCCACACTACAGTTGAAAGCTATTGGGCTAGGCTGTGATCTCATTCTATGTTGTGCGCTAGATTCATGGTTTTTGTTGAAGCTTGGTTAATCCTAAGTGATTCATTGGTTCCCGTGTATGAATTTCGTGGATGAACTCATGGATGCCTTATTTTTTCTTTGAAGTGACCAATAAGAGGATTCCAGTTGGGGTTCATTCATTTTTCTTATGAGGACTTCTTTCCTTGTACGGATGTCTCACTTATAACGGTAAGTATGAACAATCTTGGTGAGTTTTAGGGGCTCCGGGTTGAGGAATCTGAGGTTATACAAGACATATAGTGGGGCTCTGATGTGATTTTTAAAAATAGGTAATGATTCCAATGGGATTTGTTTTGATTACACTTTTTCTTGTGTTTTGAATGAACTTTTAAATGATCGGTGTTTTGATCGACAGATAAGTATCACTGAGAGATAGGTATGAGAATTAGTGAATAGGATCATTATGGGTGGTTGGTGCCTTGGGAGAAGGCATTGGGTTTCTATTGGAATAAGCAATTTTTCTAAGATAGGTGATTCTGAGATAACCCATCCAGTAAAGGTTTTAATTGTTATCCTTATTTTTCCTCAGTTATGGTTTGAGTGAAATAGTTTCAAAAATCTACTAGTTTAAGGTGGGTGTGGTGTGATTGATTGCAATGTCTTTATAGGTAAGACTATGTGATCATTTTTGATGGGGTCGATTGGTTTTCAACCATTTTTTTCTATGAGGTCACAGATATGACCTTATTTGTGTTCTCTTTTTACTAGCTAATGGAAATCACATTGGTAGCATCACTTGAATTCTTAGGTGAGTACTTTTTCGTGGTTATTCAATGGAGGAGGTTTTGTAGCAATGATGTTGTTTGAATTTTTGTTGTCATACATACAGAACTCATAAATTTATTCCCGATCAACAAGACCTTATGTGTGGATGAGAACATACAGTTTTATATCTGAGAGGTTATAGGACTACCTGTGGTCTCATACACTTTCATTTCTTATATGGGTAACCATTTTACAGATAATGTCTAGAGAGGTATTTAGATGGTGTTGGGTACACCAGTGCTTTTGAGAACATCATACCATCCTCCTAAAGATGACAAGTCAGAGTGCATGATTCCAGTGCTAGATTACATGCTTTGGGAATGCGTCCATAATTTCATGGGTTCATGGGAGAGACATATACTGCTGGTCGAGTATACCTATGATAATATATTTTAGGCAACTTTTATAATGGTTTCATATTTGTATTTTTATGCTAGACAATGTTGATCACCACATTGTTAGTTGTAGGATGGAGAGGAAGCAATACTAGGACAATGTATTGTCAAGAAGACCACTGAACATGTTTAGTTGATTCAATAACAGATTGCTACAATGTAATATCATCATAAATCTTATGCCGATCACTATAGAATGCCTCTAGATTTTTAGTCCATGGACCAAGATTTCATACGTGCTGTATCGAGGACGAGATTAAATAAGACCAGGAGACACGGAAATCATTGGACGTGATACATCAGGTCATTTAAGATTCTTGAGAGAGTCAGAGAGGTTTCCTATCATTTTAGGTTTCCTCATAGGTATTGGGATATTCATGACATCTTCCATGTATCTCAGTTGTGACATTACTTTTCAGATCCATCTCCCACTTTTCATCTATAGGGGGTTGAGTTTCAAGTAGTTGTGTCCTTTGAGGAGAATCCGTTATGAATTTTGGATTGTGGTACGATTGTTCTCCATGGATATTTGGTTCCTTAATTATGGGTTCTACAAATGCATGGATGAGTTTAGGATGAGAGATGGTAGTGGGAGGCTGATGAACAATCAAAGTGGCGAGATTGTTTCTCATATATTTCTTCAAAAACCTTATAAGGAAAATTCGAGTAATAATTTCTTTAAGGGGGATGTTAGTAAGAACCCGGTTCATTCATGAGGTTTGGATCTTTTCATTCAGATTAACTGTGGTTTACATTCCTTTTTGTCTCAGACCCTAATTTGGGATGTGGGCTGGTTGGGTTGTTGTGGGGGAAAAGAGGTAGAAAAAGGTTGAATGTTGGATTCATTCCATGTACACATTGTGTACATTGCCTACACAATGTGTATTGGATAGTCATGACTTATAGAATTTCTAGTTATAGAAAAATACAAGGATGTACACATCATGTACCTAGAATAAATATTTTTCTCATTCATAATATTATTTATAAAATGGAAAGTATCCTCATTTTCTGTAAAATGGACATAAGCTCACTTTTCAAGATTTTTGAGTAGCAGTTCTAGAGGGTTGTTTCTTCACCTATTTCACCATTCATACTCCAATTAGAACACTATCAGGTGCATTAGAATGCCATCTATGTTTTATTTATTCTTCTTGATGTGTTATTCTTGATTCATTATCTCATCCTAGTTATTGATCCTTGATCATTTATGCTCATATAGTAGATCTACTACATTCTAGGGTGAATTAGAGGATGATGCTACATGCGGATAGTCATAAGAGTATGAGGTAGGTCGCCTCATTCCATTCACTAATTTTCAAGTTAATTATATGTGTCTTAGTATGGAGAGATAATTTTTAGGTTGTAATAATTAATGAATATTGCCAAATTCTATTGCTTATTACTCTTTAGGTAATTTATTAATTGGTTTGAAGAATGTTTAGGGTTGTTTATCCTGGATTAAGGGCCACCTCATGGGTGTGTTTCCCTTCAATGACCATATCTGTCTATTTTGATTAGGATTCCTTTGAGGCAAGCCGTGTTTTCCCTTCATATGTTCTTAAAAAATGGTTTTATTTTTTTAAATTTAATTTCAATTAAGTTAAATTTCAATTGAATTGATTAAATCTTTTGGATTAAGGATTTACCCCTTTTCATGATAAATATATGCTTGTTCAAAAATGTTGGTAATGTTTTACTCCAATTCTGATCATGTGCCAATGTGAGTAGTTGAATTTCCATGCCTTATAAGGTTTCTCCTTACATTATATTACATTTTATTCTTTGATTTTGACCATTGCATTCCTAATGAATAACTAAAATAGAATATTAAATTTTTAATGGGTCAATTAAAATGGGTGAAGCATGGATTTGGATTTAAATGTCATGGAAGGGTTCATGTGAATATTTTACCTTATACCTGGTGTGACCCATTGATCCAATTAAGGATTCCATGGACATACCAAAATAGAGGATATATGTAATGTTATGAGGATACTACAGATGTAGTGGTCAGTCTCATCGAGACTATGTTTAATGGATGAACAAGTCAGGGAATGAGGGATACCATGGACAACGTATAAGGGAAATGTTTATATGTCATGGGGGATACTTGGATCATATTTTTAAGATCCAATGAAATCAATGTTGACATGCACCCACACCACACCAAGAGTAAGACCGGGTTCCTAAGAGGATCCTAATGATGCGTTTGTAGGATGTAGGTTGTTTTACCGCAGGATTATTCCATGCATTCCAACAAAGGCATTTCAAGGATATAATCATATAATAAATTGAATATTAAAATGGAATAAAAGACAATATGTTTTCCAAGACAAATCATAAGCTTTTATTTTGACTAAACTTTGATATCCTTCTGAGGTATCTGTTGTTCTAACTTTTACACAGTGGTTCAGGCTTATGTCAGATCCCGAGAATTATAGAATTCAATGTAATTGAACTTTTAATGAAAATGAAATGAATGTATATGGAAACTAGGTCTTGTAAGAATATTTAATTTTGTGTACTACATAGTTTACTAATTTCACTATTTTCACTACATATTATATATATTCACTGATAGATTGGAACATATCTATGGTGATTAACTACTAGGATTTAGTCTCACACCCTATTTGGGCCATATTTTTGGTCATAGGAAGATTATATTATTGTGTGTATTCATAAGGGAATGATCCCTTCTAAAGGTACAATATATTCTATTTAGTATAACGAGAGCATAAGACCAAAATGGCCATTGCAGTACTTCTATGTTTCTTTTTTCCCTTTTTTAATTTGGTACCAATATCATGTATTAATACCATGTAACCATTTTTGGATACTCTCCAGGAACATTTGACATGAAGCATTATCCTCTATATTCTATGACATCTAGTTAATTATATTATTAGTCTTCCACTGTTTAGATTTTTTGAATGGTATTTCTACCTCTATTATATATTTATTATTTTATTTTGATGTGTTATACTTTAGCAATGAGGGAATAGTTTCCACACTATCAAACCTTGTCCCTTGCTACTAGTCAGCATTCTCAAGAATTTGGGTAGATGTTATTGAGGCCATATGGACAACTGGGTATGAGGAAACTTTGAATGTCATATGGATCCAAAATATTAGACACTGATATCCCATGGCTTATGAAAATATTCCCCATGAATGAGACATGCTTTATGTAGAAGCCACTTTTCTTGTACTTTGAATAAATATTCTTCTTTTATATGGTTCTTAGAATAGTTCTCAAATACTTCTCATAATCCTCCATACATTTTGAGTATATTAAAATATCATCTATAAATACTACAAAAAAATTTACAATTTAATATATAAAGACAATGTTCATTAACACTATGATGATTTATATAGAATTAGTAAGTCTTAATTGAATTATTTTGACATAAATGTACCCATAACATGTATGAAAATGTTTATTGGGGATATCTATATTATTCACCCAAATATGGAAATACCTTGAATGTAGATCCACAATGGATAATTATTGTTCACCAAATTGAAAATAAACTAGGTCATTAATCAATTATAGAAGATAATTTTTCTTTATCATGGTATTGTTGAGATTAGGATAATCAATGCAATGATGTATTTAACCATCCTACTTCTTGATGAAGTGATCTAGTACACCCCATGGTGAATCACATGGTTGTATGACCCCCTTATTGAGATTTTCCTATAGTTTTTTCTTATACTCCTCATGTTCCACAACATCCATTCTATAGGGAGTCTTGGATAATGTAAATTCTCCATGTATAAGATAGATTGAAAATTCAACAACTTATCTAGGAATAAAACCATCCAATTCCTTGAGAAAAATGTTACTATATTTCCTCATAGTGATCAAGTATTAAAGGATGGTTCATTACTTAGAATTAATAATTTGATCAAGATATGTTTTCTCATTGGGAAATAATATCCATGTTTGAGATTTTGGTGATAAATAAAATTCATCATCCTATATGAACATGAATAGAAATAGAGGATGACTATCAATACTATGAGTGATTTACTTGTCATGGTATTTTTTTTGGCTTGGTATAAGGAAATATTTTCTATTCCATAATTTTCATACAATTAGACTACATAGAGTATGACAAGGTTTTATGGGATGTTTATCCCACACATTTTGATATGGGAGGAATTATATACTTAAGACAAAATAATTTTACCATTTACCATTTTCACTGAAATCTCAACATCCATTATTTTTAGCGGTGAGACATTCATTGGGTAGTTCAGTATACTTATTTTTGTTCATGATATAGATATGCTTGAAATTCTATCATAAATTGTTTCTCCCATGATTAAGTTATTCTATCTCAGTTTGGTATTAATAAAATGTAAAACCCCTAAGTATTTTCTTTCTCATAAACATTGATAATTGGGATTCATAGGGTATTATTCTACTAGTTGAGGCCATCACTTCCTTTTTGTCAATTGGAAGTTTTTTTAAAAATATCTATACTAATCATTTGATCACTATGTCGAAGGCTATATTTTCAGTGAAAATAATGGAAAATTGTTTTTTAAATACAATATGATATAATAATCCCAAAAAAGTACATATTTTTTCAATAACCATAATAAATAATAATGTAGTTAATTTAAATCATAATTGGAATTTTATTTGTAATTGTTCAGGTTATCACAATCTTCCCACATTTTGAAATATCTCCACTGAAATTTTATTTTCCCATAATAAAACAAATGAGGTTAATTATATTATGTAAATTCATTTAATTATCACATCATTTCTTCAATCTTGTGGTTTCTCCATAGTACTTTGACAATGTAGATTAGCTTATTTCATAGAGCATTTTCTCGACAATATGTGATCATCATCGGTTTCTCCACATAAGAAGAATCGTTCACCAATGGTAACACATATATATTTATTACATTCTAGGATTCTATTTTGTACTTACTCGTGAGAGATACATTGAGTACATCAAGCACTTAAGGTAGGTTATGTGGGAGTTATTGTTTACAAGCCACAACTCTAATGTGATTAAGGATCTCAAAGTATTCGATGTATCTTGGAGTATGATTTACCTTCATCTCAAATATAATGAATTTCATCCATGGAGATTAGTTGATGAATACCATGTTTCCAATATAAGACTCTAGGTCTCATTTATGATTTTCATCATAGCCTTTTGTCGACTTTGAGAAACCTTTATGTGTTGTGGAATGGTCCAAACTTTTTTCCACTATGTAGTCGACCATTTTAGGGCCTCTCAGTTTTAGTTCCCAACATCATCCCATCATGAAGGTGTTATACACCTCGTCCCATAATGTTCGTTGTAGGGAACAATTTTTACACTTGATTGGTAACTTTAACAGTATAAGAAGTCCCCCATAGGAAGATGTTGATCACATTTTTATTTGATGTCAATTAAGAATGCTCTCGACATGTCCTCATGTTTCTTGATATTTTTCTCATATAGGAATTTAGTTTGTGGGTGATAATACTTGATGAAGTTCAAAATACTATTTTGATCATGTTGGATACTCTTATAGTAAATAGAGGTAAATATTGGGTAACAATCATATAAAATTGATATTGATGTTTCATTAAACATCACTAGTTTAATTTAGATCCTTGTGAGTTGATTGAGTTATAAATTCCTTCAAATTACAACGAAGTGTAAATTCATTTTACTAAGATCCAACATATCCTAGATATAATTATTTCCTATGATATATTTATATGTGTAGTGAAAAATTCAATACTGATGTTTTCCCATTTCTATGTAGGCATGGGTAATTTTTTGCATAATCCCCTTGGATTTCATTATTTTCACCTACACTTTCTGACACACTTGAAATGTTGATATATATTCCATGAACTCTTTCTTCATATTGTCCAACCAATTGTTCACTCAAATATCTCCAGACATCATTTTTCTTAATTGGTGTATGGAGAAGGCTGATATATTGGATTTATCACATATCTCCTTATTTAACTCATGATTTGATGTTACACATAGTCATAATCAAAATCTCACAACTCCTTCATTATTAACATTGAGCATTGAGGATATCTATTAGTATATTTTCTAATCTCATATGATTTCCCCCATCATATCTTTTAATATACTTTATCCTCTCAATAGTGTATGGTTGTGTAATCATTTAGGAAATCATTGATGATATTTGATCCATTAATATTTCCATGTTCCTCATTTTATAATATTAGAAGATTGGTGCAACTTAAATTATCATCAATTATAGAATTGATGGATCCTTTTTACATATAGAAAATTCAACATTATTCACATTCCCAGGATAGTAGTTAATTGAGAAGGCATAGTCATTGATTATCTCGGACCATCTTCAATGGATCTTATCCATATTTTTTTTGAATATTTACTTGAGGATTTTGTAACATATATATCTTTCAAAATTATCCCAAAAAATAAAATGCTTCTATGTTTTCCAATCGATTATTAATGCATCCAACTCTAGATCATTTGATGGTTACTTTTCTCCATGACATTTCAACTACCCTGAAGCATAGCCAACTACTTTTCTATTTATCATTAACACACATCCCAATCCCTTCATCAAAGAATCATATAATATAACGAAAATATCATTAGTTTTGGGTTGTGTAAGTATAAGGGAAATGATAAGCCTAATTTTCAACTCTATGAATCTATCTTTTCATTCATCATTACAAGAAAAATTTACTCCCTTCCGAGCTATCTTAGTCAGAAGGTTTGAAAATAGTGATAATTTCTCAAAAATTTCTGATAATACCATGATAATCCATGAAATCTATAGATATCATTTATAAATGTTGGCTACAGACATCCTTCAATTTCTTCTACATTTTAAGAGTCCCTTCATATCCCATTACATGTGATAATATTATCCATGTATGCGACTCTCTTCAACTAGAACTCAGATTTTTGGAAATTCGAATAAATATTATCCTTTCGTAAGATATTTTCTTAGTGATAATATGCATATCATGCTCCTCAATACATTTGGAGTGTATTATACTATCATCCATAAATACTACCACAATTTTTCAAGGTAATATATAAAGACTCTTTCAAAAAATTCCATGATGATTTCTATATAATTTGGGAGTCTGAATGGAATTAATATGAAATCATAGTGCCCATAAATTTTAAAAATAATTATTGGGGATATCTACGTTCTCCTCCCTAACATTATAATACCCTGAATATAGATCCACCTTGGATAATTATTTTTCTCTACATTGATAATCGAACAAGTCATCAATCCATGGTATGAGTTACTTAATCTTTGTTGTGTTCTTGTTGAGCACACGATATTCAAAGAAATGACTCATTGACCCATCCTTCTTCTTGATGAAGATATCTAGTACACCCAAGTTTGAGCACTTGGATGTATGAACCCCTTATCTAGATTATCATGTGGTTGTTTCTTCAACTCATCATGTTCTACAACATCCATTATATATTGATTATTGGAAAATTTAAATTCCACATATATAATATTGATTGAAAATTCAACCTCTCAGATAGGAGGAAGACCATTAAATTTCATTGGAAACACATAAATATATTTCCTCACAATGAACATATATTTATAGATTATTCTCCCCTTAGAAATAAAATTTTTATCTATATATTCTTTCTCAAAGGGAAATAATATCCATGATTTATATATTGGTTCAATAGAATATCAATCCTCCTCCTTAAACGTGTACAAAATCAGAGGAAGATACATGATAATGAGAATTCTTTCCTTTTCATGTTAATTTTTTTCTGATCTGTAAAGGAAAATCCAATCTATACCCATAAGTTCATCAAATTCGACCAACGATAGTTAGAAAATGTTTTTTGTGTAGTTCAACCCCCAAATTTTGTTATGGGAGGTGATCTGTACTTGAGAATAAATATTTTCCCCATTTCACATTTACACTAACATCTCTACTTCAATGCATGGTGATTGTGTTTTTATAGTTCTAAAAACTATTTTGGATATGAATGAATAACTAGAACTATAATAAAAAAACATTTTCTTTATTCTTGAATGAATAATTATAAAAAATATCACTACTTCATTGCTAGGATCCACCACAGTATTTTTTATTAAAAAATATCTCAATTTCTATTTTGGATGTTGCTGGTTTCCCCCAAAAAACCATTACTTAGTTCATTGGATTGAAAAGAACCCTAGTTCCTTGTATTCCAAGAAATATAAATTATGATGAGGGTTGGTTGGAGAATTATCTTCCTCTATTTTTTGTGGGTTTCTCCTTTTAGAATTACCTATACTTGTTACCATCCTACCCACAACTGATTAAATTTCATGTTCCCCTCAGTAAATTTCTATTGTTCTTCAATCAATACAATTGGAAAGTGGGAAGTTTAAATTTCCTAGCACTATTATATTTATTCATCGGGCCCCTAGAATTGAAATCCAAATTCATATTATTCATTTTGTGATCCCCTTGAGATTGTTTAATCTCCGTATAATCTTTTTAGGGCACAATAGAAAATTTCTTTATAGCTATCAAAGTCTCAGATCAGAAGGTCATTTCATAGAATAGGATTTCTCCCACAAAAGAAGAAGGAAACCTTTCTTTCAGGGGTAACGATAAATTTGGGTGTTTATCATGAATGTATGGTTATGTTTTCCTTATAGGAACCGATATATTTATTATAATTTTTTATTTAGGGAAATTAAATCTCTTTCCATAATAATATGCAGTGTGTGTGATAATTATTTTTCAAAAATCAATTTCCATAATTCCTTCAATCTCATCACTTCAATCTCTTTATCAGGCATTATATTCCAGATCAATTTTCACCACAGATCACATTCTCCAACAATATGATAAACAAGAAGTATAACCTTATCTTTTATAAAACATTGAATAATGGATAACTTCTTCTAAAAAGAGTTTGGCCATTGTCCTGTGATTAAGCGATCAGATGATCCATTGAAATCCAGAGATGTTTTGTGGCATAAATATCACAATTTCTTCTTTTTCATTCGTAGTGGGATTTATGAACTCCTTTTGATCCAAAATTCCATTCATAACCTAATATAGTTGAGATAATACCATCAAATTATTTGTGAATCCCACTCACATCAGGTTGGGAATCCCACAGGGGCATTCATCATAGTTCCCATCACAACATTCTTTTCATGATTATTCTTTTATCCAGCCATTGGTTAGAATAAATAGAAAATTAAGGATGACTATTTTTAATAAATTAGACACATAAATCAGAATCCAATGACATTAAATATATGATATATATTACATCTATTTTCATAAAGTTTGAAATTATTGGATTCAATCTATGTTATCCATGATCTATTTCTACACATATATTCATATGGTTTTTTTATTTAATAATTGTTTTTAATGAGCTTATGAATTTTACAAATCATGTACCTGAGTAATTTCAAACCTACTATGTACCATGGCCCACTATCAGGCACCTATTCTAAATCAATTATATCTCAAAGTGGTGATTTTGGGTTTTACCTCTATACATCTGTGTCATATCCTAATCCACTTATAATATCCAAACAAGGATTTATTTTGTTCACATAACACATATTATATACGTATAAAAATTTTGGGATTTTTTCTTATATTTATACTTCTAACCAAGGATTTATTTTCTGTTTTCGAATCCTTATCTCAAAAATAACTTACATTTTGTTTTATACCTACTATAAGAACCCATATCATCTCAACAAAACATTTCTAAATTTAGTATATAAGATTAAATTTAATAAAACTATAAATATTGGGATGTATTTTTTATTTTTTATTTAGGTACATTACATAACAAATTAAAATAGGATATAAATCCTCTGTATTGATAACATCATTAACAAGAATGTAATTAAAACTATGTGGGATAACCTGGTTATATAAATATGAAAGGGGAGAGCTGTAATGCATAGTAAGGTAATTATCATGTAATAACATGATAGAAACTAGTAATGTAAATGGGACATAAAAGTGGTGAGATTCATAGGCTTTAACAATGAGGAATTATATTGCATGATAATAATGAGAACATGGGAAATTTGGAAACAACTTAAATCATAGCATCATAAACATATGTCAAGGAAAAATTCCAAGAACTCATGATGTAAAAAGTCCCATAAACGAATTGGGGTTACTTCTTATCACAACATGATGTTTGATGAGACTAGACATCAGACAATATTTTATATTGGTATATAATTTCAGTCACACCTATCACTTCTATTTCTTTCTCATTTTTAGGTCTCCCGCATAGATCATAAAACATGGATTCATTCATAATGAAATTTTATTCCATGATCAGGTATTATACAATACATACACATAATCCAAATAAAAATAAGTATATGTTTATAAAGGAGAATACCCTTATTTTAAAATTGGTATTATATTCAATACATTATTGTTTTGGAATGGAAACTCAGGGTGATACTTTCGGAGGATATTAACGTCACTTAATGATTCTAAATATTTGTTAATGGGGGAGAAATGGGTATCTAATCATTTGAAAAAAATATAGTAATAGGGACATATAATGACATATCCCAAAATTATGTATGGGAAATATATGGCATAATATAATTAATAAAACTGAATACATAGAATAAAGAAAAGAACCCCTACCTTAAGAGTGTGACTCGAAAAGGTTGGGAGGGGATTCTTGAAAGTTTGGCTGAATCTTATGATGAATCTATAGAGGGGATGGTAGGTTAAATATGTTCCCCACAGATTTATAGTGACGAAGAAAGGGAGTTTGGAAATGTTTATATATGAAATGAGGGGGTAATTCTTTATTATTTCTGAAACATAGGTGTTAGACTCTATATAAAAAAATAACCAAAACGAAAAACATTGCCTTAGTTTTTTCCCAAGGTTTCATACAATGGGGATTGTTCATCAATTTTTATAAGGCCAAGGTTTGAGGCCAATGAAGTAATACCCTTTTGGAGCGAATGTGAATAATACTCTTAAAGGAATGATTTTATAACGTTAAAATATATTAATTGTTATGTAGGCTTCATAAGGG
Source organism: Viscum album (assembly GCA_963277665.1). Taxonomy (NCBI): domain Eukaryota; kingdom Viridiplantae; phylum Streptophyta; class Magnoliopsida; order Santalales; family Viscaceae; genus Viscum; species Viscum album. The sequence goes on from OY728157.1 coordinate 1,206,530,717, forward strand.
ACTTATAAAATCAATAAAATAAACATGAAAACATTATTTTAAATTAAAAATATATATTTGGTCATCTAAATCCTTTATATTATTTATTACAACAATTTTTGGTCATTATGATCTCATAATGCACACTGTATATTTGTATGGTATTAACTTTTTATATACATGTTTGACTATAAAAAAAATTAAAAAAATAACCATTGGAAAAATTTTAAATTTTGATTTGAAATGTAATATTAATTTTTTATATAATATTATAAATATGTGATATGTCACTTTTAAAATACTAATCAACATTTATTGAAAAATGTCGTGTTTTTTGGACAATAACAGTTTTCAAACAATTAAGAATTACATTTGACCACGCAAAAAATATAAAATCACTAATATTTGATAGAAATTATTTAATAATAATAACTTTTCATAATATAGTTTATTTTTAACAATCCATTAATTCATTAATATAAACATCTTATTTGAAATTGATTACCACTAAAAATAATATTTTTTTTATAAAAAAAAATCAATTATAAATTACTTATAAAAATAATAAATACAACTAGTATTCAAAGTAAAATAATAAACATAATCATATTTCTATGGTATTGATACATATCCCGATAATAAAATAAAAAATTCTCTAAGGGTAAGTTGTATGATGGTGAGACTTTAATGGGGTGGTACAACGTACATGGTTTGGGATGTGATCTCAATGATCTTTAACATATCCCATAAACCTCTTCACTCATTCTTAAGTTAATGGATAAAACTATTTCATTGGTCAAGGGAAAATATTAGATATTTTAACACCCATGGATTCTATAAAAAATGGTTTTCATAGGGAATAAAACAACTTGTTGATGTCATCACTTCCTTTCCCCTTGTGAATTGGTTTTAATAAAACCCTATATATATATATATTAATCACATGGTGACTATTTAAATAACTATATTATCAATGGTAATGATGCTTAATGTTATTTTAATTTTGATAGGTTATAATAAAACAATTTAAGTGAGTTTTTTCCTATAACTATAATACATAATATAACATTTAATTATAATTTAATGGGGAATTTATTTTTGAAATGTTTGGATCATTATATGGGGTGATCCTACAAACAACTGAGGCCCCATATTTCTAAATTTATGTAATAGATAAAGTAAATAAATTCTTATTTGTTGATAAAAGATTAAATTAGGATTGACTCTTATTTTTCTATGGTTCTTAGCTTCACTTTGTAATAATATGAAATATGGGATAGGTGATGCTCTTTCTCACATGTGCTTTTGAAGGAGCCAAATCGTGGGTTTTATATTTATGGAGGTTGGGTAACATTTTTCACCTATTCTAGAAATTAAATACTTTTAAATATATTCATATGTTATTATATTTCCATGTATTCTAGATCATTATTGAGATAATTTATCATGTTACCATGATGGGAATCAACATGCATCTTTCCCCTATCAAGATAGTTGGATCACGAAGTAGACTAACTGCGATCTAGTTGTGCGAACTCATGTTAATCCAATATGGAAAGAGTGGATGGAAATATGAATGTATGTATCATATAGATATATTATCTATCCTTAATCCTGGCTGGTCATCCGATTTTTATTAGCGGCCAAGCCCTTAATGGTCAAAAGATAGATTAATCCTAAACATCTCAATGTTTAAGATGGTAACACCAATGGACACAATTATTTATTTAATTATATCCCATAAAATCTTGGACAAAATAAAATACTAATGAATCCCCCTCCATTTATATAGTATATATTGGATCTCCAAATTATTCATCCACTCATTTACCTTTGTTGAGGATTCAATTAGTGGTGTTCAGAAGTGGTACCATGGAATTATTTTCATGGACAATGTATTATATCTACTAATGGTTTTGAACGTTGGAAGGAGGGTTTAACAAAAAATGTTGATCCTCATGCGATTTATCCTTCTCGTGTGACTCATCACTAGTCACATGCTCCAGAGTGTCAAAGGCATCGATAGTGATTATGTTCACAATATACATGGTATATTGTGGATAATCATAGACATTATTCTACGGATAGGCTTAAGGATTTTTTTTTTCTAAAAGAGAAGATTGGAATTCAAATAAGTATATGTACTATATCCTTAGATTTTCAAATGGGTATAAACCTCTTAAAAATTCTGATACAACACCATGAGACTTTGGGTTCACAATAATGAAAATATAATTAAATTTCCAATAGATTTCAGATATAGAGATACTGAAATCATGATTTGTTACAACAATTATAACTATTGTTTAATGTAATAGTTGGGCTATGAGATTCATTGGTTGGTAAAATGATATACATGAACGTAGTTGAAAATTATATATTGGTTCTTCTAGATAAATTTACTATAATTTTCATGGAAACGTTTGTGATGGATATATTTGAGGATTCATGAGGAAAAAACATTATTGGAATATAGAATGTGGGGAGGGATTCAAAAAATAAATATTCGTAATTTTATCCTATCTTAGATGGAAATTTAAATATGAATTTCAAAATTTATGAGAGGAAGGATGAGGGATCGATGATGATATATTGTGTTATAGACCGTCATCTTGGAGTAATACCAACTAGGATACTATGTTTCCAACCAAGAAACTTTTCAGCTAATGTGGTCCAAAAATGAAAATCATTCCCATGGAGGAGGGGGGTCAAAGTCCTATTACTAATGGATCTTAGTTAGTTCTAGTGTATAGAATTGATGTTACTCCATATCTGATAGTGTTATGACATATCCATATATATCTTCTACATTCCAGGTGGATGTTTAGAAGTGATCTGATTTTGGTTCATGGGGTAGATAAAAGGTATGTCCTTAAAAATATTCCATGATATACACACACACATATATATATAAATATGTAATTTTAAAGAGACATAGAGACATTTTGTCTTTTATCCTTCAACATTGTCATTATTCTACAATGGGAACTAGACCTTGGTTGTACCATATGTTGTAGAAACATATTCTTTGGATATTTTATCATAAAAAATTATAATATATTAGAGTTTTATAGACATTGGTTCCATGATTCAAACATTAGTGTTGCCACAGTAGTTTCTATCTGTGATATTATCTATGTCTCAAGGAGCCTTCACTGATAACCTTTTATTTCTATCACTTTAGAACCTCCAATGAAATTTATAATCCCATCATCTATATAGATTAACATCAAGGTAGTGACTTCTCTGGCATATTGAGGAATTCGAGGATGAATTATGATAAGTCTAATGGATGGGAGAGTAAAACCAACACAATGGGTGATTAGTTTCAATATTTATAAATTTCTAGTAAGACTTTCCTCTCATGCATAAAATATGGTGATAAGAGATTAATTTATTATTTCAAAGTATGAAAGAGATAATGTAGAGGCATTCCATGAAAAAAATGGTGATAATCCTCTATAAGAGGCATCATGCAGTCTCGACTATGGGAAGAAAAATATTGGTGGGCTGAGTCTTATGGTTTACCGATTTGGTGTCTATATTCTACCATTATCATTGGGTGGAAGTATCTCTCCTTAGTGACTCTTAGGTAGCATATTGGGCTACCATATCTTGTATTCCCCTTACCTCCATTACATAGGGGATGGTTTCATTAGTTCATTTAGTGGAATGTCTCCCAAAATGGTTGGAAGTGGTAATAGGGGTAGCTTTTCCACGATGAGACATTTATTTCCAGAATAAATGAATAACCATAGATTCTAGGTCCCCAAAATATTGTTTTCATGGGGGTTACTCTGTCAAACATATATTGGTAGACAAGGGTGTTGGTTACCCTCTACTATATGAGATATGATTGGGAAACAAGGCAGGGGCTCCCAAAACCCATAGGGGTATAATCATAATTTCTTGGTCATAGGAGTATAGTATTTTCCTATTTTTGATTCTCTTACACTACTAACTAATAGAATTGGACGGGGTTTTTTGGTGAGTATAATCATTGAATGGAATCCTGAATAAGAATTTGATGACAACTAGGAGTATATATCATATAATGGTGATACCCAAAATTCCCATGGACATTGATGGATAAAAGTGGTGAATTAAACATTATTCATCTCGTCAATTTTAAATGATAAAAGGGAAAACATTGGTTTCACCATTATATTATCCAATTCTTCCAATGGGAATTATTTTGCATCCGTTCATTCCTTAGAAGACTATTTAATTGACTATACATTATTTCTTTCTAATGTAGAATATCTTTTCAACACTATAGATGATGGTGTTATATATTTAATTTGTATAAGATGATGGAAAATTGGTTCATCCATTCAAGTATTTCATTATAGAGTTCATTACATAGTCTTAGTCTCCACCATAGAGTTAAAAATCCTTCATCAATATCAGTTCTAGCGATATCCTCATTCAGGAACTGGTTAATTAAATCAATTTCTACTTTAGTAAGGATAAAACATTCACATTGATTGGATTATTATTCAATCACCATGACCAATATTTCAAAAGATTAGAATATATATACTTATTCCTTAGGACAGGCTATGAGGTAATCCCATTTTTTATATACATGGAATCTTGTGTTCATCACTCAAGGAATCTTGTGATCACACCAAAATTTGAATCATTCTCATTGCATAACTAGGCTTATAACCTGATAAAATTCATCCATTGAAGTAAGGAATTAAAAAAATATTTTCAACAACACTTTTATGGGAAAGTGATAATGAAAAAAGATTATATGAAGCATTAAATTAAAAATCACATAAGAAATTATCAAGATATTTTAGAAATGTTTAAAATGGATATTTCTAATCCCATTGGGTAATCTCCTGGAGATATAGTATTCCTTCTTCCGTGGATAGTCATTAATGAGATCCTCAATGTTTTATAACAACATATTCAATGTCTAGATATATTCATCTAGATTTCTTTTCCCCATGATGATTCAATAAGCCAATATCCAGTCTTGTTTGTTGATCCAATCCATTTTCTCATCATTTAGATCAATTCATGTTGATATATATAATTTTCTGTAAGCATCCGCATTTGAATCATTAATATTGAAATATTAACATATTATATTCTCCTTAAAATGTAGAAGGATCTCTATATCGTCCTTCTATACCTCCATAGTCTTCCCTTCCTTGTCACTAGCAACTGTATCCTTATCAGTATGAGTTGTTGTTGTCACCCCCAATGTTACCCATTCATGTACCACCTTGGTATCTATCCTTTCCTCCATCATGGAATTTGATAGTTATCTTATAGATCTTTTTATAATTATATTTAAATGGTTTGAATAATCATTCAGATGCTTTGTTATTTTCTTCTATTTTTCCAGAAAATTTATAGAAACCAAATTTCCTTACTTCCCATTTCTCAAGACATACCTATTAACCATTATTGAATTATTTTCATGCTCACAAACTAAATCTTATTAGTAATATGAATTATTGTCACATTTTTTTGAATATCCCTTCATGTTCTGGACAAGGATAAATTTCTCTTCTATATTGGGATGATGGACTTCCTCCCTTCCAGATTAATGGCCTCCTTTTTGTCAACCTCGTCTGAAACATTATCATAAAAAATTTAAAATAATTACAAATATAATGAATTAGACTTATAAGTCCGTGAATCATGCCGTTTTTTTCATTCACCTGGCCTCCCCTTAAAGCTAATGTGTCTTATTTAGGTCCCTCAATATCCATGTAGTCAATTGAAACCCTTGAATTGAAATATTTCACCATATTGTTACCATATTAATAGCTATCCTCATTTCCATCGACCAAAACCTATGTATATATGGTAAAAACATTTAGGGTGTTTAAAACTACCAATCTAGTGTCCTACATAGGATCAGCATCACCCAAGGTACTGGTTGGAAGGACAATCAGATAAATTTCAATCACACCGTACTGGCATCTGAGACCTTCATCACTACGATGCCTATAAGACAAATAAAAAGAACCCAATAATTTATATCACAACTATTGTTTATAGAAAAACTCACCTTAAAACTCAATTCTAATAAAATCTATTGGTTCCTTATAGATGTTTTATTTTATGAATCTTTTAAATGAAAAAATACGACAAGTAGTACATGTGATATGGTCTGAGTAGAGAAATATTCCCAACATAATATCGATCAATCGAAGGATCTCATTTTTATGAAATTCTAGGTGATTCCTTGAAAGGGTGATAAATATACCTCTGGCTGGGGATGTTGTTTTAGGTAAAATAAATGTCCACCAAAATGGGTAATAATGGTAACCTAGTAAAACATGCAAATCATTCACCTAGGCAGAGATTATTTCATCTTTGGTAGAGAATCAAATAAAAAATGGCCTTGCATAAAAAATACTTAAATTAATCATTACATGAAATCTCCACAAATAAAAGAAAAATATTTTGAATTAATAAAAAAATGGTTTCTACTTGAATTTTATTGACATGAATTAACTATCCATCATTACAGAGTTTATCATAAATTCCAGGTATGAAATAAAATCCGTGAGAGTCCCATCCATGCTTGACTAAAATTTATGGAAAAATCAATTAAGGGGAAGCTTTGGAGAAGACAAGGTTCAGTGGAAGGTGTTGAAAATGATGGTTAGTGAAATAGATGGAGCGGATATGGACAGCCCTAGTTGGGAACAATAGATTCTTGGAGGAGATGACATGACCATGTCACTGAAGCCTTAAAAGGGGAGAGTGGTTAGGGAGACATAACCTTCTTCATCGTTCAATTCACAATATTCATACTATTATTATCTCACAAGGAATATTATTTTCACTATATAATGAATCCTTGGAATGATTCCAAATTCATACTATGATTGTATAAGGTATCTTATTCTCAAGACATAAGGAGTAATATAATATTGTGATCATCACCAATATTTGAAATAAATAGATCCCATGGTTTTCACTTAAGGTTCCTATAATCATCCCAAAAGGAAATTCATTCTCATCATAAGATGCATATACTACTCATCACATATGAAAATAGTCATTAGCTCATCACCTAGGGGAAGGGAGAGGATATATTATTCTTTTTAGATAAGATTCTTGTTCTCATCAAATAATTCATTATACACTCATAACATGTGGTAAACAAGGATTTCCTTCTTGGTCTCCCCCTAATCATAACACGTGGAAGGAATGCTTTTTAATCCATCAGGGGAGTCCCTCTCATCCTATTCTCATTACATGTGGTGTTTTATGATAAATATATTTTGAATGAGTCCATATAATAACTTCACATAATGGTATTCATTGGTTAACATATGGTAGTGAAAATACGCATATTCTTATCACATTTGGGGACTCAACTGTAAATATTAAATGTGGATTCCCAATAGTTCAAATAACTATTGATACTTGTTTATGGTTTGGTTTGTGGTTTGGTATGCTTGAAAAAATATAATTTGAACAAAACGACTCCATATTCGGAGTTTAATAATGAAAGGTGGAGCTTTAGGGAATTATCATTATAGTGTAATCCAAAGAATCCGTCTAAAAATTTTAAATAAAAAATCTATAGGTTCAAAATTAATTTTTATGTTGTGGTATCATACCATGTAGTTTAACATAATGTGGTATAGAATCATCTTCCATTAAATGAAAAAACAAGAAATGGATTGGGTAATATACATCATGTTGTTTAAATGATTCTTGGGAGTAGGGATAGAATGAGAGGTTTTACCCATATGTTGGGAACCCTAAATAACACATAGGATAAACAGTTTGTATCCAACCAATATCATTTTCCAACAAGGAATGGAGGATTCAACAATTATTCTTGAGGAAAATGACTAGAGCATCTGGTTTAATTATAAAAATCATAAAAATGTTTATTTCCTGATAGAAACGAGATTTGAATTGTTTGGGTCCTCCAATCCCTCATAATTTTCAAAAAGAGTTCCATAAAAGATGGCATGTAATTGATATATAATGAATTTTGTTGTGCCTTATTTGTGTCTCCTAAAAATATGGCTTTTATAAGTGATTGAACATGTTGTAAATTATTTCAGTTTTTGGGGATATTAATGGGAATATCTCACGCCCATTCTATAATTTTGAAGGAATTGTGAGGTTTAATTCTTATTAGATTGTCATATTATATAGTCCATGAGGCTATATGTTTGGAAAAATAAACCAAAGTCCCTGTTGTGTGATGTGAAATCTTTAGACACACAATTCCAAAATACATATTTTGAAAATGTTGAAATGATAATATTTTCATTGACTTCATAAAATGAACAGAGAACTATTTCATATTTTTATTGTCTGATTTTTAATGAATCATCTTTTAATAAACTCACACATCTTGAAAATTCATTACTTTCTAGCATTTACTCCTGAACTACCACTTTGAACAACCCTGTTGAAACTATATTGTAAATGTTTTTCAACACTAGAAACCATGAGGACAAGAAAAATGTAAAATTAAAATTTTTATTTAATTAATATTGAATGGAATCATTGTGGAAAAATTTAATATAAGTTGGTTTTTTTTGTGAACATGGTGAAGGAATATTTTGTAAGATATGGCGAAGTAAACATTTAGTTTGTGAGGGATGTGGTATTGAATATGATGTTACATGGATTTTTAAAAAATTTAATTACTAATATTATAATTTATGGATTTATCATTTAAATTCATTGATATTGGGAGGTCGATATCTGTTCATGATGATTTAGTAGTTGTATTGTTACTCATGATAAATTTTTTGATAATAACAAAAAATGTAACCATGATGTTACTACTTTTTATTAAATTACATAAGATGTACTGAAAGAAGAGGACAATGGATATTGATTAAAATGGGACATCCCAGTGGATATTATTTATACTATATCAATTTTGAGGTAGATTAGGATGAATGTGATGATACCATTTCTCACCCACTGGTCTAACTGATGGTTGACGATGAAATTTGCATGAATCCGCTACCACTAATTCAATTTACTTAGATATTTTTCGGTGGATATTTCTAATAGATAGTTTTGTAAATGTAAATCTCAAGATATATCTAGTATAGAATATATTTAAAATTTTGATTCATTCATCATTTTTACCATGAGAATATGTGGGAAAGTAATTCACTCGAGTGGTGGTGATGTTAAATAACCATGGATTTGAGGATGAGGTGGACTATGATGCATCTGATACTAGATCAACTCAACACCCACTCCACTTGTATTGAGAGTACCATATATTCATTAGCTACCATGTGGATAATTATTTCCCACATTATACTAGTTTAAAGCATTATCACTAGATATGTGAATTTCATCAGGTGTCCTGACATGTTTATGCTAATAGATATAGATATTTGTATATCCTCCTATAGAAATGTGTATTTCATCTAATACATCTGAGATAATTGGATATTCACATTACCTCTGGTGTTATTGGTATAGTTGGATAAGTGTATTTTCCCACTGTCTAAGGACATGTGGATCTATGGTAAATTACTTTGTTTGAATTCTCATATGGGTTATGAAATATTTTATCTATTCTATCTAGAATTATTTTTAATTAGATATCATGTAGAAGGATAGTTATGGATAATTGAAAATGGATATTTCTATATTTGATAGTGGCATTGGATTTCCTCTATGTGTCCATGACATACCAATATATTTGTTGTGTACGTAGATACAAATGATTATGGTATTTTATTACTTCTTACTAAGGTCATTTTTTATTATTATACTCACCTAGGAATGCACACATTCACATTTTTTTCCATATGTTCTATAATGTCAGGTTATATAGAATGATCGGTGATCATAGGGAAGAGAGATTGATGGTATATTTGGTTAGATTAGGGAGAAGTAATCTTATGATGGAAACCACATATATACCATTAGTATTTGGGATGTAATGTATTATTGAAGTGGTTTTAGTAGCTAGATATTTATATATGTCATTTATAATTACAATATAGAGACATTTAAATATATAAATCTTTTAAATTTTTAATTTTAATATTTTAGGAATTTTATGGAGGGTTTTGATTTATTATTGTTGGAAAACTAATTACTATAGAGTTAATTCCAACAATTATTTTTTGGATAACTCGACATTGAACACTAGGGTTGTACCTTGTGGATTCAATCTTGGTGAGTTGTTGAATAAAATATCGAGATTTTTCACATATTCTTTTCATAGTGCAAATGCCATGAGTTTTAAATTAATTTCAGTTCACTTTACAATATAAATGTATCATTCTTATCTATCTTTATTTTAAGTGTATGATTCACTAGAGTTCGAGATTAATGTGGTATTTCTATTATTATTTTTTTATATCAGTAGTTACATTCATTATTGTGAAATTAAATTTCTATTTTGTGTTTTACAGTGATTATTCTATTGAATACCTTATTATTGTAATAAAAAATGTGTGTTATTATTCATCATTGATTCCTCTAGATCCAATTTTTCATTATCTAATTTATGGGACATTTAAATTAATTTCAAAATCCATGTTGATTGATTACACAATGCTTTGGGTCTATTTTCAATAATATAAAATGAATTATCATTTTATTTAATTTCAGGTTACATATATATATCATTAATTTTTAATACATGCATTGGGTCTGGCAGGTGTTTCCACAATAACAAGATGTGAAAGATTGTATGACCTTTATTTTTCTTGAGTAAAAAAGATAAATTGAAAACCAAAATTCCAACTACACTAAAAAACATAAAAGCCTAATATTTCTTGAATATAGCTTCCCCTTATCCGCAATACTTATGAAACCCTTCCATGCTGGTACTTTCAAGATGAAATTATCACCTACTTAGATGTACTAGTCCTTTTGATTATCAGCAAATCATTTCTCTTTACTATAACCCATCTTTATATGATTCTAAATAGATTCATTCATAACTTAAAGTAGTCATAAACATGATAGTAACATTTCCCACAGATCATCTCATTTTATAGTGTATGAAATGTTATCTAATATTTTATTTTTATGGTTCCATTTTAATTATTGAATTGAAGCTATTATTATATAAAAATTATTCCAAAGAATATAATGGTCCCTAGTTCTTAAGAAGTCAAGTGAGAATGATCTCAACGTGTCATATAATGTTTCGATTGTCCCTTCAGAATACCCATATATTTGGGGATCATTATTGAAGCTCAAATATTTCTCAATGTTTAAATCTTTATAAAAAATCATCTATATTATTTATTTAAACAATGATTCACGATAAACTAAAATTGACAGAGGTACACTATAAGGTCTCATAACATAATTAATATAGAGTTGTACAAGAGGGTCAAGGGGTATATCCTCCTTTTTTTCTAGAAAATGTGCATACACATTATGGAAATACATAATAAAACATCTCAAATTATTTTCCTTAGATTATGTGGTAATTCTAGAATTAAGATCCTTTGTAATATTTTCTCACATTCCATTTAGTATAGGAAACATTTCATGCCTACCTGTGGATATTTTCTCTTAGAATTTACTTATTTCAATACTAGGTATCATTACACATTGAAAAAATATCCCTATATATTCTATCCTACTAGAATTGTTTTTGTACATCTAGGTACTATCGTGATGTATAGATAAATTGCATCTATAAACTTTTTCTTGATATTCCCACATTAGAAAAACAAATAATTGAACCCGGAGTTTATTTACAAATATCAAACCCCCATATTTGTAGATAATTTCCTTTTGTATCACATTATTCATGATTTCCCCTTCTATTATAGATACATATCATTGTATTGGGATCATTATATAAACATTTGTAAAAATTGTTGGTAAATTACTTGAAAAAAGAGTGATTTTTCCTCATCCTTAATAGTTACATATCAAACTTTACTAAATTCATGAATATTAGATCCTTTTATATCATCATAAGGGATATATTTCTATAGTCCTTAGTAAATAGTGTATTATCAGCCTTTATTTCATTAATAATGTGGTAGTCTGTTAGGAATTTATCGTCCTTGAGTAGTTCAACCCATCTCTTTTTCCCATTGTTTTCTCTTTCAATATGAATATGTACACCAAAATCATATAATCGTTATATAAATCATATATGTCACCAATGAGTTAATATCTCCATGTATTCAAGTAAAAAAAATTAAAATACCAAACTTAAGTTTATGATTTTGATAAATTAATTATTGAATCATTGATTTCATTGAGTAATAATAAAAAAATATACCATTTTCCATAATGATATATACCAATACATTCATTGATTCATCACTTTGTATCAAAAATAAATCCTCCCCAAACAATAAACATAATAGTAGTGCATTGATTATTCAATTATATGGTTCCACTACAGCCTTATCACGTTCTATTGATTGGTTTAATTTAACCCCCTTACAGGTTTACTTACTTAATGAGCTAGATAATCATGAAATAAATTAGAAAAAACGTGGGTAACAAGATATTATTCCATGAAAACCGAGTATCTTAATTATATTGATTTGGGTGGGTCATTCATTGACTTCCATTGACTTTTAATGATAAATAGATATTCCACCCAGGGAGAAAATATGGCCATGAAAAGATACATTCTTGAAAAAAAAATAACTTACTAAAAATATAATGTAACTCTTATTCTATAAAAATATAAAGAATAATTGGAAAATAATTATTTTTTGTTTCATATATTATATAGTATATAATTATATAATCAATAAATACCAACACAAATTTATCAATTTTTTTTCAAAACTATATTTATCATTTATATAAATACATTGGGTTTTTTTGTTAATCCAAAGAGAATTATTGTAAACTCATAAAGTCCATAAATTGAATGGACGACCTTATTATTTATGTAATCCTTCATCAATATTAATTGTTGATAAAAATAAAAAATATAGATCTTTTAGAAATATCATGTTCCATGATTTCGATAAAACATGTAAACACTCAATGGTAATGAAAACATTACTTTATATTTATGGAATTTTTTCATGCAGAATTAATTCACAACCACATAGTGTATTCATTTTTTTAAAAATAATGTAGGGGATTATAAAGTTCAAAAACAATGGAATATAAATCCACTACCACATAATAACTGTATTTTTCCCATTACCTATAAAAATTTAATATGGAACATTTTATAGGGAGGCTTAAATATGGGTTGTGCATCGGGTTGAGTTTAATGGAAGGAGTAAAAAAATATTTTGGTGGATGTATAAGTAATTCAATTGGAAATAGATAAAATTATATTTTAATAATTTTTATATACACCATTAATATGATTTCTTTCTCATTCATTGAATGTTTTTTTCTCTTTCTACTAGAATTCTTTAAAGATGATTTAATAATGTTTTCTCGATACAAGCCTTGGAAAAAGAATCATCTCCTCTATAAACAAGGGATTTACCCATACTTATATGTTTAAATATATATATATATATATGTAAATAATAAATTATTAAATTATTCATTAATATCCAATATATACGATTTATTATTCCAATTTATTCCAATGGTATAAAAATAACATTTGTAACTAGATAATCCCTTGGAATATTTTTTTAAAACTTCCCAATATATCTTTGTTACAAATATATTTCATCAAAATGTTCTGGTTGACAAATCACTCCTTAATGTATCAAGGGTTGATTAAATTTCCTTATGAAACATGTAATAAATATAATAGTGTGTATATACATAATAAAATAATTCAAAAGATAAATTTTATTTCTTGATCAATGTACCATCGATTTCATTATTCATGACTTCAACATCTACCACAATAGATTCATAAGCCTATCCTTGACCCCTTGGTCTATTCTATGATATATTTCATTCAGCCATGGGAAATTTATTAGAGTAGTTCCCCGTCACCTTGATGATTCAGAATTAGACATTAGGAACACCCCTCATTACATTAAATTCATTGTATTGATGGAATTTATCTTCAAAAATGTAATAGAATAATTTTCCCTTCATGAAAGTCCCAAGGAGTTTCTTCCTAAAATTATCACATATTGGGAGTTCCAACCTTTTAATTTTATCCATTACCATGTTTTTCAGGACATTGATATCATTTTTCTTCATTTTGTCTGTATTTCCATTTAAGATATATTAATTTCTGAATTCTATTTATATATTGATGTAATATGAAATTATCTCTTAACATGTTGATATTTATTTTAAAGACTACAGTCATACTCGTGAATATATTATTTCTATTAAAGTGGATTGCAGTTGTGTTTTTCGGATTAAATATGTAGTTTTCCACATGTCATGATAACATTATAATGTTTTACACATGCAAAACAAAATTTTCCTCTTTCTTTTTCTATAATTTTGGAATTGGATTTCTTATCATCCATTTCCCTTGAGGAATTTTTTTCTCAATGAATATTACCTAAGTAGACTTTTATTCGAAACTATTTATCCACATATCCTTCTTAGTGATTTTAATAAATGTTTTCTATTGACAAGAATCTCCCTTTATATGATATAGTTCTATGAGAACCTATACAATTTCCCTATATATAATCCACATTATGGAATTGATCCATTACATAACTACTAAAGTATTTATGGTTACAATAGAGATTTAGGCTTTTTTTATCATGATGTAGATTAATGTTATTTTAACATGTTTGTGGAAAAAATGGTTTTATTTATGGGAGGGGTTATTTTTTATTATATATGTCAGTTACCCTATTATATTCATAATCTACTCACCTCCAAAACTACCTCATTTAATTTTTATTTTTTAAACCAAAGAGTGTGTAATACTACTATAGTGGGTTGATTTTTTTATGATTATTTTATTAAAATAACACTTACCAACATTCATCTTCCATTTTTGGTAGAAAAAAAACTTCTACATAATTTTTTTGAATTAATGATGAAAAATAATAGGTAAAAAATAAATTTTTTTTGGTTCACTGACACTAGGTTAATATAAAGACTATGAAATAGTGATGTATTGAAATACAATAATAAAAATTCATAGTTATTATTTACTAATTTTGATGAAAAATCTTAGCACCTTCTTATTTACAAATAATCACATTTTCAAAACTCACTTCTCTAAAAACATAATTGAACACACTAATCCACCATATGATTTATCAGATTCACAATATCAAAATTGATTACAAAAAATCTAGCTTCCATGAACCCATTATTTCATTTTAATGAGTAATTTCACATTATAATAGAAATTATAAATAATCATATAAATTATTTTAAAACCCTTGTTTTGTGACAATGATATTCTAACAAAACTTTTTCACACCAAATTTTTCAAGTAAATTTCATTAAACCAATGGTCATAAAAATTCCCTCACATAAGATATACTTTCAAAAAGTCCTAACTGATTTTACGTAACTAGTATCACCAATAATTATTCTTCTCAACATAATTATAGGATTAGTGTCATTTCTATAGGAAAAACCTATCCTTTATATAACCATTTTACACACCATAAAATCTGTCACCTCCATTCGTGAATGTCACTATGTTCACATATGTCTATTTTTTGAGTTTGTGTACTTTGTGTTAGAGGCATACAACCTTGTGTGATAATAATTTTTTCTCTAAAACCCTTTATAATGTTTATGAAGAAACTATAAACCCCATTAAAATAATCACTACATGATGATCCCATGGTTTTCTCTAATCATGATGTTTTTCAAAAGAATAATCATAAAATTGTAATCCAAGGTCTCTAAAATTTTATCCTGAGGGATTTTTGACAAAAAATATTATATTATGGTTCTATTGAAAAAACTAACAAAACTCTTTATCTATAAAATTGAGATATTCTATTAAATTCTTACCTCAATCACCATTCATAATCTATAACTCCAAATAGGGGTCTTAGACTCACTCAAAATATACCTCAATACCATATGAGATATTCAAAATGTATGAAAAATGAACTATATACTAATGTTATCAATTAATCACTCATTTAGTATATTTTTATATGATGATGTTTGAAACCAATTATAACCACAAAATAATTTCCCCACCTGCATAATTACTCTCCCTAATTTATCCTTGAATATTTATACCCATTTTTAGGATTTATTCTCCAATTTTAATGATATGAGTAATCATTTATCCCACTTCAGTAAAAATGTATCTCTACCAATATTTCAGTGATTCTAATGGTAACTATTTTAAGGATGTAAAATAAAAATAGAATATATCAAAAGAAGGGGAATTACAAAACATACATCAAGGTGTGGGGGTTCTATATCAACACTATCTATGTATGGGTGGCAGAAAAGACGTTAAGATCCATCATATTCCACTCAAACACATCCATGGGTATTGATTATTCCAGGATTTCTATGACCTATGGTTCGTGTAGGAACACACTCTAATTTCCCCAACTAATTATCAGGTTTCTCTCTAATGAAGTGATGCTTGATCTTAGTGTATTTAATACGAGAGTGATGGATTTGATTTTTGTTAACATTGATATTACATGAATTATATCAATTTATTTTGATATGATACATCACCTAAACTCCCCTATCATGATATGATTATTTAATACATAATAGTTATGTGGATGCATCAATAGTCATAATATATTCCAATTATATAGTGACCATAGTGATTTATTTATGTTTGTGACTCAGATAATAAATCAATAAATTTCTAAGATATAATATCGAAATGGACTGAATGTTTTCTTTTTTTTATTTTTAAAATAGATTATTTAAAAGGTTGAACCCACAAAAGTACAAAATACAATGCTTAAAATATAATAAGATTTAGTTAATCCATTGAAATATAATTTAATCTTGTTAAAAATATTCTCCCTAAATAAATTACAATTTGTTACATTAACCTATATAACAAAATCATATACAATAATATTTTCAAAAAAAGAATCCATATTTTCCTCCATTTGTATGAACTACCCAATTTTTATCTTAACTTCATTAAATCTTGAAACCAAAATATGATATTAATTATTGATCTACTCCCTATTCTCCTTATTAGATTCCATGGGAAATTTTTGCTAAAACATCTTATTACTGACCTCTTGTGTGGAATTAATCATAAGTGTTACCACAATCATTTCTTCATCAAAATTGATAATATGTCCCCATAATTGCCTATTATCTTTAGCCTTCACCTGATCTGTAATTCCCTCACTGATGATGGTTTCTCCACCACCCATCCATCTTACATATGATTATTCCTCAAATACACTTCTAACTCTGGATCCTTAGAATAACTAGCAACATTTAAATTATTTTTCATAACATTTTTTCCATAGTCAATCACCTTTGCCTTTGAGATTTTGATAGATCCTGTCTCCATTGGGTGGGGAAAGTAATAGTATTCATTACTCCATTCCGGATTAATTTTTATAGATTGAATAAAACTCCCCCAATCATGATATCTTATATGTCCCTTCCCCATCCTCGATCTATGTGTCCCTCTATCATAAATTTATTTATCATTGTCTCCAAAAAAAATTAATATGAATACTCAATATATTCAATTTATGAGAATCCCTACCATTCATTAGAGTCCCCTATCCAAAGAACCTCAGGTCTATAATCCACACATTCATTATCTGAACCTTCACAGATATTTACAATCATTATTGTTGGAGAATCTGTTATAGGGATTGTCTAGATTACCATCCTTCTCCCTAAGGGTCGTAAACCATGATCCATAAAATATGTTTCAACTTTATCACAAGAAGCATTGAACACCATTTCATGTCAATACTATAATTTTTTTTACACTAGTGTCACATCCCTTCCAATGTTCCCATTTTCAATATGCATTGTATGTATATAGGATGTATCATTTGGAGAATTGTTTATTGAATGAATTCTTCCCAATGTACTAACCCTCTAAATACTAGAAAAATTAGATGGGGGATGAAGATTTGAATTTTTATGACCACATCTCTCCAAAAAATTACAAATAAATTCAACAATATTGGATAAATAACCAAATGGTATGAATTCTTTGAAGGGGAACTCTCAAATAGGAAAACTGTCACCATAGTTGTGGTATGCATGTTGTACGGGCTTCATGCACCTGATCCATTGAACCAGACTCATTCCTTCTAGATATAATATGTAGGAACACAAATAATTTACATTGAAACCATGTCCCTTGTTTTTTGAAATCCATTGAGCCCTCGATGAAACACTGATGATCGATAGACCGGACTCCTGCATAAGAAAAAAAATACACCCATGATTCAAAAAAATTGCTTATACATGAACTCTTCTTTGACATAAATTCATATAAAATTAAATAGAATACATGATACATATACTTCTACAAATATGAAATAGGAAATAGGGTTAAATATTTTACTAGTTCTACTACCAGAGCAATAGAATTGGAAAAATCATATTCCTAAACATTCTAATTATCAAAGGGTTCTGAAAAGGTAGAGAATGCTTAGGTAAAAATACACAAATATCCATTTTCTAGAATATCATGTCATGTGGAAATAATAAGACCATATTAAAATATAGAATATAGATATGTTTTAGACTCGTGGTTAGTTAGAGAAGGTATTGAATAAATTAAACTCCGAAGAGAAATAAAACCTAAATGTTTTTTATTAGGAATCCCGACTATAGATCGATCTTGTAATCCATAAATGTGAAGATCAAATTTGTCCAAATATTACATAGACAGTAATAAATATTTGAATTTTGAAACAAGATTCAGATCCAATAGTGAGGAGGATTCCATGAACTCTAAATATGAATGTGAACGTTGCAGGAATCATTTGAAAGTGCTTGGGAATTTTGGGAAAAGTTAATTTGGAGGAAATGGGGGAAAAATATTCTATTTTACTGAATGGGAATAAGGTACAAGGCCGATCCCCATTGAATGGTGATAGAGATCCCTCCCCATTTGGAATGGGACAGATTAGAGTGATGATCATTTCTATCTGGACATGCCAATATGTGAGTGAAGAAGAGGGGTAGTGAGCGAGATACATAATGTAAAATGTGATGATGACTTTGGATCATCTTAGAAAATGGCCCAATAATCATCTATTTATTCTGAAAACACCTCATATGTTGTTCCACTATATATAAAATCAAAATATATTACACATTTAACATTCATCAGTGTTCTATAGATAACTAAAAAATGTATTTCCTTATGATAACATTACTTTAATTCATCATGAATAGTAGAGAAAACAATGTCATGTTTTTTCATTATTATGTAAAGGAGGTGCATAGTGATATTCATATATTCCAGGAAATTAAACTCTTAACCATCACCTCTTCTTGAAAACATCGTCTTGGAAGAATATTGTATTTTCATTACCTCAAAATACACCATTATAATTCATTTTAGAATCTCTATCTATTATTATCATTTATATATTGATATTTTATTCATTCGTTTTATTACATTTATGATACTAAAAAATATCAAATATATAATTATTGAAATTTCAAAATATCAACTTTAAAAAACTAAAAAATACCCATTTGGGGATTAATTTGATCAACCAATGATTATTTCATCAGCATATATATGCAATATCATCCTATGAACACACTCTTGTATGATATAAAGGTTACTATGAACTACACCATATATGAATCAAATATTTTTCAGGTATTGATCTAACTCATAATACCATTCTATTGATAATTTCTCCAACTTCTATAACACATTATTAAGGTTTATGTCATTTTTATCAACATTGTAAAGAAGAAAACCCATTGGTTACCTAATTTACACCTATTATTTTTGTTATCCATTTACAAATAATGATTTATCATCTATCAACAATACCTTGAACCTAATTTTACACATTATACCAAAAATTGTGAAATTGTTTCTATCATAGACACTTGAGAAAATGTTCCATCTATATTGATACAATTAATATTAGAGATTATAGTACCCAAAATTCACGCCCTTTATTTAATTACAATAATATATTTATTAATTTTGTTATAAAAACACATTTCTCTCTAATGATATTATTATCCTCAATCTATGAATAAATATTTCATAATTTAAACCTATCAATTTTTTATATATCATTGTTTAGTTTTTTGACCCATTTCTCATCATTCAAATATTGATTAAAATAGTGATGATCTTCTTATGATATAATTTATGTTTTCAGTAGAAATATTTTTCACTCTTTTTTCACTGGTGTTGTCTGATAATTGATGATATTATTCTCCTAGTTTTTATCAATTATTTTCAATGTCTATATTGATATTGGTATGAATTATTTTATCCCATCATTAAATAATTATTAAAAATTATAATTGGATCCCTTTTTTCTTCCCTTTCCGCTCAACTCCTCATTACAGTCTTCCAAAATCAATAATTTTTAATGATTATTATCAATTCTAACAACAATGACATCATCAGTTTCTATAATATTTCAATTACATTTTTAGAAAACTTGTCCTAACTTCCCTTTGGTGATTATAGAAGGAAAATAAATTTATATCCATGAAAATAAAAAAATTATTTCAAATTATTAAGAATAAAAAACTTACTTATGATGTTTCAATAGTATTTCCAAAATTTTTATATCCATTACACATCTTGGTTGGATTTTTTTCGTCTCCCAAATAAAAAAAATTATATATTTAGAATATGCATTGTTTTGAAAACTAATTCCTTCTATATGTATATGTTATTTCTTTCCTAATTTGAAAAATTATTGTGATGTTGTTAATGATCATGTTTCTCTAATCAACTACTCCATTATTTTATGGATTTCAATCTATTGAAAAATCATACCTTATCTAATAATTCTCAAAATAATCATATAGGAAATATTTGAAAAAATATAAATATATTTTGATCAAAATATCAGATTATAAAACATAAGAAACATTTTTTCCTTCATATGATACAAATTAATGTAACTAAATTCCTTGAACTTGTTAGTAATGATCATCAACCATTCCATAACACTACACTCATCCATAATTATGAACATAGTTAACATTTTTTCATCTATTATGTCTATATTTTAGATAATCTTTTCATTTTATATACATCACACATCTTTATAAGATCATGTCATTATATAGAGAAGTTAGGAGAACCATTACTCTTTACTATATGAAAATATTGAATTGTCCTTCCTTTAAAAATCTAATGTAAACAACCTTCTAATAAATTATTTTAATTATAATATTATTATTTCTTGTTATATGAGAAGTTTATCAATTATCAAGGATCTACACATTGGTTTGATATTTTTTTTTGTGGAAATCACTACAACCACTAAATTCTTAAGTCTTTTCATTTTAATATTATGTTTTGATTATGTATATAGTTGTGATTTGTAAAAATAAAATTTATTTGAATATTATTGTAAAATATCATCTTAAAAGTTAAAAATTTGATTTTGGATCATCAAACTATTTAATAACTTTTTAATATATTATTTCTAGACTAGTTGAGTCTCCAATTTTTTTTCAACTATATCTTAAAACAATAATGGGGATGGTGAATTATGGTGTATAATTTTTCATCACTTCAATGATCTTTTACATGGTTAACAATAGGAATATAAACATATTAGAATTAATGAATGAAAAAACTACCAGAATAAAGAAAGATATATATGAGGTCATGGTATTTTCCATGGTTTACTAAAATGGTATAATCCCAAGAGAATACAGTGAATATGTTCGAATTTAAAAAGTTATTACACTATGAAATATATGACTTAAAATATTTTGTAAAGGAAAAATACCAAACATAAATATTTCGTATATTTTAATTCTTGAGCACTATATTGATATTTTCTCTTCATGTTTTTAAAATATGTTTGAGATTAGAATATGATCATTTATCCATTAAGGTTATGAAATGATATTTTTCTAATTATAACAAGAAATACTCCTCAATGGAATAAATTTATAACCATATATTATTGAAATAACAATCACAAATTGTAACTGATAATATGAATTTAAATATAGTTGGAAATTTGTTATTCTATTACACTCATCCTATTTTATTTTTGTGAAACTCCCTATTAAAACCATATAATCTACCATTATTCTTTAAAATAAAATGATTCACACATTTCATATCTCTCATTCATCTTATGTACACATTCACAAAATCATTCACATCAAAATTTGTCTTATGTATGATACATTACCACATTTGTGTGAAGTATATCTACTTATGTATAATTAAATTTTTATATATCTACCAAAATAATATATATAATCATCGATATTATATATTAATGGTTAAATATGAGGTTTTATTCATGATTACCGTTCAATAATGTTTCCCCAAAAAGAATACAATATTTTAGTCCCATCAATTATCTCATGGGGAGGTCACAATTGTTTTTTCCAAAATTTACCTAGTCCTTTACTCTTATTATTATTTCATAAAATTCAACTCTAAGGGAATAGTGGGAACCACGCCCGTCCGATTACACCAAAAATATTCGAAATTCAAAATTAACCTAAATCAAAATTCTAAATGAAGGCCACCGCCACAAAAATTATATCCCTCAAATCACGCACGGTCGAATAGCATGCTGACATCGCCACCACGACAACCATTAGTCATTTTGACACCATCAACATCCTTGCCAAGCATTGATATTTTATCTCTTGACTAACCTCCTCGCGTGTGAGAACAAACCATCAGATCACCTCCCACTACCGCAAACCTGCACCATTGTCAAAAAAACCCTCATTGCATTGAGCCGTCATAAACCATACTGAGTTTTCTACAAACCTCATCACTAAACCCATCATCATTATCACTAGAATGTTACCAAACATTGACTTCGCCGATCGACTGTCGTCACTATCTTCCTCCCAAAGTCGCCCGCTCAACCTCACTTTCGAATGAACCTTGGAGACCACCGCGAGCTCCACCTCAGAGAGAACGGTTGAAGCCTAGATCAAGAGCAGAGAAAAATCAGGCTTCATAGGACAAAACAGCGGTAGGACCATCTCTTTGGGACCAAGAACCAGGGATTCCCTCCATGTCACACCACAAAACCTCCCTATGCTGACACCACACCGCCAACACTCAAATGGTGAACCAACAATAGAAAGATGATACCCCAACATAAAAACACCCAAAATCACCGAGAGAAAGAAAGAAACATAGGGATTGGAGCCCTTGGAGGAAATGGAGAAAAAGCATTAAAAGTTAAAGTGATGTGGGGGGATAGAACCCTAGATAGAACCAGGGATTGAAACCATGAAAGAAGAAGACCAAAGACGCCCAGAGGAACCTCAAATGCCAAAACACAATCCCAAAACCATTTTTTACCCTCTACAATAGATCCGACTTGGATAGGAGTGGTGAGATTCGAGGAGAGGGCACAATAATACGAGCCAAGAAGATATACCTAGAGTGAAAAAAGGAATCAAAGAAACGTTGAAAAACAAATATTAGATGACCTGGAGAGATCACAACGCTATCGGGGAGGAACCCCAGGAGGAGGAGGAAGCCGAGCCGAAATGGGAGCTCGAGAGAGCTCCGAGAGAGTGGGGACTCATCATCCCTCAAGAGGTTGCTAATTGAGTGTTGAAATATCTATTTGGATTAAATTATTTATTATAATGAAAGAGTAATGAAATTTGGAAATTTTTTGTTTTGGGAAGAAAAAATAAAAATAAACTAAAATAATTAAACAAAAATATAATTTTTTATATAAGATAGATTTATATTAAAAAGTTAGTGTGATGCGATATTTTGAAAAATTAGTAGTGGACTAGTGATTATCCTTTGGACCCTCCCTTTTTCATTTTATAATATACTTATTAGGTTATATTTCTCATGGTACTAAAAAATAATTCCTAGTGAACCCCTAAATCATTCTAGATACCATATCATGATATTAATATGGGTGTTGATCCACTTATTAAATTGATTCCAAAGATTGAATAACTCCAATTAATTGAACTAGATCAAACTCACTTTTCGTAATGGAGGGACCATTCCTAACATGTTTACAAAATGAGAACAACCACTATAATTTTTAAAATTGAAAAATATTATAAAATTGGTTAGAAGAAAAATCATTTAAAAAAGAAAAATACCTTTTAAATTCAGAAATAATGTTTTTAAAAAATGAAAAGATAATTTTTTTGAAAAAAGATATAATCATAATAGATTGGGTTTGTATCTAATCAATCCATGGTCTATAAGTGTTTATCAACAAATAACAAGTGTATATTCCATATTATCTATTTTTTATGTATATTGCATATACTCAGTTCATAATTCTTTTACAATGTGCCATCATTATCATGGTACAATATACCGATTTCTCCCCACCCCCACTTTTTTATTGTTATATCCATCATATTGGATGAAAACTAATTTATTGTTTCATGTTTTCTTTCATTCCCGAATAAGGAATTACCATGAATGCTTTGAATCATTATTACCCGAATCGAAGTTGAATATACTCTAGTATAAATAGGGTCTTCAACATGAAACCTTCAAATTCAGTTTTCTATAAACCAATTAAAAAATATATTTATGGGAAATTTTTGGCCTGAGTTATAACGTAAACTGACACTAAAAAAAATATGTTTATTTTGACATTGGTTTTTTAAAAATAAAAAAAAAAATTAACTGAAATAATTTATAGCATTGGTTTAATAGAGAACCCAATTCCATATATGAAAACCAAATCAGTTCTTATTTTATGAAAAATGTCATCAATAAAATTAATAAAAAAATGGCATAACCAAACCCCCCATTTTTTAAATATTTGAAACCCTGTCTTGATTCATGATAAGACCAATGAAGACCCAATTATCCCAATGACCATTATTGCTTATTTTCATAGATTTTTCTTAAAATTGCATGATCTACAGTTTCTATTCATAATCCCCTATCA
The DNA here is from genome assembly GCA_963277665.1 of Viscum album. Taxonomy (NCBI): domain Eukaryota; kingdom Viridiplantae; phylum Streptophyta; class Magnoliopsida; order Santalales; family Viscaceae; genus Viscum; species Viscum album. Next base: position 1,206,555,595 of record OY728157.1, read on the forward strand.
TTATTTCATCATCCATGAAATTATTTCTCTTCAGAATTTTTTTTCATTCTGACCATCATTTGTTGTTTTATTATAATTTTTTTTATTAATCATTTTTAAAAATATTTTTTAAGATCTTGCAATTGTGTCCTTCCAATGAATTTAAGGGAGCACATAAAAAATGAAGGATCCATTTTCATTGGTGAACTCCAAATTTTATCTATTTTTTTATTTTTGTTATTTTAAAATATTTATAATTTAGTTATATTGTAGTGATTTTATTTCAATTATTTTTATGTAGTTGATTCTTATTTATTAATGTTTTTCTAAATGATTTATTATTTTGGTAAATTTTTTATTTGATGAAATTATAAAATGGCCTATATGATTGTTTCATCGTTCATCAATATAATGTAAATAACATGTAAGGACTCCATATTATTAACCTATTAAATTAATCCATTCTTCATATGATTGAATCAAAATTTCAATATTGAACAATAATATTACAATTAATTAATTTCTATATTTTTTTGAAATAATATTACAAAACAATAAATGTTTAAATGGTTATATTAATATAAAAACTATTTTTCATTATATATAACACATCATTTAAAAAAATGTAATTGTATAAATATAATATGGTTAAATAAAAAAATTATTGATTTATAATTCAAATATTATCATAGTATAACATTGGGGGATTTATTTTGAAAATAATTTATTTTCGTGTAAATCACAATTAATACTATTTTTATAGAAAAGGGTTTTCGATAGAATACGGGGTCTATGGAGTTACCATGGGGTGACTATACACCCTATTTATATTATTAATTAGTAAAATAAGTAACCATTTATCATACTCAACCACAATATTTAGGGTATGAAATTAAATAAACATCTTAAAATAAGATGTCTAGAAAAACTAAATATAATTACAAAATCATGATTTTTTACTCGTATATTAGTTTTTATTTTATTCTTAATATCCATTGAAGGTTCCTATTTTATTTACAGTTATTTCTATTTAATGTTCTTATGTTTCAAATGTCTCTCTATAAATATATATATATATTATTAATTTTTATATTTTTTATATATTCACTGATTTTATTGCAATATTATGTATTGAATGGATCCTTATTGGAAAAATATATGAAGAACCACTAGTGAATATGAAAAAAAGGAGTTGATTAATTATTTTAATTTCATAATCAAAATATTCCAAACATAATTTTTATTTTCATTACATGTGTGATGTGTTTTAATAGGATAGATTTATTTTACAGCAAAATCAATGATCAGAACATTTTATATGATTTTATATTTATTTTTACACATCTGATCTTAAGTGGTAAAAGAACTAAAAATTAAACATCTAATGTTGTTGAATATATTTATAATGAGCAAGAGGATTGTATTTATCAATTAATTCATGGTTTAGTTTTTCAAACCGTATACAAAACAACAATGGTTGAATGATTTTATATATATTATGAGAATCCATTCATACAATTTAGAAGAAATAATACATTGTTATTAACAGTTTTGAGTTTGCTTAAATTGATTGAATGAAATGGGTGGAGTGATAAATGTTTCTCCAACTTACATAATCTTTTAAAATAGTAACTTCCAAAAGGAAAATGGAATGTAGATTACAATTATGATGTGAGGATAATATTACCACCAATTAGATTGGGGTATGAAAAGACACATGCTTTCTCTAATGAATGTGTTTTGTATAACAAAAAATTAAAAGTTTATCTAGTTTTCATATTTGTGGGATATCACTCTATAAGATAGATGGAAATGTAAACTAGGATTCATTCTTATGTATTGACCTCTAACATCATGAAAACCCAATTTTTTACCTTCTAATGATATCATATAATATTCCATTATATAATTCTGATAATTAAACTATGATTTAATCATAGCTACTAGAATGAAATCTCATAATAATAAAATTTGGTACCTTCCATAATTCTTCATTTGAAGGGCCTATTTTCAATTAAAATTTATGAAAAAAAGGTTAATATAGAATTCAGATGAGTACATATCGGATGGAAACTTAAATCACCCCACTGATTCACAATACTAGATGATATTTGATACACAATTTCATGATTTTGGATGTGACATTATAAATATCAGAATGGGATTGTGTATATATAGAATGAGTTCATATCAGTTCCTAAGTATCCAACATAAATCATGGGCAATTTTTTTGTAGTTTACAACTTTTACCAACATATATGTGTGATGAAAAAATATTTTATGATGATCTTGATGATTTGTAGACCAAAACATACAGAAAATGATATTGATGTGTATCTTTCACCATTGATTTATGATTTGATTCTTCTTTTGGAGACATGTGTTAATGTTTTATATGTATACATGAATGAGTATTTTCTTTTTCAGGCTATCATAATGTTCACTATAAAGAACATTCCTTCTTATGGAAACTTATATGAATACTACATTATGGTACATAAATCATGTCTAATTTGTGAAGACGATACTACATATAATCAATTTCATAATGGAATAAAGAAAATGTACATGGGACATCGAAGCTTTTTTTGGGTTGGACTATATTTATCATAGAACAAAAAAATAATTTAAATGATTAAATGAATACAATAATCTCCAATGACCATTTTCAGTTGAAGAATATTACCATTGGGTGAAATTTTTTTATTCAAACATTGTAATGAAAATAAGGTCTGGTCATGATAAAAATATCGAGAAGAAACATTCTATCTTTTTCAGACCAACTTATTCAATATTATTAGTGAAAAAACATAATATAGATGTTATGCATGTTGAAAAAAACATATGTGAAAATTTGATTGGATCATTGTTTGATACAAAATGAAAGACAAAATATGTATTTCATGATATATCGTACTTGATATCAATGGAAATTCATTTGGAGTTGGATCCCACTATGAATGGAAATAAAACATATTTACCTCATGCTTGTCACACATAAGGAAAGACTGAGAATATGAATTTCTGTCAGTTTCTTAATTTTGTTAAAGTACCCAAAGTTTATTCTTTAAATGTGACGAATTTTTGTCATTGATGGATTGTATAATAATATATATGAAATCTCTTGATTTCTATGTATTGATATAATAACTACTACTAGTAATAATGTGTGTTATACTTCCTATAATGGTCAGAAAGACTATCCTTGGGTTAGGATAACCTTTCAAATATATTTTTAGTAAATTTATTGATCCCAATTTGTCAGATGTGTTGGAGAATGAGGCTTCTATTATTATTCATAAAATATAAATGTATATCCCACCTATTTTTTGATATAATGGTTTATCTGGTGATTCATTTTTTTATTGAGATAATTATATGTGGGACTATTTACTTACGATGAATGTATCCTTTGGAATTATTTTTATATATTTTTAAGGGATATATTAATAAAATTTATTGACCATAGGCCTCTATTATTCAAAAATATGTATCAAAAGGGGTGATTGAGTTATTAACTAATTATTTGTATTAACTGGATCATATTAGTCCTTCTATATCACGATATATTATGATTAATAGATATGGTAGATGGATTCCAGGATTAATGGTGAAGTTCATTTCACGAGATAATGTGATACTACCACATTTATTCATTTTCGACTACAAAAATGAGGTTCAATCATATATATCAACACATATAATATTATTGATGTTACGATATCTGAAAAGAAATGATAATGGGTTGATGATTGATCATAAAAAGACATTTTTTTCAATGTTTAAAGAAAAAGTCATGAAAGATATATCTACATTAGAAACAATGAAATTATTGGAAGAGGGAATATCTTATTGTGATCACATTGTCAGTTCTTTATATTAATGGGTACTTATTTTACACAATGAAGCTAGATGAAAAGAGTATAGTTCAAAATAGTGGTATAATGATCCTCACTAGAGCGATGCATTTCTTGAGTGAAAAAAATAAAAACCCATTTTATACACCAGAACTATATTTCGGATTTCTTGAAAACTTATGGGAAATATATTATATTAAATTTAGAGTCATTGAAATTAAGTATAATTAGTTTTAAAGTAATAATGGTTTGAGTCTCTTAAGAAATGACAAGTTCCGGATGTACACTTTTTATCCATTCTACAACCACCAAAGTCAGCATCCGAGAAGCCTTTTAAAACAAAAACATTTCCAGACATATATGAATAATCCTAGATCCATGGTTCCCTTTAGGAAGAGAATTTTTTTTTTACCAACTTTAAGTGAGATTCCTTAGGATTAGATTGATATCTTGAACATAAGCATACTGAGAACATTATGTCTGGTTGACTGACTGTTAAGTAAAGTAGACTTCCTATCATACCTCTAAAAGATGTTTGATCTACTGTTTTCCCAGCTTCATCAAGATCTAAAAAGTTTGAGTTACCAATGGTAGTACTTATACTCTTAGTTTTTTCATGACCATACTTTTTGAGAAGTTCATTAATATAATTATGTTGATATATATAGGTCCTTCCGGTATTTGAGAAATTTTAAAACCAAGGAAAAACGTTAACACACCCATCATACTCATTTCAAACTCAAGTTTCATTAGACATGCAAAAGAATTAGTTAAAGAACGCTCAGTTGAACGAAATATGATGTCATCAACATAAATTTTAACAAAAAAAATTTCTTATCTTTCTTTATAAAAAGGATTGGATCTGCATTTTCCTTAACATAGGTATTTTGAAGCAAGAATCCTATAAGTCTATCCTACCAGGCTCATGGGGATAGTTTAAGACCATACAAGGCTTTGGTAAGTCTAAAAACATGATTTGGATGTTTTGTATCTTCAAAGATAGGAGGTTGTTGAACAAGAACTTCCTCTTGAACATAACCGTAAAGAAAAGAACATTTCACATCCATTTGAATAAGTTTAAAATTGAAGAATGCTGCAAGGGAATGTAGAATACGAATAGATTCAAGTCTAGATACTGGAGAATAGGTTTCTTCATAGTCTATTCCCTTTTGCTGATTATAACCTTTAGCAACTAGTCTAGCATTATTTCATACAACGACTCTATTTTCATCACATTTTTTTTTCTGAAAACCCATTTTACTCCAATAACAGAATTTTCCATAGGTCTTTCAACCAAGGTCCAGACTTTATTCCTTTCAAATTCATTTAGTTAATCTTGAAAGGCTTTGATCCAATCATCATCACCTAAAGCTTCATCAGTACTTTTTCATTCTAATTGGGAAAGAAATGATAGATGTTCTACATAATTTCTTAAGTAACTTCTAGTCCTTACAGGTTGATTTACATCACCAATGATACTATCACTGGGATGATTCTTTTGGAAAACCTGGTTTGGGTTTTGTAAAACATGTTCATCAATATAGGGTAGAAAGTCTTTTGCGGTATATGTTTTAGAAGTATCTTCTTGAAAATTTTCCTCATCAGAAGGATCTTATATCAAAGGTTGACAATCAGTTTTTGAAAACACATATGAGGATTTAGGTTGCAATGGATTCAAAACAAAAGGATCAGACTCATCAAATTTTACATGAACTGTTTCTTCAATAGTACAAGGATTTTTATTTAAAACCTTATATTCATTAGAAGGTGTGGTGTATCCTAAGAAAATCCCTTCATCAGATTTTGGTGAAAATTTATGTAATTTATCTTCAGTCTTCACAATGAATACTTCGCAACCAAAAACCATGAAGTAGGAAAGTCTTAGTTTTCTACCATTCCATAACTCATAAGGAGTTTTATTAAGAAAAGGCCTAATCAAAACTCGATTTATAGAATAACAAGAAGTACTTACAGCTTCAACATAGAAATGTATAGATATATAATATTCACTCAAAAATGTTCTAGTTATCTCTTGAATAATTCTATTTATCCTTTCAATTACACCATTTTGTTGAGGATTTCTAGGTGCTGAAAAATTGTGAGTAATAGCTTTTCTACTACAAAAAGATTCAAAATCAGAATTTTTAAATTATCCTCCATGATTAATATGAATAGTTTTCAGTGGAAGATTTTTCTCATATTTAACTTGTTCTCTAAAACTTTTGAAATAATAAAAAGCTTCAGACTTCATTGCTAGAATATTGTCCCAAGTAAATATTGTGTAATCATCAACTAGAACAAATACATATTATTTGCCTCCAATACTTCCAGTTTGTGATGGACCAAAAAGATCCATGTGAACTAACAATAATGCATCATTTGTGGAGACCTTTGCGACTATTTTAAAACTAGATTTATGTTTCATTCCATATTGACAAGGATCAAAAACTTTAGAAGAATCGAATCTATGATCTGGTAGATCCTTAACTAGTTTCCTCTTAGAAAGTTTACATAAGTTTCTAAGGTTACAGTGACCTTGTCTTCTAAGCCATAACCAGGAATGATCTTCCATTTCACTTTGTAAAGGTAGGTCTCGGCTCTTGAGGTCTTCAAAGATCAAAGTGTAAACATTCTCTTACATATTGGCTGAGAGAATAAATTCTTCCTTGGAATTGTGAACTAAGCATTTATCATTCCTAAAATTCACAAGGTACCCCTCATCACATAACTGACTTATGCAAATGATGTTGTTCTTAAGACCCTAAACAAATAAAACATTTGAAATCAATGTTTTACCAAGAAGAACAATATTACCTATACCAACAATTTCTCCCTGAGCATTATCTCTGAATTTTACCTTTCCTCCTTTCATTTTGATAATCTTTTCAAAATAGCTTTTGTTACCAGTCATGTACCGGGAACATCCACTATCCATATACAATGTATTGTTGTTGGTACATCTTTAATCATCATGAAAATAAGAAATTAATTAGTCTTTCGGAATCCAAACTTGTTTGGATCTGAGAATTTCAGATAATAAAATTTTGGGAGCCCACAACTTCTTAGAAAAATAGGCTATATGAAAACCTAGAGATTCGGTTTTATTTAAAAAACAATTCATTGCCCAGTGACCACCACACTGACACTCGGTACAAAATTGGTCACTTTGTGGAACAAATTTGTTGTTACTAAAAGTTAGTTTTCCATGGGTATAACCACATCCGGATTTATTTCATAAAGGTCGTATTTGTAAATACATTTTATCAAAATTTTATTTACCATGGGTATAGTTTGATAAGCACTTCTTTATGGAAAAAATTTCGGACTTGAGTTTTATAACCAAGTTTTTATCTTGAAAATCAATAGATTTAGAACTAGAGCTAGGGTAGAAAACACTTTTCATAGAAATTACTTGTTCTAACTCATTATAATGTTTTTTCTTGTCAGAACATACTTCCTCAATAATTTTTGAAATATTTATATAATCAGAAATTTTCCTATCAAGATCTTTAGAAATATTAGATATCTATTTCGTAAGAATAGATTTCCTAGAGTTTTCCTTATCAATTTTTTATTGAGTTTATAATGTTCAATCTCAAGAAGTTCAAAAAACATAGAATCTTTTTCATAGGCAGGTGAAGTATTTTCATCATTAGAAGAGGATTCTTCATCTGAAGAGTTATAATACTTACTATCATTATAATTTAAAGATACATCGGTCAATGATTCAGAATTTCGTACCTTAAAAATAAAGAAATTATTGTTAATAGGTAATCTGGATATAAGACCAAGATACTTCTTTCATGAAGATTCATAATTGAAAGATTCATCTGAAGATTCACCACCACTGGCACTCCCGGTGTCATTTTCTTGCATAAATTTCTTAGTTTGGTTTTGTAATTCTTATTTCTATTCCTTTCAGAATGCCTTTCTTTTATTTATTTCATTTTGAGAAAATTGCAATATTGTCTAATATGTCCATCTCCCTTGCATTCATAACAAGTAACTTCTCCATATTTCCTATCTTTCCTTTCTTTTTTCTTATACTTGAATTCTTAATTTATCTGGCCAGCTATCTTGTTCATCCTTCGAGCAAGATTTGAAAATCCATTCTCTGAGACTTCACTCTCACTAGATTATGATTGAATAACCACCTTCTTAGACTTGGATCTGGTTACACTCTCAGGAGTCTTAGCTTTCATATGATTTGATGTTGTTGTAAAAGAAACAGAACCATTTCCATTATTCTTTTTGATTTTGTCATCATCTCTCTTTATTCTTGTTTCATGTTGGAGAAGAGTTCCAAATAGTTCATCAAGAAATATTTGAGTGACCTTTGTGTTCTCGTCAATTGTTGTTCTCTTTGATTGCCACTCATTAGGTATAATATCAATTTTCTTATCCACAAGGGCTTCATCATCTAACCCTTTTTCTCCCATAGACTGTAAGCTGTTGACTATAGTCATAAATCTATGTTGAACATTACAGATTGGTTCTCCATACGGAAAATTGAATCCATGGTATTCAGATTTAAACATATCTCTATTAGTTTCAATCACTTTAGAAGTGCCAAAGTGTGTAACCTCTATCTTCTTCAAGATACAATTAGCTGCTTGAAAAGAAGAAATTTGGATATATATATTTCTAGTCATTGAACATAGTAATGTATTACGTACCTTATAATTGAATTGATGCTCTTGCTTTTCCTGGCTAGTGAAAGTTCTAACTTCTTTATCAAGAATTTTATAATCACCAATAAGAATAACGAAATTATCCACTCCAATATTGATAACAAAAGTCTTCATAAGATCTCTCCAGTACTCATAGTCATTACCATCAATGATTGGTGGTCTTGTAGGATTTAGATTGTCGATAGAACCATCATTGATTCCTGCCATTCTTAATAAAAAAACATTGGCAACCAAACTTGTTAGTATGAAAAGTTCGTAACCACAAAGTTCGGAATGACAATTCGGAATGAAAATGTTCGGAATGACAATATGAAATGAATAAAAACATTCTAAGAAAAGATGAAGAACAATGAAAAAGTAATCAGGTAAAACTTATACGAGAGTATAAGTATTTCAGAGACCTCCTCTTATACCAATTGTAAGATTAGTATAGAGTATGAGGTTTCCATCCTCTGATACCAATTGTAGGATTGAAATAATGATATAGATGCTAAATATACAATAGGGGGGGGGGATTTTACACTTTAAAAATTTCCTTAGATAAGGAATGATCTATGTTTAACAATGTTAAACTAAGAAAATTCACAACTCCTCTAATCACCAACTGGAGAATTAGAACCAAAGATTACATTATGAGATTCTACCTTAAAGCGTATAGAATATAAACGAATTAGAGTACAAGTGTATGGAAATATAAGAAGGTTATACCTCCCATAGAATACAAAAGTGCAGCGAAAAAACAAGTAGTAAAACTATAAGTAACAAGATACAATACTTTTAACCCAAAGAGATGGGTATCCAACAACCTTGGATAAAAGTCCTTTGATTTATACTTTCAAGAAAGTATGTCTTACCCACACCAGGATAAGCCCTCGATACGAAGATCATAATCTCTATCTTGCTATCCCTGCAAGCCCTCAACTTCAAGGTAGATGGAACCTCTATCTTTCTCTGCAAGGAAGACCTCGAACATCAAGGTAGTCGACACCTCTGTCTTCATATCCCAAGAATTCGTCGAATGTAATCACCAACATTTGGAGTCGTACGAAGAAATCGGAACGAGTGATTCAGTACGCACAAAGCATGAAAAGCTTCTCTCTATAGAAATAACCTTAACAGTGTGTGTTCTCTAGATTGATAACCTTATTTTTGAGATCTTTCAAATGAGATACTATTTATATGCTCGATCGGCTCCCCCTCCAACGATCATATTTTCCAATAATTTTGGAGGGACCTGTAGATGTGTAACTCAACCAACTGTTAATTAGAAACAGAATGGATGACATTGTTTAACAACAAACCATGTATAATTGAATTCACGGCATCATTTTGTAATGAAGCATATGTAAGCAAAATCCATACAAAATTTGGAGTGCTAGTAAATTATATGTTCTAAGTCTAACCAAAATGAAATTCAGAGTCTATAATAAAAAGTTGTTCAGAATATGTTTTATAGGAACTTGGAGTCTGGTTTTAGCAGAGTTTAGAATCTGAACATACAGAGTTTGATGTCGAACTAGTAAAAGTTTGGATTCAAACTTCAAAAGAGTTCGGAGTCGAACTCATGAAAGTTTGGAGTCAAACTCATGAAAGTTTGGAGTCAAACATCATAACAGTTCAGAGTAAAACTCATGAATGTTTGGAGACAAACTTCATAAGAGTTTTTAGTCGAACTCATTAATGTTCGGAGATGAACTCAATAAGAGTTCGGAGTCGAACATCATAAGAGTTCGGAGTCGAACTCATGAAATTTCGGAGTCGAACATCATAAGATTTTGGAGTCAAACTCATGAATGTTAGGAGTCGAACTTCATAAGAGTTTGGAGTTGAACTCATGAATGTTCAGAGTCGAACTTCATAAGAGTTCGGAGACGAACTTCATAAGAGTTTGGAGTTGAACTTTATAAAAGTTCGGAGTCCAGAATTCGGAATGGAACTTCATTATAGTTCACATCCAGAATTCGGATCCTAAAAACATAATACTCCAAATCATGACATTATATGACTTCTGGGATTTTGGGTAAATATCTGGTATTTGTACTTAAGAAAAATATTTCATTGTATTTGAAAATCTAGGTTAGGGTAAATTTTCTTAAAGAAGTAAATTTTCCTTGTGGAGGTAAAATTTATATTTGCTTAAGTATAAGGTGTTTGTGATTTTCAAAACCAGAAGTAACGGAAAAGTAATAAGGAAAACCTTATTGACACAATACAGAATGTTTGCATCTTTCAGTTTCAACTGCTGGTACCACGATCTCAGGTCAATCTTCGAAAAATTCTATGCTCCCTGGAATTGATCAAACAAATCATCGATAGGAGGCAAAGGATACTTTTCTTTATCTATGATGTTATTCAATTCTCTATAATCAATGAAAAGTCTCATTGAACCATCTTTGTTTTAAACAAACAAGACAAGAAAACCACAAGGTTATTTGCTTGGTCAAATTAAACATTTATCTAATTACTCTTGTAATTGCTTATTTAACTCTAAAATTTCAATTTGAGCCATTGGATAAGGTGGTTTTGAAATTGTCTTAGCATCAAGAACTAAGTCAACAAGAAATTAAACTTCTTGATCAAGTATAATACCAATCAACTCATCAAGAAAAAATATCAAGGTACTCATTTACCAATGGAACATCATTGATAACAACACTTATTTATTTTCAACAATATGAGAAAGGTAACATTCATTTAAATCTTTTAATAGTTCTTGAACTTCCTAATATGTTATCAAAAGTAAGAGTTCATTATTGTACACAAAATGAAAATATTTCTGAATAGAAAACTCTTTAGTTGTACACTAAATATTAGCATGATAAACAGAAATCCAATTCATACAAAAAATAACATCAAACTCTACTAGAGTCAAAACAATAAGTTTTGCAGGTAGATTCTTTTGGCACATAAGTACACGAATTTTCTTATGTTTTATTTTTGTCTCAACATTTCAATATGTGTTTTTACCATAAGTATGGTATTCATATCTTAAGGTGGAATTCCCAATTTACTAGAAAAATTCTCTGAAATGAACAAGTGTGTGGACCCTCAATCAAACAACACATTGGCATGATCTGAACAAAAAAAAATCCCTGATATGACTTCATTTGATGGCCCAACATCTGCTGATGTAGTTGCAAATGATTTCACTACCCATTTCTGCTTGTAGTCTGGCTACTTTCCCTCAGTTGAGTTCTTCATTGGACACTCATGAGCATAATGACCTATTTCATTACACTTAAAATATTTTACTAACTGTAAATCAAATTTTGTCTTAACATTACCTTGATCTTTTTCAGTGAAACTATGAAACTTATGTACCATTTTACCTCATCGGTAGCACTTAACAGAATTCAAAAGACATTCACTTGCATGATTTTTACCTCAATTTTTAAAAATTTAAACTTAAGTTTCTTACCATCAGACTTTTTTGAAGGGTTCTTCCCATTGGTCTTCCACCTCATCCTCTTATTTTGATGATTGTCCAAGAACACCTGATTATCGAAAAAATCCATTTCCACATTCTTCGCACAACGAACAAGTTTTTCATAACTTTTGAATGGACCAGAAGCTAAATACCTTCAATTCTTCGGATTTAATCCTGAGTAAAACGATTGATTTTATTATCAAGATATCGTAGGAAATATGGAGCATACCTTGCCATTCGAGTGAATTTTTCTTCATAAACAACCATTGAGTCATCCTCCTTCCTCAATTATAGGAATTGTTTTTCCATTCTAAGATAAAACACCTTAGAAAAAATATTTCTCAAGAATCATACCTTTGAATTCATCCCAATCATGGGACTCAATCTCCTCACTATCCCAGATATTTTACACCATCGACCACCATTGATCAGCTTCACCTCATAATGGTAAACAGAAAGACTAACCTTTTGATGTTATGGACACCCCATGACATCAAAAAATTTCTCCAGTTCATTTATCCACCATTCTTATAGCACATGGTTAGATGATCCTCTAAATGATGGGGGATGTTGCCTCATGGAATGATATACTATTTAAATGTTCCTCTGTGGTTGATCTGGATGATCTAGTTCGTAGATAACACCACCATTTATAGACTGAGTCAACTATGCCATTAGATCAATAAACTGTTCAATTCTGATTCTGACCATCTCAGGTTGCTGATTTGTAAGGTTGTATTCCTCTTGATGTTGTCCCAATATAGTTTCCATGTTTCCTCTGTAGAAAACCATTCTGAATATAGAAATATCTTAGGCGAAGAAACATGGTAATCTATAAATGCTATATGATTTCAATATTAACATAAATTACTTTATGGATATTAATTTAACAATACCCTAACTACTAATGTAATCTAAACTGACCTCTGATACCAACTATAAGGACCCATCCATATGCATTACATAATATTGATTTAAATGAATAATTCACATTGATGAACTTTTATGGTTTAGAGTTTTATAGAATTGTGACATAACTATTACATATCTAATGTTTACAAAGTAGACATTTCAACTTAGTTTCCATTATTTTCATAAAGTAAAAACTCTTGAAAAAAAAGATTAATGTCTAGTTCTATGTTTTAGATAGCATGGCTTTTCCTTGATCCCATCCTTTACCCTATTCATCTTTATGTCCTGTGAAAACATTTCAAAACATGGGATGAGATTAAAAATCTCAGTAAGAGATTTAAAACAAAAAAATAAAACATTAGTTCATTAATACATACGAAACATAAACTCTTTTACTTACCTCATTATATCATAAGATTTATGAATATCACATAGAAATCATAAATCATAAAGGTAACTAGTTGCATTCATAACATACATACTTTATAGCTATCACAACTACATAGGGAGTTACATTGGAATACCCATCACAATATTTTCACTAAATATATTTGGAGAAACATTCATGTTTTCCACTATCATGTTACCCAATGCATTGGAGAGCTATCTCGGGCTCACCCGCCCTAGGTTTATCACAGAACCACCCATATATGCAACAATGCACGAGAATAATAACTTGTTCGTAACACATAAAACTAACATAAAAGAGGGATAATATTTTAACATTTCAATCACAATATATCATTTAAATATACCTACATAACAAATACATTATCAAAACCATTTTCAATACTAAAATACATTAATGATTATGTGGTATTTTTTTCCTTTTAAAAACATTACGGATTGTTAAGGAAGCCCAAGATCAAATAATACTCATGGCTGGGGAAAGGTTATTGTCACCACGTATGTTAAAAGAAGCATTATTTGTTTTTGTTTAGTAAAATGCCTCCTAGAAAAATATTCTCTTAGAATTAAATGAAAATACAATGAAGTTTACACATCATATAAAAGAAATTCATGTATTAAAATATGCCTCAATGAAAGGAGATTGGGACGAAGTCCCTTACCTCATGTATGACTTGACTCGATCGTTCTTTAATCTCCTGAATAATAAACTATTGTAAAGTTCTACTTGCTTAATATCCTTTCACATGTTTATTTATCCTTTTATATCACTTATTACCATGTTTTAAATATTATGTAATCTTTCATGTTAATAACAGTCATTTTGTCGATATTTGGTACTTGAGTAAAATATAAACACCTTATATTTAAAAGTTGTCCATGGGGTCAATAGTATATTATATCTAAGATGATATTCATTATTTTAGATATCATATATATCATATATATCCAATATATATATATATATATATATTTATTTATTTATAATAGTACATAACATTTCGAGGTAAGAATTGAAATGCACCATTCATGGAAATGGTAAGCCGTACGTACGCATGAATGCTACTTTTATTTCTATTTATTATATAAATAGAATGAAAACATAATTATACATATGTATATTATAATTCCAGTATAATATATAATATAATATCATTAACTCTATCCTTTATACGTCCCACATTTGGCATTGACGAGTCATATCAATTTGAGGGGCGGTAGTCCGCACTTCCTCAATTGAAATTATTACGTTTACCAATAATGGAAACCATAAAGGTATGATATAAGATAAAAATATAGAAGCATAAATAAAAAATAAACATAATATATATCATATATTAATATAGTGTCATCTAAAGAGGCACCATGATAGGCGGTAGAAGATAATCAAATAATCATTGTTTCGTAAGGTGTTAGTTTTCCATCCACAGAAACAATATTTTATTCAACCATTAGATGGAGGTGTGTGTAAATGATGTTCTAATAATTATCATAAAAACATCATAGTATATTAAGGAAACTGGTTTTGTTATAAAATAATGGAATATAAAGAGTTTAGGGGTTGGAAATGTAAAACAAAAGAAAAGAAGTTAAGAGAAACAGCTACCTTTAATTTGGGTAACTCGCTTTGGTATGAACCAAAAGGGATTCTTGAAATAACTTCTGCCTAAGTTAAGGATTTTAGGAGGAGTATAAGGATTTAGGGAGCTTAATTATGTAGTGTTTGGAAGAGAAAAATGTCTTGAGAGGTGTGAGGAATTATTTATAAGTGGGGGCTTTTTATAAGGGGGAGGAGGGGCTCTTTAAGAATGTGTGATAATATTATTTTATTATATAATGGTATTCAGTTTCTAAAGGTCAAAAAATAATTAAAGACAATTATATGATGACTCATGGTCTAAATAAAATCATCCAATACGAATTGGATAGGTTTTTGATATTGTTTCAATATTTATAATCTTATTTATTTAAAACATTTATTAATGAGGTAATACTACATCATTATTGTGTCATAAATAATTAAATTTATATGATTACTAAAAATAATAAATAAAACACCATGATTTAGGAAATAATTTTATATTTATAAATTATATTAGTAGTTGAACTGATAATTCATATTAACCCTTGTAAAAATTAATTTACTAAATGATATTTGTTCTTGTCATTTTTGCCTTTACTTTAAGTTAATTAATCTAAAGTGTCATTATCACTCCCTAGTGGATCAATGGGGTCCCAAAATTGACCAAAAGATTAACATGGTCGTAAAAGACTCAAACAATAAGTTTTGGAAATGTGTTATGTTAATTTAGTATTATTATAATAATATTTTTACGTTGAATTACCCTATTTAACTTTAACCGCGGTAAATAAAAGAAAAAAGTTAGTATTCACCAAAAATTATTTTCATCTTATTGTACAATATTTTACTTATTAATAAAAATCCATTTATGTCATATTTTTTAAATTCAATTCACAGATGTTGTAAAAATTCATTTAAATGAAATAGTCAGTTTTTTAGCTACTGCTAAGTGGTTTCACTATTGATCTTAAATTGATGTTTTTTGAGAAAATTTCCAAAAAATCATCTTAATATATATTTGATATTCTGAATTAAAAAATGATGAATATTATTCCAAATTAAAAACAATTAATTTGAATTAAATAATTTAAAATTTATTCATGTTGTTAAAACAAATATCAAGTTTTTAAGAAACAATAACTATCAAAAGATTGACACTTGTTTATGTCCAATTTCAATGTGAAATTAATTATAATGACCAACATTAGATTAAATGGTAAAAATATATTCTAATTACACTTTAAAAAAAATTAAAAAGACATTATATCTATATAAATAAATTAGATTAAAATGCAGTTTTAAATTAAATTACTATATTTTTCTATAATCATTAAAAAATAAACTTTATCGGAAAAATTCCAATAATTTACACAAGTTAAATTTTGATTTCCCCATTCTAAAGAAGGATTTTATTTGTTCAAATATAATTTATTAATGTGACAAAAACTATATTTATGTAGGGGTCTCTATTAAAAAGAAGTAAATCGACGTTTAATGTAAATTATGCTTAAAATTAGATTCATTCACATTTTAGGCCTCTATATTTTATTATATAAATGTAAATACATTTAACAAACATGTATAATCATATTGTATTTAGTTTTGTTCATTCCATCCAAATACAATATCTAAGAGTTAACTACCGATTAAAATAGTAATATTATTTTATTAGTGTGAAGCATAAGATTTCAATGAAACCTGTTGTTTCTTATCAAGTGCGCTATCAAACATAGAAACCCCTTTAAAGTAAAAAATAATATTTAATTCAAAAATATTATTAAAAATGAAATATGTATTATTCATTATTTTCCTAGGATTTTACAGTAACTATATATATATATATCAAGTTAATGAATTATTAACAGAAGGGTCATCGTTAACAAGGATATGTTTAATGTGGTTATTATGTTCTGTGTTTCATGTTTGATATATTCAGAATTGGGGTAATGACTTAATAGGATGAGGTTAGTCGTATTAATTAATTTATATTTTCTATCATTGTATTCTATATTTTTAGTCGTATAACCTTCAATATTAATGTAGATGATCAATGATGTCAATTCGTACCTGAAATATTAACGTAACCATCATCGATATTTGTTAGAAAACTTTTTGTTACATATGAATTAATTTAATGGTATGAAAAATCAAATTTTTCTTATTAGTATTATACACTCCTATTAAAAAGTGTTCAAAAATTAATTCTTTTATCATATATGTGTTTGAACATAATGATATCAAATAAATGTTACAACAATAACCCATAATGACCATGTTATAAATTTCAAGTATGTGTTTTTAAATTAAACATTATAATAGAAATGCATATATAAATTTTTTTATTTACTTGTTTAAATTATGTATCATATTAAATATTGTTTTCATTGATACATGATTTTTACTATTTGGTTTTATAGGGATTCTGATTTTTATGGTGCTGAAATATTTGAAATTTTCTTTCTTTTCTAACTTTAGATGTTAGTTTTGAAAAAAAACCAATGCTGAGTAATTTAAAAAACAAAATAGTTTTTGGGGTTATTTTTTGAAAAACATCAATCAAAACATTATTTTCAACATCATACTTAAAGAAATCAGGTAAACACGGACATTATAATTGAAAAAATCCAACGTGAAATAGGATTTTTTCACTCGTGATACTTCATTAAATGATTAGGTAATCTATTTTATGTTCATTATAATGATATTGTTCCACTCTATCTTCTTCATATCATTTACATAGTCTTTAATCAACCCATGTGGTTTTATCCCTTAGGAATGTAATCCCCATGACTCTATAGAATATTTAAGGATCATAGATAAATTGATATTGTTATCGTATCAAAATAGACTTTGAATATCAAGACTAAGTCATTCCACTTTGAAGTGAGGTTCTCATGTTAGGAATTTTTGAATTCACCATGATATTGTTTATATTATTGGGGTTTTTTAATCACCCCTGCTCTTCTGAATCATCTCTACTGCTCAAAATAGCTCACAATTTTGACCAATTTCATTTCATAGGGTATTTTCTAATAGTATTATTAATATAAATTGATCATGAACCACCACACTCATTTCCAATCCTATGTTCTCAAGATTTTGAATTTGAATTCCAAATGTGAGTCATAATTATGAACCCCATGAAATTGAAATTTTTCTTATACATTTTTATATATGATGAAGCTTACATATGATTCATTTATGTAAGTCTATAGTGAAAATATGACCTTTACCCTGCTCATTGAAATGTTGAAGTACTTTTTAAAATAGGTTTAATGTTGGGACTATCATTAAAAATTAGATGAAATGAACTTTATGTATGAAATATTGGATACATTATGTATTACACAAGAGTACACTTAGGTAACACATTTTTCTTCTCAAAATTATTTATAGGATTCCAATGTGGAATAACGGTTAATAGTTTGATCTTCTCTCTTGATATTTGGGTCATGACGACATATCCCTTGTCATTTATGTCACTGTTTTAATTTTAAATACCTCTTAATAACCCCCAAAAATTTTCTCCATGGTGTGGTGATTGACTTTTTAAAAATTTTAAAATTGTAATTCATCATTCTTGTAATACATCACACCAACATAAAAAAATCTAAATTTTTCGTATTATTCAAAAGATAAAAATTATAATGAGTTAATAGAAATTCTGCAAACATTGAAAAAAATATTTAAATCTTCTTAATTATACAACATTCTCTTTGAAATACATAATCTGAATGAATAAAAAATGAGATATAATTTATCACAAAATTTCAAGTATTGTGGGTATTAATTCATTCAATTTAACGAGGAAATTAATGATATTTGTACTCTACAAATTCCCTTATATACAAAACCTAGAATTTTGTACAAGTGAGTATGGAAATAATGTACAAAAGGGAAATTAAAAACACATGCCAATGAAATTTTAGGAGCCTACTACCAAGACATCATAACATACCATGCCTCCTCAACAACATCAATTCTAAATTCAATATAATGTTTGCTAATTATATTCTAATTTCCTTCATCTTACTGCATAAATAGATACATACCCCACCTTGATTTTCCAACATCATGCTATTTTTAATTTATGTAATATTATTATAATGATTGTTAATTCAATGGGCACCCATCATTTGAAATATTCCAAGATTTACTACCAATTGAGAAAAATAATTGTACTAATCTTGGGAAAACCATTAGGGTTTTATAGAGGTATATGCGTTGGTGAGATTAAAATTTAAAAATGGTTGAGGAATTATATGTTGGATTCGATCTACTTAAATTAAAAATTAATAATTTTAGATTATATAAAAATATAATATTCTTCTCCCTTTATTAGTAGTTTCAGCACAAAAATATCTTTAAATTCACTCAATGATTGTCCACAAATTAAGTATAATGGAATCAGTATGTATTCGCATCCCACATACCTTATCTTATAAAAATGTTGTCCATTTTTTTCATATATAATATTCCAGATAAAATGATATTCTTGGGGAAAAGGAGGTATCATTGATAATAAATATTTAATGTGCACTTCCTAACCCTTGTTTGAAATGAGTATTCTTTATTTCCTCCTCCCTTAAAATGTTATTTTCTTTTATTTTAATAATTTTTATACATATAAAATTACAACAAAACAATAATTTAAATTTATATTCTACCCAAAACATTCCAATAACATGTTTCATATAATAATATGGATCCAACAGACGTAAGCTTCATTAAGATCAATAATCTTACTTCAAAAGAATATTTTATACGGAAAAAAATAATTATGTGGAAAACTAAAATATTTCTCAGGGATAGTAAGGTATCAAAAAGATTAAATGTAAAAGATAGGATAACTTAATGAGGTTAATATAAAAAATTGATTTTAATCACAATTTCATTTCCTTGATCTGTTCACTCACAAGTTCATTAAAGCTCAAAAGTTTTGATATGAACATGAAAAATTCAGGTCAAATCAAGGATTATTTGGTTCAATTAGAAATTTAGGATAATAAAAAAATATAGTAATTTTTTGGAGTGCTCATGGTAAAGTGATATTCATATTTTTAAAGTATTTACAAAATGGAATTTAGAATCTAAAAAAATATTTCTTGAATTCCTACATTTTTTAATATAGAATAAAAAAATCTAACATTCATTTAAATTGTATTATATGAATAAATTATTTTTTCCCATGAAAAGTTGTTAATTTTCCAAATTTATTTATTTTTATGCTCAACTTTTTCCAAATCATGAAACAATGAATGAAAATAATACATAGTTTGAGAAAAATTTAAAAAAATAAAATAAAAAATAACAAAGATCAAAATGAAAAATGTAATATATCATAGAAAGTATATTATTTCCCCATATACTTTTTTATACAGTGTTATCATTATGAAATAATTATTGATAGAAATAAAATTTCAACATAATAGAAATAAAAAAATGAAAGTAAAAAATTAAAGACAAGACGTGTTTTTTAAGTGTACTCAGCTACATGAATGTGGGTTTCATATCCTTTTGGCCATTGCAAATCCTCTTTAAATGGAATTAATCAGTGGTCACAAACTATGAAACAAGATAATTTTTTCCTTTTTAAATAAATATGATGATTATTGGATATCCTTATCCACAACAACTATTCCAAAAAAACATAGACCATTATATGGTGGTTGTAGACTTTCTATGTATAAATAGAGATAAGGAAATAACTATATATATAAATGAAGAGAAAAAAATTTCATTTTAAATATTATATCAATTATTGAAAATAAGAAACTAATACAATCATTGTCTTAAATATTATTCGATACAATATTTATTTATTTTTATGTGAATATAGCATTGAAAATATTAATTAGCAATTTATTGGAAAAATAATAGGTAATATAAAAAAAATTATTTTTCCGATAATAAAAGGATGAATTCTATATTTTATGTTTAAATTAATAATAAAATGTATAAATATTAGTAAATTAATTTAAGAAAACAAGTATAATTATTTTATTAATATTGGAAATATAATCTAAAGACAAATTTTTGGGAGTTTTCAAAAAAGATAATTTTTTAGACAAAGAGTGAAAATACAATTTTTAAAAATAACATGACTTTTTTGAATTATTAGAATGTACGTTTTAATTTTAAAATTATGAAACCATATCTGATTAAAAAATTTGTATTTTTTAAATTATTTTTAAATTTATAAAAAAATTTATTGATTTTTAATTCCATATTTGAAATTTTAAAATTCATATTATATTTTTATAAACAGTTACAATTAATATTTAAATTTGTATTTTAAAATTGATTTTTTTATCTATTGGGAAAATAAAACCCAAAAATGGGGTTCTAATTTGTAATCATTATGTCTAAATTATATAATATATATCAATTTATTATTGGATAATATGTTACATTTCAACTGTAAAAAACTAGTTAACACGGTGAAAAAAATGATAAAAATAGTAACCTTACAGGTTATGTGATATAATGTTAAAAATATATATTAATTGATTGTTTTATGTGTGGATCAACAAAATATTTTCTCCTATCTATTATTTATCTATTTTCGAGCATCATTATTTAATGTTGAATATAACAACCCAGGTAATGATAGAATAAATCATTTTCATATTTATTAGTATTTATGAAATGGATAGTCATATTCATTATAAAATCATAAAGTAATATTTTAAATCATGAAGAAAATACTTCATTTAGATTATTCCTCTATAAGTTATTATAAAGAAGTTTAATTTTCAAAAAATTAATTTTTAAATGGTTAAAAATAATTTCATTTTGAAATTAATCAAGTCAAAATTACAGAAGGATTAATTTTTGAGAATTTTCTAAAAAAAATTATTTTTCAGTGAATAGTGAAAAATAATTATTTTAACTCAAACATGTATTTTATGTTAAATGACTTTAAAATAAATTTATATTAGTTAATAGTTTAAAATATTCATTATTCCATCTTGATTCAAAATAATACAAGTGTAGTTTGTGGAATGAAAGTTATTCAATAATTGTGTATAAATACATATTTTGGACTGAAAAGTTATTTTTCGAAAAAATAGTTTTAAATTTCAATTTTTTGGTTTAATTTTAAATGAAATTATAAAAATTATTTGTTTTAATCATAAAAAAATTATTCCGTATTTTTAATCATGATTTCCTAACCTGTTAAATATTTCCATTTTTTTAGTCATTATTAATAGTAATAATTGTAAACTACGTTGCTATATTATAGGTAAAACATGATAATTAAGCGTACACATACTATGATAAGGTACATAATGTAACAATAATTCTTTCCAAAATAATATTTTAAGATTATATTTCATCTATACTCCACAAAAATTTATATATATGACCAATTTTTATATTTCCTTTATTAAACTATTAATATATTTTATTTAATGAAGGGAAAAAAATTCCATTCTCTATGTTTTTTAATATTTAAAATTTTGAAATTTGGGGAATTTTTTTTAGGTTATAAATATTCAAATGAAAGATAAATGATTTTTATTTTTCATGACAATTTATTTTTAAAATTTATTTAATAAATAATTACATTAATAGCCTACGAGACACAGATATAGTAATTATTCAATTAGAAGAAAAAAATAAACGATTAAAAAAATTATAAATGAAATTTAATTTTACTGAATTAATTTTTATATGATTACTTTTGATAATAATGATATATTATTTTAGTTTTAATACATTCTATTCAAATACAGTTGTTTTTTTGTAGTTTTAAAAGTCCAATAAAATGAATAATTATAAAGTTGATGTTAATGTTAGTTTATAATAAATACTAATTTATTAAATAATATAAACCAATAAAAAGTCCATATATGTACAAGGGATTAGGTTGTTTTTGAAAATATAAACCATTTTCGATTTATGATCCAATTTCTATTTTATTGTATAGTTATGGTATCCTAATTTGTAAAATCATTAACACCATGTTTATTGTCAAAATTGTTTACAGAGTGTTAATGAAAAATTTTAAGAGTAAAAATATATTCCAAAATTGTTCAAACCTTATTAGGTGAGATTATTTCCAATCATACTCATATTTTTACAAAATTAAATCAATATTTATCCATTTTAATATGAAAAATTATTTATATCACTTTAGTACTATCATAAATACTAACAGGTCCCACCCCATTGTTATAAAAGATCACATCCTTTCTACAATTATTAACACTTCAATCTATTTAGAGTCATTTTTAAATCCTAAAATACACATTGGAAATCCTTTGATGTAAACTATTAGATTTTCTCCAAACAAGAGGTATAATTATTTACCAAGGCCTTCAATTTTATTTCCATCAAAAAAACATTCAAATAATCATAGAACATACTGAAAAAATT
Source organism: Viscum album (assembly GCA_963277665.1). NCBI lineage: Eukaryota > Viridiplantae > Streptophyta > Magnoliopsida > Santalales > Viscaceae > Viscum > Viscum album. The sequence continues at coordinate 1,206,578,833 of OY728157.1, forward strand.
TCACCATTTTCTTCCTTATAATGAGATTTGTTTATGTTTAATTTATCAACCACATCTATCTCATATACATTCAAATGGTAAAAGAATTCATTTTTTGTGTGAATGATGGACTAGCGCCTCACAAAGTGATGTCATTCATTTTCAATTATCTTATATTATGAATTGATATAAATCTGGATTTAATATATATATGTGATATTCATAAAAAATTATAATAAAAAAATATAATATAACACTTATTTAAGACCATTCCAATCAATGAAAAATGATAAAGTCATTTGTGTGTATGTGTGGATTACCACCTCTACGAAGATATGTGATTTATTTTTCATCACCACGTCACACAGATGACATAAATTAGTATATTTATGTAATTAATATGGTATTCATAATATAATGGTAATTATTTATGATAAAACAATACATACAGTAATTTCCATAATAATCTTTGAACGATGTAATATTTACACATTCCAACATATGGCCTAGCATCTCCATGATTGTAACATATTTTCTTTTTCATAACCATATTTTTTTAATTGGTTTTAAAAGTATTAATGGTTTAGAAAAAGAATATATATTTCATTATTTTTAATTTTATCTGCTGTAATAATGAACTCTTTGACCATAGTCAACCTATCAAAGTAACTTTGGACACATGATACAAATATCATCAAAAAATTCATTATAAAATTATATGAAAAAGTAATTGAATATAGATTGGTAATAAATAAAATAAATGCAATAAATTTTTTTAAAAGGTATCTTATAATTGTAAATAATTAAAATATGTTTATTATTCATGGTGATAAATAATGTATGGGATGATTCAGGCTCAATGTAAGGGACATTATTTTAAAAATAATCATTTAATGTTTCCATTCCAAATATATTTCATTCATGTATATATTATTTAAAAAAAATTCTTATTAATGTGTTTATATTCACATAATGGAATTAGAATAGAAAATTTAAATCACTTATTACTTTCATTCAATGATTAAAAAAGTATTATTTTATTGAATTTCATGGACTTTATTAAAAATGTCAAAAATAATGTTCTATTTTAATGTATAAGACAAAAATAAATTTTCCCAACACAATAATAATTATTTTTTTTACATTCCTTTAAAAAAATAAATTTCTTCTTAAATAAAAATAATTGTCCCTTTGTATTGGGTTTTTTAAATGGGTTTTGGGACGAAATGGGAACTTCAAAATCGTAAGGTGTATTGCATATGGTTTTAAAACATATTTTCAAATATTTTAAAATGTGATATAATGAATTTTTTAATTCATTATATGTATCCTTATCAATATATATTAGAAATGGTAAAGCCTTCTACATCTTATATGATGGTTTATGCACTATTATATCTCATTAATATGGGAGAGCCTGATATAGCTTATTCAGGAGAAGACCCCCATTAATGATTATTATTAAATTAGGTAATTTTACTTGTCTTAGATGAATATAGGGAGGGAGTTAATTTTTCTAGTTTATCCTATGTATTTAACTAAACTCTTGTTATTAGAAAAATGAGTTTAAAATGGATTATGAATATTATTCTCTTTGTTTCGTAAAATAGGTTTTAATTTTCTTGCAATGATTTTTAATATTTGTATGAGAAAGAATTAGTTTTTTCTTATAGACATGATTTATATTATATTCTAAATTAATAATGTTATAATTTTAATTATTTTATGTATTTTCATTTTTTTAACTAAACTAGCTGATTTTTTTTTTACTATCCTTCATTATACTCATCAAATATTTTTATATTGTTTTTCTTAGGGTTTAAATATGGGTAATAAAAATGAATATTTTAATTTTAAATTCATGAATATTTATCATGAAGTGAAATTGTGTTTTGGTATAAAAAAATTATATTTTCTGATAAATGGTAAGTGATTTGAAGTATCAACTTGTAATGAATATGTTGAATATGAATGGTTTATAACTTTATTACCTAAAATTATTAGTTATAATGATACTTGAATGTTTAAGAAAATTAATTCATTACTAAAAGACCAGTATCATGTATTTTTTTATGTTAGGACCTTATAGTGACTTTTAATTATTGAAAAGTTTTGGGCCATTTAAAAAATGTGATTCCTTTTCATTTAAAAATTGTGAACTCCAATACAAAATTTCCCTCACCAAAAAACTCATTAATTTAGGATAAATAATATAAAATATTTGCTTTTTTATTATTGGACAGCTTAATGAGGTACATCCCTTGATGGTTTAATACCAACTACAACAAATATAAATCAATAAGTGAGGTATACATTCCTGACCCATATTTATCTTTTCTATTTAGTTATTTTATTTTCTTCTTCATAAATTTAATTTAACCATATTAAAATTATAACACAAATATCATTAATAAATCAGTATATTATTATAGTGATTGTGTAATTATTTACAACTCTCCCTATTTACAATAATAAATTATAAAAATGTGTATCATGTGTTGTGTAGACTATAACCAACTAGAATAGGCATATTCTAAACATTAGATCAAAATAGGGTTAGTTTTGATTTATATTTGAGGAGTATATATAATATAGACAAATATATATAATTATTATATATCATTCATATGGCTCGTTCTGGATCACACAAAAAGTAATGACCATTATGAGGTAATCCCTAAATATAATTAAATCACCAAAAACTAATTCAACATAATTTTTATCTTCCTAAAAAATGGTTAATATAACCACGTAATATAAAAATAAAATTATAATTACTTATAAAATTGAAATTGATGCACATTTAATGATTTTGAAATGACGATATTTTAGAGAAAAAGAAATATCTACACAACTTTTTCAAACCAATTTTAAACCCGTAAATATTTTTAAAACATTATGTAAAAAATTGACTACAATAATTAAATACATCAAGATAATTTTATTAATGATGATTATAATTGGAAATTTATATCAATAAGATTCAAAAATATGTAATTAACATTTTTATCTTTATGTTACCTGAAGTTAACATTGTTCCCCTGAAATCAAGGGTAGCGGTATCAATATGCTTAACTCTAAATCCATTCCATTTGTTATAAATTTTATTATTGAATATTATTAACCAATATTATCCATTCAGAATGATGTCATCAATTTTTTTTGGTAAACAGTGTTTTCAAATAAAATCTATATTCATGAATGTTTTTATATTCATTTTTTCTTAAAAAAGTTATATTCTCTCTGAAGATAATTATAAATATAAAATTTATAATGATGAATTAAAAACTATTTCGAAAATATGTTTTCAGGATTTTTTATTCATTATCTTAAAATTATATATCTTCATTAGAGTTAGGTTTCATATTTGACCCTCTATTTTCATTAATTATGTGATTATTTTCTATGATCAATTATTCATTATCAAATTATTAAATTCAAGATTTTATTTTATACCTTTTGAGTGTTTTATAAATCCCATATTATATCCAGGGATTCATTTTTAAAATTAGAAGATTTCATTTATATGTTTTGTTGAACACTTTTAATATCAATGCGATATTTTTATTTTTTTGATTCAATTGTTTTTATATAGAACATATAAGTATGGATAAATTATGGGAGGGGTCCTATATATTCCTATAATGAAATAGTTAAAGGTTGATATTTTATGAGAAAAGTTTTCACAAGTACATTTTAGTTCCATTTATGAATTGGAACTAAACGTATTTCTCATGAAAGTATTGTTCAATATATAAATTCATATTCCATAAATGAATGATGTTATGAATTATTATCTTCTTCTCTATTTTTGTAGCTCATGAAAATAATTGATTAAATGGATAACATGTGTGTCATAGTTATTGGGTATTATTCAATTTGATATTCTAATCTCATTTTTAATGAATTATGTTAAACTCTTCTAATCCTTGTTTTATCTATTATGTTTTCATGTCGAGATTTTGTGTCTTTACGTTATTTCTATATGTACTTTGAAGATCACATATGTCTTATGGTTATCAACCATGACGTTGTGATATTTATCTTATGATCATATTTGTTTTTTATTCTTATGAACTCATCATTGATGATATGATTATTCACCCATTAATAAGCATTATAACTAAACCTTTTACAGGTTTTCATGCCCCATGATATGAAAATCAGTCTTACTAATGATACATCTAGAGGATGGTCTAAGATATTTCCTTTAATGAGAAATAATATTAATTATTTCAAAATAAGATTAATGTGTACATAGTCTATGAAGTCGTTGAACATTTTTACAATTGAGATATTATTATTTGTGATATTTGATCTTTATATCATGTGAAATATTAAAAATATATCAATATTTATATTGGGTCAATTTAAATGGCACATGAGTAATGATGTAGATATTTTTTGAGATTAAAGTAGCTATTAAACAAAATAAGTCTAGATAATTTTAGTGAAAAATCATATAGGTGAGATAATGTATTGGATAAAATTATGAAAATTTGGTAAATCCGTTTAGTATGTATTTTTTCCATGAAATAAATTTCTGTTAATATACATGGATGTGGTTGTAGGCTCTAGTAGGGTGAAACCTCGGGGCAATAACTCTGAAGAGTTAATGTGGGGTAATAACTCAAAAGTGACATGGTGTACACCAAATTTTCTTAATTTTGAACTTGTTTAAAAACAAAATGTGGATATTAAATGGTTTATTCCATAATGTTAAAGAAATATTTTGGGGGATTTATTTCCGGAATACTTTTTGGGATTAATATAAGAATTATGAAAAACCCCAACCAAAATAGAAAATAATAATGATATAATATTAACTAAAATAATTATAGACTAACACGATAGTGTCTTATAATAAGATGTTTTATAGTTTAAATTTCATTCATTAAATTTTGACCTTATGATTTTAATTTTTCATAAAAGATGGTAACTCATTTTTGGTTCTCGAAATGGATTTAACTAAATGAAATTGCGTTAAAATAGTGTGTGAGGGACAATGTGATGGTTTCCTCAAATTAGAACCCTATGTAATGATAGATAGAGTAAAAAACTTATAAAAAGATTCACTAAAATATATATATATTAGAATAAAAATATAGAGGACATTGAGTCATTAAATTCACCAAACATAGTGAAAAATTTTATTGAGTATTTAATGACGATATGTCCACACTCTTTTGGTGTCTTCTCAAATCCAGTAATCTCTGAGTAATTGATCAACATGATTGAAAATATATTTAACATTCTATAGTTTTCAAACTTTTAGATGAATTTTTTGGTATATTTACCATTTTGAAGGTTGGTCTAACTAATAATGGAATATTATTTAAAATATAGGGTTGTAAGTAGAAGTAATCCAAATTGAATGGGAAGAGTTTCATAGTGTTTTCATTACCAACTATTTTCCTTGAACTCTTCACATGAATTTGGAGAAAAATTATAAGAGTTGAAAAATAGAGATTAATTCATTAGTACATCTAATGAAAACTTTACAAGTCATATCAGATACCGCATGGGATTTATATCTGATCAAGAATGAAATGTAAACCATTTATTTACTGCATATAAACATTAAGTATTTTGATGTAAGATAATTATAAAGCTATGAATAAAATTTTTGATCTGCAATAATATAAGAGATCAAATCTAGGATCTCTCAATAGTTAATTGGGAGAAAATAATGGTAGAATACCGGGTAACCCATGATTGTTTGGCCCATGTGGTTAGATATTTTAACCCCCTATATGGGAATAGTGTACGAGGAAGAGCCTAAGTAATTACATTAAATGATTAAGGATGTTTTTTTAGTGTGTAAAATTATTCCACTGCGCCCAAAACATTATATGTAAATAAAAGAGGCTTATTAACACAATAGATGAGTGGAAGGTCTAAGGTAATGTTCTACCTACATTAAAATTCATAACATTGAAGGATTTTTGAAATTATTCAAATTAATTCACTAATCCTTTATCCAATGAAAAATAGTCACCATAATCCTCCAATATAGAGGGGATAAAAAATACATTCATGATCACTACCATTTAGGTAAATCCCAATAATTAATTTCGGTGAGGTACACTTACTCATTATTCATGATCTATAAGTAATTTATTATATTTTGTGTCATCCAATTTTTTCATAAAAAAAAATTTCTCTAACAATGTGGAATCACCAACTCAATCGATGGATATCAAAATATCTATGAAAACACCTAGTGGAAAAAATAAAATTTATAAGATATATAAATCTTCTCTTATTGATATTTATGGGTGGATACTTCGTGAAAATCTAATTATTATACCATTGGTTGAATTAAATTTGATATTATCTATGGATTGGATTTACCTATATAGATATGATGTCAATTTTTGGGAGGATAAGTCCTCGTGTCATATTGCAGATCACCCTTTTCTATAGTACCAATATAATTATTATCTCTTAGAGAAATAAAATTCTATAATATTTTTTTATACTCAATAATAATGGACTCTAGACATAATTAATTGGGGAAGAAGTAAACATTAATCACACGACAATTATAAAATAAAATTTTGATGTAAATTTTCATGAACAACAAGGCCATCCCTATAGAATTATCTTTACTTCTAGATTGAACTTATACAAATATTTTTGACTAACTAATAAGATTGATATACAGTTTCTCTGTCAAATTTCATTAGTTAAATAATCAGATACTAAAAAAATTAACATCTTTAAATCCTCCTATGTAATTCACCTTGGGGTGAGCTCTCCCTCTATGTTAAGATAAATTGTGGATCAGTGAAAACGTTGATTTACTATTATGTCAATCACAAGATCATAATTAATAATAATTATCCCATAATCCATATTTATTACATGTTAAATCCACTCATATGAGAAAAAATCTTCTCAAATACTGACCTTTGATCAAGATATCATTATTTAATGGTCCAAAAGGGGAGATACGAGGGAGATCAGGAGGTAGGAAAGCCTTATCCTAATAAAATATATTAACATACTGATAAAGTACACATAGCATCATCATAGATTCGTTCTAAAAAGAAGAGTATAAACCCCACCACAACTATCGGCCTGAACAAGGCTATTTCAACAGTCTGGTAAAACAAAGAACCAAATGGATCTTACCTCCACAATTGGTATCATGGAGAGAGCAAATGACACTTGATTGGACTCATGATAAACATGTAGAACTTCAAGAGAGAGAGAGTCTGCAAGTCCAAGGCTTTCCACCCAAGCTAGTAACATCCTCCATGGAACATTCCTTGACCGATCTCTAAGGATTTGGACTGCAATAGACGAGTCTGACTCAAGCCAGAAGTCATGAAAGACATAATGTACAGCATACCTTATTGCCTTTTTCATAGCCTAAAGCTCCACCTCAATTGCAAATGCATTGAAAATAAAGTGAAAGAAGCATCCTTTAACGAACTCCCTTTGGGTGTGGAAGACACCACAACATCCGTACAACCTGGTGCACCAGAAGCTGCCCCATCAACATTCACATTCAACCATCGAGAGATGGGTGGAATCCATCGAACATGTTTCATCATAACAGGTTTCTTCACCCTACCAATGTCACCAAGGGACCTCAAACAAGACATGGTCAGAAACATCATTCCTCATAGTTCAAGTATTGATGTTAGAAGAAGATAAGATTGAATAATGTATCCCTAAAACACCAGCATGAAAATAGGGGATAAAGTTATTAATGATTAAGGTATATCATACCTTCCACAAAAAGACCAGAAAACTGTCCACAGCTGCAAGGAGAATGGAGTAAACCGACTGACTACATCCAGTCTTGTAGGCATCTTGCAGCTGCCCCTCAATCGGGTGGGAGGGAAGACAAGAGTGGAAATTCCCCTACACATAGTTCCAGAATCGGGAAGCAAATATCCATGAGACAAAAATATGTTCTCAGGTTTCATCAGGTTGTAGGAAAAACATACTTACTAGGTAAATGTTGATTCTAGTCCGTTGCAGCATAAATTTTAAAGGAAGGTGCCTTTTCCCAATTTTTCCGGATTAATAGTAAAAAGGCTGGTGGTATGAAGGGTGTGGAGAATTCTGTGACCCAATATGGAGGCTCTGATAAAGAAACAAACAATTATCTATAGCAGTACCTTGTATTAAACATTCCATTCATATTTTGAATCCAAAACGGGTTTTTTATGATCAATATAACAGTATCATATGATTTCTTTGCCATCATGATTTGGAAGGATACTGCTAATGGTTGAACTTCCTTGAAAATCAGCAATAGATGTATCCTTTCGAATTGGAGTTATAGAAAAATCATCACAAATAGGTTTAGACAACCAAGTAGTAGTCCATAAATTGAGAGTGTAATCCTTGAAGACAGTCCATTTTGAGAACATTAAGAGTTTAGTATAGTCATGCTTAACAGCAGGCCAGATAGGTGACATTCCATTTGATGTGTGGATATTATGAGTTCATACTAATTCTATTATGACAAATTAATTCCCATCCAATATTCAAGGATCTAAATAACAAAATCATTAGTGAAAATAAAGATTAGCTATGGGTCTTATTTATAGATATTTTTAATATATACTCAAAGAGAATAGATGGTCATGAAGCTCCTTTGTATAACTTTTGATAATACTCAGAAATGATAATCCATTTAACAAATTTAAATAATGTGAATTATGAATAAAAAATGTGTCATTATTGGTTCATGTAATAACTATAAAGGAAATATCTATAGATCCTTCAGAAATAATATTTATTTAATAGTGGACTACACTAACCATAGTATCTGATATCCATATTTTTCTTATGTTAGCAAGATGCAATATTTGATTTTTTTAGAAATATAAAATCACCGAAAAATATCATACAAAAATATTTCATCTTTCTATATGAATATATAATACATTTTTAAAATACACACTTATGGACCACAAAGGATTAGTCTGTTTTAAAACTAGTAATATAATATTTTATATTTGACAAAATATTTTCAATATCTCACATAAAAATCTTCCCATGTTTTACATTTGTAAACATACCTTATATAAGACCATTTTCACCACTTGGGGAAAAAGGGTAATATCATATGCTCAGTAAGGGTATGCATCAAATATATATATATATATATATATATATATATATATATATATAGAACCTGACCATAATGGTATGATAACATTAGAATAACATTTGAAAACCACACACTAAATATCATATATCAAAAAATTGAGTCATGGCATAAATCATTGCAACTCACAAGATATGAATCATAAAAGAATCAATGAACATTATCCATTTGAACATTAAATTTTCATAATACATTCATTTTTGGAAAAAAAACAAAATATTATAAAAATATGGACATCATAAATACAAAAATGTTCACTCATTGCATTAATAACTTGAAATCAAGACCTTTTGTAAGCTTCTGAACAATAAATCTAAGTTGATGAATAAACATGTGAACATGAAATTTGGAGAATGCATAACATCTTAATCTCATGAGTCGTCTATAATTAGCCATTAAATTTTAGGTACATAGAGGCCCAACCAATACTTTTTTTAACATGGAATCTATCCTCAGTGATATGATAAAAAACATTCCTTGCTTATTACATAACCATTGTCTTAGGGTAGAACATAACCACCATCACATTATGGAAACTATACACAATTGTTCAAAATGATTATAAAACATTCATCATATCAGAACCCATAAAAGGAAATGGGCATTAGAAATACTTCATCATATTATAACTATTGGAAAAGATATGGGTCTCATTAAAATATCATTATAGAATAACATTTGGAATTGAAATGGGTTTCATAATAATTTCATCATTTCATAGTAGAATAACATATAGAAAAATGAACATGTTTTATAAAAATATTATAAAAAAAATATAACACCCAAAAAACGTACAATAATTTTATAATATGATCAATCCCTAGTAAATATTTTGTAACATCAAAGTAATTCATTTTATATTGAAAATGTTTATTGAAATATCCCTCGGAAAATTTCATGACGAAAATATCATTTCCACATGAAAATTAATTTTTTATGAACAATAAATTCTTATATAAAGGTGGAAATTCGTTTTTAAAATATAAATGGAATCATATAACATAATTAATTAAACAAATTTAGTAAAGATGATGGGAAATATAGCTCATATCGTACATGTTAAAATAATTATTATTTTTACATTTTTTGAAAATGTAAAAAGTACCTCATTCAAAAAATGACAAAAATATTATTTTGAAATCATTTTTTAAGAATTTAAACATTTTTAAAATTTACAATAAATAATATGTGAAGAATATTAAAAAAATTATTCAAAAATATTTCTAAAAATATGGACATGAATGAAAGTTGGCATATTAATGAAGAGGTTAATAAAATAATTTTTCCTTAAAACATTATTTTGGACTCCTGATTAAATAAAGGTAGTAAAATGTTATGAAAAAATTTATTTTATTGATATAACTATAACAATATAAAACTCATAATTTTATTGAGTAATATTTCATATTATTTCATAATCGAAAGCATAATCACAATCAATAGAAATAATCAATGAGATTGTAATTGAAAACCTTAACAATTTGGTATCCTTTGAATAATAATCCCTATAAAATAATAACATGAATTAGAACTTCAATTATTATGAAAATAATGATATTAATAATATTACATATTAATTTGGTTGTATATACAGTACAAAATGATTGGTGAATTCAAAATAATTCTCCCACAAATAAAAGAGCGAATGGAAATACATTACAATAACTATTGAATTTATCAATACATATTTGAACCTAATATATAATAAATATATTTTTATTATAAATATATTATTTAAAAAAATTCATATATATTATTCTATATATTATTTACTTATAAACTTTTATCTCTCATTTTTTAACAATTCTGTTCTAAAATCATGATTTGGGTAAAAATTTATTTGTTTTTCATGTTTGTTTGGGATTAATAGTTCTGATATGATTACATAGATCATGGCCTCAACATATATTTTTTTAGCCATTATATGAATATAATAAATTTTATCTAAATATTTATTTATAATAATCTATAAAAGTATTATATATAAAATTAATTACATATTTCATGGAGAAGGTAGATCGTATGTATGCCTGAACACTACATTTATTTACCCGAATAATGGAAGAAAAGAAGTGTAAATAACAATTTAAAAATAGAATATAATTTTTTATCATATTTAGAACATATATCTTCTAAATTTTTCTTGTATTATCTTCCATTTAAAGAGTATGTGTTAAATGAATGGAATCTCTTAATGAAGAGGTTGTCTGTCTTACCGATGAGAGACATTATCATATTGGCATGGAATAGAAATAAAGAAGGTGTAAGGGATATTATATTTATATATGTTTAATTATATTATTAATATTATATATATAATTTAAATTCAACATTTTATCCTTATATGATAGGTAGTGATACAAAATGAATCACACCGATTCATAAGGCGATAATCCACCGCACCCATGATCGATGGTTTCATTTCCAATTTGATTGAATAGGGGTGGTTATCAGTTATTCTGTCAACAAAATAATATCTATTTAAATTTTACATACTGGTTTTATTATATTATAATTATTAGTACATTAATGGATGGGGTTGGGAAGAAGTAAAAAAAGTGTTCAGTGAAGATAATTACAATCAATTAGAACAATTGCCTTCAGATCACTTAATAAGAACTCTAGAGTTAGACATTTGGGATGTATAATATCTCTATAATCTGTATATGGATGTTGTTGATGTTTTGATTTAGTTTTTTTTTGTGAAATTTTCTTATGAGGTGTCAATAATTAAGGGGATGATGTTTTGTTTTAAATTTTAGGACGGGTGTCATTATTTTAAACACCATAAACTATTCTATACTGGTATGTAACACTCAAAGGAATAACAAATAAAATCGATAAATAATGGATAAAAATTATAATATGGTTGATTAAAACCTCCAAATAAAGAAAATATACATTTTTTAAACTTTTTCATCTCCTAGAACCTATGTTTTCTTATTTTTACCATTTTAATTTTCACTATATTAAATCGTCTATTTATATTTACATGGGTAATTTATTCTTTAACACTGGAAATAAAATGTTCATTAAAGAAAACATTAACTAGGTGATCCAAAATATTAAATCAAATTTATTAAATTTAGATCTACTATTTTTAAAAAAGTAATTTTAAAAAATGCGCAAGTAATGTGAAAGCCCACATTTTAACATTAACCACAATTTTTTTTTGATTTCACTATTATGTATGTCCAAAAATACATTTGACCTTATCATGTAATATATATTGTTTTTATTCTAAATTTATGATATATTTCAGACCTTAAATTCAAAAAGAGTTAATATTAAATTTAAATTAAATATATTTGATTCAACAAAAGGGTTATTTTTCTAGGAAAAGTTTTTCAAATGTATAAAACATATTTTTTAACTATTGAAAATTATTCTCATTATAAATAACTAAATTTTAATAATTTTCATATAATTTACATAATTTTTCAATTATAACCAATTTAAAATAAAATTGGACATTGAAAATTATATAAATGAAATTGTAGTTTTTAATAAAAACCATAATTTTCTACTATTCATTAATTAAGTATATTTTTTAAAAAATTATACAAAAACAACTGAAAGATAGTTTATAAATTTTGATTCACAAATTTTACTTTATTTTTCTAAAATACATTTTTCCAAAATTTTATAATTTTTATTTTTATATTTTTCACAAATATCAATAAAAACATTTTTGAAAAATAAAGTATTTCAAAGCATGTAATGAATTTCCAAAAATTTAAGTTCGTTTTATTAATATTTTTTCATTATATATGAAAAAAATAAATTGTTTTCAAAATATTGTTTTTACTATTCATATCTCGAAGTTGGATTTCTCGATTATAATGGTTATAATTTAGTATTACTATAAATAGTGTATTATGGTTCACTAAAACCCGGTGTTTCATTTATTACATGTTATCGTTGATATGAAATTAATTTGAAAAATGTTTCAAAATATCAGGGTGTTACTTTTTTTCTCCCATAAAATGAATTTGTCCCTAAAAATTAATCACGTTGATATAATCAAATGAGATTTCTTCGACCTCATCACAGACCAATGTTCTCATGTGGCTTCTTCAAACTGGTAGTTTCTTCATAAAACATTGACCAATTGAGTGTTCTTGTTTCATAGAACCTTATCTCTATGATCAGGAATTTACATAGTTTATTAGTCATGAGAAATATCATGTTCAATTTAAATGACCAATGAGTTTAGTACATGTGATGGATTTGGTATATACATACTCCGTATAGAAAAATGCAACACATCATGAACCTAAATGATGATTGGTGTATTTGAGACATGATAAGTTGTAATACCAATAAGATCAATAATATTAATGGGGATGGTATAACTTGGGATTATTTTGAAATTATTTCCAAATAAAATTTCTTTATTCCATAGATAATTTCATAGAAACACCATCTTAATAAATTCAAATTCCAAATCATGTCAAAAAATTTCATCATAATCTTTATATATTTTTTATTCCACCCATACATGTGGTTGAATGCATCTAAACTTCACTTATATTTCATTCACAATATATGGTACCAATATATTTGTTTATTCAACTACATCTCATCACAGTGGAGTTCTATACTTCTTCATATGTATGATATCATAACGATACATCTTAATTCATGAGTGGGAGAAAATTTTGTATGAAAACTCATTTACAAGGTCATTTTGATCCCAACCACAATAGAAATACATAAAACAATATCATAGCACATCCGGGGTTTTAAACATTCTATCATACCAAACATATTTCTGAGGATGATACATTGTTCTGAAACTAATCTCTATATCATGATTTTTCTAACCAAATTATGAAAACATTAAGATAAAATTTGGATCCCGATTAGAAATATTGGAATGTTATACTCCATGAAACCTCATCATTACATTAATTTACATTCGGAATATATGGTCTAAAGGGGAATATTATCTGATAGATATGGTGTGTGATGAATTTTAGTGGTAATTGAATATAACAAATACAGATACGTTAAATTTTGTTATTTTGGGGAGTAACAATATAAAATCCATGGTAGTTGTTTCGCATTTCCATTTTGGTATGGGTAATGTTTTTAAAATACCCAATGACATTTTTTCTCAACATTAACATGGCACCATACCACGAACTGATATAAAACATCTATTATATCTATCTAAATAACATCCTATCAAAATGAGTTAGTCAAATCTCAATAAATCTTCGTACATCGATGATGAATAGAGAATAAAGAAAGATGATCTTAATATAACATCTATTTTATAGAATTGGTATTGAAAGGTACCTCTACATGGATCCAAAATATTATAATTTCATCATAATCATATAAAACATAATAGAATTTCCAGACATATGTGGATTTGTATCATCTTTCTATGTATCATTTATCATTACTTGGATAGATTCTTGAACACACATTTGAGAAATAAAATATTTATCCTATTCCATCAAGATTTCCATATCGATTAGTTACAAATCGAAAAATATTTTACAGTTTATCATACCCATCTTGGATAATATATCATGATCCGTATGACTCAAATAATCAGATGCCTTTTCCTCATTCCTTGTATGTTACTGTGATTATTAGCTATAAACAATAATTGGATCTATCCATCTTTAATAGATCATGTTCAATACCATTTTTAATGACAATTTACTTGAAACATTTTCGAATGATATAAATATATATATACATATACATATAAAAAAAATTTCTCAATAATGATAATTCTTCTATATCATTAATCACAAAATTACCTCAGATTAATCTATATTATGTGTCAGATAATTTTTCTCATGAACCATCAATTTTTTTAGACATATGCTATAACCATGTAATTCATCATTATAACACATCCCAATCTATTGATGGATGAATCACTGTAGATTTAAATCCCTTATCCATACAAAGGTAATGTAAGAATATGTTGAATGACTAATCCTCTCTTCAGTACCGTGAAATATTTCATGAATTCATCTATTGATTAAAATAGGTAACCCTTTTAAGTTAACATGGTGAGTAGATTAGATAAATGTTAGGAATTATAAAGAAATAAATTGAAATTATCCTTCAAAAAAACTTTTAATCACATTTAAAATTATTTGTTTAAGGATAAATTCAATAGAAGCATACATTTATGGCCCACTGATATACCCTCTCTTAAGATTATATCACCCAAAAATAAAGTCTTTTTGTATCTAGAATTCACACATTGTAATTTTTTCATATATTTATCCTTCAATAGGATATTTAGTAAATTTATCATGTTATATAAATTCCCATCCTTGATCATTTAATATATGAAAATATCTTGTATAAATAATACCACATACTTATTAATGAAATATCTAATTACAATTTTTGTTAAATCTTGGATGAAATTGGGGGAATTTGTAAAACCAAATGACATCACTATATACCAATAGTTATCAAAAACTTCTATGTAACATTTTATTGGGTATATAATCCCTAATTAACCACAAATGATGATATATAAAATAAAAATAAATGTTTTAAAAGAATTATGCGTCATTCAGTTCATCAAAGAAGTCCTAAATATGGGGATGTACAAACATTCTTTTCAATGTACTCTTGTTCAGTTCATTATATTCAATACAGAGTAACATTGATCAATCATTATTCTTAAATAATAGAATAGGTTCACCTAAAGGTTACACACTTTCCAAAATGAAACTTTTTTATGGTTATCATATAGTTTATTCTTTATTTATTTAAAATCTATTGCAGATATTATATAGGAAGTATATGAAAATGGTGTGAAACCAAGTATGAGTTATATAGTATAATTAACTTCCGGATTCAATTAAATAATTTGAATCTCTTCCAGAAATATATAAAAAAACTCCAATAAATTAGGTGTGTCATAAATGTAGATATTCACCCCAACCAAATGATATAAATAATTCATTTTAATATGAATCAAGACCCATATAAAGGGTGAAATTTACTTTTCAATGTCATATTTATCATCACACTATTTGAAAATCACATCCTTGTTTGGGATATCCAATATTCATTCCTTAAATATAAATTTATGTGCAGTTATATAGAAAAAAATAATTCATTCCAATGTTAAAATCAAATTCACGAAGAAGGAGAATAATAGGATTTTCCATAAATATATTTCTGGAAGCTTCAAATGGGAATGAATCATAGACTTATTATGTAATCATCATACCATTTGGGTTTTTCACTGATAATCCAACATCATATCATTGAGGATATGAATTATCATTCCTTAATACATTTTATGAAATATATGAATCCATATAAGTAATCTCAAAATAGGTTACATAAATATTTTATCTTGAATATAACCACATAAATATCACTATTGAATCCTCAATACTTAGTAAAACCAAAATTGATAGCATAAAAATAAATCATCTTTAGATAGAGTTATCCATCATGAAAAATAACTTATAGGTCATATAAGTCATTATAATTCATTATAAATCTATGAAACTATAGGCTTAACATAATAAATTAATGGTCATAATGTTTTCAAATCATCATTATCTTTCATGAAGATTTTTTTAAATTCAAAAACATATCCTCTTGGTGTGAGAAAATAGGTGTATAGCTATGCCCATTATCGTTCACTAGTTTTAGATGAATTAAAAGCCCAATGAAACCCTTTATAATTTATTTCCATGAAACATCTATTTTAGAACCAAATCCGCGTATAGTAACATTACATGTATGTAATCAATTAGAAAAAAATAATTATATCCATCGCCAAAATTCCAGGATATTTTCTTATAATTAGACATACCCTTGCAATTATCACTAATATAAAATTACATATATTTTGATCAATATTCAATATATTTCTCAAATAGATGTTTGAGGTCAATAAAGGTGTAATGTATTTTGATACTTGTTATATAGTATTGCGATTTCATGAATGATCATAAATATATCCCATGTGATTTTCACAGAATGTAATCTTCATAGACATACATTACTTAAGACCATTTTTCATCAATGGCGGAAAAGAAACATAACAAAGGGTGATCTCATAATCTTTTTATGCGATAAAATGAACAATATCATGATACAATGAGTTTAAGGTTATGTGAACGTGGGAATAAAATTTCAAAACCACACTTTATATACTATAAATTTCGTGTGATGAATTTTAATGGTGATTGGCTATACCCAATATATATGTTCAATTTAGTCATTTTAGGGAGTCTGAAGATAAAAATCTATGGTTATTGTTTCAAATTTCTATTCTGGTATGGGTAATGGTTGTAAAATACACTAAGACATTGTCTTCTCAATGTTAACAAGAAATCATACCAATAATTATTGTAAAAAATCTATGGCTTCTATCTTCATAGAATCCCACTTGAATGAATAAATGAAATATCAATACATCTTCGTACTTCAATGATGAATAAAGAATAATAATCAATGATCTAAATCTATCATTTATTTTTTACAATTAGTATTGAAGGGACCTATACATATGTCCTAAATATTATAATTTCATAATAATAAATATTAAATATAGGAATAGTTATGGACATATATGGAACTATATCATCATTATGTGTATCATTAATCTTCACTTGGATAGATGGTTGTACACTCATTTCAGAAAGAAAAAACATATCCCATTCATTCTGGATTTCCATAACCAACGTTTAAAAATATAAAAATATTTTATATTTTACCATACTCATCCTGGATAATATAGAATGATCCTTTAGACTCAAAACATTAGATACCTTATTCTCTTTCTTATGGTTGTAATTTATTGATTAGTCATAAACAATAATTGGATCTAACCATATTTTATGGAGCATGTTCAACACTATTTTTATGATTATTTAATTTAAAATTTTTAAATTGATATATATAAATATATTACAATTTTATCCATAGTGATAATTCCACTATATAATTAATCAAAATATTACCTCAACTCACTCAATATTATGTGTTAGGTAATATTTCTCATGAACCAGGAATTTTTTTAGAGAAAAAATCTATAACCATGTCATTATTCATTATAACACATCCAAATCCATTCATGGATGCATCATTGAATATTTCCAACCCTTCTCCATATAAGGGTAATTTAAGAATATTTTTGATGGCTAATCATATCTTCAGTACTGTTAAATTTTTCATTAATTCAACTATTCAGAGGAACATGAATCCAGTTTTAGATAACATGGTGATTGGATTAGATAATTGTGAGAAATTATAAAGAAAAAAATCAATAATATCCATAAAAAACAATCGAATATCATTTAAAATGGATAGTATAAGAATAAATTCAACATAAATATTCATTAATGGACCACCGATATACCATATCTAGTGATTATATCACCCAAATATAAAACATTTTTTAACCATAATTTACACATTGTAAATTTTTCTTATATTAATCCTTCCTTATGATCTTTAGTATACTTATCAAGTTATATTCACTCCCTTACATGATCATTTAATATATTAAAATATCATATATAAATAATATCACAAATTTATTAAAGAAATATCTAAAGACTATTTTCATTAAATCTGTGATGAACGTGGAGGAATTAGTAAGACCAAATGACATCACTATATAACAATAGTGTTAAAAACATTTATGCAACATTTTATAGGTTATATAAAACATATTTAATCTCAAATTATGTCATATATAATTAATATAAACCTTGGAATAGTATTAATCTCTGTTTAATTCATCAAAGAAGTTAAAAATATGGGTATGTACATACTTGTTTCTCATTTTACTCTTTCTCAGTTCATCGTAGTCAATACAGTGTCATATAGATCAATCATAATTCTTACCAAATAGAATATGTTCACCCCAAGGTTACACACTATCCAAAATAAATCCCTTTTTATGGATATTTTATATTTTATTGTTATATTATTTAAATTATATTAGAGAAATTATATATAGATTATTTGAAAAAGGTGTGAATCCAAGTGTCAGATCTACTGAAAAATCAGATTCATGACTCAAAGGAATAAGATTAACCTCTTCCATAAACACCTAAAAACACCAATAAAATAGGTGTTTCATAAATTTTGGGTTTCTCCCCAACCAAATGAGATAAACAATTCATTTTATTATGAATAGATACCCATAAATAGGGTGCAATATCCATTGTAAGATCATATTTATCATCACACTATTAGACAATAACATGCTGGTTTGGGATATCCAATATTACATCATTAAATTTAAATTGATGTGGAATTTATATAGGAAAAAATAATTCATTCCAAAGATAAAATCAAATTAAATTTGAGGGATAATAACATTATTTTCAAGAAATATATTTCTGGAAGCTTTAACTGGGGATGAATCGTAGACTTAATATGTGATCATCAAAAAATTAGGGTTTTCAAATTCTAATTCAATATCATATCCTTAAGGATATTAATTATCATTCCATAATTATTTTAATGAAATATATGAAAATATATAAATAATCTCAAAATAGGTTATGGAAATATTTTCAATTACATATAACCACGTAAAAATCACTACTAAATCCTCAATCATTAGTAAAACCAAAATGATTAGCATGAAAATCAATCATCTTTGGACATAGTGATAAATCAATACAAATCAATTATAGGACGTATAAGTCATTATAATTCATTATTAATCTATGAAACCACAGTTCTATCATAAGAAATTAATGGTCATAATGATTTCAAATCATTCATTTTGTTTCTTGAAGATTTTATTAATTTTAAAAACAGATCCCCCGGGAGTGTCAAAATAAGTGTGTAGCTAGGCCCATTATCAATCAGTAGGTGAAAATGAATTAAAAGCCCAATTAACCCTTTTCTAATTTATTACTCCTATGTATATCTAATATAGAAACAAATCCAATTATAGTATCAATATATGTAAGTAATTACTTAGAAAAAATCATTCTTTCCTTTAAAAAAATTCCATGATATTTTCCGATAATTATACATTTCCTTATAGTGATCACTAAAATAAAATTACATATATTTTCATAATTATTAAATAAATTTCAAAAATATATTCCCGGGGTCTGTAAATATCTAATTTATTGGGAGACATTTTACATAGTATTCTCATTTCATGAATGATCTTAAATATATACCATGTGATCTTCCCACAATGTAAACTTCAGAGACCAACAATACTTAAGACAATTTCTCATAACTGGTGGATAAGACACATAATTAAGCGTGATATCATAATATTTTTATGGTATAAAATGAACAATTTCAACAAATTATGTGAATAAGGTT
The DNA here is from genome assembly GCA_963277665.1 of Viscum album. Taxonomy (NCBI): domain Eukaryota; kingdom Viridiplantae; phylum Streptophyta; class Magnoliopsida; order Santalales; family Viscaceae; genus Viscum; species Viscum album. The sequence goes on from OY728157.1 coordinate 1,206,599,258, forward strand.
ATGAGAACATGACACTAACATTTTGAAACCACGCTCTGTGTACTATAGATAATAAACGTGACTGACGACAAAAAGCATGGAAATTCATAAGACAAGATTCAGAATTTAATCAATGAAAATGAGTTGTAAGAACATAAAATTGACATAAGACATATATTTGAGGAATATAAATAATATAATAACATTTTTAACATTTATAAAATGAAATATGTTCACTCATTACATTATTTTAATAATATCTGGTCCTCACATAACCCTGTGAACATGAAATCTAGTTGTATGAATAAATATTTCAAAATGAAATTATGTTAATTCATAATATATTTATCTCATCAATGAAAAATAATTACACAATCTATTTTTGGGAGATATATATCCTACACATCCTTGGTTATAATGTGTACATCATTCATGGTTATAATAAAACCACCATCCTTGGTTAATATGTAACCACCAACCGTGATTATAATTTTCTCATAGTTACATAATGAAAAAAAATGTGTTCGACAAGATGATAAAAAATTAATTATATAAAAACCTAATAAAATAAATTCGTTTCATCAATATTTTATCATATCATGACCCATGGTAAATAAACGGGATCCATAAAAATTTCTTCTTTTTATCATAGCTTAACTCGTTGAAAAAAACATGTTTCATAAATATATACAGATCCTCAATTTTAACCATATAAATAATGAATAAACATGGTGTAATAAAATAATATCCCCATTAACTTATAGGTAAAATATAACGATATTATCTTATATAGAAAATGACTTTCAAATATATTTTGGAACATTTTAGGGAGAAAATATCCATTCCTCTTTGAAAATAACCTTTTAAAAAATAGATTTTAATATAAAATTTTAGAAAGAATTTTCATCTAAAATATTATTTTAAACATATAATTCAACATTTGAATCATTTAGTTGTGTTTATGAATGGAAATATTGTAATTTATGTACATGATTAAACAAATATTCATTTCTTATTTTAAGTAAAAGTCAAAAGAAGATTTTTCATAAAATGATAAGACGATTACTTAAAAAACAATTTGTAATTATTAAAAAATGGGTAAAAATAAATTTAAAACATCTTTTTATAATAACAATAAAAACATTATTTGAAACATTTTTATAAAATATGGACATTTAAGAGAAAGTATTCTCGAATGAAGATAGAAAAAAATTCATTTTTCCTTAAAAACATTCATTTGGACACTTGAGTACACAAAGGGAGGATAATGAATGAAATACATGTATTTTAATGAAATAACAATATTATAAGAAAAAATAATGATTTTAATAAGAAATATATCCTAATATTTCATCATTAGTCACAAAACCATAAATAATCCGTATAAATAAATATATTTCAACATAAAACCATTACCACAACAGTTTCTTTTGATCATAAGCCTCATGAAAGAAAAAAAAATCAATTAAAACATTAAATATCATGAATATAAGTGTATAAATGATATTAAATGGAAAATGGAAAATATAAAAACCACACAAATAAAATGAGTGGTGAAATCATCAAATGTCTCCCAAAGATACAAGGGAGACATGAAATCCTTAACATTAAGTCTAGACATTAATTTCACACGTTCAATCCTACTATATAATAAATATAGGTTTATTATATATATAATAAAAAACCTAAATCATACATATAATACCATAAATTATTTAAATAGGACCTTTTATAACTTCTTTAATAATAATTAATTATTAAAATAACATTTTTTGTATTAATTGCTTGGTTTTTCATGTATATTTTAATTTGGAACATTCATCCATTCTACTTTGATAATTTTTTATTTAGATAAATAATATTTACCATGATATAAATATAATATATATTTATTTATATATTTATTTATATCATTACATAATATATATATATAGATAGAAAATTAATTACACCATTCGTGGAGATGGTAGGTCATACGAAGGCCTGAACACTGCTTGCATTTCCTTGATTGAATGGCTAAAGGAAGGTAAAAACTAAATCACCATAATATATTTATTATTATATATATATATATATATATCATATGTATTCATTAAATTTATCCCTATTTACTTCTATGTTAATCATTTTAGAAAAATAAATCACATCACTACATAAGGAGGTAATTCTCCATATACATAAAAGACATTATCATATTTCCACATATTAAAATGTTGAAATGTGTATGTGATATTATAATTTAAAAAGTATACATATTTTATTAACATAATATAAATAATTTAAATCTATAATTATATCCATTGTGATACGTGGTGATAGAAAATCAATTACATTAGTTCTCCATGCAATAGTTAACTTTACAAAAGATCCAAAGTTTTATTCTAATTTGATTGAAATGTATTTGGATATAAGTTATTAAATAAAAAATAATAACATCCCATTATATGTTATATATGGTTTTTATTATATTTTAAATATTATAACCTGAAGGGAAGCGGTAAGAGAATATGTGAAATGAAAGAGCATAGTGATGATAATTACATTCTCGGGGATCTAACTCTTTTAGATCTCATATTATAAACATTGGGGGTATAACATTGGGGATGAAAAATCACACTATAATTTGGATAAAAATTTCGGGGGTTTTATTTTTTAGTTTTTCACTAATCCAAATGTATTAATAATTTTCAATATGTTTTTGGATTAAATTCCCCTTAAAAAATACGGACGAGTATCATTTTTGTAAATACCCAAAACTATTCAATAATGGGAAGTCTCTCTCAGTATAGGTTCTATAAATATTGATAAATATTATATTTTATATATGATATGGTCAAGAAAAACTTTCAACACATGAAAAGACACATTTTTAAAACATGTTATTCCCTTAACCTCTATGTTTTCTAATATTTACTATGATAATTTTTACCACGGTAACTCATCTATATTTATTTAATTAGGTAATTTATCCTTTAAGGATAAAAATACAATTATTTCTTTAGTTATTTTGTTTCCACCAAAATAAAATGTTAAGTAAATTTTTTAAATAAATATATTGTTTTTATAAATATATTTTCTACAACATGTGCATATTTCACGCAAAAAAACAAGTTTTAACTAAAACTGTGATAATAAATTTTTTCTTTTTTTAATATTATTTATGAAAAATTTTTAATTTGGAGATAAAATATAATATATATTATTCTAGTTCCTTGTTTTGAAATCATTTCTTCAAATTAAATTCTCATAGGTGGATAATTCTAATTTCAAGCAAACCCTACAAATATAATTAAAATGTTATTTTCCCAAAATTCAATTTTAATAATTATGTATCATTTTTATATCAAAACTGAACCTATTATTTATTAAACTAAAATAAATTGGAATGATAATATTATTTTTTAAAAATTAAAATCTTTTTACTATTTTAAAACAAAATTTTAAATATCAAATATTATAATAAAAAAGTTAATTTCAAATAAAATTTGTATTTTTCACTAATCATAAAAAAGTTAAACATTTTAGAATGATAAAAAAATTGACCCTAATAAAAATTTTACATGTTTAATTAAAATAATATTTTCTTTTTAAAAAAAATGAAATTTGAGAAAGGTAGTTTTTTCACAAAAAGGAAAAAACTTATTTTAAGATAACAGTTTTTTAAAGAAAATAAAGGCATTACTAAAATTTAAGAAAATTTTTTCATATGTTTTCTATATATTAAAATATTACAAATAATTTTATATTTAAAATTTTTTACTATTCATACTGTAATGTATAATGGCTATGTAATAATTCTTATGTGGAAGATATAATACAAATAGTATTTTTTGGTTTTCTAAAACACGATGTCGCATGTATCAAAAATTATAGACGAAGATGATTTTATTTTCAAAAAATTTGTCATTAAATTTAAGTATGTTAAAAAATTTCCCCTGACTATATCATCTACTAATCAGATTAACTTGGAAGTGATTAATGTTATATTGGACAAATGAATTTGAATAATGTTTTTGTGGAACTGAAAAAGAGATTGGTCACAAAGCATAAACATACATTACATTATAAGGGAGAAAATATTGAAATATAAAATTATTCCAAAATGAATGGATTTGTGTGAATCATCCTGAAAAATAAAAGGATAATTTATTACGACTCATGAAAAATAAAAACACATGATTAAAATTATCTAATATGAGATTCAGATTAGCGGTGCTGATAATGTCATTGATTATTTGATGATATTATTTTTAAAGAGAAAAGTATTATATATATAGATAAAAAGATATTAAAATTTATATTCACATTGAAGGAATTGAATATACCCCAAGGAAGATAGTTTTAATTTGTAAAATATTATATATGCTCAATATATTTCCACTTGAGGAAGGGAAATAATGTTGTTGACAATCTAAGAAGGAAATATCATTCTACTATATCCCAAATAAGGATTGATAATTAACTAACACTCACAAATATTCATATGATTTATATTGAATTCATAATTGCATGAGATAAATACTATCATTATTAATTGACTAATCAAACATTAAATCTTATAAAGATCAAATAAGGCTAAAAATATTATGCTTGGATATAAAAAATTTATGAATATTCTAGATATCAACATTAATAAAATATCGAGTTATATGTTTTGAAGCATGTATATGTTTTAGATAAAAACCATAACTAAAGTGGGAACTCTTGTATACTACTCAAATATTATAATTATCTATTCATCAAATAATAATAATGATGTATATAAATCTATAAGAAATATTGTAGGACAAAATGAAGAATAGAATTAAGGAATACATATCATATCTCATGGTATACTAGAAATTTTGTGCAAAATAACAAATTTATAAGGGTATATTTCTACTAGTAACCTTACCATTATGGAAATGGATGACATCAACATGAATTTCATCATATGACTGGACAAAATCTCCATATTCCATTTAGTTATTTGTGTTGTATTCTATCTCTATATAAATTCATCACATTTTAATTTTAGAGAAGGATATATTTCCTATTAATATCTCACAATGATATAAATAAGGGATTATATATGTTCTCATAGATTATCATTATCCATATTATTTTATTGGTATATGATGCGTTTCTCGTGATTTTAAAGAATTAATTAGAATGAATTCAAGTTAATGATATGTTTTAAAATATCACATCATCCTTAGATAGATGATAATTCTTCAAGGGAAACTCATCCTCTATTAGATATATCGATTTGGTATTTAATGTATTTACAAGGATATTAGGATCAAAACCTCCTATAGTATAAATCTCATATAAAAAACATATATTCTATAATTTAGAGGGTACTAAATGAGGCTCTATATGGGAAAATATGGAGGGCTCTATCATGCTGGAATAGATTTTGATAGAAGAAGTTAAAAGGTCCTAACCATGTATAAGAAATTATGGAGAGCGTTTTAACTGTAAATTGGATTGTGAAATTTGAACAAATTTGATATAGTATCTTTGTAGATAATCATTGAAATTACATAGATTTTAATGTTCTGATAATGAATTCCCTTAAATATCTCTTTATTACAGTATTATGAGATTTGTGAATAAAGGGAATTTTATCCCTTGGTATATCAATCCCTTAAAGATCCATATTCATGTATGGGTTTAGTGTTATGACTTATAACATATATGAAGCCTCTTCTAAGTGCAGTATGTGTTCCATTTATCACTTTTGAGGAAACATATACTAGAACTTTTACAAGCACTAAACCCGAATGTTTTACAAATAGAATATGATCTCTCATATGAGGGAAAACCAATTGAAATTCTAAATCAAAGAGATAATGTTTTTTTGAACCATAATAGTCATATCATCTATGTTATATAGAGAATTCATAAATTTGGAGCAGCTACAAGGGATCCTTTGGGTGTAATAGGGAAAAAGGACTTTCACCTTTTTATTTATTTTATAAAAATTTTAATCAAAACATTATTTTTTTATGGGGGTAGAAATTAATGACCAAAGTATTTCCACCTTAAATAAATACCATGTTCGATGAATTTCTCAATATGAATGTCCAAAACAAAAACAAATAAATTCCATTATAAGGAATACATGGAATTGTAAGTTATAAATGGTGATAACAGAATTAAGATATATATATATATATACGTTTCCATAAAATAATAACTTGTCTCGAGAAATAATGAATCTAATAAATTATTTTTCTAAAATTTATTTTTTTCCAAATATAATATATTTTTATATGAATACAGGATTGAAAAAATATTATTAGTAATTTATATGGAAAATAATTAAAATACCAACCCTCATTTTCTTATAAAAACAATATTAATATATATTTTATGTTTAAATTTAAAAATAAAAAGATAAATTTTAGAATGATAATTTTATAAAATTTACATTATGGTTATATTTTCTATGGAAATATTATCAGAAGATGAATTTATTGGATTATTTAAATCATTATTTTTAAGTGAATAATGGAAGATACAGTCTTTGCAAATCACATGACTTTTGTGACATTATTTTAAATAAGTATATATTTAAAATTTATGAAACCATTTTCAATAAAAAAATAATCATTTTATCTGCGACTTAATAATTTACATTTTTTTGTTCTATTTTATAATCCCATATTTGTAATTTTATAATTTAAGTAATTGTTTTCAAAACCATATTTTTAATAAATTATACATTTTGTATTTTAAAATAAATTATTATTACTTTTCAGAAATTAATAATAAAAATGGTTTTCAAATTCATATTCATAAGGTATAAATAATATAATCAGTCCTATTTTATTTTTAGGTTTAAAGGTTTAATTAATATCGTAGAAACTATTTACCATCCTAAAAACCAAAATGGTACAAATGAGTAACCTCGCAGGTAATGTTGATAATATATTAATATCAATTTTTAATTTTGTAATTAGGTTAATATTGACATTATATCTTCTCCTATCCATTATTTTTATATTTTAGAAATTTTTTCTTTTATAGTTTTATTCTATTATTAATATATTTTATTTATTTTCGATATTTTCACACATTTTTTCTTTTAAAAAGTAAACAACTAACCTCATTTCCCAACGAAAAAAACTAGTTATGATAGGAGTAAATTGTTACCAAAATTCTTCCTCATTATTCTACCCAAATCAAATTGGTTTGGTATTCTCAAAATACCATCCCTCAATTGTATAATTCCTTTATAATGTAGATAATCAACGATTTTAGGAATAATTTCTTAAACTACATTTCTAATATTTATTTTTTATAATATTTTATTATCCCAAAACTTTTATTTCACTATATTATAATGTTAACATCAATATATTTTTTATAAAATTATGTTATTATAATAATGGTACAATCCTTAACCACAATCCCTTTTTCCATTAAAAAAATTAAAATGTCAATTTTACCTTGTGAGGACTATGACCTCCACAAATAAAGGTGACATCTTATTTACATTAAAAAATGGACTCCTTTAGTTTATATTTGATGACTATATAGGATATATGTATATATATGTGTGTGTGTGTGTGATATATATCATTAATATTATTATAAAATTATGGCAAAACATTAAATATGCGTTATATAGATATCCATCGATATATATTAAATAAACTAAAACAAATTCATCCTAACTTATGTCTTCATAAAAAATGACTAAAAATCACATATAATTGAATAATAACTTTATATTCCTTTGTAAAAAAATATTATTGTACATTTAATTATTATTTAATTAATATCATGGGAGAAAATGTTTATCATACTCACTTTTATAAACATATCTTAAAACATAAAATATTATCAACAACAAATGTTGAAAAGTGATTAAAATGATCTAACACATGAGGATAATTGTAATTAATTATGTGAATAAATTGAAATATACAAAAATAATGTTTTAAATAAGTAATTTTTATTTTTATTTTTAATATACATGAGATTAGATGACTTTCATGGAAATTAACGGTAATGTTAAGGGACCTGGTAACTAAAACTCTATTATTTGAGTAACATAATTTTTTTTACAGAAGATCATTTTCCAAAATTTTCTATTTTGAATAATGTTTTATATTTTTTTCTAAGGGTAAGAGTATTTTAACCAAAAGTACAATCCTTATGTTTTTTATTTTCAGTTTTCTTATAAAAAACACGGAGCCTTTTGGAAAAAAAACAAAAAACTATGACTTTTATTATTATGAATAGATATTGTTTTGAAAATATCTACACATTATTTGGTTTTAATTGTTTTAAAATAATATATAACTAATTAATTAATTTTTCTACCTACATTTTATTCAATTATATGATTATTTATGGTGATAAAGAACCTGGTGTAAAATTATTTAATTCATGAGGTTATTTTATACCATTTAAATTGTTTTTGAAACAACATTTTTTTCATTGGTACATTATAAAAATGAATGATATCCATTTAGTTTTTTTAATCATATTTTATTTCCATAGGATCTTTAGGATTTTAAAATCGAGTTATTTTTATATGGAACACATATGTATGGATGATTCAAGGGTGGGGTTATATATAACCTTCTAATTAATTAGTTAGAATTTATTTCCTCATAAGAAATATATTCATGAGTAAATTTTATTTTCTCATAAACATGGGAAATAGATGATCGGATCATCAATGCAATGTTACATGTAATAATTTATGTTCTATATTTAATATAATTTATTCATCATAATCATCTGTTTTAATAGAGTGTCTCATGAAAGTAATTTTACTATATTTAATGTCTATTACCCAGTTACAAGATGTTATTCATTTGTATGATCCCATGATTCATGTTCTATGTAAAATAATCCAAGTATATGTTTATAATAATATGCATCTGGATTAAACAATATTGGATTTATGTCCTTGTGGATTTTTTTAGGGTAACTTTTGTTTTATGGTTATAAATCATGAGGATATATAATTTCTCAAATGCTCTTTTTTTATTGTTATTATGAGTTCATCCTGGATGAAATGTTTATTCACCCCAATATTTTTTAGCTCTCCCATTTATTAGATTTTAATTATCCAGGTTATTATCTTGAGTCTTACTAATGAGATGTAAAGAATATGGAAATGTATACTTCCTTTAAATAGAAACATTCTTAAGGGTTTTAATATACTGTGATTGTGTATCTAGTCTCTAAAGACACTGGTCATATTAGTTATTAGTATATTATTCTTTATAAAATGTAATGTTTATATCATGTAAAATATATAAAAAAAATTCATTTTTATCATTGTTTTATATAATATATTTATGGTGTTTATCTCTTTTATCATTTCATATGGATTCCAGAAAAGTGGAATACATGAATAACAGTGAAATGTCATGGCCATTTAGAAGGAAATTAAAATAAAAATATACTTATTAATTCATCAAAAATATATTAATCTCCCTTTTTATTGTCTTACTTGTGTATCCATTCATCATGAAACCCCTTTTTTCTCCTCCTACAATGTAAAATTTTCGTAAGAATTTTTTTAAATTTCCACCAACTACTTATTTCATTAATAATATAAAACATATTAATTAAAAAAAAATTCACACCAAAAAGAAAAACCATATGATTTTAGTAATAATTCCCATTTAGGTAAATATTATTTTTAATATATTTTTTCATAGACTCCATCAAACTAAAACAAATAGTGTAAATAATTATTAAGATAAAATATTATAATAGATGATAAACATTAATATATTATGGAATTTAATAATGAAAAAATATGTGGTTTTTAATCCAGTTATATTATTATTGATATATATATATATATATATATTTAGGTGACACATTTTTGACCTCCATAATTTTTCATCAGACCCATTTATATCATAGATTTTAGAAGTATGAATCATAATTTTTATGGGCTTATAAGTAACATTATTAAAGGATAATGGAATGGATTAGGTTAATTTTAGTTGGGTTTTAGCCATAATTGGATCTCTTCATCTTATATTATATTTTCAATATATTTTTTGTTCCCCTTATCCAAAAAAATAGCATGATATCCTTTCCATCATGGCAACTCAACCAAGGGAACATATTAAAGATTCCTTAACCTCACCCTGGGAGACAACCTACAAACCAGACAAGTGTATAGTGTCTGGTGGATCATATCTCATTAATTTAGCACACGTGGTGCATTTAGGTATTCCGAGTAAAGTAAAGGAATATGAGGGTGTGGCCAGTTGGAGAGTGGGTGTGTGTGTTGTTGGTATTCACCTTGCTACCGGCTAGAGCATTGGATGATGTGGAAAAACTTATTAAGAGAAGACAGATGAGGAACTAGATTGATTTTGGAGAGGAATATGGCCCAAAACTATTTTTTTGAAAAAATATGACATCATTGAATATTCTCAATCAAGCTGATCTAAGATATCTGACCACCAAATGTGATTTTATTTAGCCTCCAATTTTTGAACACACTTCATACACCAATAGTTTTCCACAAAGAACCACACCGTAGGATCCCATGACTCGAAAATTCAATTAATACCATGTTATCATTCACTAATGATCATGATTGAGATAGGTGAATCATACCTGATATCTCAAATCCAAGTAAGTGGCTTCACTTTTTATGAAACAGATTAATAAATCATGTGAATCTATCAAAATATGTGAAATAGATTATGAAATCAAATAGATACAACCACTATTCCATCAAAGAAGTGTGAGATTTTGAATAAAGGCATTCATGTGGTCAATATTATGTAACATTATTAATAGACTTATCACGTGAATGTTTACTAACCCAATATGAGATTGAATTTTCTATCACCTTGGACCATATGCCTTCAAGGAGATAACCCAAAAAGTGATTGTGAAACCTAGATATCAGCCAAAGGAATTGATATAGCCAGTCGATAATAGAATGAAATTGACAATGTGATCATAAGAAGTCAACAAGAGAATATCAAAGGATTATGAAATTGAATTTTTATGATATCACTAGGGAAACATCAAAAATAGTGTATCTACTATGATGTAAGAGGATTCCCTATTTTGTAATTTTTGTTATTTTATCACATTATGTCACCAACTATTGACAAAATTTAGGTCATGGATATGTTGAGATATCATGTGAATCCTCAGAAGCAATCATGTTGAGTCTTCATTTTTTTTCCTATACCTCTTCATATGAATAATAGGAAAGCCATGGTTATGGTTACGTTGAATAAATTACAAGTTCAAAAACAAATCCTTCATGTAGAATATATCATTCAATAATCATATTAAATCCTGATATGTATCATAGATCTTGAGATCGCGTGATGTTCATAATGAAAAATTTCTCACCACCTCGGATTGCTGCATACGACACCCCTGCTGTGATATGGGGCACCGCCTTTGGAAATCTTCCACCACTATAAACCATATTACCCATAAAAAATTAACATATATGAGTGGGAAAAGAAGGATAATATACATATCGGTAAGTAGTGAATTAACATAGGAAAATTCATCTACTTACTCTAGATATTATCTCTATGTAACCACAAGACACACATCGTGATAATAGAATATGGGATGCCTTTGAGATATGTCAGTGCATGATCATCTTATGATCACACAAACACATGAAAAAAACATCCCATGAAACCTCTATGAAGAAAAAACTTCACTTATCCTTGAAAATATATGGAAATGTATCTATATCAAGTTAACACCCCTCATTAACATGTAGATTTGAGGAACCTGAGAAGTGGTGGACAAGAAATTCTTCCCAGTAGTTTGGTAGAAGGGACCATGAGCACCTCTAGTTTCATAATGCATTAATGTATCCCTGTATTTTAATTCCTCAATATTTATACCCCTTTACATACACCCCATTATTACATGGTATCCTCATAGTGACTTCTTACCCTCATCCTTGAATCCTTTCCACTGATGTGACCCTAATACACAACCCCTGCACATTGCAGAACCCATTATAAGGCCCCCTATGAGGTCATAAAAGTTTCTTGAACAATTTCAAATCATTTTATGCAATCATCAAGGACCCATTGACATGTATATATCCCTAGACATGTCATTCATGGCATAAAATTACCTTCAAAACCCTCAGGTAAGCAATGTGGACATCGATGGGGAGGATCCCCTGTGATTTGACCACTCCATGTAAAATGGCCTTATCATGAATGAGAACATGGGGAATATCCACCATATCACCATGAAAATCTATAGATGATCACTCTATGACATGTTCATGATTATAGACATGTTCTTGAGAACCAGTTAGGTTACCCTCAAAGGATCAAGTTATCACACGACTTATTGGTCTCATGATTCCCCCATTCAGCAATTTTCATATTATAATTGTCATGTAATAGCCCATAGACCTGTCAGAATTGATCATGGGAGGACCTACCGAACAAGGTAGTTTTATATTGCGATAACCTATAGAAAATATATGATGACCATGTTATAGCTTATGAAAAATTATGGTTTTCAAAGGTAAAAGCCCCAAATACATGATCTTTTATCAAGTGAATCATTTGGTACATTTCAAGAAGACACCCATAGATGTATCTTCTATATTAGAACAACACCCTAAACATTTCAGGTATGGAATCAATTCATGTATCGTAGATTATGAAGATGTTTTGAGCATACATGTCAACTTTATCAAGTATAAAAACATGGATATACACTATTTAAACCATCATCCATGTGCCTTCATCCAAGCACACACTTTATAAGAGAAGTTTACTTAATGAGTTAGGGTTACTTAGTATTTTGACCCTATTTAGTTCATTCTCTAGGATGGTCCTTCCATGTCATTCCAAACATATTAGACATATCATTCATGTTACATCATAAGATAGTATGGTACATGTATTTTAAAATTTAGTTTCATTGATATTTTATGAAGTAGAGAACACCGAGTTTTAAAACGTAAAATACAATTAAATAGGACCGTGGGAATAGTAATGTGAGAATTTTGAATAGTAATATGACGAATAGAATAGTTAAATTACCTTTAAAAGTATAAATAAAATTTATGTATATTATTAATGAAAATATAATATATTTATATAATGGAATAATAAAATAAATGTCTTAAAATGATAAATTAATTGTAGGTATGTTTTTGAATCATTAATGTTTATTTACAATTAAATCATTTACATAATAAATTTTATGAATATTTCTTTTCATAATATAGAATTATAATTAATATTTTTTGAACTTATAATTATAATATATATTTATGTTACGTTATTTAATTTTCCAATGTGTCAAAAAATAATTTATAAATTTATAATTTTTATTATTTAATATATTATGATTTTAATTTGAAACTAAATTTCTTATATTTTGCAAACAATTTTTTAAAATTTTATTAAATTATATAAATTTATGCATTGAACAATTGTTAAGGTAAATTTATGTTATTTTAATAAAATAATTGAATTCTTTGAAAATAGTGAAATAGAATAATTTTTAGTATAAGCTAAATACATGAATTATTGAGTCATAGATCATGTAAGAATGTCATAAACCAATAATATCAGACTATACTACATTATTTTAATATATTTAATGATAATTCTCAAAATAATCAATTTCTTTAGACAGAATATTATACAAATTAAAAAACAATATTGAAAAAAGAACCCCTCTCCCCCACTAATAATACAACCACTCACCACCCCCTCTCCTCACAACTAAAAAGTCATGAATATTATACAATTTTTACCCAATACCTCTCCCAAACCTCTATTAATTGTTCTAGTGTTGCTAATCTCTAACAAAATTTCATTTCAAAGATCCTTCAGTAGATTCTCAAGAAGAGTATTTTAAGAGTTAAAATCCCTTATCATTCTCTTATTTTCCTTTCGATTTATTTTATTTTTTTTATCCTTTACTTCCCACCTTTGTAAAAATATTAATTATAACCACAATATAATTTATATAAATTAAATCATGTATGATCATTTTAAATCCAGACTCAATTCTTTTCTCTTATCCTTTTTATTCTAAAAATGAATATACCATGCGTGTGGTGCCAATTTACCGCCTTTATGGATGTTGAGTTTTCATTTTTCAATTATACATCCAAGGATGGTCGTAATACGATTTTTTTGGTTAAAATGAAATAATATATTCATTAAAACTTATTTGGTTATTTGTAACTTGTTTATATAGAGAATATTAATTAATAAAACAGAACTAGTGCGTGATGATCAATAAAACACCAAAATAACCAAAATGGTTATCATTAACGTTTAATATGATCACTCATCCTCATATTAAAAAAAATAAGACAATTAAATATAATATAATATAATTTATATCATAAAATTACAATTCTAGATTATTATTCCCATTTTACTTGATCTTATATGCGTGTATACAACTATACCTATCACAATTAACAAGGAAACAACCACATATAATTGATGAAATTGAATATTATAACTCGCAAAAAGGCCATAAATGATCAAAATAAAATTATCATGAATTAAATAAATGATATATAAATTCTGAATTAATTTATTAATGTATCTAATATCATTATTCAGGATTTTGAGTGCAAGTGGAGAACACTATCGGACATAATGTAAGTGATTCTTTCCGAACCTCCATTTCTCATTCGGGTTACACATTCACTCAGTTTACCCCAATATAATTCTAATTTATATCTATATTATTGTCATAAATTTGATATATGTCTCCCAAACTCTTTCATTCATATCATTTCAAAATTCATTGATCAGTATATAAATTTTTATAAGGATCTATTCTCAATTCCTCCCAAAAAAAACCCAATCTAAAGGGAGAATCCCAATACCATACAGATTTTAAATATACTCCATAATATATTTTAATGGACCCTTATTCTTTTGACATCAGTAATTTCATCATAGAAAATTATCTTAGTCCATTTTTCGTTTTATGAAAACAATAATGCATTTTCTACTTTAAAGGAACTTGTATATTTTCCTTTAAACCCCACTGAAGTGACTAATTCCTAATGAACAATATTTTTCATGTTTTCACATCATCTGGATGTAATATATTACTGAAAAATTGTTTCATTTATGTAAAATTTTATTTTCTGGGATTTATAGGTTTACAGTCTAATTTTATGTGAAATACAAATAATTTTTTCCAAATGAACTCTTCTTTACAATGTAAAGAAGTTTATCTCATTTTAGGAATCCTATATGATTTTAATAATGTGTTTTTTATCTATTTAAACATAATCTATTGATTCATATGATTATTTGTGATTTATATACAATAATATCATCAAACATATTTTATTAAATTTTTTGTGATGAGTTTTACTATGGATGTTCTATCTTGATACTATTAACCATATTACTCAGATTAGTTGGTGATTTTGATTACTGATTGGGGAAAGGAATTTACAATGCGTATATATATATTTTTTATGTTCCACCACACTAATATAAATAATGAATTTGACTTAGTGAGTGATGTTTGAGGAATGTTATATCCCTTGATGCTTTAGTTTCCCTCATTCGACAAAATAGATATGGATTTCGTCGCAGCCTTGCCCATTTATTCTCATATATGGATTTTCACAATTCCATAACCATTTATTTTCCAATTTTGTAGATGAAGACTTGAAAATATCTATCATATTTATTTCATTATGGATTCCCTCAAAATTATATTAGTGATTGATAATGAATATGACTATTAGTCTAGTATAATAATTATGTTTAAGATTCATGTGATTATTTATATGGAATTATTTATTCAAATTTTTGTCCTATAATATTATTATCATGATTATGTTTTAATGGAATGTGTTTTAGTTACCAACCTTAAATTATTCAATACTTTTATTTTTGATATATTATACTATATTATTTTCTTTTACTGAGAATCTATGATCACCCATTTATTATATTTTATTTTTCCCAAGGAAGAGAATATGTATTTTATAAATGATGTGAAAGGATAATATTGGAGTGTATGGGAGTTTATAATAGAGTTTCTATATTTTATTTCTTTTAATGTTGTAATATAATAAGTTTATTTGAATTTGTTTTACCAAATATAATAAATTATTTGGGCCATTGGGATGTTATTTCCTTGTTTATAATACCAATGTAATAAAGTGAGGCACCAGCTCTATGTTACTAGGGATTGGGTCTTTGTAGTTGGTATCATCGCAATTTCATTAAAAACCTTGTAAAATTGATTTAGAAAACATAGATTATGGAAAATAACCATAAGATATACATTTAGGTTAAGTATTAATGAACATCCTATAATTATGGTAAGGTATAGATTATGCGCGTCTTCCAGGAAATTCATCAATGTATGGATATTAAAAGTGGAATTGGTTATGGAATATATTTACATATGGGTAACTACTATAAAAATGTTAATAGGGCCTATATCAGTGTAACCTAGTAGGACACAATGACCATAAATACGCAGATTCTTCGATACTCTCATGAGATATTATTTGAATAATTTACATTTTCATTATAACCCATTATAATGGATTTAAAATTAAATATTCCACAAAGAAACAATGTTTATGACTATGAGATTAGAATATAAGTAAATTTTTTAATTCATGTCAAATTTTTCTAGTTTAAAATTATTCATTCTGATAAATAATATAATTTAGTGTATTCTATTGTTTGGAAATGGCACCCCATGGATGGAATGAAAACAATATCAATGCATGTATTATATGTAGGGATTTCTCTACTGTGAAATATAATGCTGTTGGTGAAGGATCAAAATCTGGAGATGATCAAATTATAAAAATACTGGGATAGTTGACTATGGTTACAAACAATAACCTTACCCATATAGAGCATCCTAAACCACAACATATAGAATCAATGTTAGACAACCTTATACAACATTAGCCTCTATTATTCAATGGTAATGCTAATAAATTTGTAGCTAAGTAATGGAAACGTTCCTTGAAAATATATCACTCTCATTAGAATGTAATAAAAGGGAGAAGGTTATCATGGTTGGTAATCATATCAAATGATAGGTTTATCAATGGTGGTCCTTGGTTCAAAACAGCTTGGATGAAGAAGAAATATCAAATATGGAATGGAAGGATGTGAAGGAATTTTTTTTATAAAAATATTTCCTTCTCGAACAGAAAGAAGGTGTTTAGAGATAATTACTGAGTAAGAGATAAAAAATAATTAAAACATTTCCATGTGTAAAACCAAATTTACATAGTTATGAAGTCATGCTATGGATTACAAACATAATCCAAATATCATGATTGATCGACTATTTGATGGTTTAAACCCATTCTTATAATGGTTAATTATCTTATAAACATTATAACTATGTGAATATATAGTTTCGTGTTCTATCAAGATAGACAAATAATTCTATATGTCTTATGACTTTTAATTAAAACAATATATGTAGTGAGTAAAAGATAAAATAATTGATAAGAGAACAATAAAAAGGTGAATTATACAATCTGTGATACTTGAGGAAGGAAACACTATGGCTAGTATATAAAAGGAAAATGATTTTTTTATATTATTGGAGTGAAAGGACACCAAGACCTTGATTTCAAGGGAAAGAAAGAATGAACTAATGTTCAATAATATAATAATAGGGAGATCAAATTCTATGAAAAGGATTATCCAATTAATCCAAGAAACGTTCCCCAGAAAAGTACAAGGGATCAAAGACAATTTTATTATATCAAAACAACTAAGGATGAAGTCCCTAATGATGTGGTGACTAGTACATTAATTATATCATCAAATTTCATGAAAATTGTATTTTATTTGGTATCATCACATTACTATATATCTTCCCAGTTTTCTTTAAAAATAAGATATTTCCAATTCACCTTAACAATGTAGTTTTTATTAAAGACACATAGTGGAATCCTTATTTACAACCAATATGTGTTGATCAGTTCCTATTATAACACAAAATCATGATCTAATTTTTTATTTTATCATTATACCTATGGTTGATTTCGATATAATTATATCTATGGATTGGATTCCAAAATATAATTGAAAAACATATTTCAAAGTGAATGAAATTATTATTCATGATGATGGATTAAAATTCTCTTCTTTAGAGGGGGGAGTTCTTCATTTGAGTCATATCTGGTTTGTCCTACTATATCTCTTCTAAATGAAATTCTTCCTGAAGAAGAGAAAAAATAATTTATATCTAAGGGAAGAAAAATTCATATTGAAGATGTAAATATTTTACAAGAATATATTTATTTATTAATAGAAAATTTACTTGGACATCATTTAGAGTGAGATGTTAAGCTATCTGTTGATTTGATAACTAATGTAATTGCAATATCAAATACTACTAATAGAATTTCTACTATGAAATTAGTGGAGCATGTGAAAAAATAGAGTGGAGTACTATGGGATTTATTCTCCCAAGTGATTCTCTATGGGGAACCCTTGTTTACTCTCTTAAGAATGATGATGGATCCATGAGGCTTCTCAGATACTATATAGAAATCCATTCTATTATAATAAATAACAATTATCATCTTCCTTACATTGATGATTTATTTTATCAACTTCATCAAGCTCAATATTATTCAAATATTGATCATTGATCTCGATATCATCAATTGCATCTCAGGAATGAAGATATTCTAACAAAAATATTTTGAAATAGGTATGGAATTTAGGGGTTTATAGTAATTCCATTTATACTGAATAATGTATCCTCTATTGTTATGGATATGGGTAATAGAGTGTTTGAGAAATATATTGATGATTTTTTGTGGTTTTTATTGATTATATATTGATATAATCTAAAATATATGTGGACCTTGAGAATCACCTCAGTATTATGTATCCTGAAAAAAAAAGATTTATACTTTATGTTTAGAAATAGTGGACTCTAACATCGAAAATTCCTTTTCATGGCCATATTGTCTCTATATATGGAATCAAGGTAGTTTTTTTGAAGATAAAGGATGTTTAGAATATTCTTACACCAATGATCTTTACCGAGGTACATAGTTTCATTAATTTAGTGGGTTACTTTTAGAATTTTTTCATAATATTCACTGATTAGAAAACCTATTGACCAAGAATAATCATAAAGTTGTTATGTTTATTTGGATAATTTAATGTTAAGAATAAATTTATAAATTGAATATGAAATTAGTTAAGGTGCCGATTTTGACTCTACTATTTGGAAAATGTGGATTTGTGATTTATAGTGATTCATCAGAAAAAGGACATGGTTTGTACCTTAGGAATAATGATAGAGTTACTTATTATGAATCAAGACAGTTAAAAACTCATTTAAATAATATTCCAATCACATGATCTTGAGTAATTATATTTAATATTCTCTCTAAAGATACGAATAGACAATCTCTATGGTGAATTAATGGAGATATATATAAATCCCAAGAATTTGAAATATATCTTATCACATAAATTACTCAACAAGAGAAAAATATGATGTCTGTATCTACTCGCAGATTATGATTATTCAAATACACTATCACCCAAGGAAGGAAAATAAGGTAGCAGATGCATTGAGCATGAATGAACTATGGGTTCTGAACAAAATGAGAACTGAAAGAGATCATGTGTGCATGAATAAAGTTAATATAGATAATGTAATTATCAAGAAATTTGAAACATCAATACCATCACTACTAAAAAAATGTCACATACCCACGGTTCTAAACCATAGTTATAGCCCCCAAAACGGTGGGTATAGGCTATACCCACGGTTTGGGAAACCGTGGGAATCCAAGCCATCAAGATAGTTCCATAGCCTCTACACACGGTTTTGAAAACCATGTTCAAATATCTATTTATCATGTCATTGAATTTTATCCACCATTTAACAAGCTTCTACCAATGGTTTTAAAACTGTTGGTTTAAAAATATCAAAAAAATCTAAAGATGGTAATTGATCCCACAACCTCCACTTTTCACACTTAACACCAATCCATCTAACCTACCCAAAATTCTTATAATAATATATATCTTTCAATGTAATTATATTAATATTAATCATCGGTTTTAAGAAAAAAAGTCTAGTGGGTTTAGAACCCGCGACATCCACTTCTAATACTCACCACCTCACCACATCACCAACAATAATTACATTAATATATACCTATATTTTTTAAAATATATTAATAAATTTCCGTGTTTAAAAAAAGGATAACGTTAGGTTTTGAACCCCACGTCTGTCCCGAAAACTATCCTGCAACTATCCAACCCAGCTAAACCTCTTACTGTATAATATATCAACACTTATTTGAATATATTATTCTCGATAACTGTATTAGGAAAAAATGTCTCTAATAAGATTTGATATCAAAACCACTGTCTTTACCAAGAAGTGATCCACAAAACAATCTACATGCCTTATGTGTTTTATTATTTATATCTACATAAATATATTAAATAAAACCATGTATATAGGAGGAAAAACCGTGGGTATGGGTTTTCCCGTTAATTTTATTGTGCCCCATGGATTTTTTTGAAGCTATAACAATGGAATGCTATACCCACGGTTTTACCAAACTGTTGGTATATGTCTTTGAAAAAATACCGTTTACCTACTATTTTTCAAAATCGTGGGCATAGGTGACTTTTCCACCATGGTTTTGGAAACCCGTGGGTATAGGTCATCAAAAAAACCTATACCCACGGTTTTGGGAGAAACTTTGGTTATAGTTATAGTATACAAACCTATACCCATGGTTTTCTCAAACAGTTGGTATAGGTCACCCCTATACCCAAATATTTATGCAAAACAGTTTCTATAGGTATATTTTCTACTAGTGTATTTAAATTGGTTTCCAAACCATTATTATTAGAAAGAATTAAATATTCTCAATATGAAGATGATAATTTTCAAAGGAAAATTAATGCTTTAAATGATGGGATGTTGGAAGAGTTTGTGTATTAATTTGGAATTAGGAAATTTTGGATGGTTGATTGTGTTCCCTATATACACGATAAATAATATAGTGTTATTTGATGATTCCTCTATCCTGAGATTCTCTATACACAATCACATCACTATGATGTATATTTATTTGAAGGAAATATTTATGTGGGATAATATGAAGTAGTAAATTGTTGATTATATATCAAGATGATTATTCTGTCAATGGGTGAAGGAAAAACGACAACATTATCATGAATTCATGAATCCTATTATAGTTTCTACTTATAAATGGGATTTAATTACTATGAATGTTATCACTACATTACTAAAAACTCAATGAATGAATGATGAAATATTTGTAATTATTGATCTTCTTAACAAATATAATTATTTCATTGCTATAAGGGAGTATTTTCCCTTATATAACATTGAAAGTCTATAAATTAATTAGGTTTGAAGACTTCATGGAGATCCAATTTCAAATATTTTTGATATTGATCGACAAATTACATCAAAATTAAGAAACATTATTAAAAAATATTTGGATATTGAGATTCATTTGATTAATTCTTATCACCCTCAAACAGACAAGAAACCATTAAGGATGAATAAAACATTATAATAAATGTTTAGATCATGATCACTTTACTTTCATGGAATGTGGGATCAGTATTTACCCTTTTTATAGTTTTCCAAGATCAATTGTCTCCACTCAAGTATTCAAATGGCACTATATGAAGCATTGTATGGATAAAGATGTCATACCCCATCATAATGGGAAGATGTTGGTGAAATGAAGATTGTAGGCCCAGAGATTGTGGAAGAAACAATGATAATTGTTAAAAATCTTCAAACACATATCAATGCTAAACAAAGTATGAAAAAGTGTTGTGCAGATAACCGGAGGGACGATTTAGAGTATCAATTGAGAGATCATGTCTTATTGATGGTATTTATAATGAAGGGTGTTTTATGATTTTCAAACAAATGGAAAATGATTCCTAGATACATTAGAAATTTTTAAATTTTAGATAGAATTGGAGGTTTGGAATTTATTTTGGAAAATCCACCAAAAATTTATAAAGTATACAATGTGTTCCACATCTGTTTGTGGATAATGTAAATTCTTAACCCAATGCATGTCCTCAGTTCTGAAGGAATAGAATTGGGACATGATTTATCATTCTATGAAGATCCTATCCCAATTATAAACAACAAATAATTGGTCTTGAGGAATTGGACGGCTCATATTGTAAATGTACTTTGTAAAAACATAAAATAGAAGATTTGAGGTGGGAATCATAGGATTTTATGATGAAAAACTACAAAAATATTTTTATGAGGTGACAATATATAAATCTCAACTATGTAATTTTTTTATTTGTGGATAATTTAAAAACCCCTGATATTTTGGTTTGTATATTTTAATATTTATAATTTTTGGATGTTTGTTCTTTTAGAAACTCCCAATTTAAAACCGCAATTTCGTATTAATTATGCTAGTTGGAAAAGGAATGTTGGAATTTAGAATAGTAATCTGACCAATAAATTATTATATATACCTATGAAAGTATAAATAAAATTTATTTATATTTTATTTTTAAAAATATATTTAAAAATTAATATTTTTTTCTTATGATTTTAAGACAAATAAATCCTAACCTAATTAATTTTTCAAATTGTCATTAAACAAGTTAAAAATTTAGAATTGGTAAATTTTGAATAAATGATATTTTTATTTAAAAATTAAAATTATCATATATTGAAATTTATATTTATAAAAATGGAATCTATTTTTTAATTCTATACATTAAAAAATGGTAATGGTGAGTTTATTGAATTCATAATAAAAATGTTGATTTTTTAGTGAACAATGAAATATGGTAATTTAGTATATAAACATAATACATGAATTTTGGAGTCCTAGATGATGTATGGCTGACGTAAACCCATAATATCTACTCTATATATTTATTTTAATATATTTAGTGATAGTTATAAAACTATTCATAGTCTTTAGACATATTAATAAACAAATAAATAAAATATTCAAAAACAACCTCTCTTTCCTCCACTATAAATAACACCCCTCACCACCCATTCTCGTCACACACCCAAAGCCTTGAGGATTGTAATATTTATACCCAATAACTATCCCAAACATCTCAACAGTGTTATTTTATTTCTTTTTTCAATCAAAATACAATTTAACTATTTTTTAAAGAGGTTCTCAAGGAGAGGAATTGAAGAGTTGAAAACCCCTTTTATTCTTTTAATTTTATTTCTATTTATTTTCATTTATTATCTTTACATCCTCAGTGATAAATTGAATGATAAAACTATTATATGATATAAGTATGATAAATATATTCTTATTAATGGATATCCACCATGAATTCTATTCACATAATCCTTTTTATTATAAAAATGTAAACAGTGTCTGTGAGGTGATTATTTATGACCATTGTGTATGATGAGTTTTCATTTTTCAATTACTCCTTAATGATTGGTAATGAAACCATTTTTATTGTTAAAAAGAAATAGTATATTTATTAAAACATATATAGTGTTCTATAACCTGTATCTATTCATAAAATTAATTAATAAAAAAACAAACATGGGATGACCAAAAAAATGAAAAACCAAATCTAAACTGTTATCATTAGCATTTTATCAAATTAATCAAGATAATATCTAAATATATTTTTATATAAGACCATTAAATAAAATTTAATTTCAATAATAACCTATATTTTCAATTCTGGATAACAATTCCCTTTTCAAATGATCTTTTGTACAAGTATACAAGTGAACCAATCATGAAACCCAAGGAAGCGAACACTTCGAAATGACGAAATTGAATCTTATAACTCATCAAAAATACCATAAATTAAATTAATAAAATTATAGTAAATCAAATAAATTTTGAATATGTTTTGAATTAAATAATTAATTAATAGTTTCATTATCTATTATGTTAAGAGCATTTTCATACGCCATTCAGACATATAGTATGGACTTATATCCGAACCTCCATTTTCAATCGGGTTACACTTTATAAGTCTTAACCCCCAATGTAATTATACTTATATGCTATATTAATCTTATAAAATATATTCATATTGAAAAAAACATGTATCCATATCATTTCATCCGTACGTGATGGATATGTACATGTTTTATAAGAATCGATTATTAATTCGTCCTGAAATGTAAGCTCGGTTAAAGGAAACTTCATTATTTGGTAACAATTTTCAAGTATGCTCCATAAAATGAATTAATAAACCATTTTTCCTAAAATAACAAATTACATCAAAAAAATATCATAGTTCATTTTTGGTTTTATGAATACCATTATGCATTTTCCTCTTTAAAGACACATTTTTTTTCACTTAAACCACATTGAAGTGACCCGTTTCAAAAGTTTCCTAACAACTATTTTTTCAAATTTTCAATTTAGTTGGGCATAATTTAAGCCTAAAACAGAATTTCACTATCCTTAACCTTCCTTACCTTGGATATACAAGTTTAAAATAATATTTTGTGAAAAAAAAATAAACAGTTTCTTCCAAAAGAACAAATCTTTACAAAGTAAATGGGTATTTTCTCATGGATTACTTGATGATTTTATTAGAGTATTTCCTTATATTTACACATAGTTTCTTGAATATAATGATTAATTGTGATTTATATTCTATGATATCATCTAACATATTTTATAAAATGGTTAAGGTCTAGTTTTAATGTGGATGTGCTATCTTCATACCATTCACTATATTACTTAGAATTGTTAGTGATTATGTTTACTAATTTGGTAAATTTGTTTAAATTACACATGTATATATTGTATATATTTTTTCCATTTAATATGTTGAATTGTATGAACTTAGTAATTTATGAGTGCAGTCTTCTATATTCTCTCAATGTGTAGTTAGCTATCATGAGACAAAATAGATATGGAATTTTTCGTGGACATCCCATTTACTTTAAGATATGTCTTTGGAAAATGTGTTTACCATTTATTTTCATATGAATTGGTGAAGCCCTCAAAGGTATCTTTCAGATGTCTAGAATTATGCATTCCCAAATTATGATATTAGTAATTGATAATCCATGTTATTATTTGACCAGTAGAATATCCATATTTAACATTCATGTTATTATTTAGACCATATTATTTATTCAGATTTTCTTCCTTCTATGTCATTCTCAAGATAATTTTTTAATTTAATGTGATTTAGTTATTCACCATTCATGATCATTTTTTCTTCTTTATGATATCTTATAATATATTTTTACAATTATAGACCATCTAATCTCACCACTTTCTTATGTTTTATTTTCCCATTTATGTGAACAATTATTTTAGGAATGAATTTTAGGGATAATATAGGATTTTGAGGGTGGTTCCGATGTATTTTCTAGGTTTTATATACTTTTGAGTTTAAATGTAATACTTATGTTTTTATCTGGTTTTCAAAGTTACTAAAAAATTATTTCCTTTGGTATGTGAAAACTGTATTTATAAAACAAATGTAAAAATTTATGGCATCATCTCTAATCCAATGTGGCTAGGGTCATTAAATTTCATGTTCACCTTTTCTCTTTATCATCCAAGGGATTGGTAAGAAACATGTAACTTGGAATCAACCCCTGTATATGGACCTAATTTTCATAATCCTTAGGGATAATAGTAATTTATTTGAGTGTAATAACCCACCCCCTCCATTTAGTGGGAGGAAACAACAAAACCAGGAGAACATTGATACTTACCCAAATAAGATACATTGGATTAATTCCTAATTACCAAGATCAAATAGGGAGAAACCTCGATGAAAGACCCTTCATGTCTCAGAAACTCTTACCCATGGGAACCAAACTATAAAATGGTTTCATTATTCTTCCACATCCATCAATGGATTGTGTAGATAAATGAACTACAAGAACTCTATCATATACCCATGTAGGTTATGTAGGATGAATTTATAAGGATAAAGATCAAATTGGAAACCACCTTTGTGTAATTCCCTTGATGTGTCAAACACTCTAACCCATGGGACCCATATTATCATATCAGTTAATCATTATTCCTCATCTAAAAGTATATTGAGTGGATAAGTAAACTACACAGAATTTAATTTCTACTATAAAAAGGATATATATGAAACCTTATTAAGGCCTAATCTTCATATCAAACACCCCATACATTCCACCCCGGTGCATAATATCCATTCCCATACACTAGGAGGAAAATAACTTCCACCATTTCTCACACCAAACATGAATCACACTGAATTAAGGATTTGTAACAATTATATCACTCATATTATCAATATTTCCAATACTATGAAACATCAGTGTGTATGCACCATTCAAGGTGATGATATTATTTATATAATATAAGGGTACTCACCTTGGTTTACGTCCTAATGTAATTCCCATATTGGTAAACCCTTTGGTAATAAACCATGTGGTAATTAATTATCCATCACTTCTTATCAGTAGGTTTGGGTAATATTAAAGAACAATGATATTGATTCTTATTATAAATAAGATATATAGGTCACTTTCCTAAGTATCGTGCTTCATACATGAGTCTTAAGGTCAATCATATATGTCCTTTCTACATGATGTTGTACATTACATGTTAGAAGAACTACATGGATTTTATTTCATTTATAAAAAATAATGGTTGGATACTTTATAAAGTTTCAATCACACCCTTAAAATAATAATCAATTATGTCTATGGTTGTAAACACTAGATTTCATAGGAATAATTCTTCAAAATAAAAAATACTACCCTTTTCTAAGGACTAGAAATTGATTAAGAACCTAAAATAAATAATGAAGGTATCATTAGGAGAAACTGTTATAAACATGTAATGATTTGAAACGTAATCAATTTTTGGGGTATCTAGTCCCATATAGGCTTTCGAAGGATTTTTATGAACATATATTAAATATATAAGAGAGTATATGAATATACCATAATCCACCGGGGGTGCGATGATCCTGAACAATCATCCTAGAGACTAATGTGAGTTATTTAGTGTCATTGGGTTTGAAACAAAAATGGAACACCTTCATTTAGAAAGATGGTTTATACTCAATTATAAAGGTGGGAACCATTAGGAGTTTCAATGAAAGATGAAAACCATATTCCCTTAATCTTTTGATGGAAGAAATAATGTTAAACCAAACATGACATACATTAAAAAATGAGTGTATAATTATGTGTCCCAAAATTTCTGTTTGCATCCCATACATAGTCAAAAATGGTACACCCAATGTGAAATCATCTTTTACAAGGGTAAACATGAAATATCTCATTCTCTCTGTGTAAATTATTATCGAGTAAAGTAGATGAACTATGAATGAGAAAAAAAATTGTTACCTATAAATAGTTGATTAAAAAAAAAAATTCATTTTTTGATGCACAGATCAATGACCTTGTTCCTTTTTGTCTTCATTCCTGTAAATACTGTTGTTTCATGAATTACTTTGGCCCACATCATTTCATCATCAAATTAATGTTCTTGAAAATAATCTGTTTTTTCATCCTATGTGGTCACAAAATAACCTCACCCAGATGACACCTTCATCATTTAGTGGAAAAGGAAATGTTTTGGGAATACCCTAGACATTGTATGATTCAAACCCATTATGTTTCATGTAAAGGTCTTCAGATTCTGAATCAATAATGATCGTCCTTGTTGGGGAAAGCTGTACTAAAACCAGTGGAACATTTCCCCCCAACTAGTCTCTTTAGAATATTATCCCAAGAATGTGGTAATAAAAATCATACATGTATGGGAATGGAGGATTAAAGAGTTGACAACCGCTCCATCCTTGTTATGGAGCCATTAATGAAGGATCTTATCAAGCACTATCACTAGTGTCATCAGAATAGTGACCATAATTTTATACTGGAGACACCAGCCTTCCTATTTTCATCCTAGAAACACATGAATGGTTTCCAAATAAGTCTCAAAAGGGTTGGAAATATATGAATAAAATATAGTGTGATCATATCCCAACAACAACTGATGAATCATGTCAATATATTATGGTAGAAGCCAGTGGGTAGGATCATATCCCTTCCTACTTGGATCATTTATATAGACATATTCCAAAAACATGAATGGTATAAGAATATATCCCTAGCCTCATTCATGATTCCCATTTAAAAATTACCATGGAACTAAATTAATAGGTGTGTCCTTAAATACCCACTTCAATAGAAGATAGAGTCTATAAAATGTTTGAAACATCAATGTTCATGCCTATACTCCTATATAAAATTTTCTAAAGTGTCACTACAATCTAGAAACAATCAATGAACATTGTCATCAAATTATAGAACTGGTAAGTTATAGGGATAGAAACATATTCCTACTCTAATATCCACAATAGTACATCACCATGATCAGTATGAACAGGAGGGTACTCTAGAGTATGTTCACTTTATTTCTTTAATTCAATAGGATTATTCATATATTCAATTAAAGGATGAGGAAGAGAACCATGCTCATAATACTATTCTAACATCATCTTACCAACTGAGTGTCACACATGCCTCAAGATAGGTCCACAATCCTGTCAAAAAATAACGGCGTACAATCCAAAAGTATCGGACAATGATTATATCCCAGTTCTGAATGGTGATCACCATGTGATAGTATAAAATTCATTGGGATATGATCATATTTCTTTTAAAAAGACACAAAACATATTCCAAAGAAAATTATTGAGATCATATCCATGTTCCCACCTAGGGTCACCAATTGAGAGCATCACAGGACTCCAGACAGCCTCATATTCATATCAATGAATCCCCAAGAATATTTTGATATCTTGATGATGTCGAGAACATATCCCTTCTTCCTCTGTTGAAAAAATTCACCAATATCCTTCAATGGATATACCGGAGTATGATAATATACCCACTTTACTTCCAAAGTTCAATAGAAATATTTTGGTGTGGGATTCATGTTTGAATAGAGATCATATCCCCTCTTCATCGAGGACTGATCGGAATATTTTGGACACTCCTACAGGTAGGATTATATCCCATTGGAAGATACAAAATCTCACTAGAGTACTCCAACACCTTCTCAGCCACGATCTCATATCCTCATAAAACTAGATTTTTGTTAACATATTATATCATCTATCATGTATAAGTCCAATATCCATTATAAAACAAAAAATTTAGGTTGGTATGTTCCATCAAAGATGCAGAATGACTCTCATATCCTTTTTCCACTCAATGATATTGTCTTTCAGGTTGTATGACATATAACTATAGACCCAAAATGTTTTGTAGAATCTTTAACCAATGAATAAGGAAAAAATTATCAAGATACACCCCCTCATTGAGTTGGTAAATGTATAATAGGGCCTCAACTCCTGACATCTGCAGTGTTTATCCTCCCTATGGTGAAATCTCTATCATATAAGTAATTATTCTTTTTTCCTAGATACCTCCTTATATAGAGGTTCTCAAAAAAAAAAGGTTCCATTGTATTGAATGGTTCTCAAGGAAAATGGTTAACCATTTATTATTCCCCGTTATCTATCAACAAAACTTCATCATGATCTGTAGGAATCCTTCATAAAAATGTTCTCTTTTCTGATGAGGTGTAGGTTCATAAATCTATTAAAGAAGCGGATGACGTTGATATATGGGTAAATTAAGGTAAAAAAAACTTCCCAACCATGTTGTAGAGTCTCTCCACTTTTAAAAATGAGATCTCAGATGAGCTAGATAAAGATATCATGCCTTACCTACACCAGAATATGTGGGAAACACATCAGTGGATGAATTATAAACAACTCCCTTGTCAAGGATATGAGGGTAATATCCAAAGAATAAATATAATCTATTTTGAGATAGATGTGGCTTTTTTTTCTATTTCCCCACACCTTATTATGGAACAACATTACAAACACCTATATAGTGTTTCTCTCTACATACTAACAACTATAAATTGAGTAATTTAAAGAAATCCATCTATGTATGTATACAACGGTGGGGAAAATATGGAGTGTTTCACTTCACTATATACCCAAAATAATAAATCCCCCAACATTTGAAATCCAATTATATCATAGAATCTAGAAAAAGTAGGGGACCAATAAAATTAAGGACTATTTGGTCAATGTTCCAAAATTACCTTTCATGGAAGGTGAATATATGCCATTAACTGAGGGGGATGGATTCCAATAGAATATTAAGTTGGATCCCTCAAAGAAATGGGAATGAATTTTAGACAAGGAATCAGATTTTTCCCAAACCCAATAACTTCATATAGAAAATGAATCCCAACATATGGTTCCATCACACCCATCTCTTAAGTGTCTACAATTAATCCAAATAAAATATATCACAACATCAGCTGCAATATCAGCAGTCTAAGAGGGAAACATTCCCAAATGGAAAGGATAATTTTTTCTACTGCCTCTACCCCTAGGTATTCAACCCCTGCGAGGATATATGAAATATTCATGGCTGCTATAAACCAACCCTAGCCCACATGGTTTGGAATATATCATTATAAATCACTATCACCATGTTCAGCACACCATAAGAGGGTCCTACAGAAATCCATATCAATTATAGATAATCCCTAGCCTATAAGGATATGGGAATTTATATCTTATTTCATATCGCACCAATCATAAAATCCTCAACCAAAATAAACAAATCCATAATAACAAGATCAAAAACATAGAATTTTGGCTCTAAATAGTCCCCATACCACTAGGATAGGGGAATTTTTATCATTATCATCCCCACATAATGAATTTATCTTCCCCATGATTGGAGGTAAATATCAACGGTCATCATCCAATCTATTCTACCCACAATAAGAAAACACATTTTTTTCGGGACCATTTGGAAAATATAACTAGAATCCTTACCAATTTTACAATTCATAGACCTAATGTTGAGGAATGTATGGTGAAGGCTATGGAACCCCATGATGGTCATAATCCAAAATTATCCAATATGTCCATGTTTTTGAGAAATGACCTTATCTCTACCCACAAAGGTGGAGTAAGTGATGAAGAATCACCCTATTACATTGAGAGAAATGAATTAACTAACATTTCCTAATACACCATAATTAATTTCATCAGCACAAACATAATAAATGATGTGTATAAAGATGAAAAATTGAAGGAACGCAGTACAAAAATTGTCCCTCGATAGGAGTGTGATCTGTATGCACCAACTAATGATCAACATATGTGGAATTAGATAAATATCCAAATCATGGATTCTTAAAATGATGAATTCCCACCTCTCTAATGGGACAACACCCAGGATAAAGGAAAAAATGTGGCTATATCACACTCGCAACATATAAGAGATTAAATTACCTTTACATAGGAATTGTGAACTCAATTTAAGAATGAGAGAAGGATATATGATATATCAATGAGAAATTTCTCATCGGAAAATCCCATGTGGATATCATCTTCATACATAGATTAATATCCCTCCTCCCAAACATCAAGATAGAGTCAATATTCAAACAAGACCCACATATATGTAGTATTTTGGCTCTAGATGCTAGAAGTCAGTCTATCTAAATGATATTGTTAAGGATGATCCAGACTTACCTCCATTATGGAGATATCCTCTACCCCTTCATGAAAATTAATCATTCCTATAAAAGATCAAAAACCATATTGATATGAAAATAGGTCTACCTTATCTAGCCGTTGTAATTATATTTTTATGGAAGGATTCCAATACAACTGTAACTCCAAAATAGTGTAACATAATTGAGTCTCAATATACTCAAATTAAATCCATGCAAGGGAAACACACACCCATTCAATCTGAGAATAATAAATATCCCAAAAGGGTGAATGGAACATTTACCCCATCCAATATCAGTAATGAAACCATCTCATTGTTGGGTCAATAAGGTTTTCCTTATGAATTTTCCATTCCATCATATTTTGAAAATCACAAACAACTTATACCTAAGATAATCTATATTTTACTTCTCTTTGGAAAATTACCTTAAGGAAATTTACCCTAACCTAGATTTCCTTATACATATCAATATTTTTCTTAAGCATAGAAATAGAATTCATACCCAAAACCTCGGAATCATATAATACTTAGATATGAAGCATTTTGTTTTATGATCCGAATTCTGGATACAAACTCTATTAAAGTTCCACTCCGAATTCTGGATACATACTCAATTTATATTCCACTCTGAATTCTAGATAAAAACTCTAATAAAGTTCCACTCCGAATTCTGGATACGAACTCTAATAAAGTTCCAATTCAAATTCTGGATTAGATCTCTAATAAAGTTCCACTCTGAATTTGGGATATGAACTCTAACAAATTTCAACTCTGAATTCTAGAATCCAAAATTCTATGAGTTCGACTCCAAACTTTTATGAGTTTGACACCTAACTTTTACTAGTTCTACTCTGAACTCTGTAAGTTCAGATTCTGAACTCTAGAGAATCTAGACTCCGAATTTCCTTAGAAATTAAGACTTTAGATTTCTACAGAATTCAGTTTTCGAATTCCATTAAAGAAGAATTCGAAAATATATTCATTATAGACTCTGAATTCCCTTTTGGTTAGACTTCGAACTCTTGTTTTCTTACATTCCATACTTCTGTTTTACTTATACTTATAGTTTTTTCATTACAAAACAATGTAGTTCTTTCAGTAATTGACTAACCATTGGTTGAGTGACATGTGTACATGTCCCTCCAAAATTCAAGGATAAATATGATCATTGGAGGAGGGAGCTGACCGTTTGAGCATCGACTATAAATAAGAGCTCATTTGAAAAGAAGATAAATCTTTTTGAATTTTGGTAATCTCAAACTCCTGAAGTGATTTCTTGAGAGAGTGGCTCTTATCAACTCTCAAGCTTCATGTGGAATGTTTGAACGACACGTTCAAACTTTGCCTTGTGCAGACTTGCTTTGTGCGACTCTGATTGTTGTTGATTACAATTGAGGTCTTCCGGGGATAGGAAGATAGAGGTTTCAACACCATGAATTTGATGGATTCCATATTTAGGAAAAAAGAGGTTCCTACTTCATTGAAGTTGATGGCTTGAAGGGATAGCAAGATATATATTATGATCTTTGTATCAAGGGCTTACCCGGGTGTGTGTAAGATAGACTTTCATGAAAGTATAAATCAATGGACCTTTATCCAAGGTTATTGGATACCCTACTCTTTGGTTTAAAATATTTATATCTTGTTACTTGTTTTTATTAAAACTTTTTCCACTGCATTGTGTATTTTAAAGAAATTATAAACTTATTATATTTCATCACACTTGTACTCTGATTCATTTAGATTATTTACTATTTAAGGTAGAGTCTCATATTGTAAACATTGGTTAAGTTTCAATTTCTGGATCCATATTTCTTGAACCTGTTTTTCAGGATCACTTTCTAGATTTAAGAATGTGTATAGAACTAGAAGTTTGTAACTTCATACATTGACCCAATCATTCAATTGGAGTTTGAGGTGTTGTGAATTTTCTTACTTTAACTTTGTGAATCTTAGATCATTCCTTGTTTACAGAAATTTTTAAAGTGTACAATTAACCCCCCCTCTTTTATATTGAGCATCTATATCGTTATTTAAATCCTACAATTGGTATCAGGGAAGGTTTCTGAAATACTTATATGCACATATAAGTTTTTCTTGCTCAGTTTTTCATTGTTCTATATTTTTCCTTAGGAATATTTTCCATGAATCTGAAATTTTGATATTAATAAGTTGTTGTGTATCCAAGATTTTTAAGATGGTAGGAATCAATGTTGGCTCTATCGACAACCTAAATCCTACAAGACTGGTAATTTTTTATGGAAATGATTAAGACTATTGGAGAGATCTTATAAAGAATTTTGTTATCAATACTGGGGTAGATATCTTTGTTATGCTTACTAGAGGTTATTAAATTCCTGTGAAAGAACTGACTGCTTTCACAAACCAAGAGAAGCATTATTATCAATTAAACTATAAGGTATGCAATACTCTACTATATTCAATGACTAGGAACATATATTCCCAAATTTCTTCTTGTGAAAGAGCTAACTATATATGGAAGAAACATGAAGTTACTCATTTTGGTACATCCAATGTCATAAAAACAAGAAGAGCCATGCTTAGAGCTGAGTATCATGGTTTTAATTTTCTTTAAGGAGAACCTATTTGTAAGGTGCAACAAAGATTTATGACTATCGGGAAAAGCTTACAATCTATGGGAGAGAAAGGTATGGATGATTAATCTCTTGTTGACAAGATCAATGATATTATGCATAGTGAGTGGAAATCAAAGAGAATAGATATTGATGAGAACATGAAGGTTACTAAAATTTCCTTAGATGAACTATTTTGAACACTTCTCCAACATGAAACAGGGATGAAGAGAGATGCTGACAACATCAAAAAGAAGAATGGTAATGGTATTGTTTCTTTTACTACAACATCAAATCGGATGAAAGCTAAGAATCTTGAGAGAGTAACTAGATTCAAGTCTTAGAAGGTTACTATTCAATTCGAATCTAGTGAGAGTGAAGTCTCAGAAAATGAGTTAGCTAATATTGCTCGAAGGATTAACAAGATAGCTGGACAAAAAAATTTCCAATCCCAGTATAAGAAGAAGGAAAGGAAATAAAAGAAAGATTCAGAAGTCACAAGATATTAATGCAAGATAAGTGGACACATATGACCTGGTTGACGTATGCTTAAAAAGAAAGAAAGAATAGAGAAGCATTCTTAAAGGAACATGAATAAGTTTTATAAAGATAATGTTAAGAAAATTATGAAATCTAATACTACTTGGAGTGATAGCTATGGAGACTCTTCAAAAAGATAATCCTTAGAATATAATTCACCATGTCAAAAGGATATGGGATTCATTTCTAATACTTCTTTTCCACATACATGTCTTATGGGCACAGGTACACACTGTCGAGGGTTTGACAAATATATCTTTTTATAATAATTACTATTCAAAAAATAGTAATTCTAATGAAGATACTTCATACTCAAAAAATGAATAACCTTCATATGAAGATGAATTTAGATTTTCCAAGTTTCTTAAAGCCAAAAATTGTAAAATTTCTATGAAATTAGACAAGGAAAATACTAGGGAAGAAATTATTACAAAAGAGATTTCAGATCATTCTTCACATCTTAATGATAAAGGAGAGAATTTAAAAAATTACATAAAGTCCTTGAGAAAGAAAATTCTGATAAGGATTAACATTCTA
Source organism: Viscum album (assembly GCA_963277665.1). NCBI lineage: Eukaryota > Viridiplantae > Streptophyta > Magnoliopsida > Santalales > Viscaceae > Viscum > Viscum album. The sequence goes on from OY728157.1 coordinate 1,206,634,462, forward strand.
AAGATCTTAAAATTTTTGTTTCAAAAAAAAATTGAGGAAAAATCTATCTCCAAATAAATAATTCTTGAGGATATGATTTTAGTCATTAGACTAAAATATGAAATATTTTCTCTAAAGAATATTCTAAAAAAATTTAATTATGGGAAGGAAAATTTTGACAAGATGTATTCTCAAATTAAACCTAAAGGAAACAATACTGGAGTAGGTTATACTCACCGAAAACAAGTTTTAAAATGCAACCATTTTGTTCATTCTAAAGCCCCTTTTTTGCACCAAGTGTCAATGTGGTGGACATTGGAATAAGAACTGTTCTTGAAATAGAGTTCAATCTCTTGGGTTTCATAAAGCATATTTCTCTAAACAAATGTGGATACCCAAAATTTGTTATATGAAAATATTGGATCCAAAGATGTTTGGATTCCAAAATTATAATTCTGTACTTATTTTCAGGAAGATAGAGGAAGTACCAACAACAATACATGGTACATGGATAATGGATGTTCTCGGAACCTGGCTGGTAAGAAATGATATTTCGAAAATATTATCAAGATGAAAGTAGGAAAAGTAACTTTCGGAGATAACGCTCAGTGAGAAATTGATGGTGTAGGTAATATTGTTCTTCTTGGTAAAACATTCATTTGAAATGTTTTGTTGGTTAAGGGCCTTAAGCACAAACTCATTTGCACAAGTCAATTATGTGATGAAGGATACCTTGTGATTTTAGGAATGATAAGTTCTTAGTACACAATTCCAAGGAAGAGTTTATTCTATCTGACACCAGGAAATAGAATATATACACATTGATCATAGAAGACCATAGGAGCCAAGAAATACCTAGACTTAGTGCAATGGAAGATCATTCTTGGTTATGGAATGGAAGACTAGGTCACTGTATCCTTAGAAACTTATGTAAACTCTCTAAGAAGAAACTAGTTAAGGGTCTACTGGATCTTAGATTTGATTCTTCTAAAGTTTGTGATCCTTGTCAATATGGAAAACAACATAAATCTAGTTTTAAATCAATCAGTGAATTCTCAACAAGTGATGCATTACAGTTGGTGCACATGGATCTTTTTGGTCCAACACAAACTGGAAGCATTGGTGGAATATACTATGTGTTTTTCCTAGTTGATGATTACACTAGATTTACATGGTTCTATTTTATAGAAAATAAGTCTGAAGCATATTCTTATTTCAAATCTTTTAGAGCCCATGTTAAAAATGATAAAAACCTTCCATTGAAAACTATTCATAGTGATCACGGTGGAGAATTTCAAAATATGGATTTTGAACCTTATTGTAGTAGAAAAGGTATTACTCACAACTTTTCAGCACCTAGAACCACTCAAAAAAATGGTGTAGTTGAAAGAAGAAATAGAATTATTCAAGAGATAACTAGAACCATGTTGAGTGAATATTATATAGTTATACATTTCTGGTCTGAATCTGTAAGTACTGCTTGTTATATTATAAATCTTGTTTTAATTAGAAATTCTCTTAATAAAACTCCTTATGAGTTATGGACTGGTAGAAAACCTAGACTTTCCTAATTCAAGGTTTTTTGATGAAAAGTATTCATTCTGAATACCCAAGATGACATACACAAATTTTCACCAAAATCTGATGTAGGAATCTTCATAGGCTACTCCACAACTTCTAAGGTATATAGAGTTTTCATAAAAAAACACTTGTACTATTGAAGAAATAGTGCATGTAAAATTTGATGAATCTGATCCTTTTGATTTTAAATCATCCCATCCAACATCATAGGATGTGTTTTAAAAAATTTATTACCAACCGTTGATATATAATCCTTCTGATAAGGAAAATGTTCAAGAAGATACTTCTGAAACATTTACCCCAGAATACTTTCTAACCTATATTGATGAACAGGTTTTACAAAACCCAAGTCAGGTATTTCTAAAGAATCATCCCAGTGATAGTATCATTGGTGATGTCAATCACCATGTAAGGACTATAAGTTCCTTACGAAATGAAGTAAAACATCATGCATTCCTTTCCCTATTGGAACCAAAATGCACTGATGAAGCTTTAGGTGATGATGATTGTATCAAAGCCATGCAAGATGAGATAAATGAATTCAAAAGGAATAAAGTATTGACCTTGGTTGAAAGACCTAAGGAAACTTATGTTATTGGAGTAAAGTGGGTCTTCAAAAATAATTGTGATGAAAATGGAGTCATCTTTAGAAATAAAGATAAATTAGTTTCTAAAGGATAAAATCAACAAATGGGAATAGACTATGAAAAAACCTATTCTCCGGTAGCTATACTTGAATCTATTCGTATCTTACTTGAATTTGTAGCATTGTTTAATTTTAAACATTTTCAAATGGATTTGAAATGTGCTTTTCTTAATGGTTATGTTCAAGAGGATGTTTTTTTAACATCCTCCTAGCTTTGAAGACACAAAATATCCTGATCATGTTCTTAGACTTACCAATGCTTTTTATGGTCTTAAACAAGCCCCAAGAGCTTGGTATGATAGACTTACAAGATTTTTTCTTCGAAATAAAAATGTTAATGGAATTGAAGATCCAACCCTTTTTATAAATAATGATAATAAAAATGTTTTGATTGTTCAAATATTTGTTGATGACATCATATTTGGTTGAACTCAGCAATATCTAACTGATTCCTTTGCATGTCTAATGAAATTTGAGTTTGAAATAAGTATGATGGGTGAGTTAATTTTTTCCATGCTCTTAAAATTTCTCAAAAACCAGGAGGAACTTATATATTTCAACATAATTATATTAATGTTCTTATTAAAAAATATGGGTATGACAACACTAAGACTATTAGTACTCCTATCGGTACCTCAAACACAATTGATCTTGATAAAGATGGGAAACGAGTAGATCAAACATCTTTTAGAGATATGGTAGGAAGTATACATTACTTAACAGCTAGTCGGATAGACTTAATGATTTCAGTATGCTTATATTCCAGATATCAATCCAATCCAAAGGAATCTCATTTAAGGTAGTGAAAATAATTTTTTGCTACTTAAAGGGAACCATGGATCTAGGATTTTTTTATACATTTAGAAATGATTTTATCTTAAATATGTTATCAGCTGCTGACGTTGGTGGGTCTAGAATGGATAGAAAAAGTGCATCCGGGACTTTCCATTTCTTTGGAGATTCGTTAGTTTCATGGTCATGCAATAAGCAACAATCAATAGAAATCTCCACTACTGAAGCTGAATATGTAGCAGCTGGAAGTTGTAGTGATCAGGTGTTTTGGATGGAACACACACTCACAGACTATAGCTTGACTTTTACTAAGACTCAATTTTTTTGTGATAACACAAGTGCCATTGAACTTAGTAAAAACCCTGCACATCACTCTCGTGCAAAGAACACAGATATTAGGCATCACTTTCTTAGGGATCACACACTAAAAAGAGATATTATTCGTCAATTTATCAAAACACAAGATCAACTCACTGACATTTTCACAAAATCATTACCCTTAGGTAGATTTTAATATATTAATCAAAAGATAGGAATAATAACTGTGAGGTAATCCTTCTTCATTAACTTCTTGGTGAAAAATTCTCCATACAGTAAGAAACTCTTTTTCATAGGGGGGTTCATTTTCTTGTTAGAATAATCAAAATTTTCATTGTCATTTTTTTCAAACATGGTTTTGGTGGTCAGTTTTTCTAAAAAATCTTTTGTAATAAAAATTTTCATACTGAAGTTTTTAGAACTGGAAATTTTCGTAATGATGTTTTCAGAACTAAAATTTTCGTAATGTAGTTTTCGGAACTAAAATTTTCGTAATGGAAATTTTCAGATCTAGAACGTTTGTAATGAAAATTTTTCTTCATTATAATTTTTCATACTGAAATTTTTCAACCTCATTCTTTTTGTACTAAAATTTTTCATACTCATTATTTTTGTACGGAAATTTTTCATACTGGGATTTTCTTACTCAACTTTTCGTACAATAGTTTTGACACTCAAAGTCTTTTCAAATTTAATATTTTCATAGTTAGTTTTTCGTAGAAAAATTTTTCTTCATAAATAATATCACCTATACGAAAAAAATTCTTGGCCAATTCGAAAGGTATTATTTCCTTACTTAAGTTTTCATAGTCAAATTTTTCTTGCTGGTTTTTTCCTATGAGTTTTAAAATTTCTCAGATTCTAGTTATCTTAAATCCGATTGTTTTTCTTAAAACCTCAAAAGAACGGATTCAAGATTTCCTTGTGGATATGATTTCAACTATCAAATCAGATCAAAGAGTTTTTCAACCATTAAATGGTTTTTGGAAGTTCAAAGGTCAACTCCATCACCTATATAATGCGGACCCCCGATGGTTGTCCCACATCAATTTCAAGCTCTCCCGTGTCAAATCACTGCATAAGTTGTTTAAGGTCAATCCGAATCCTTTAGAGCTCCTACATTCCTAATGTCTATTGAATCTACTTCCCAAGATATGTGTACCTCGAATCCAATTTGAAAATGGCATGTGTACAGAGAAATATTGGTCCATCGGAACTTTTACATGTACGGTTCTATCATCTCCATGAACATCAAGATGAATTGTTGGGAAGATGTATGTGTATCCAAGACAAGTGATCAAGATGCTGTCTATCTAGAGTTAATTGTATAATTTTATGAACCGGAATGATTTTATGAGGAAGAGGGAAGAGAAACGTTTTCTTTCACGTCATATGGCAAGACTTACAAACTTAATTACACCAAGGAGAAAGCTTGGTGGGGATAGAATCCGAAGGATATACTGATTTTTGTTCACACAAACTCCCGGATGATCAATGTAGTTTTGTTATAGTTAAGGCCTTACAATGTCTTGGACTTGATGATGTTAAGATAGCAAAGATTTCTCACCTTTCTCCTAATAATTGGATTCGTCAGCTTTTGGTACAAGGTTTCTTAGTTTGGAGAAAGGGTGATAAAGATACCATGAAGAATAGTGACATATATTTCATAGACTTCTTGGTGAATCTATGAAAAATAAATCTAATGAGGCATGTTCTTGTGACAATCAAGAACATCAAGGAAGGAAACTTTAGCGCTCAAATATTCATGTACCCTTCCTTACATTCAAAGTTGATAGTTCGGTGTTTAGATTCTTTCAATATTGCATGTAAGTATAATGTTTAGAATTGAAAACTTATGCTTGTCAGTGATGAAACACTGAAAAGAATGAATATGGTGTTTTCAAAGGAAAAAAGATAATTTTATAATTTTCCAGAGGAAGAGGCTGAAATAATTACGGAAAATATGGAAAAAGTTGATCCAGTGAAAAAAGTTACTAAGAAGAGGAATATTATAGAATTTGTTGCTGAAGACAAGACCACCAATGCTAAGGAAACCTAGTCTGCACCTCCCAAGCCGAAAAGACAGAAAGCATATCCAGACGAGGTAGCTGCTATATGGAGAGAAGATAAGGAGAAAAGGAATGAATGTGATCCATTGTTCGGATTAGACCCTACTGAGGCTAATGCATTAAAAGAGAAAGCATCTGATGAGTTATAGAGCAAGAAAAAAAATAAGAAGACGAAGAAAAAAATGTTCGAAGCTGAGTTTTTACAATATTTGTTGAGAGATACTGATATATCTTCTGATAAAATTCCAATTCCAGAAACCTTGGACGTCCAACCATTACCAGAGACTCCTGGGAAAAAGTACTTCACTCTGGAAACATCCAAAGGGAAAGACGTTGTTGAAGTAGTAGAAGAAGATGTTGTTGAAGAAGAAGAAGAAGTAGAAGAAGAAAGTGATGATCAGGATAACATGATCAAACAAGTATAAGATTATCAAGAAAAGGTTGAATCATCAAAATTAGTCACTCTGTGAATGGGAGATGGAAAACAAGGTAAGATAGATGATGTTGAAGAAGAATAGAAAGATAATGAATTATTTGATGAGGAAGTAAGCTATGAGAATCATTTCCATGAAGGAGCAGAGAAGGAAAAATGGATGAAGATAAAATTGTTTAAGTATCTAAATCTGAGGAAGAATATCCTAATGAGGAACCAATTCTGAAAACTGATAAGGGAAAGCAAGTGCTCTAGGATACACCAACTATAGATGTTATAACAAAGAAGAAGGTTGGTGGTTCTTCTAAAAGGAAGCCAGTGTATATTTAAGAAGAACAATCCCAAAGAAAGGTATCATATTTGGAATCATCATCATAGGTTCATGACATTGATGTCTATTCTTTAAAAAAATTGGTGGACAACATTCCAATCTTTCCCACTATATACTCCAGATGCTAGATGCTGCAGGAGAGTCTGAATCAGAAGTCAGTATCCTAATCCATCGTTATGGATATGTTTGTGATGATTGAGGCTAATCATAAAAATTTCATTATCAATTATGTTGTTCACATAAAATCATGAAGCAAAATCACATTGTGGTCTAAAAAAGATGAAGATGACATGGCTGAGTTTGATCGTTTTCAGAATGATGTTAAATATTTCTTTGTCACCGAGGATACCAAGATTAAGAATCTTCAGGATGGTCTAATCATTGATAAAAGTTCTCAGAATCAACATGTAAAGGACTTGAATGGGAAGGCTAATTCTCTTACTCAAAATATTAAATGGGATAGAGATCTCCAAATTGAGATCAAAGAAAATCTTGTAAAGCAAGATGAGTTATTGAAGATGCAAGAAGAGGCCATGAAGGCTCAAGCATATGTCTTAAAAGGTCAAGATGAAAGGATAAAATCTTTTGAGAGGCAATATGAAGAGGATCAAAAAATTTTGAAGAAGGTCAAAACCCTGTTGAAGTATCTAATCCCGAAGTAAAAGGAAGACAAATAGATTCAATCCAATCTGTTGTTTCATTTGTCTTCCCTTGTAAAAATTATTTCAACCCTAATGAAATTTTTGGTTGGTTGTATCTTGTGTTATTATTTTCTAATGTTTCAGGTACATTATTTCTTTTTCCATTCCCTTATGTACTTCTTAAAAATCACAATGGGGGAGAAGGAAAAATAATTACTCAAAAGAGGGAGAAGGAAAAATTTCTAAGTCAATAACTATCCTAATGTAAGGGGGAGATTATATAAGGGGTAGTTCCTCATTAAGAAGTTTTTCATTTCAAATGATAATGAAAACTCCATTCCTGAAATTCAGAATATAATCCATAGAGTTCCAAAGCCTCAGGGGGAGTTTGTTTTATTCATTATCATCTACGAACAAAGGGAGATTAGTTTTAATTTCAAAGTCTAAATGAAAATTTTCAAAGTTCTTATATTATTTTTTCAAAAATTAGTTTGTCCTTTAAAAAAAGGGGAGATTTTTGGGTCAATAAGGTTTTAATTATGAAATTTCCATTACATCTTGTTTTGAAAATCACAAACACGTTATACATAAGAAAATATATATTTAACTTCTCTAAGGAAAATTTACTTCCTTAAGGAAATTTACCCCAACCTAGATTTCCTTTTACATATCAATATTTTTCTTAAGTATAAAAATAGAATTCATACCCAAAACCTCGGAATCATATAATACATAGATATGAGTCATCTTGTTTTAGGATCCGAATCCTAGATACGAACTCTAATAAAGTTCAAATCCGAATTATGGATACGAACTATAATAAAGTTCCACTCCGAATTCCGGATACAAACTCTAATAAAGTTCCACTCCGAATTCTGGATAGGAACTATAATATAGTTCCACTCCGAATTATGGATACAAAATCTAATAATGTACCACTCTGAATTTAGGATACGAACTCTAAAAAAGTTCAACTCTGAATTCCGGACTCCGAACATCTATGAGTTTGACTCTGAACTTTTATGAGTTTGAGTCGAAACTTTTAAGAGTTCGACTCTGAACATTTACCAGTTTGACTCCAATCATCTACAAGTTCGACTCCGAACTCTGTAAGTTCAGATTCTGAACTCTGTTTAACAAATTTCATAATTTTCTTAGAAATTCAGATCTCGAATTTCTAAAGAATTCATGTTTTGAATTCCATTAATGCAGAATCCAAATATCTCTTTATTATAGAATACGAATTCCATTTATGGTATACTATGAACTCTTGTTTGCTTACATTGTGACCTTTTGTTTTACTTATACTTATACTTGATTCATTACAAAATGATGTCATATTTTCAGTTATTGACTACTTTTTGTTGAGTGACATGTGACCAGGTCCCTCCTAAATTCAAGGGGAAATATAACCATTGGAGGAGGGAGCTGACTGTTGTAGATTCGCCTATAAATAGGAGCTCAATTGAAAAAAAGCGACAAATTTTAGAATTTTGGTGATATCAACATCCTGAAGTGATTTCTAGAGAGAGAGGCTCTTATCAACTCTCAAGCTTTGTGAAAAATGTTTGAACAACTTTTACAAACATTTCCTTGTTCCGACTTACTTCGTGCGACTCTGATTGTTGTTGATTACAATTGAGGGCTTCCGGGGATAGGAAGACAAAATTTCCAACAACTCGATTTTGAGGGCTTCCTTGCTGAGTAAGACAGTGGTTTCAACTACCTTGAAGTTGAGGGCTTGTGGGGATAGCAAGATAGAGATTCCGATCTTCATATTGAGGGCTTACCTGGGTGTGGGTAAGACAGACTTTCTTGAAAGTGTAAATCAAGTTACCTTTATCCATGGTTGTTGGTTACCCTTCTATTTGGGTTCAAATATTTATATATTGTTACTTGTTTTTGTTACATGTTTTTCCACTGCCTTGTGTATTATAAGAAAAGTATAACATTCTTATATTTACTTACACATGTACTCTGATTCATTTACATTATGTATGCTTTAAGGTAGAATATCATATTGTAAACTTTGGTTAAGTTTCAATTTCCGAATCCATATTTCCAGAACCCGTTTTTCGGAATCACTTTCCAGATTTTACCAAGTGTATAGAACTAAATGATTGTAACTTCATACATTGACCCAATCATTCTATTGTTGTTACAGGTGTTGGGAATTTCCTTAGTTTAACTTTGTTAAACATAGATTTTTCCTTGATTAAGTAAATTTCTAAAGTGTACAATTCAACCCCCCTATTGTATATTGAGCATCTATATCATTATTTTGATCCTACACTCAACATTTTAAAACAAGAGATATCTATAATATAATTTCATGCAATTCATGTCACGATGTGGCCTGATGATTGGCCCTTGAGATCTATAGGGGTGACCAAGATATGTTTTTTTTGTAAAAACATGGATTGGGAGTACCTTCATTCCGTACAGTAGTCTCCCAGAAGATGCCATTATGGAAGAGGAATACCATTTTCCCCAATTACTTCCTCATTTAATCTTCATGCAATGGATAATGAAAATTTTTACCTCAAAAACTACAAAAAATGTGAAAATGAGATGGTTTCTAGCATCATTTTCAGATGAATGGATTTAACCAATTTAATCAGTATCCCTTTCTCATATGTGAAATTATAGGAACTCAATTCTAAAAATAATCAAGATGATCTAAAAACACCTTTGATCATAATGAAGTATCTTGGAGGATTCTATGAGTTTTTTAAAACAACACAAAATATGAATGATTTTATTCAGCGGACGTGAGCTATGTCATGGATCAATCCCTAGACACTAGGGAAAAGTATTGGTATGGTATAAACTGCCTCTTTTACCCGAAAACTATTAGTAATGACAATTAAAGAACCCAATCATGTCCTGAATCTTCTTCTTCCACCATGTGAGTAACAATAAAAAGAAAATCACCAATGACTAAAAGAAAAATGAGGTCATGGTCATCTTTGATTTTTCTAGTAGACGAATTTTTTTACCCCATCCAAAATGAGAAATCCCCCATTTATATATTAGATTCTATATAAAATAACATACTCAAGATATCAAAAGCCAGGAAGCTCAGTGAGATCATACTCACATATCATCATAGCTACTAAAAATTCCATATGTTGTTGGGTCTCACCATCAAGGATTTCTACATCTTAAATACATTCTTAAAATCATGATAGATTTTGGATTGGTGTTCCTAGAGAATTCTACATTACATGTGACTTGTGTAACCACCACCCAATTAGAGGAATGGGTGATTTCCCATAGATTCCTACTAGATGTGGAAATATGTGTGATATTAAGATGACTCAAAAGATTGTTGATAGATATTATACCACCCTTAGATTGAATCATTAAATAATATAATGATCCTTTTAGAAAGAGAGGTTATGTCAAATACACCTCCTAGAGTTGGATATAATCACAATACATAAGAAGGGTCATATTCACCCCATGAACAAGCTCTGAATATTACATAATTCTTTCGATAAATTTCTAGAGAATAGGAACTGCCACTCAAAATGGAATCCTAATAGGATTAAGAAAACATTACTAGTTTTTCTAATGAAGTTAACATACCAGAAACCATAAAATAATGATGAATACTTCTCAGATTATAATTTATTTGTTCCTAATCAATGATCTAGAGGCTACGGATGTAGGATTTGAGTATACAATGAATGGTGTGGGCATGGTTAAACACAATATTTCAGTCATATCCATTCATTGGACATATGTGTAGCTGATACATATGGGTTATCACATCAGAAGAAAAAAATACACATGAATATCTTATAGACCTCTAGTGGTTCACCAAGCCCGACCATCTTATGTGACTTTCTAATGGGTGATCAATTATCTGATCATCCTTAATGAAGGAAATGATTGATATGATATTTAAATTAGAATTTGATTCTCCCTTAACCTCTACTCAATAACTAGGGACATACACCACAAACACATCAACTCCTAAACCAAATAATAGGGTGTAGCCACACCTTGGAATTAGCTTACCTTTCGTACAAAAGTATGAAAATATAAAATAGTTGGAGTAATTCCCAACCAAACTCTTAATCTTGGATTCTCTCAATATTTCAAAAAATGTAGAGGAACTCATTGAATCCCTCAAAATCCCATAGTTTTTAGGGATAAAATAGGATAATTTTTTGGTTTACTCTATGGATATAATTCCATCATATGTCTATATCGCTATCTCATTTAGAGAACATGATTAGTAAGATGTTATGTAAGGATATATCAAACCACTATATGTTTCAATAAAACTCTACAATGTAGATATGTGATGTTTTTATTGACTATAGTTTTTGATTCATCCTAAACCCGATTCGGGCTGTCCAACATTTGGGATTTAGTGATGGGGTATTATCTATAGAAAATTTAACCATTATAGTGTATGATTAGAGTGACAGAAAACCACATGAAAAGATAAAACTCATTGATTAGTTTGGTTTTTAAAATTATAATGTTAATTTCATGGTTTTCCTACACTAGAAAACATATAATTTTCTTCTTATAAAACATTGATTTTACCGCCACATAGTGTCAACATAAAACATTCATTATTTCTTAAATTAACTTATCTATTGGATTTTCAGCATATGTAATGGCGAAATAACTCCCATTAAGTCATGCGAATATGTATACACTATTGAGATATTTGAAAAAGGTAGTGGAAACAACCAAAGGTTCATGAATATATAACATTTTCAACCACTGATGGATTGGGGACAACCCCTAAAAATATGTGGTGTATTACCACAAGTGATTATGTGCTACCCATAAATCGATTTGAAATAGTTGTATTAATCCCAAATTTAATAGTTTCTCCTTTCTTCAGTGAAAGGATGAATAAAAATAATAAAATCTAAAATATCACTACAAGGACTCTTGTAGACTTCGATGACATTGTCTCTTCACAAGGGCTCTATTACCACGACTGTGATATGCATGGGCCAAAATTACCCACTATGTCTAGAAATTCCTTCACAAACTCAAAGGTGTATGAATAAGAGGATGACCACTTTAATGCCCCTGCTATATTTGAGGGCGGTGTCTCCACCATAATAGATGAAATAATGTAGGTGAATATGTGAATAGAGAAATAACCATGGCCTATGTTGATTAGTGTTTCCATTCCTTAGAAAGAGAAGTATATGTACATCAAATTTCTAATAAAGCATCAATATGTGTTCTAAAAGAATTATATAGAAATGACTTGGTTAATCCCCAATACAGCTACACAAAATATAGGCTCATGGGATGACCATTAAGGTTTTAAGGATATATCCAATAGTATTCCCCCATGTCTGGAAACTAATGTATATTAAATGGTTTACAAATTGATCGGATACAAATTTTACCAGGAAGTACAATACACAAAACGGTTTTCAAACATCATCCTTATAATAAAAAAATGGTCATATTATGGTCGACATCAATTCTAGAGGCCTTTTTCAATAATTCCAAAGGTTGATTTCCCATTGCAAACTATATAACTCATGATTGATAAAACTTCTGTCTTCCATGAACTTATTTTAATATATGGGTATTCAATGTACAATCAAATAAATATATCCCTTAAAGATGGGGAATCAGCTACCATCAATTCTCTTTATGGGATATTTTTTTATTTGGTCACTCCCTTTAGATTAAACAATGTCAGTGCTACTTACCAATATTTTATGAACAGTATCATTAATCCATTTTGGTATGAATATTATTATTTTATATTGATGACTTGGAAATCAAATTTTGGAAGTGATGTGGTCACATAACAGATATACCCACAATCTTCAGCCTGTTTCAAGACATAATTTAGAGATGAATACACTATATTGAACTTTCTAGGTAACACCTGGAAATTTTTTTATCTTCTTGTTTTTCTATTGTGACATCAAGGTCATCTAAGAAAGGACTAGTGATATCCATGTGATTTCACCATTTAATAATCTTAAATGAATTAGGGGGATCCAATTACACATCACTTACATTCATGGTTTTATAAATATCCTAACTAAAAAATCTCTCCACAGATCTATGTTAATTATGAAGGAAGTCTTTTACCAATGGGATTTGGATGACCAGGACTCATTTCATAATCTAATGAAATACATGATACACCCACTAGTTCTAATTCCACTGGTGTAAGTAATTCAACTCATCCGTTATCTAGCCACCTTGTAATGATCACTTATTTCACTCCTAAATAAGAAAAATATATTAGGGAATTTGATTAGTCTCTACAATATAATTTGAATGATACTAGGTATTAAGATCTAATATTCTAATGTTGAGAATAATTTCTTCATTATAAACACAACAATGTCAAAGATAATACATTTCTTGTAGTATCACAAAATTCTCTTGGACTATCGTACTAAACCACTCAATTATATCTCTTTACTCCCTCTACTAAATGGGATTTGGGATTGGTGGATTGTTATTTTTTAGTACTATAACATCCAATTTTTATCAAATAATAATGTTAATGTGTAGGCCATAAACGATTTCTATAAGGATCTTCCAACCCCAGAATTCACACATGTCAACACCAAACTTCTATGAGAGTGGTTTTTATATTCCCATGACACTCACTTAACATTGGTGAGGTATTTTGATGGGGACTCATGATGTCCTACTGGATATATGAAAGAAATTTTGAAGCTCAATTATTTTGGTCTGGGATTTTATTTGTTTCCCCAGATAATGAAATTATTCCCTAATTCCTCTCACTATCTGAAGGCTGCACAAATAATTACTCTAAATACTAATGAATCATTACTGGGTTAGAAGTAACCCTACAGCTACAAAAACCTACCAAAAACATATAGCGGGTTTATTGGTGGGGATATAAAATATAGACAGAAAATATGTCATCAAAAAGAATGAATTGGACCCCTACCATTGGCTGTGTTAGAGGATGGACGAAAGATTTTCCTTTTGAACCAATATTTGTTACATGTACCTCGATCACAAAATGATCATGTCGATGCAGAGGCCAATTCATCTATAGTTCTATCCAAACCCGATTAGGATGAAGTGTCCTTCTGAATCACAAATTTAAGGATGGAATCATCATTAATAATCATTAACAAGGTGGAAATCAGTCATATCAACACTATCTTAGAGCATCATAATCTGATATCCCCCCTTGGATGGATGGATCCCATAGTCGATTTTCTCTAAAATGGAAATCTCTCATTGGAACAAGTTAAAAGGGTTCATATATGAGGAAAAAAAATAAATTATACTATGAATGATTTGGAAAATGGGAAACTCCCCTCTAAGAAAATGATTCAATGGAAATCTATGAATTTGTTTATAAGAAAGATATATTTTGATCATTATGGTAGAACTCCATGTAGGTTCCTATGGAGCACATCAGTCAAGGATGAGACTGTCCAACCAAATTAGTAGGAATTGTTACTACTGGTAAACCATGATATATGACATTGTTGAACACAAGAAAAAATATAATTATTTCTAGATTCATGAAAAATTCATTCTTTAACCCCCTAACTTTCTATATACAACTAAATTTTCTTGTCCATTTTCCCTATAGGGAGTGGATGTTATGGGAACATATCCCCCAGGTATATCTACGATGTTTAAGTACATCATTATTTCTACCATATTACTTTCCAAATTGTTTGAGGAAATACCCCAAAAGTAATTTGAGAATAATAATTTCAATAAATTCATGATGTCTAATATCATCACAAAATTCAGATCCCTCATACTATATTGATATAAAACAACACTTACATCTATTCTATATATTTGAAGAAATTATGTGAGAAGTACAACAAGAAGTTCATCCATTCACACCACTATAATTTATTTTAAAATTGATTGATATATTCCTTCAACAATACTCTTCAAAATATACAATAGATGATAGTAGAATAATATCAAAAGTTGGGGCTAGAAAATCTCATAAATTTTTTATGGCCTTACCATAACGCCATGTGAAAAACCACAAATGTTACCTCATATTAAATGATGTACGGAACCAAGGGAGTGATTAAAATAGATATACAATTTCCCTCACTTTTAAAATCTATCTTTAGAAAAATCTTAGAAAACAAGAAATCATTGAAATATGATGGATTAGTTTGGATGGATTAATGATAAAAAGTTGTGTACATTACACAACCTCAATGTCTATAAAAATCAGATTAAATGATCCATTAATAAAAATGTTCACATTTATTCAATACTATATAGATCAATAGTATTAGCTATGAGAAACCAAATGATACCATGAATGAAACTCCTCAATGTTTGAACCCAAATGGTAATGTACATACATAATACATAAGGTTTATTCCAATGAAGGCTACCCATTAGTCACATCATATGGTGAACCTATCTCACCCCAAGAGAATGTAAATATTCACATGAAAAAAATTCCCTAGCTACAATTATGAATCTAATGTCTTGGTAACAAGACATTAAACTTCATGACACATCCTAGTTGCATGATGTTAAAGTAAATTATACACCTTGTAGAATGTTGTTATTCCACATGATATGTCCTAGAAGCATGAATTTAAACACTTCCATACTTTATGCATGCATGATGGAAAATAGTAAGTAAAATTTCTTTATTGCGTGAAATAAACATCATAAAAGTTACATCTTAAATGAATGACATTAAATTGAATAGAATGAGTCCTTATAGTAACTCATTAAACTGCACTATATCATATGCCATTTTCATAAGACATTAAACTAGACAGTTCCCTACATCCTCAATGCATTACATTAAATATAAAAGAGAGAATCATTTCATGGATGATTAACTAAACATGAGGTATACCTATGAAAAATAAACATGGAGTTCCCTTATCCCGGTCTATGAGTCAAATATATATAAGAAATATCCACATTCATGAACTATGTGTGTCTTGATTCATAACATCATAAAAAATGTAGTGACTCTAAAATCCGAAATCCTAGGTCTAGCTGCAATATATAGACATCATTCATCCATTCAACATGATGTTAAATTTCATTTATGAAATCCCTTTCAGTCAACATTTCAAAATTCTACAAGAACAATGTTCAACTTGATTATCATTCCAATGACACGTGTAGATGTGTTTACATCCTATATCATGTCCCATACACCACCTGAAACAAATACATGTGTCTTTTCTATTAATCACCACTTCGTCATGAATGAATTCATTTTCATTCATTATTTATGGCATCGATAATAGATCACATTATATTAGGAATTTTGGTGATGGAATCCCTACATGAACGTGGCATATCATTTCCTTAAAATTTTCAAATTGATCAACATGAATGATCATAAATGGAACACCACATGTCATTACCACATGATATTAAGAATCATGGTTGATATCACATAAATGACCAAAATCCACATATTAATATAGACCATTTCTATGAGGACCACAATCCTTGGTGTTAGTATTCCACCAAAAATTCTTAAAAGATCTATGTAAATCATGATTCCTGCCATAATAGGATATGTAGTGATGCTTATATCTCAAATTTTAGGTGAATACAAAACAATAAATGGGAAAATTTCCCCCTTATATATATGGGTCAGACCATCATGGAGAGTTTCAAATTCATGAACTATTTATACAATGATTCCTTCCATCATAGGATATATAGTGACACCCAGATCTCCAATACATAGTACATATATAATAATCAATATAAACAATGCTTCCATCTTCATATAAGGAATCCCCTGATGGAGAGTTTACTCTTAAAGGACTATGTGTTTCTTGATTCATTCCAACCCTATATACATAATGACATGAATACATTATATCCTTGGACTAGATGCAAGATAAAAATGTATCCCCTCCCTGTACAAGTTTAATACATACGCAGGGAACATTTAAAAAAGAACTATATGTGGCTTCATTTCAACCATAACATGATACAAAGTGATGATCAGATATAAAATCATGGATCCATCCATATTTATAAATAAGACCAATTCCCCCTATTCTGATAGGTTTGAACTCTATAAAGAGTTTTTTGTTTGAGGATTACGAGTAGATTGATTACTAATAAAAAAGGTTACAAAGTAGATTCCATATCATTAATCATGAGGCCATCTAAAATGAGAATAATGATAATAATTTCCTTCTATATATGGTTCATACTTCTATAGCGAGTTATCAAAAACCTACTATAACATTGCTAAAATGACCATCTAGTTTTCCCTTATTTCACACTCTGATCATGGATCATGTGGTCTCTGGGAAATAAAAAATTTACTCTTGTCGGCATGAAAAATACATGTATTTTCTAGAAAAAATGTACCCATCGCAACATATTAAAATTCATTGAAATATCCCAGTCTCAAGACATTAAACTACATGGAAAATATATTTTCCTTGAAAACAACATCCCCTATGATTGTTTAGAAACCTAGAATCACATATTTTATTCCTTCACCTCAAAATTTGTTCAATACAATATGGATTTACCATTTGAGAACTCGATTACATATTGAAAATTATGTTCCCCATGAACTAGTGTAATATATTCAATTTCTAGGTTAACATAACAAATTCATTGAGTTTATATCATTCTATTAGATCCCAATGAACCTTGGGATCCCTTGGTACTGGTTATTCCCTATAAAAACATGTAATAGGGACTAGTTTATCTATAGTAAACCTATAATCCTATGAATACCCCAATTGAATACATTAATTAGTGTTCTTTTGATGTGGAACCATACAGGCTTCCACCACTACAAATTGAGTACCTATACTAGTCGGTTTCAAACTCTATTTGAATCATATATAACAATTAAATGAATTAAAATCCCTACAACTCTTCTATTTATATGGAATAGTGTACAATACTTGTTACATATTTTTGAATCATACCAATTTTCAATGAAATATTATAATATCATATCCTTGTACCATTCAATTTTGGGGTATGAATCTTCATTTAAGAACCAATTTCTCTATGTTATCACCCATATCTCACTAATATGAGTAATATCTATATGTATTGATATCCACAAAGGAGAATATTAAGGAATGATTTATACCTATAATATATGCATAAGGAACCCTAGGAAAACCCATCCATAGAAGTATCATATACCTATTTTTGAAGTGGGATGATTTTTGTAGACTTTTTCTACCTATGCATGATTCAGATCTCTATATGGATTGCATTTGAATAAGATAAACTTATGCAAGAACAACTCTTGCATATTGATACCCATTAATAGTCATAAGTAGGGATTAATGGTTTTTACATTATATGAATTCCCAGAACTAGTGATAAATTTCTATATGGATATATTTCCCAAGGTCACATTAATAACCATGTCCTTATCACATAATGTTAAACAAAATGGAAAGCATATTTACTGCATTAAAATATACAAGAAGGAAAAAATCATAACTACAATATATTAAGCTCTAAGAAAAATGTCATTGTATCATGACATGAAACATAATTAAAAATGAATCCCACTCCATCATGTTATAATGTGAAGTAAATCACCCATAACCATTCCTTATAAAAGTACCATATAAACATTACCCTGGTTATCTACAGTATGAGGTTCTTCCATCATCTTTTGAGCACATCAACCCATAAATCACAAATGATTTCATGAAATCCTTGAGTTGTTGAAATCCTTCATGACACTATCAAATGAAAATATAGATCTATATTTTCAATGAAATAGGTAGATCTGCATAATATATTTGATCTACTAACTAGAGTCACCATGGCCAAGAAAGAAGGGATTTATGATCCTTGCGAGTCTGACATTCCATGGAGAACATAGGTCCTTAGAGTGTTCAGGTTTATCACCATCATAATTGTCCCGTATCATTACTCATAACCTATGAACCTGAATCCACGATTTACAACCGTTTAATATTCCATTAAAAATGATTGATGAGTAATATTAAGAGTGTTTATGCTAATTAGGATAATGTTTTACATTCCACTCATTATAGGTCCACATGAATCATTACCATAAACTGTATGCATTTTAGTCAAAGATTTATGGCGTTAAACAATAGCATTTGATGTTCAAAATTTAAATGCCCTAAAACTACTGATGAAATAGATATTAAACTTTTCATTCTAAAATCCAAAAAGTGAATAATAAAAAAAAATAGAATTTCCAATTTATAAACTCTTTATATATCGAGCCTAGGAAGATGTTACATCATAAATAAATAGGGAATAATGATCAAAGGGATAACTTTATATCCCTAGTAGAAAACATTCCATGTTGGCATTCCCCCTAGTCTAGGAGAATGTTATTGTAATGATTACTCAGACATCCTCTATTTAAGAATATGTTCACTAGGGGGTGACATAAATTTTAGGGTGCTCAAAACATTCTTGAGTATTACATTTTGAATTCAACACTATCATGTATTTTAATTATATGCTCTAAATATATCATTTAGTTGATACACTTCTCTTAAGGCCCCATGTAACTTATCATTATTTTGTGTTGGCTCCTCCGAGTATAAAACTGGTAACATTATTGATTCACACAAATAGACACTATGTCCCTATTAAGGACCCCTAAAATCACGGCTTTTTTTTCCTAATTTTTTGGAAATTATACACTAACAGCATTACCAATGGTTTTCTTCTACAAACCAGTTCCCTCCTATTTTTGACTCATATAATCATAGACCATGATTTAAAATCCCCATAAGTAGAATATTCTAAAGGATTTTACATCCTCGATGTTACATCACCATGTTATGTACCATTTATAAAATAAGGAATAAAACAATACATTCAGGATTATTTTGATGTCCCACACCACAAGACCTGAAACCACATACCCTAGGGACTGATCCTATCATCTAAAATATATACTATTATTTATTTCATAATTATATTTAGATATATTTCACTCCATACCCCCACCTCATTTTCTAGATGTTTGACGCTTCAAAAATCATTCATGTACCTTAGAAAGGGGTCAGGAAACCTCTACTTGACCATGAATATAAGCCTTAAGGACAGTTTAAGATGGGCTTCTAAACTAAAAATATACTAATCTCCAACTTGTAAGAAAGGAACCCAAATCCACATGATCATTAATTGAACTATGGTAGTAATCAGTACCATAGGGTGTTTTGGGTCATCCTCAGTATGTCTTCCCCATTTGATGTTCATCGATTCATATTCTTGGACAATTGATTTACAAAACCAATATTCCAAGTATCCAAGTGGAATTGACATCTATGATATTCCACCATATATCAATGATAATATCATTCATGATATAGTGTTTCATAAACCATCATGGATACTCATTTATCATGATTTATAAAAAAGAACATGGGGTTATATATCCCTTCTTGAACATTCATTCTTCATAATATCAATTAATAATGAAGGGAATCACAACCCTTTGTGTACAATTGTTCTTCATAATCACATCAAGGATATAGGTATTTAAAATCATTCATTAATACTAATCTTTTACTACCAATTGATGGTCTGATCTTTAAGGACATAAATTACAATAATATAAAGTTAAATCTAGAAGACCCGAAAGTACAACAATAAAAGGTTCAAGTTAGAAGACTATAAACTATAGTAATAGATTGTATAAGGTAGAACACCCTAAAATAAAACCCAAGAAGGTTCATGATATAAATCCCTAAAATATGTTAATGGAAGGTCAGATATAGATTACTATAAACTACTTCAATAGTAGGTCTGATCCTGATGAGCCGTAAACTATTGTGGTAGAAGTTATGAGTTAAAATAAAATAAATTATAGAAACATATGGTCCAATCTTAAAGAACATATAAAACATTAGTATAAGGATCATCCTAGAATTCCAACAGTACTATTAGAATATTGTTTGAGTTAGAAGACCATAAAATATAGAAATAAATGGTTTGATCTAGAAGACCCTATAATATAGCCTCGAAATTGTCTTGTATTAAAGACCATAAAAGCCAATTAAAGGAGACACAACTCTCACATGTTTGGAAAACATAAAAAGGGAACACCATAAAAAACCATTTTCTCTTATCATAGGATATTCAAATTTTATGATCCATGAAATATTGAGAATTTATAAAACATAAATGGCACAATACATTTCAGGTAAAAAACTTGTGGAGGGAGGCCAGAGACAAATAGTTATTCTTTCCCATTAATATTTCTCCATATAAATAATATGTTAAATTTTGAGCTTTAAAAAATAGATATGAAGATTTATAGGACCATTATCTATATATGTGTAAATTAAGTAAATTTTCACTAAGTCCACTGGTCTAGGAAAAATTATATATCATCTCTATTTCTCAGGTCCTACCTGACAATACGTAATACTCTAATGTATTAATACTGCATGAAAATTGGTCCATCATGCATGACATTAAACTACTCAGAGTGGAGAAATATTTAATGCATGATATGTGGATTAAGAGCCTGATCCATACAACATATCCACCATAACATGGATCCCTACCCCTGATTTTTTCAAAAAATATGATGATATTACACTTCCTAAGTATGATCTAGATAAAAATACATGGATTCGTTATATAGTTCATCATCTATAAACCTATGTTCCATCTACATGTTCTAGGTCACAATACTATTTTTTTCATAGAACTATGTACTGTAGGATTCACATTCCCTTTTGATATTCAATGTTTCCCATGCCTCTTATCTTGGTTCTAGTAGAATGTTTTATACCACTAAATACCTTTTCCATCCTAGTGATTATACACATTATAATTTTAAAATTTATGTTCTCCACGTACTGTAATCGGGATCAATGTAAATAAATGTATCATGGGTTCAGTATTGAATACCATCATATGATCAAATATAAGGTAACATAATCTATGGTTAACGTAGACTCAAATTATTTTCAATTTGAATGAATATAATTCCAAGGTGTGAGGGAATTTATTGACAACCCATATTGTACATAAATCAATTATTCCTTTTATATTCGAGATGTATGAAGCCTAATTTTCATGGTCTAGTACCAAATTTTTTAATGGATAGTGTAAATAAATTGGTATATTTCAATTAGAGAATGGAATATATTTTATCAATTCAATTTAGATTATATTTTCAATGTATTTATGGGTGAACATAGACAAAAAATTGTCTAATAAAGAAAATCAGTCTTCCAGGACAACCAAGGGAACATGCTGGAGTCGCTTCATCTAACCCTATGAGTTACCCTACTAACCTTCCAAGTAACAAGAGATTCGTATAGAAAATCTCATGTAGTTAGAGCACAGGGTTCTTTTAGGTGTTCCTAGGTGTGTTATAAAATGGAATGGTATGGTCCATAGGGGACATCGTATCTGTATTGAGGGTCTCGACCCCACTTCTTCCGTGATCAGTGGATAACACACCATGCCTTATAAAGAAGAGAATGAAAATGTATGATATCAGTCAGTGATTAGAACCATTCATTAATTGTTTTCTCTGTATAAAATATAGAGGCAAAATGGAAACTGTTTGATCAATCTAATCCCAGATATCAAATAACCTCACATGATTCTCAATAACCCACTAATCACACACTGAAATCCATAAAACATTGGTTTGACACAATGAACATCGCATGATTCTAGCATTGGTTCACCTTTCATTTACTACCATTTTATAATTCTCTAATCATCAATCCCATAATAGATAAATCATCCTTTAAGTCTCCCAGACATGCATCCATCTTTACTTCACATGAAACCGATCAAGAAATCACATAAAAACATCCCAGGATTATCAATAGATCACATGATCAAATGGATACAACCATGGAATCAATACATGGGCGTGAAATTTCACAATAAAAAATGTAAATGACAATTATGTTATTGTTTGATTAATATTATGATCCATCAATATTTATAAATACATTGTGAGCTTGAATGGGCAGTCACCTTTGACATATAATTTTTTTTGGAGATTACATCAAATGAGAATAAAAACACATGGGATTGTCAAAAGTAATTGATATATACAAGGGGAGATTAGAAAATTTTATAATGAAAACATCATAATCAATTTAGAGAATATTGAAGGATAATGTGATTTAATAATGACAATAATTCAATTCTAATATCACATCCCTGGGGGAATATGAGAAGAAGTGTATCCTCTATAACCCATGAGGATTTCATATTTTGGAAATATTATTATTTACTCAAATTATGTATCTATACGTTTTCCATTATTTTTCCACAAACATATATAGTTATCTCATGAATTCATTAAACAAATGTCTGAGGTCATCATTGGTTTTCCTAAACCCAATCACATTAAGGATTTATAGGATCAGGTTATTCTTGCCTTATATATGTTGTAAGTTCAAAAATAGATCCTCTATATGGAAATAATAATTTGGAAATAAAGGGAAATTATGATATTTATCATGGATCATATGATCATGTGATAGAGTTCATGCAAAGTATCCCACCACCATTGGGCAGTGCACTTGGAACCCTCACAATGAAAAGTAGGACCACCTTCATCCATCTATAAACTATATAAAACCATTATCCCAAAAAAAAACACAAATTAGAGAGGGGATAAAATAGAGAGTAGGTATATGGAAAAGTTGATAAGAAACATATTAAGATCTATCTAATTCCTCCAATGAGTATCTATAGGTAACCATAAGACTCTCATTGCCAAAATAACTATAAGATTCCATTTTAGGGAGCCATTGTGTGATCACATAATGATCACATGGTCACAAGAACAATATAACATCATTTTATTCCTCTATAATGAAATGGATATATTCATCAATGAACACCTACAAACATGTATTCCTATCATGAAAACACCACTCATTGGCATGTATCATTACGGAACATGAGATCTAGTTAACATGAAATTCCTCTATTGAGTATTAATGAAGGTATCACATGAGTACTTAGTCTTAAAATGCTTTCATTCAGCCTTGTGAATGGTTACCATAACATATAAATCCCCTTGACACAATCCCCCTGGTCTTGTGGTGGCCTTGTAAGGAATGAATACCCGTGGACATAAACCCTTTCTTATGTTGTGGCTTTGGTATACAACCCCTTAACATTAAAAAAATCTCTTATAGGACCCCCTTTTGGTTATTTGAATCACATTTATAATTGATCCTCATGAGACAACATCATGTGGGTTCCCCACAAAATGTATACAGCCTTAGAAATGTCCACCAGGGCATGGAATTCCCTTCTCGACACTCAACTGTGTAATATGGAAACAACTAGAACTAGTATAAATATGAGATTTAACATCGACGTAATAACGTTGGTTTTTTGAAAACTGACGCCAACAGTATGTGAGGGAAATTTATGGCGTATATTTTTAGTAAAATCGATGCCAACAAAAATTATTCGATGATATTTCACATCGTTTTTCACGAAACTGACGCGAAAAGTATAAAAAAATTGTTTTTGCATCGTTTATGAAGAAAATTGATGCCAATAATAATAAAAAAAATATTTTTAGCATCGTTTTTTGAGGAAAACCGTAACCAAAAATAAAAAATAACCTTTTTTGCATTGGTTTTCCTGAAAACTGACGCCATAAGTTATAGTTTCGGCATTAGTTTTCTCCAAAACAGACTCAAAAAATAAAAAAATAGATTATCAGCATCGGTTTTGAGAATAACGGACAACTAATGTTTTTTTAAAATTTTCAACATCAGTTTGTTAAAAACCTGATGTCGGAAGTCTTTTAATATTACTCGGGGTCTGAAACCCTCATTTTGTTGGATCGTCAAAATCGAAACACGTTGCAGCACCTTGGACTCCCGATGACCATTGAAGCTCATTTGTGATCATGGAATTCCATTGTTGAAGGTTTTGTTCCATTTTCACAATTTCAGGTTTGCGTTCTTCGTTTTTATCTCTTATTTCATCTTCCATTTCTTAATTCTTCTTCCATAACCCTATTTTAAGTGATTTTTAATATTGGATAGATTTTAATTGTTGTTTATCATTATTTTTTGTTTGTATTATCATTTTTGGTATTGATTTTGTAGTGTTTGATTTTCGAAGTCATTATACTGAGCGCATTTTGGATTGAAGATCTCCATTCAGGTTGAAATTCAAAAAATTTAAGTGTTTTTTTTATTTTTGTAGATACATCATTTGTCATTCAATTTTTTTATTGATTTTCTTTAATTATTAGTTTATATTATATTTTAAATGTGTTAGGACATGGTTAAATATTCTTTCAAAAGACATTCTTAAATAACCTGTCAACAAAATGCATTTTTTAAATTGGCTCCAATCAAATTTCACCCAATAAACATACTGCATCCTTTAAATTAATGTACTATTCAATATTTTTGACACATGAAACATCTAAATAATCCAACAAATATGTAAAATGAACTAATAAATTTTAAAATAATGATATTATAATTAAATTATAATATCAATATAACAGACATGTATATAATATGAAAATAAAATGTTTACTCTATTTGGAAACGTGTTTCATATATGATGTCTTTTATTTGATTATCGTTAGTTTTTTTAAATATGTTTTTGATTAAAATTTATCAGTTAGATATTTATATGTTTATATTTTTTAATAAATTCATCAATTATAATGTGATATCAGGTATTAATGGATCGTAATTGGATACATTTACATAGAACCACTAGTGAATATGAAATAGGAGTTGATAATTTTTTGGAATTGGCTAATCGACATCGTCAAAATAGTTATTTGATTTTCTGTCCATGTGTGAAGTGTGTAAATATGAGAAAGGTAAACTCTAGATAAATCAAGGATCATTTCAATTGTTATATTTTTACCCTTAATTATACACATTGGATATTGTATGGTGAAAGAGATAAAAATTCAACATCCAATATTGATGATGATATTCATAATGAGTAAGAGGATCATATTGAAGAAATAATTCATGATTTAGGTGTTGAAACCACAGAACAATCACCTTCATTTGAATTATTGTATGGAGATTCTGAGAAACCATTATTCTGAGGTTGCAGTAAATATATAGTTTTATCATCAGTTTTGAGATTAGATAACTTAAAAGCCAAAAATTGGTGGAGAGATAAATGTTTTTCCAGTTAACATGAGATTTTCAAAGAGTTTCTTCCAGAAGGAAACGAGCTTACATATTCCAATTATGAGGTGACGAAAATATTATGCTCCATGGGATTGGGGTATAAAAAGATACATGCTTGACCTAATAATTGTGTACTGTATAGGAAAAAAATGAACATTTATCAAGTTTTCCAACTTATGGGACATCATGCTATATGATAGATGGGAAATTCAACTCAGATTCATTCTAAGATGATGTCATGTAATCTCATGAAAAATAAATTTTGTACTTTCAAATGATATCATCCATTATTTTTTTCATACAATTTTTATAATTCAATTTTGATTTTTTTTTGGTACCAGAACCAAAAATCCAACTAAAGAAATTTGGTACCTTCCAATAATTACTCATTTGAAGAATCTATTTGCAAATTCAATTGATGCAAAAAGGTTAAGATGGAATTCAGATGACAACATATCTGATGGTAACTTACGTCACCGTACTAATTCACCACTATTTGATAAAAAATATAATTATTTTGGATGTGAAGTTATAAATCTCATAATGTGATTGTGTTTGGATGGAATGAATCTATATTGTAGCCTCACTACCCAATATAGTTCATGGCCTATTTTGGTGATAGTTTACAACTTTTCCCCTCATCTATGTATGAAGAAAAAATATGTTATGATGAGCTTGATGATTTCTAGAAAAATACAACTGGGAAATGATATTGATGTGTATCTTACACCATGGATTGATGATTTGAAACTACTATGGGAGGAAGGGGTTAAATTTTTTGATGCATACAAGAAAGAGTATTTTACTTTTGCATGCTATGATAATGTTCCTTATAAACGACTTTCCTGCCTATGGAAACTTATATGGATATAGTGTTGAGGTACACAAAGCATGTCCAATTTTTTAAGAACAAACTTCGTATTATCAAATGCAGAACATAAGAAATACAGTGTACATGGGGCATCAAAGATTTTTTCAAATTGATCATCCTTATCATAGATTGAAAAAAATATTTTAACGGTTTACAAGAAGACAACCTTCCCTCTCGACCATTGTCAGGTGAATAATATTATGACATAGTGAATGATATTTATTAGAAATTTGGAAAGAGAAGAAGTGATTGTTTTCAAAAACATATGTGGATTAAGCTGTCTATTTTTTCAAACTACCTTATTGGAGATTTTTAAAGATAAAACAGAACATTGATGTTATTCATGTTGAGAAAAAAATTTGTGAATGTTTGATTGGAACGTTTTTAAACATAAATGGAATGACAAAATATGGATTGCATGATAGATAATAATTGATATTAATGATAATACATTTGGAGTTAGCTCCCTTAGTGAAAGGAAACAGAACATATTTCCCTCCGGCTTTTCACACATTAAGAAAGATTAAAAAGATGAATTTTTTCAGTGTCTTCATGGTATTAATGTACCTAGTGTTTTTTCATCAAATGTCAATAATTTTGTGTCATTGAAGTATTTTAAACTAATAGGCATGAAATCTCATGATTTCCATGTGTTGATGCAACAAATTCTACCAATAGACGTGTGTGGTATATTCCCAACGGCTGTAAGAAAGACTATCATCAGGTTATGTAATTTCTTCAAATACATTTGTAGAAAATTCGTTGATCCAAATTTCATAGATGTGTTGAATAATGAAGTGAATCTTATTATTTTTCAACTATAAATGTATTTCACACCCACATTTTTTGATATAATGGTTCATCTTTTGATTCATTTGTTGCGTGAGATAAGAATATGTGGGCCTGTTTATTTAAGATGGATGTATCATTTTGGAAGCTATATGAAAATTTTGAAAAGATATTTCAAAAATTCTTATCTACCAAAGGCTTCTATTCTTAAAAAATATGAATCAGAAGAGGTTATTGAGTTCGGTACTAATTATTTAAAAGAGGTGGAGCATATTGGTTTCCCTGTATCTCGACATATGACAGTTGATAGTGAAGGTAGAGGGGTTCAAGGGTTAAAGGTAATGTTCATTCCACGTGATGAAGTGATGAAAGCACATTTATATATTCTGAACAATGCATATTAGGTTAAACCATATATATCCTCACATATTTCTGAATTAAAGTTATGAAATCAGAAAAGAAACGAAAAGTGTTTGATGATTGAGCATAAAAAGGCATTTGATTCATGGTTTAAAGTGAAAGTCACCACAGATATATTTGTATCAAAACCATTGAAGTGGTTAGTAGGGGGAACATCTCTTAATCTGATCACATGGTCTGGTTTTGATATCAATGGATACACATTTTACAAAAAAAAACCTATATGACAAGAGTACTGTTCAGAATAGTGGTGTGATGGTTTTCGCTGAAGCAGTTCAATTATTAAGTGCCAAGGATAAAAACCCAATTTCTACATCAACATCATATTTGGGAGTTATTGAAGACATATGGGAAATTTATTATATTAAATTTCGAGTCACGGTTTTTATGTGTAATTGGGTTGATTGTAATAGTGGCGTGAAACATGATGAATATGGGTTTTAACTGGTTGATTTGAAAAGATTTAATTACAATGAGGGACCATTTCTCATGGAGTCACATGCGAAATAAGTATCTAGTGTCATTGATCCGTTGAATGATTAATGGTAAGTTGTTTTTTAAGGAAAATGATACCATTTGGGTGATGAGGATGACTCGGATGATGTTAGTGATTTACATAATCCTTATTCATCTGTTATAAAATTTCAAGATTATTGCAATGAGTAAAAGACATACATAGTGCATGCAGTATGTATTGATCATGATGAAGGCATGTGGAAAATCAATAAATTATTCTCCTAATTTTTCTGGTAAATATATATATTTTTTTCCATTTTTGAAACCCACAATTGTATGCCTCTATTTTACATGCTTATTTTTTTCTTCCTTGTTTCTAAGTATTCAGTTTTCTAATGATATGCATGTACACAAAATTTCATTACACTTTCTAGTAGAAATGTCAGATATAGATTGAGAGGAGGAGTTACTGAGGTATATCTATTTTGACATATTATAAAATATTTAGTAATATACTAATTTAAGGAAATAAAACTATTAATTTACAAAATAATTTGCAGGAATACAGATGCGCCCTCGACGGAGGAGACTTCACCTGTTAATACTCAAAAATCAAGTTATAAAGTTAGTAAATGTGGTATTACACATTTTCCAAAACTATCACTTGCTCATGCTGATGAAAATGTACACATCCATGTTGATGATAATAATAATGCATTTAGACCAAATGCTATTCAGTTTTTCAGTTATATAGCGATGCAAAGCTATTGCAGGATTAATATTTTATATCCTGATTGGAATTCAGTGGATAGGACGATGAAGCACCAACATTGGGAGACCTTGATGGTAAGATATCTTAATTTATTTCTTTTATATCATTTTTTTAATATTATATATTTTAAATGACATATTTCTTTTATTCAATTACAGATGACATTTAATTTTGACGAAATCAAACAAATTAAGAAAAGAAATCACTCTTTAGAGACGGTTCGATGTAGAGATTTTAAAACCTAACTGACAAGAAATTATGTTTTTGGAAATAGAAGGTTTGAAATCCCATGTATTAAGTATCCGTATATTGATGAATAAACCTGGAAGCGATTTATTGATAGTTGTCAGGAAGTGAAATCTTAGGTATGGTAATTAATTAATATTTTAAAATTTATGCTATGTTTTTCTTATTACTTATTTGTTTATTTTTATATAACAAGCATCTAGGAGATCTCATCAAGAGATCCCGTTGAAAAATATACACCCTCATACTTTATCACATTGAGGGTATTCATATTTGGAGTAGAAAATGATTGAAGAAAATTTTAAATCATTAAGAGCTCGATCAAGTAGTGGTTCAGAAGAGGTCCAGTTTGGTCCTCCATCCCCTCCCACTCCCCATTAATATTGGAAATGAGAAAGAAGAAGAAAAAATGAACAATATCTTAAAGAGGAATCTCATAAAGTGGATGATAGAATTGTAAGTAAATATTATTTATTTTTTATTAATTTTTATATTTTATAATTTATAAACACTAATATAAAATTTTCATTTTTAATTTGAGGATAAACTTCAGGAGAAAGAGACACATGGATCTTTTATCCCTGAGGGTAGTATGGAAATCCTAGCCACTACTTTGTGAATGGCCGAACACCCCGACCGTGTTAGAGGATATCATGTGGGTGTTAGTATTCAGAAGGTTTTTGGTAAGATTAAGTAATCAAAAGACATAGAAATAGAATCCTTAAAAGAAGAGATGAAAGATATTAAAGAATATATGGGTGATAAAATTCAAGAAGTAGTGTAGAAGGCATTATTAGAACACTTGGAAAGACAATAACAGTCTGCGCAGCCTTCCCAGGTATATTATTTATTTTTCATCAATTTTTCTATTTTATAAATTATAATCACAAATATAATTTTTTTCATTTTTCATCCTTCCCAGTCTGCTCACATGGACTACCCTGCCCCATCTACAAACCCTGCCCCATCTACGCAGCCTTCCAATGTATATGATTTATTTTTCATTAATCTTTCTATTTTATAAATTATAAACACTAATATAAATTTTTCATTTTTCAGCATTATCAGCCTACTCACCCGGATTACCCTTCCCCATCTACTTACCCTGCTCCGTCTACACAACCTTTTGAAGTATATTATTTTATTTTAATCAATTTTTCAATTTTATAAATTTTATACATTTATATTGGTTTTTTATTTTTCTCCCTTCTCATCCTCCTCACCCGGACTAACCTTCCCCACCTGCTTACATTGAGCCTCCACCTCCTCCATTGGATGAAGCCTTATATTGTGAGTTATTTGTGGGAGATCCTCATGTACATATTGTTGAGTTAGGATATGTGAATTGATTAGGGGACTCAGTACATCATCAGCCTATGTATATTGGTTATGTTAGAGTATCAGTACTTGTTGTTATAGATCCTACTGCTCTACTACAATTTCCTACTATGGAGATCACCAGTGTTCGAGAATGTATGGGCCATTTTTAACTTTTTCCAACTGCCCTTCTTCGTTATATTTATCATGAGGAATGAATTTTTTAAATATTAATTAGAAATGATTCAAAATTACTTATAATATTTTCTAACATTTAACTTATATAGGAATAACTTAAAGAAAAAGAGTGTGAACAAATGCAACAAAATGTTTAGGAACAGTTGGTTATAGAAACTTGTAATATTTCTTATGGGATAAATAGATTATATGAGTCCTCTTCTTCCATGAATATTGTCTATGAGTTTCAGATGATGCCCAATATATGTGGAAGAGATTATGGACTGAAATTAATGAAAGAAGATATCATGAATTTAGTTAATTTTGAAGAAATCATTCAGAGTGTGGTGTAGTTGTTTTCCATGTATGTAAATTGACATTTGAATTGATAGTTCATTAATATAAGATTGTTAGTCATTGACTAACTATATTTTCTTTTTAAATTAGGTATCTACAAAATCTTCTTTTAAAAAAGGAAACAACCAGCATTTACAGCTTTATAGATCTGGAGTACATTTCCTTGGAATCCAAACATTTGAAGAATCATGAAAGAGTTCAATATATATCTGAGAGGTTAACATAGATAGAGATTCAGTGATGGTTTTTCCATTTCATGATATGTAAGAACATCAACATAATTATGAACTAAAGATCATGAAATTTCATTAATTGTGAACAATTTCTATTGTAGGGGCATTGGATGTTAGGCATATTTTTCCCAAGTGAATGCGCCTTATATTGGTTTTGCTCTTTATTAAGAGGGGTGCGTAAAAAATTTTCCACCTTATTAAACATGTAAGTTTTTTTTATTTTTTATAATCTCCTTGTGTTAATTTTTCATCTTTTAGACAAGTATTATTAGTTCATATATAAAAAAATTCAGTTCACGGAAAAATTTTAACAAGGAATACATGTCAGAAAACAAACCAACAAAAATAAAATATATGGAAGTATAGGTAATTAGATTTTATATTTTTGTTATATATTGTTTTCTTGTAAAATGTTTTATAACTACAGTGTCATCATCAAAATGGACATGTTGAATGTGGTTATTATATTATACGATTCATGTAAGGGATAATCACAACTCGATAAACTTTTTATTTTCATAAGTTTATTTTTATAAATTTTTTTATATATTTTCTGCCATATTATTCTATTTTCGAATTTCATATAATTTAATATTATTTTTTTCAATCAATGATTCATAGCCTTATTCCCAATCTGATATAACCCATATTCAATCTACTTTTGTGAACTATTTGTCAAGTCTGATTAAGATTTGAGGTATGTATTTTCTAATATTTATAAATAATAATACATATGGGTTCAAAAACCTAACTATTTTGATATATTAGGTGTTTTAATATAATAATAATCAAATTAATTCTTCAACAATAACAAAAAATGAGCATTTATTAAGTGCTAGAGTCATGGGACATTCAAATGTCACAAAATTTCATGAATTCATTGATTGCATGTACGCATATTTTAATTTTAGATTATAATAACAATGTATAGTTAATATTTTTCATTAACTAGATATAAGAATTGGAGTTATAAAAGCCATTCGATGATAAAAACTGTTTAATTGTTTTTTTATAGTTTGTTATGTTTACAAGGGTTTTGATTTTTTGGATGTTTAATTGTAATTATTAAAAAAAAAAGATTTTTTATGGCGTCAGTTCATTAAATAACTGACACAAAAAGATTAAAAAATGATGTTTTTCATCGTTTTTATCTAAAACTGACGCCGAAAGGTTGTTCAACCAGTTCTTTGGCGTAGGTTTTAGATAATACTGAGGACGAAAACCAGGTCTGCGGTGTCAGTTTTATCTAAAACCGATTCTAAAAACCCGGTCGAACCACCTTTTGGTATCAGTTTTAGATAAAACCATTGCCGAAAATCCTGTCTAAAATTAGTATCAGTGTTGGTTTTATGTAAAACCGGCTTCTAAACACATACTGAAATTATTTTCAGCATTGGTTTTTGAAAAACCGACACTGTAAGTAAAATATTAAAGTTTCATTTATAGATGTCGGTTTAAAACCAGCGTCATATATTTAAAAAACTGACATTAATTTATGTTTTTCCACTATTGTAGGTAGGATCCCCTATCATGAAAACACTTCTTGGAAGGAATCCTTAAAATGCATGAGAAATATGTAAAATTCCTTCTTTCACCATGAAAACCTTAAACATGTTCTTTTTTTAATGTGCATTATTGTATACATTTTCAGGATACCTCATCGCATGACACACTTACGATCCCATGATCACTTTAATCACTGGTCTGGTAATGCCCTCTTATATTCATATACATGTCATAATTTCCATGCATTAATCCAAGGAAATTTCAACTTTTAACATGAGAAGAAGTCCACGAAAAGATTAGTTGATCGTGAGATAGACTATTGACTAGCCAGGTTGGTCATGTGGGGGTCTATGGAAAAGTCTGGTTGATCATGCGATAGGCCCTGGACAAGTTTGATTTCATCATGTGAATAATATTTTATATGTCAAGAAGACACCCTTGGGTGTATATTCCATGTATGACTAACACCCTGAACAAGTCAAATAGATAATCAAGACATGTTGGTTAGATGATCAAAACATTTCGAAAGACATGTCAACGTTTTATGGGAAACACACATGGACATACACCTTCTAAACCCTCGATAATGAACCTTTGGCCAATTACCCTTATTATATGCGGAGCTTCCTTAATGGACCCTATTTACATAGTCATGATTGTCTATTTGTTGCATGATCTCCAATGTCCCCTCTATGTCATACCTAACATATTTAAAAAACCATTCATGACCATTATTAAATTTTATTCTCAAGAGGATATATATGGAATTAGTAATGTGGGAATAAATCCTTCTATAAGCTCTATATTTCCTCGACCTTATGGATAACACTATTTTTATCTAGTATAATCACTCACTCCAACCCATTAGTGGTATAGGATTGCAACTGGACAATGAGAACTAAAATTCCTACGAAATCAAGATATATCAGAGTCCTTTTAAAGGATCAAGCCTAATTGGGAATCCACCATGTTGTATGTACCTCTCTGTCTCATGAACTATTACTTATGGGACCTAGACTCTCCTATCTTCTTCATAATCTATTAATCAATTGACTTGTTAACGGAACATTGACAACTTTTATTCCTTCCAAAATAGGATATATATGATGAATTTATATGTATCAAGCTCAAATAGGAATCCAACTCAGTATAAGTATCTCCATGTATTCAAACCATTAATTCTGGGAAACAAACTATCATATGGGTTCATCATTTTTCATCCTCCATCAGTGGATTGAAAAGTTAATTAATCTACAAGGACTCTTATAACGTAAATAAATATAACATGAAGGAGGAGTTCCTAAATCATGATCTTCATATCATTAAAAAAATAATGGCTTCCCCAGTGCATAAGACATGTTACCACAAGAGGATATAACAATCACTTGAAATTAATTTTTTCTTACATTGGGAATAGATCACAGGAGTTCAGCGATTTCTAATGATCTGGTCACTCACCTCAAAAATAATCCCCTACCAGGGGATACACAGTGTGTAATCCCCTTTCAATTACATTATAGAATTAACCCCATACAAGGGTACTACCTTAGTTATTAGTCCCTAAGGAATTCCCATATAAGTGAACCCTTAGGAAATAAATATTTCAAGAATTAATTATCAATCAAGACCAATAATCAGGTTGGGATAGACTAACCTTTGATGAATCTGATTCCAATTATAAATATGATACATAGGAAACCTACCAATGTATTGAGATCTATATCCAGTGCATAGGTTCCCTTGTATATGTCATTTCAGCAATATGTTAAAATATATGGTTTAAAAAAACTGTGTCG
Organism: Viscum album; assembly: GCA_963277665.1. Classification (NCBI taxonomy): domain Eukaryota; kingdom Viridiplantae; phylum Streptophyta; class Magnoliopsida; order Santalales; family Viscaceae; genus Viscum; species Viscum album. The sequence continues at coordinate 1,206,669,322 of OY728157.1, forward strand.
ATTTTCATTAAGATATATACAGGATACGTAGTGTTTCTCATAAAGGTTCAAAACCATAGATTTTATGGTTATATGAACTCAAAATATAAAAATATACCCATTTCTAATGATGGTAAAATAATGAAAAACCTTATATACATATAGATGGTCTCATTAATAGAATTAGTCTTTACACATATAAGGAATTGACACCTTATCATTTTGATAGGATAACTAGTCATGTATCTAGATTTGTTATTGATTCTCAATCATATCTTTTATATATTATTTTCTAGAAATAAAAAATAATTCCTTCCAAAATGGTGTGATGATCCCGACCTCCCATTTTCTTGACCACTATGAGTTCCAATGAAATTTTTGGACTGAAACATCAAAAGACCGCCTACATTTATAAAGTAGATCGGTACTCAATTAGGCATTTGAGAACCACTTGGATTTTCTATTAATTTTTGAAACAATATTCTCATAAACTTTAATGTTGAAAAATGGTATTATTATAATATGTTTCTAATGAATTTAAAGAAAATGTCAATAACAATGGATAATTGAAATTAATTTTTCTAAATATAAGTAATCATTTTTAATGGTTTTCAAAGAAAAATATTTAATATAAAATTTTTATTGTTTACAATTTATTTTGTTATGGATTATTTTTTATTGTTATGTAATATCGACTAAAAAATATTTTATCAAAATTTATTAAAAATATTTATAATAAAATAAATTAACCTCAATCCATTAGTCAATATTATGAAACAAATAAGACTAAATTAATTTTATGCATAACATGTTTTTTTCTCATAATTTTGTTTTTATATTCTATGAATCCAACTCAAGAATCTATTTATATTAATGTATATGATAATAAAATATATAGTTAATTTGACTAGTATATTATAACTAATTTAAAGATAAATTTACAGGAAATAAGAATAGGAAAAATAACATTCCAAATAGTTATTTTTTCTAGAAAAACAAGATTTATTATTTGTCCATTTAAATCTTGAATTCCAAAATGTTGTAATTTGAATTTCAAGATGAACTACATTTTTTGGATTAAAAATAATGATATCTTGTTATTGGGAATTTTAGGATTTTTTTATAACTAATGATATCTAGATTAATGGTATAAAATATTTTTTTACATATAACATGACATTTTGGAATCATTAAAATAGAAGCATGAATTAAAACTTTATTAATAAATATTCATCAATAAATATTTTTTCATATGTATAATTATGAATTTAAAATATTAAAAAAATTACTAATGTATAATTGGTATTTTGGGACCTATGTAATTTTTTTCTAAAAAAAACTTTTTATGTGCTATTAATTTTTTATTTTAAACATAATTTTCATTACATTGTGAAAATTAATATTAAAAAAAAAATAAATTTTTAATATTAATATCCATGTTATGTAATAAGTGAAATGTTTTTTTGGTTATAAAAAATGTTACTGAGGTAAAAAAATATTTACCTTGGTAAATGTAATTTAGGATGAAGAGTTAAATTAATGAGAAATGCGTAAATATAAATAAACAAATTCCATTATTTGTGTAGATTATTTTAGGTATAACCATGACTCTCCCTATTTACAATATTTTCAACTATAGGAGTAACATTCCATTTAAAATTACAGACATTAAATATTGAGTTCTAAATATTTATAAATGTGACACCCCTCTCACTTATAGAAGGATACTCAAAACACCACATAAGAGGAACATATTAATTAATATTATACCCTATAATATACCTCATTACCTTAAAAAAACCCAATCCAACATTCTTGATATTATTTTCTAAAAATATTTCCCAATCCCCTTTTAAATGAAGATGTTTTTAAGAGGAAATATAATCTTTCTGTATAACAATTTTCACCTCCATAATCATCCTTAAATTTTATCTTCATGTAGATACACTTAAATATTTGTACCCATTACAAGATAATTTACCATTATTATTATATTAAAATTAATTATTATTTATAGAATAAATTTTATCTACTTTTCACCTTTTCAGTAGAAAAAATAAAAACATCATTCATGTTAAATATGAACAACCACCTTCTTAAATGACATGTTTTATTTTTCATAACTACCTTCATTAGATGTTTAAAATGGTATATTTAATATAAAAATAGGTTATTTATATATCGGTTCATATTTGGGAAAAAAATTAGTTTTTAACTTCGTCCTCTTCTATGGAAAATGAAAATTTCATTCCTGTGTATGTGCGAACATTCATGTACATGGAATGATGTATTTAACTATTCATAACAAGCATAGTTTTATAATTTTATTAGATAATAAAGTAAATTAAATTATTTTTATTACATGATTAAGGTACATATAATTGTTATATTAATCATTAACTAAATATTTATATATGAACAATTTTTCATCAAAAAATTCAGAAATGAATTCGTTACCAATTCTATCTTTAGAATTCATTACTAATATTATCATTGATTAATATCAAAATGTTATCAATAATTATAATGAATATATTATAGTTCCATGGATTTTATAGTAATTTTTAACATTCAATAAAATAAATTTGACCAACATTATCATTTTAAAGTATGCATGAAATAACAAAAAATGCTAACATTAGATGTCAAAAATAATATATTACTAAAACATAATTATAAACTAAATGATTTTAATTGTTTATTATATAGTTTAATATATATAAATATTAGATAAATTAATTTAATAAGATTTTTATGTTTTTTATATTGGATGTTAAATCACTTTTCTGGAAGTCAAGAGTAATGGTAAGGGTTTCTCATCTAACATTACTTACTTTTTGACATAATCTATATTAGGAAAATGTTTTATATTTTTATTGTTCATACATACGTATGGATGTTTTTATCATATTTTCATATCATCCAAGTGATATAAAACAATCCATATCTAGTTCTATATTTCACAATCTTTGAATAAAAGATATACCAATTTTGTAACAGATAGTGTAAACTCAATCCTTTTTTATTTCAGATAAAATTATTCTCCTTGAAGTTCTCTATTAAATGAATAGTTTAATGCACCATAAATTATTATTATATTATAATTTATAGTCATATCTAGGTAAATTGACATTTTTAATTCATAACTTATTCCTTGGTGAATTATTTCATGAAAAATAATAATGTTCTTTATAATAATTATAACCATTGTTAATGTATTTTTATACATTTTTTCCTTGTTATATCTTCTTATTAATGTTACCATTTAATATTTAGAAATAAAATTATGTCTCATTTATTTTAATCTACATTTTTAAATTTAAATGTTTTAAACATTTATCTTATTTCCATTTAAAATGATTCTAGTTTCAATACATATATTTTAAATAAATGTGGGTTTTTTCATGTTTTAATATTTTATATTTAACTACTCATTTTTTCTGGAAAATATTGTTGTATTTTTTGGGAAAAATTATTTAGATTTATTACAATGAATTATTCTAAAATTTATTTAAAATTATTTTCTGTAAAATGGTTTTGGAATATGATATATAAGGTTATCTTTTTTCAATATGGTTTGAAATGTTTTGAAAATTCTATTTTATAGTTTTTTCTTTCTATTTCTGCATTACATAAAATGTAACTATCTTATTTGGAGTATTTTTTCATGAATCTTTATAAAAATTAAATTTTGGAATACTCGTTTTGGGTTATTCAATTTTTTGTATCAAATGGTGTCATTATAGATTTAATTTCATGTCCTACCATTTAGAATTGTTATAAAACACTTTTTCATTCCATGGGTCCTTCATGATTTGATATAGGGTTGATTTTTTTGTGAAAACAATTTGTATAATTTATAAATATGTTATTGGTTTGTTCCTATATTTACCTTTAATTAACTATTTAAATATTTTTTCTCACTAGGTAGTGCTTTTGTTGGTGTACAGGTTTACGGAAATATTTTTCATGTGAATGTTATATGGAAATGATTGGGAATGTATTTATTCAAAAAAATAGTTTGGGAAATATTGTTAATAAATTTTTGGAAAGGTTTTTTGTGGAGGAATTTTTGAATACATAATTGGTAACATGTTTTTTGGTTGATGATTATTTTAGATAGCTTTGTACATAATTTTTTTGAGTGAATGATTGTGGATAGTTTATTTCACAAGTATATTGGGTGGAAATTATTGTAGATAGATTTATTAAAAAAAATTTGGAGTAGACAAGATTATAAATATATTTTTTTCAAATTATTTGGAATGGAAATGATATTCATGACTATGTTAACATGTTTGAGTATAGAAATAATGTGTTTATCTATGTTGCCAAGATTGAGAGTGGACACGATTCTATCAGCGATGTTAAGATTAATGAGAATGGACATGTTGTTGCCAGATATGTTCACAAGATTGTGTGTGGTCACGATGTAGATAGGTATGTCTACAAGACTATGCTTGTAAATGATGTATTTTTCTATGTAAAAAAATATTTATTATGATTATAGATATTCCATGTTTATATGTTATTCTATATGACTACGTTATGCACCATTGCTAATGATTATTATCTTCTATTTTTTGATTTATTTTTCAATTGCATTTATTTACGATTTTGCAGTTATATATTATTTTTTCATGAATTACAAAAAACTATTATAGTTCTGTGTTTCTTTTAATACAATATTTATTCGATGATCATGGTTTCATATAATAATATGAAGAAATCCATTTTATGAATAATTGATAGGATTTAACATGCTATAAATTTGGGATCACTCCATTTCTTATCTTTCCATTCCCCTATTTATAGAGATTAGTATTTCATAGAACATGTCTACAAGTGGATATAGAATTGTGATATTATTGAAAAATGATAATAATAAAAATTTTATGTTTCCAGTCATTGAAGTAACCAAACACTTATGTTATGGGATTGTATGAATTTTTAAGAGATATAAATTTTATATTCAAAAATATATATATGTTTGTGAATATTCATCTATAATATTATCAATGTTTTTTTATAATAAATCAATATATAAAAACAAAATCTAAGAGTTTGGGTCTGGGAAACCTTAATTGGTATAATTGAAGGATTTATTAATTTTTAGAAATTAGTTTTTTTGGTGGTATTTGGGCGAGAGATTTAGTAAAAATCCTAGGTATAATTATATGTTTATGTAAACATAATAAATTCTTTATAAAGTGGAATTTTAATAGTTTCATTGAAATTAAATCTCACTCTTTATATTAGCAGTTTGATGTATAAACTGGAACAGATGAACATAGGATTCATATCCCTAAATTCGTTGGGAGGGTATTAACATGATCTTCATATAGTTCATCAATAAAATTCCAAACTGTAACCCTTGTTTTGCACTCCTAGGAGGATATTATTTGGTAATTGTCGTCCCCTTTACCAACCATTATGATGAATTTATATAGAATTTGAGAATGTAACATAAAAATAGATAGGATATGGATCCTATTTGGAATATGAACATAGAAAACCAAGGATAAAATTAATTGGTTTTAGGTTAATCCATATTTAACATTGTAAAAATAAAAGTACCATAGGATGAAATGAAGGTTTCATCGGAGTAGATATATTAAGAATGTATTTTCATATTCATATAATCACTCTCTATGATTTTTTGTGATACAATAATAACCATTTTGGAATTTATATTTGGATCAAAACAGCACGATGAAAATTATGTTGTGAAAGGTATGAATCTTTAAATAACTAAGACTTATAGAAAACTAAGGATGAATATTTGGAATAAATGGTTCAGAATCTTAATATATGTCCTTTATGATGGAAAATAAGAGTTTCATAGTCTTAACTAAGATAGTATAGTTGTTATTATATCATTATTTTTTTCTGTATTTAGGATACCCCAAGTAATTTTTATTTTTAAGTTATAATTAAATTTGAAAAGATGTGATTTGTTTCAAGAATAGAGATTGAAACATGATTATATTTTTGGATTAATTTTTATATAAATAAAAAATAATTGGAATATAATGTTTCAGACAAAATAGAAAACACATAACAAAGCACGATACACTATATTAATATAAAATATTACAATTTATGATAAACATTAATAAATTATGAGAATAAAATAATGGTACAAAAAATAGTATTTCATTAAACTAGTTTATTTAAAAAATATGTGTCACATACTATTATATTATTTATATCAAAATTTAAAAAAATACTTTAATATAAAATGATTTTGAAAATTATTTTTATGTAATGATACTAATTATTTCTAATGGTATTTTGGGAATAAAAATATTTATAAAATTAATATTTATTCAAATAATATTTTTTATTTAAAGTGAAACTTATTTTTTTGTAATTACTAAAAATATTGATTTCAGAAATATGTATTATTATATTAATAATAAAATTGATGAATAACCATCCAGTATTCATTAAATTGAATTTAATAATAATGAATTTATTTTATACATAAAAAATGATTTTACTAAATATATCATTTTGATGTGAAACACATTTTTATTTAAATAAATATGTAAATTATGGTAAATTTATGGGGATATATATTCTAGTTATAAATTTTACACAAAAACAAATTTAATTATAAATTAATGTAGAGAATAATGGAAATAATTAATATATGAAAAAGTCATTTTTTACAATAAATAATGTTTCAAATTATATTTTGTTCTCAATATTTTAAATAAAAATTCAAAATATATATATATTAAATTCACAGAATAATATTAATTTTAATATTTCACAGAATTATATTATCTTATGAGGATTTTTTTGGGGTGATTTTTAATATTTGTTTTTAGGTGAGTAGTGAATAATATTGTTTCTACATGCAACATGTCTTTTATTACAATGTTAAGATATAATAATGACTTTTTAATTAATGATAAATGTTTTCTAATAAATTACATTTTTAATATGTAAAACTATATGTTGAAAGTTTTATTAATTTGGGAAACCCATAGTTTACCTTTTAAAACCTATGTAATATTTTTTCTAAAAACTATTTTTATGAATTTTATATTTATTATTTTGTAATTAATTATTTTCACTAATATATATTTATTATTTTTTAGAATGGATTTCAAATCATTAATAAACATATCAAAATTATAGAGAAATTTTACATTTATTTTTTATCATAAAAATAAGTTACAAAAGTTAAAAAAAAATATTTATTTGGATAAATTAAAATTACAATAAAGATATTAGATAAGAGAGATATTCTTAAATAGCTTAAAAAAAATATCCCATTTTGTGTGGGATAATGGTAACTCAATCATGACTCATCTATTTTCCCTTATTTCCCAATTTATTATCAAACTTTTATAAAAAATTAAATACCTGTAATATTAATTTATGAGTATTTTGGAATGTGTTCCCCATCTCACTTATTAAAGGAGGCTCCCACCGCCCCTTCAAAGATTTAATATCTGTTTAAATTATCCTCTATACTCTATATAAATAAATTTATATAAATAATCCACCATATTATTGATCTTATAAATCCAATGGATTTTTAAACCCCTTTTCAATTAAATTGTTTCCCAAAATGAAATAAAATTCTTCAATGTAAGTATTTTATCATCTTTAATGATTCCCCTCTTATTTCATCTTATACATCATCATAAATTTATTTTAGCCATTCCAAAATAATGACATAAATATAATCAGTGTTATTAAAAATATATATATTTATGGAAAAACGATCATATACCATTCTCATAATCATCAAAAAAAGAAAACTGTCATTTTTGTTATGTGCATACTACCTATTCATTGAACAATGTGTTTTATTTTTCATAAATACATTAAATTTATGGGTCAGAATCATAAGGAAAAAATATTATATTTTTATGAGAATTTTTATTTCTAAAAGATAAACAATTTTAATATTATTATACTTCTATGGAATCAAAAAACATCTTCTATTTTTATGTGAGGACTACCGCCTCCATGGAATGAAATATTTCATTTTCTATTTCCTCCATATTTGGTTTATTGGAGGAATTTATATATTTAATTAATAAATATTATTATGAAATTATTAATGTTTTCTAAGGGTTATAATAATCTTTAATTTTATTATTATTATAACATTGATTTTTCTTCAAAATTTACCAGAACAAACTCCTCACCAAATATATCTTCATAACTCAGGAAATATATCCTCATGAAGTGATTTTTTAAATCAATAAACCATAATGAGGAATATATTCTTATACCATGTATGATCTAGGAATGATGACCGTTCTATCGCCGAATTGGGGTCAACAATGATAATTTAAATAACGCCCAAAACAATCAAAATGAATAACATCTGATCACAAAAATAAAATATAAATAACTAAAACATGTATCATTATTTTAAGTAATTAATTAATATATACTATAATATATATAAATAATGATCTAAAATAAGATATTATGATATTTATTCATATTATATTGGATGTTAAATCACTTATAAAAGTGACAGTAAAGGTAAGGGTGTCTCATCACACTTTTTATTCATTAATAAATAAGATATCTACACCACATATTTTATATTTTATGGTGTATATACTAACCTAAGGATAAATCTTATCACAATTTCTGGTATTTAAATTTATTTTAAAAAAATTACTCATGATTTATCTTTCAATGTATTTTTATTCAAAAAAATATCAATGTTGTAATGTATTTTATAAACTCAAACCAATTTTTTTGATTTATAGTTACTAACCTTCAATTAATTTATGATTTTTTATGTTTCTTCCACTATAATATTTTATTATACAATACTATATCTTTCTCACTATGGGAATTTATATTTCTAATTCCAATCCTATTCCTTAGTAGATTTATTTATCATAAACTTATAATGTTGTTTTGAATAATTCTCATATTTTTTATTGAATACATTAACTCCATGTTAATGTTCATTCATCATTCAAATGTTAAATATTATTATTTCGATATAAGAATATGTACTATTTTGTGAAATCATCATAATTCTATATAAAACGTTTCAAAAGAAAGCTTATTACTCTAGTAAATTATGTGGATTTCATTAATGGTATTTCAAAATAATAAAGTGGTTTCCTTTTCATGATCAAATATTTTATCTTCCAATCTAAATTTCCTCTTAATGAAATTTATTTATATTTCTAGCCTGTTATAGGGATTTAAAATAATTTTTTATTTAAAATTACCATGTTACTTATTAGAAATTATTTTTTAAGGTGACTTATAACATTCAATTTTTAGAACAACGTTAAAATTGTTTCATGAAATAAATTTTTATTATTTCACTAATATTATCTTATTTAAATAAAAATATCCCTCCATTGGAGGAATATTTTAGAAATGACCCAAAAAATTCCCATATAAAATAGTCATTTTGGTGATCACATTCCAAGAATCAACTGATCTGACTCTTGATGTCATTTTATTTAGAATATTTATGAAATGTTATGAAACCCATTTTATATACAATAATTAACCAAGATATGATATATTATTGATTAAAAGTGGGGAAAATGTGTATGTTTTATCAATATTAGATGTGTGGGATCCTATATTTTCCTATAATTAATTGGTATAGTTTTATATATTAATTGATAATGATATTTTTCATATTCGTGATAATAGATATCATTGTTCAAAAGTTGTTTGTGATGACATGACTGTGTATAAATTTTTTAATAACTATCTTATGTTTACATGAATTTTCATAATGTTTTCACATGTTTTTTTTAACATGATTTTAGATATAATTTTTCAACATTTTGTTACATGGACCAAATTTTCGATATATTTGTTCATATTTTTTTGATTAAAAAATGATTGTGGATAGATTTTTTCACTAGATTAATATGTTCTTGGGACTATGGGTAGATTTTTTGAATATGATTTATCTTTGAATAACTGAGTTTTCCATATTCACATGATTGATTTGGGACAAAATGTTGTTACCTATGTTCATATGATTGAGTATGGATATAATAAGTTACCTATGATAACATGTTTGGGCATGGTCATTATATGGTTATCTATGTTGGAATGATTATTCATGGACACAATATTGTTATCCATATTCATAAGATTGAACATTTAAATGATATGGATAGATATGTAAAATGTTTTTTATTTTATGTGATTATATTTATTCCATGTTTATAAGTTATTCTATATGGCTTTTTTTTCCTGGATAATAATTATTGTATATTATTTTCCAAACCCTTAATCCTTGGTATATTTGTGATTTTTAATCTGTAATGTTCATTTATCAGGCCTTTTGAACATATATTTTTGTCTTCTGTTCCTTTTAATCAAAGAATTTTTTCCATTTTCCTGATTTCACATTATTTTATGGTTTACCCAATTTTATGGCTTGTTGATAAGTTTTATAATACTGAGAATTTTAGGACACCTATTTCTTATGATTCAATTTACTAGGTAACGATGATGAGTTTAACAAAACAGATGTCTAGAATAGGATTGATAATGTGGTGTGACTACGTATAAATTTTCATAATAAGAAGTTTATGTAGCTAATCTCAAAAAACAATTATTCTTTTGGTTAGGGGAAAATTTTGTTGTTTCTGAGATGTAAAAATTATAATTAATAAATATTTTCATATATAGATTGAGTCTTATCACATGGTATTGATGAAATTTTTTTTATGAATTTGATTTATCACCATATATTGGATTGTAGTTTTATGGAGTGTCACAAATTATTTTTCGTCCTAATTTAATAGCCAGGTGATGAGATTTACCATAGACTAATCCGTATGATTGGATTAATAGTGGTAATAATGAACACAAATACATAATAGGGGTCAATTGTATCCTCTTAAAACAAAAGGATAATATAAAAATTAATCACCCTATATAATTTAATAAGTGATGTAGTTATGTTTTGTTCACGAATGTTAAAGTGTCGAAAACTACGTAGGAAAACAAAAACGTAATTTTTATAAGGGTTGGGGGCATAAATATCCCCTAGTCCACTCCACCAATCCCCTCTTCAAAAGATTGTGGATTTTTACTAAATATGTCATTATGATAAGAAACTCTTAAATTGAGTTTATGATTTTGACACCCTATAATATTTTAGGTTCTTTTACAATGATCCTTTACAACCAATTCTTATTATGTGATGCTAAAATTCCAATGAAAAGTGATAGTGATGGTTAAATATTCCTTTATATAATTGTTTCCTATGAAAATAATTGATGAATCATTTATCAGAAGAGTATAAGAATAACTTCATAGTATGTTCCCTGAGATACATTGGGGTTTTATAGAGAATGAATACAAAGAATAGTATGAAAAAATAAATTATCAGTAACATGGAAAGTAGACATTAGAATGTTGAAACCTGTATATCTCAAAAGTGTAGTCTTGAGATAGAAACCTGATGAACTATATAAGAATATATCATGAATGTACAATTATAGTGGTATAATTAATAGTTGAGAGTCACTATTAATATATAAATATATTCAAATTTCGTAACATTGGAGATAACAAAGAGTTAATCAACAAGGCATTTTTCTTAGCTACAAACTAGATTACACCATTGAGAATATATAAGAAATTAGATTTTATTCCAGTTATAAAGATATGAAATATCACTAGATAAATCACAATCTTCAAATCATTCTCCACTTTTGAAATTTGAATTTAAATGCCAAGGGAAAATCATAACATTACTTAGAAATATAAATGATTTAATCCATTATTAAAGAAACATTTAATCAATATTATAAGGTATTTTAATGATATATTTACTCCAGTGATATATTTTTGAGAGCATGTGAAATATATGCATATAAAATCTCACATATGAATTCTTAAATATAGGAAATACAATGATAATGGAGTCTTAAAAAATACCATAATACATTATTGATTCCAAATGATGGGTTAACATTCTATAAATAATATACTAAAATGTAGGGTACTTCACAAGTGTTAGGATCTAAATCTGAAAATTTACTTGTACTATATTCTTCGAAAAGTATCATTCCTTATCAAAAGATAGGTTCCAATATATAATTTTCACCATTATATATGGTAATTAATAGTGATTCTAAACATCATAAAAATATCCAAAATTCATAAAGAATAGAAACATCAACCAAATTACTTCAATAGTTCTAGAAAAAAGATAATTATATTCAAATAAATATAATCTTAAATTTCACTAAAATAAATTTCATCATTTAAACAGATGTGATTTCTTGTGGGAATCATAATCAATGAAAAATCAATGAATTTTTTTTCTCAAGATAACTATTCCCAAAAATATCTCAAAATTTTATGATAAAAAAATACATAGAAATATAAAAAAATATGTGTTCTAAATAAAAATAAAATAGAAAAATATTTACTAAATTGAATATTATAATGTTTTAATTATATAAATATACCCCCCATTTGTGAAATTTGTATGAAATTATAGAAATGTATTAAGAAATATTAACTATAGAATACAACTGTTAATAAATATTAGTTGACCAAAGAATAATTTTTTCTTGAAAATAAATAGGCTTTGAAATATAAAACCATAATAAATATAATATAGTGAAAAAAGATAACATAAATTTAACAAAATATGTTTTTACATTAATCATCCCATATAAAAATATTTTTTTCACATGAATTTAATAGGTAAATGGGTAGGATGAGGTAATTATTTAGTATCATTAAATGAATATTCTGTAGTCAGATAATCAGGAAGATTCTGATGCACTACCTTGAACTCCTTCACCAACAGTTTAGAATTATTATTTATTGAACCAACGCACCTATTTCTCAAAAACCGTGACTCCAAGAACATCATTATAACATCAAAAAGACATATTTTATAAAATTATAAACATTAAAATAATACTAGACTAACTTATATATATTTTCAACCAACTAGTTGACCAAAATGAAAACTGTTATCTCAAATGGAGTTAACTTCTTAACATTCATTTTATAATTTTCATCCAATTTGTCAAAGGGAACAATATCACACAATGAGATCTATAAACATCATTTCAAGATATAAATATCATCTAATAGAGGTTATATTCTTATAAGCCTATTTTTTATCCTACTCCACTAGAATCAGAAACTTTTTCTTGAATAAATTAGATTTTATATACATAAACAATTTTAAAAAACACTTTTTCAAATCACTAATGTATGATTTTGAAACATATTCACTTCTGATATGTACATATTTTCCAGATAAATCTATATTAAAAGAGTAAATATCATTCCCTTATATTATTAAACATTGATACTGACTTTGAGTGATTCAAATTCAATTTTGGAAATAATAGTACTTATCAATTATTTAAAATACATACGATAATTCTAAATATTATCTTACACCTATACATATTTATCATTAAAATGATAAGACTAAAAAATCATAACCAATAAAATTATTGACTTCACTCCACAAAATTCAACTCATCGTTACAAACTGATGAATTTTTCTTAGGTATCATAAAATTATATATAAATTTACTCATCGTAAGTGATTGACCTTCCATATCTTCATCAGAGTTAGATTACAACTCACCAAGAACTTCTGTTACATCACCATGTTATTTAATATTAATATCCAAGGACATTTTAAAAATAAAAAATTAATGATCCCGGATCATTTTACTTGTTTCATCAATTAGAGTACCGCCAAGTTCATCGAAAATATCTTCCTATACAGGATGTTCATCAACATTAATAGGTTGATTATCTATTTATTTGTAAAAAACTACACTAGGTATCTCTTTGACACATTAATTAGAAATATATATTTATCTACTTGTTAAAATAGAAAATCCCACTGAATAAATTTTATCTTCCCTTCTTAATATCAACTAGACTAAAATGTATCCACTAATATTCTCAAAAAAAGATCTTTAAAAGTTCTATAGTCTTGTATAACTCCCCATATCCTAGATGGAATATACTTAATCACCACATGTATTTTTTTGGTATATAAAAGAATTTTCTATTAACAAATAGAATATTATTCCAAACCAATATATAATTGAGGTTATCCAACTAATTCAATTCATAATTCTCTAAATTCATCTATTTACCACCTTATATAACCAATTGATATCATGATCTTATTCTACCCCTCAGCATGAGGTCCTGGATGTTAAATATCCTCATCCTTAGTAGGAATTATCATAAACATGGTTATTTTAAAAAACCATAGGTTATTAAGAAATATAGCAATAAATATGTTATTGTGAGGAAATAGTAGCCTTCTTTAGATGTCACCAAGCATCACTATCTTTTATAGAATAAGAGAAACAAGTATAAAATAGTTTTAGAAAACATTTAATACATCATTTATGGAAATGTTGATTTATATACCTCTGTAAAAACCTATAGAAATTTTTCTTTATTTCTCTCAACATTAATAATGTAAAATAATGTTTTCTCAGTAGATTTTTTTTTGGAAATTACACTATCCATGACAGTAATGTTGTTTGAGTCAACTTGATGATGAATATTTTTCCTTCCTCTAAATATTTCATGAATATAATTCATATTTTAGAGGATACAAGTTTTGACCACCATAAATACTCTACTTTTGAAAATTTATTAAAATATATCCTAAACATTTGAAACAAATTCACCATCAGGGGAATATTAAATTGATACATAGTATAGGTTTAAATAGAAAATTTTTCTTCATTCACCTTCTATGAGTTGAAATATTTTGTATCACCAATACTACACTACACATGAACATAAAATATTTAATATCCCTCTTAAATACATACTGTATATTACAACCATCGAACATATATTCAAAAAAATGGATACTTTGGGACATAGTTTACATAAAATTAATCTATAAACCCTGTTATAAATATAAAATGTTCATATAATACACATGTATTTCATAACGAAAATATCTAATCTTATTGAAACCTCTCAGACTAGCCTCTTACATTATATTTTTCTTTATCATTGTAATAATTAGAAGTTTTATGGTTCATAAACTACAGTTTTAGAGATATTGAGATCCTAAAAGATCAAAATTTAGTGGGTTCGAAGGTTGTATTGGGAAGGGTTTTACTCTAAAAGTTTTCAAGAAATATTCTAATATTTCAAGGAAAAATTACAGTTTAATAAATTGTTATTTTTATAATGAAAATAAAATATTAATAATTTATGTTATATAAATAAAATGTTTGAATTTAAAAATTTAATAAATAAATAATTAATGTAAAAAATAAGACATTAAAAATGAGAGTCTTGAAAAGGAAATTAGAAAATTGAACAATAAAAAAAATTAAAATCATTACTCAAATAGCCCCTTAATTAAATCAAAACTAGCAGTGGTAAACTTTTTAGTGAAAATATCAATATGATTCCACTCAATATTTTTTAATTCCATTGATATATCGTCTTTTTAGACATGATCACATAAAAAATGATGATAATGAAAAATATTCATAGATCTAGAATGAATCATAGTATTTTATTGAATTATTAATACCACTGTTCTTATCACATAAAATGGGAATATTAGGGAAACAAATTCCAAATTCTAGAAGTGTGAGTTTTATAAACAAAACCTATGAAAAAAAAGAAAATAGATATATATTATTCCATATATATTGAAAATGAAACTAAATATTCCTTATTACCATGCCATGAAACAATGTCCATTCATAAAAATTGTAAAGAAATTGAGGTGATTTTACTATCTAATCTAAACCCTCAAAAATAATCTTATGAACGTAAAGTTTAATTGAAACTATATGATTTTAGAAAATGAAAAAATAAAAAAATAATTCCTTTATATGTATAAAAATATTTTTAAATGTAATATGATGGGATTCTTTTAGTTTTGACTATAATCATGTATAAAGTCCAATAGAAAAAAAAATTCTGGTTTAGAAGTAGTAAGATATAGGAGACTACCAATCATACATCTATATATTTTTTTATCAACTATTTTACCCACTTCATCCTTGTCCATATTTATATTATAAGAAATGAGAGTTTCATAAGACATATATTTCGCTGGTCCAAACAAATCCCATTATTAAATATATTATTTTCCTTGATTCAAAAGACTTAAAAAAATATTTTTAAGAAATAATAATACCAATAATGAATATTTGATCTCCAATCACACCTACATAAAATTAGATTTTTTTATTTTTAAAAATTTCATTACAAAATATTTTTTTCCCCAAAAATAACATCATTTATATCAATTTGATCTCATACAATATTTATAGAATAATTTTTCATAAATACTCTAGTATCTTATAACCTTAAAGAAACCATACTTTTTATAAGAAACAAAAACAATATTTCATTCCAATATATTAGGGATTGTTTAATTCTGTAAAGATATTTAGTATGTCTAAAAGTATAATTTCACATTTATAGGTTTTCAAATCATATAGTAATTTTAATATAAACTTCCTCCATGAAATAACCATTTACAAATATATAATTAAAATAAATCTAGTATAATTTAATGTTCATATAAGATGCCTAGGCCAAAAGTACTCCAATATATTCAATCCAAGAAATCATAGTAATTTTTTATTCATAATCAATTCCGTCTAATTGGTTATAACCCCTAGCATTTATTCTGTCCATATTCATGGTAATTAAACATTGATCATTCTACATATTTATGAATTCAAATTTTTTTCTTATCACTTGATGGGTTGAGGGCCTATGAAATAATTCTCCAAATGCATTTCTATTTAACAATTTTAGTTCTTCCAAAATAGTAAATTTCTAAAACTAATATTCTAAGGATTTGTATGCAATCGTAGGATCAAACAAGGATATAAAGGCAGTGAATAGATTTAATATTCCTACACTTCTTCTTGTACTACCTCCTTCCTCTGAGACTCCTATAGTAGTATCTAAATGATAACTTGTTGAGTTTATAGTTTATCCTAGTTAGACACTTCTAGGTTCAATAGAATCTATTTTTTTGGTTTATATTGAATGTAAACGTATTCTAATTTATTTTCAAAAAAATATTAGAAAAGTAATGTCTCAACATAGTAATAGATTTGTTGAATTCATCTGTTTTAATTTTCATACGATCAAAAGGATACACATCATAAAACTTTACTTGAATAGATTCTTAAAATACCCTTGAAATTTTATTAAACATATTAAAATAGTTTGAAGTATTAAAATAACCAGTAATGAATCATCTATTACCCTTTAAATTGAAAATACCATGGTTTTTCATAGTGTTCAAGACATACACATTATATCAAAATATGTATAATGTACTTCCCATTATGATTTATTTTATTCCATAAATCATTGTTGAATTTTTGATTAAATTATTTATTAAAAAAATTTCATGGTATGAAAATATATAAAAATTGTTTCTACCAAAAAAAGATTTGGAATACTATTTGTATTTTTCATAGATCTTATAATTTTATAAATATTCATATTTATATTTCACCAATTAAATTATGTTGAGATATTTTTTTAGTAGAAAAATTATATTTAATAAAAATTTTAAACTAATAAAATTGAACTCTTAATATTCAAAATATTTTCTATGATAAATTTTCAATGAACTTATTTTAAAATATTTTTCCATTTAAACATCTTTTAAAAAATATATAAAAAATTAGAAACCGTCACATTCAAAACTTCATAAATAAACATATATATTTTAGAAAAATAACAAATTTAAAAAATAAATCATATACCATATAACGATTTTAATCAAGATAATACAAAAAAAAATAACATTTATATGTTATAATTATCTATATCTAATAACATAGTTAATATATTTAAATAATGACTTATCTTTCTCTCCTATTTAGCATGAATTACTATGTGTATTTTGATAAAACATAAGACTGGGAGATCTAAAAGTATATTTTTCATCGATAAGACACATAGGAAAAAAATATTGCAACGTCCAAGAATCGTATTTCGTATCCTAGACAAAAATATTTCATAAGATAAAAAATTAATTTTTTCATGAATGGAACTAATGACCAAAATAAAAAAAAATCTGGTCTAGGTTCTCTAAAAATAACTATTTTAACAATAAATAATGAAAAATAATTATTAGGTAAATAAATATAATAACCAACATCACTTTGTTGAAAAGTGATTATAATATTTTTCTTCAAATGTTGAACAGATAGATCATTATTGATTTTTAATTTTTTGGATATCTCTCTTATCTAAATCAAATTATCTTTTCATAGTAATTAATTCCATAGGGGGCCAATCCACCATTTATTTTTTATAGTTCATGTAATTTTTAAATGTAACCACTCATATTCCTTGAGAACCACTTCTAATGTACAATATTTTTCTTTTTTACTCTATTTATATTTACATATTAAAATAATAAGTTAAATAGTATTTTTGTTCACATTTTCTATTGGGTTCTGTATTGTTTTTGAGTGAAGATATGGCCAACCAGATCTTTCTAACGGTGTGAGAATTAACATTAGATAAATCTCATGTAATATATTATTATTTAACAATAAAGGTCTTCAAATCATTCATTAAAATTTAATAACGATTAGTTATAACACTATATTATAACTATGTAACCCTAGAAGTATTACGGTTATTTGAACATGGAAGGATGTAGTTTTTATATAGCTTATGTTTCTCACTATTATTTCCAATAATATATCAGTATTTTCTATCGACTTGTATTCTATAAAATATTATTCAAATATAATCATCCCTTAGAAATCATTATATAATATCATTTATAGGATTCTACTTTAGACTATAGTTTTTTAATTTTCATATCAAGCATAGTTCATCTTCAAACATATTTTATTAAATTTTCATTCTTATTCTATGTACTATATTAGCATCGCATATTTTACACTTAAAACCTCATTATGAAAATAATTTTATTAATTATTAATTTTTTCTAATGGATTAAAATATTCTCCCAAGAATAATATACATTTTATGGAATGGTACATTTTATCATATTTCAAAATCAGAAACAGATGAATAGTATAATTTTAGTTCATTTCAATTATCCATACAGAAAATGCTTTTTCATATCTGATTTATTTTTTCATGAATAAAAACATTTAGACATTGAATTGTATTCATGACCACTTTATGTATCCTTAATATCATTTCATTAAACTAATAATAATTTTTCATTTGAATCTTTATCTCGTTCTTCTCTATCTTTCATTCCTCTTCCTCCACTATAGGAGATTATGTATGATATTCTGTATTTGTATTTATTCATAACACCATCTTTATTTCAATATATAAATATTTTTCTTACATCCATTGAATTAATTATTGAAACCGTTATTCCTCTAATATAAATTACTAAATCTTCTGGCTATGTGATTAATTGAGTCTCCATAATTTTAACAAATATAATTATTTGAGTATATAACATACTTTTCAATATTATTTTCCTCTTATGAATAGAAACCTTGAGATTTTATTTCTCCCTATTGGACATTATATGATTTAAATATTCTACATTCAATTCACCCTCAAACAACATTAGTGTACTAATCATTTCATTCATTGATAAACTATTAAAAAGTTTTTATTTTTTGATATCATCAATGCTTCCATTAAATTTTGAGCAAAAACTCTAAGAACATTCAATGCCTAATATGGCGTTTTAATTTGAAATCCTAGAGAAGGATCAAAATTAATTATATATTCAATATTATATTTATAATTTTAATAAAAACTATTTAATATATCAATAATTTATCAAATTTTAATTATTAAGTGTTTTACATCAACAGTCTGACATTATCAATCACTTCATAGAGAACTAAAATTGTAAAATGCATCTAATAAGTAGTAGACCTCTAAAAAACAAGATTTACATCATTATAACATTTTCCCAAAATGATAGAATTAATGGATATTCAATTTATATCATATTCATATTCCTTAACAGAATCCAAAATTAATATTTTTATATAGGTATTTTATAATTTATAAAAACATTCATAAAGAGTTTGAATTAATTTTTTTTAAATAGACGACCATAAGGTAATTCCAGAATTTGTAATTTTCTCCCTTTAAATATAAATCATTAATAGTTGATAATTATTATTTTAGTTCATCCATATACATATTTCCTCATATAGATATTTGTCTCAAGATTTATATATCTTAACAGTTTTCTTTAAATAGCACTCATTCGATACTATTTTTTTGTCAGAATGAAAATAAGACATAATAGGGGGTGAATTTTGTCCTATTAAAACACTTGGATTGTTTTTAAATTAATCCTATTTTATATTTAAGTAGTGATAATAATATATTTTCTTAATGAAAATTATTTACTGAATAATTAAATAAAAAAATATAGAAATGCTTAGTTGTTTGGAGCATAAAGTTACACTAGTCCAATCAAAAAAATCATTCTCTATGAGCTTGGTGATTTAAACTAACTAAGAATTTATAACATGGTCCATTAAAATGATGTATAAGTAGATGAAACCTTGAGAAATATATGTTTTTTTATAGGGAACAATGAAAACGACAACTTAGTGTGAGATGTTGAAACTCCCAATTAAAATATATGATGATAGATGAATACGGGTTCAACTCACAATTTTCTCACCAACTATCAGAAGAGTAGATCGTGAGAGGAATTGAAAAATTAATTCACAGTCCATTCATTATGAAGAAATGTTTTATTATTACAAAAATTTTCTAGTGAGAATAATAATAATAGATTTCCTTCTCACGATAAGGACAGAAACCTTGGAACAAAATGAAACATGTATGTTCCAAAATTGTATTCATGAGAATGAAACCAATAAAACTATAGAAGATTATTTACTAAATATATAGAATTAGTGGTATAATTAATCACAAATATTCTATATGAGAATAAAAAAAATTAAACTTTCCTAACCAAAGAGATAAAATTTTATTGATCAATGATATCTTTCCCTTAGTGAAATATTCGCAATGAAATACAAGAATACTCCATTGAAAATAATTTAAAATTTTACTTATGGTCATTAAATACTTGAAATATCAAATTATAATTTTTTTATTAAAAATGTTAATCAAATTTTAAAAATTAATTTAAACAACTACTAAAATTCCTCACTTTCCATATTATTGGGAATGATTTAATCCATTCTTTAATACCTTTTAAATTAGTCTTCTATTAAATTTTTATAAGATATTTACTCAAATGAATCCATTAATGAAAGTACATAAAATATCTAAAATTAAAATCCCAGAAAATAATTCTTCAACATAGGTATTTCACTCTATATATGGAATCTTCTACAGGTATAGTACAAATAGTACAATCTAATCCAAATTTTGATTTAAATAAATATATGTTATATACTTGAATGAAGGGCTCTTTACAGAAGTTAGGAACCCTTTAGTAACATTTACATTAAACATATGTTTTCAAAATTATTATCCTTATCAAAAGATACATTCTCAAACCTAACATTCACCTTATCATAGAAAAATATACAGTGATTCTAATCTTCTTCAAAATATCAATAATACTTAGTTAACAAAACATCAGCTAAATCACTTCCATAATTCTACAGAAAGTAAAATAAATATACAAATAAATGTAATCCATAAATTCAATTAATGAAACCTGATTTATAAAAAATTCACCATCAATATCAATGAAAAATTAACGAACTTATTGGAATAATAATTATATTCCCAAAAATTACAATTTGTGTAAATATAAAATCAATATGAAAATATTAGATCATCTAATATTAAATTCTTATATTTTCAATTTGGTTTAATTATTTTTGTAAAAAATTAATCTAGATTTCTCTATTTTTTTAGTTCAATTATTTAATTGATATATATATATATATGAAATGTTATAAAAGAATATAAGGAAGTCTTTTTTCTTTAACATACCTTATAAATTCATATGATAGAATTTTATACATTGACCAATGATTATAAACATGGGAAAACTAATTATATAAAAAATATTCATTTTTAAAATATTATCCATAAACATTACATCATTATCTATTATAGGACTATACTACACGCACAATGACACATAATTTACAACAAGAAGGATATAAAGGTATTCCAAAGAATAGGGAAATGGACCATGAAATCTCTTCCCCATACATATAGTTAACTGAATAAAAATGGGGGTTTTATAATATCATTTATTTCATAAATATTTCCATCAAATTGTTTTGATTACATGTTTTACAGGACTAAAAAGAATCATTATGACGGGATGGCATATTCAAAACAAAATATAACGCCTTCTTAGAAGTTCATTGTTATCCAAAATGGCATACACGCCACGTATTATAAAAAAAATAACTGAATGAAACTAGTAATTTTTAATGCATATACTAGTAAATTAATCACTACCATGATGTCACAAGTAAGTATCACCGTAATTTCAATTCATTGAATTTAATCTAATTTTAGATATTTTTTGAAAAACATTGGGTAAATTCATTATCATCCAAATTATTCTCCTGGTAATTTTTCCAAGGTATTTGACACCTTAAAATAGTTATTTATTAATCTTGAAATGATTCTTTCATATCTAGACAAATATGAAGTTTTTCCTATAAAAGAACAGATATTTGGCTTCTATGTTATAAAATAATATTTAACACCACTTATCTGCAATATATAAACATTGAATTCTTATGAAAAAAATTCATCTCAAAATCCTAGTTTTGTTATCATGTTTTATCAAAATAATGTAATTATTCAATAGTCAGTAAAAAATAAAATTGGAGGAAAATATCCTATATAGGAATTTTTTTATGGAAAATAAAAAAAATAAAAGATCATTTACATTGATTTTATAATTAATTTGATCTTGATATTAAATCCTAGAAGCATAATAAATGAAATGAGATTTAATTTTTATATTTTAACCTAAAACATCCCCATTTTAAATGTCATTGGCATTAGTCATAACGTGAAGTAGAAAGAACTACTTTAATGGTTGAAAATGGGTGGGGTTATAAATTTATATTTCGTCTCTTCAAAATATTCTTTCCACCTAACATGAAATATTATATTTGGTTATTTTTTATGTAACTGAGAAATATGAAAAAATAATAATAATATTTTATTAATATCTTATAAAAAACAACATAATCATGGAATTATAATAAATCACTCACAGTTTAAATATAGGATGGTGAAGATATTACCTGAAATGTTGATTTTTCATCATTAATTAATTTATAATATATAATATTCCAATTTATAGTTCAATTTTATTCCATGAAATATAAATATAAATAAATAGTAATGAATTTTTTTTTCATGGATGTTTTAAGAACAGCAAATAAATTATTCTAATCGATTTCAAAAGATAATATATAGATAGTGAATGTAACTCCCTGACTCTTTTAACAATGATCCGGTTATTATTTTACTACATTAGTAAATAAATAATATATTTCACCATAAAGGATTAAATAGTTTATTATTCTTCAGAGAAAAATTAAAAATTTTATTCTCACATTATATTTGAAAAAATGAAATTAAACTCAATATTATACTGACAGAATTATTATTATTTGTTATAGTATATACAATATAAAAGTTTTAAATTCATTAATTTTATCTAGGGGAAAAGAAAAACATAATAAAGGGTGAGATTGTATGTTTAGTTAAGGAATGTGAACAATAGAAGCTATCGTTGAATAAATAATGCGTGAATAAAATTGGAGAGATAAATAACAATTAAATATGATTTATAAATAATATCATAAAAATGGTATATAATACTTGGATGAAATAAAAAAATAAAAAAATAATATGTATAATAAAAACTATTTTCATAACTATACAATTCATAAGGTCCTACATCAATATCTTATCATCATGACCTCATTCCAAAACATCAAAATAAAATTGACATGGAATACAAAAAATATGCAAGCTAGTTTACTACATGAGACCTACCAATGCATCGATGGGATATAACATCATCAACCAAATAATTATTAGTACAATTCAATATAATATGTATTAGATTAATAACACTATAATTTATAATTAATATAAAAAATCATTTTGAAAATATGGCATAATAAATATTAATATATTTTCCTAGTCAATAAATTGATTAAAATTATAATTGTACATCCAATGTAATATGGTGGATGGTATCATTAAATTAAATACATATTAATGTATAATATTATTTAAAAAATATTTAAATAGATTAAAATATTTTTTAAAAAAACCTTCATATTTTTCTTTGGAAAAATGGGAAAACTATTCCCTCCTCTTAAAAACATATTACGTAAAAATTCACAGAATATTAAGAAGATTATTTTCATCAAACATAAAAATGGAAAATTTTAAATTAAGAATCAATTAAAACAATCTTCATGCCTATGGGAAATAATTTAAATCCCTAAAAATTATATACTTTTTCAAAATTTTATTAAAATTTAGAAACTACTTGTTAAAAAAAGTGTATTTGAATATGAATCCATTTAAAAAAATGAAAATAATTTCAAAGTTAGTGAAAATTATTTTTTAAAACATTTAATGTAATGTAAAAATTTCCATTTTTTTTAAATGGGCATGTAATAAAAATATTAATTGACTAAAGATGAAATATGGTTTATTTTTCTTGAAAACCCATTTCATTATCATTTTATGTAAAAAAATATAAGAAAATTTATTATTACATGAAAATAATAGGAATAAAAAGATTATAAGAAAATTTATTTGGTTTTAAAGATAGTTTTTATATAATTTCCATCAATATAAATTTATAGTATGAAATCCAAAAAAGAAATGATATTCCAACAAAAACCCCTATCAATTTGAAAACAATTTAATCATAAGAATCCTGAAAGAAATAAATTCAAATAAATCATTGAATAACATGAATATAAATACATTCTGGATATATTATATCAAATTGGTAGTATATATAACTCAAGAGAGAGGAAATTGTGTAATGTGGCATATGTATCTTAGAAACAAATATCAGATAAAAATCCTTACCTCTAGTTTTACATTCCATGTAAGTGAATTTTACTTCTTATAATATATATTTAAATTTACTATAAATCAGAAATATAACCATAAATATTATTATAATACCATATATTATCCACTAATAAAATCTTACTACTTGAATATTAATAATTTTTTATTAAAACATAGTTCTGGGAGTTAATTATTTCTTCTTTCATGCGTGTTTCAGTTCATTATTCATGATCTCTGAAACATGACCATGGCTTCATCATATAAATAATCATAATAACTTTTTGAATATATTTTTATTAAATAATATCAATAAAATCCATCCATCCTAAATCACGCATTTCATATACAATACAATACAATTCATGTAGGTTGTAAATATCACATAAAAATGAGCATGTTCTAACGACTTAATGAGTTAAAACAAGATAAGGTCTAATAATAATAATAAATTTTCAAATTCTTATTCATATAATAAATATATTTATATTAATTTAATAAAATTTTACTAAAAATTATTTATGGTAGGTTTTTGAAATGAAACATATTACTCATAGAGGTGATAGCCCGTATGTACACATGAATGATAATTTCAGTTACTAGTTGATGGAGAGGTAATTGAATTTGTTTTACAATATTAATAATAAAATATATGTCTATTAATGATACATTATTATTTACGATAAATTTTATACAAAATATTTATGTAAAGTTGAAGAGGAATTAAAAATTGAAATGGATGATAAATATGATTTCTAATTCTAATAGAGACATTATATGTCTTGATCATTTATTCATATAATTATGGTCATAGAAATAGTAAATAAACATAGGAACTAAATTATATAATCTAGTAAGGATATTATGATGGATTTTGGTGATCTATATTTCTCAATTATTTAGTACAATGGATGAGAAAATGTTACATTTTATAGGTGAGGGGAGGGACACAAATGGAATCACATAAATGATTTAGATAATATATATTCATATTTTTGTGAAATTATAACAAAATGGAAATGTATTAGAAATTAATATAATATAATGTAAAAATATCATCATCATATATGATTTAAACAAGTTTATATGTCATTTCTACCACAATCACTTTAGTTTAATCCCTCATTAACACATTTTAATGATTATTGTAATGAATCGTTTTTCACTCATTATGGGTTATGAATTAAATTTTAACATTTAAAAGTGTTATATAAATTAAAAAGTACTGATATAATAGAATATTTCACAGTCACATGATTTATTATATAATTTTAATTATTTTACAGTTATGTAATAAAATATTTCAAACATTAAATACCATTTAATTTCCTTTTTGGACTATTCACAAAACATGTCTTTAAATGAATAATGATAATAAAAATTAAATATAAATAAATAAACCATAAATAATATATTATTAATCTCCTCGATATTATTATAACAACAAAATTCATAAAAAATATAACTGTTAATGTTTTTAAAATGTTTTTTTTATTTTTCTAATGATTGGAAAGGCATTGCGTCGGTGTTACAAAAGCATTCAAGGTAATTATATCAGAACTAAAAATTAAATTTATTTTTACTATAATAAAATTAGAGTATTAATATTACAAATAACCATTGATAAATGATAGTATCATATTTTTTATATTATTTCATGTGGGATAAATTAATAGAGTGAAAGTGGCATTCTGTATTTATTTGGTACTTAAAACAATATATAGGTCATTATAAAAGAAAAATAGAATTTAGATTCCATATATTATTAATTTTTATGAGTATGGTTAAAAGAAACACTTAATATATAATAAATTAAAGAGTTATATTTATTTCGAAAGCCATATCACATTATATGTATCCTAAAATAATTGATTTACACTTTATCGTGGTGCAAAATACTTACCTTGGTAACAATTTACATTTGAAAAATTTAAATTTAATTATGTTTATAAATTTTAATATTATTAATTATATCGAATATTACATCTAAATTTAATTGCATAATTTTATAAATCTTGGAAACTAATTTTAATATTGTGGCACAAAATACAATGAAAACAATTTTTATGAAAAAGTTTTTTTAATCTGGAAAATGAACTAATACAAAAATCAAATATAATTTTAATTTTTATTGAGTAATCAGATCAAATTTATTGAAAATTATATTTATTAAAATTAAAACAAAATAAAAATTATAATGTATATTTAAAATTAATTAATTAAATGAAAATAATAACTATTTGAAAAAATTGGAATTTTTTTCCTAATAAATCAAAAATTAATCATTTCATAAAAATTTCACTAATTATTTATAAACTATTTTTTACATGATTATTGTAAAAATGATATCTACTTTTTCAAATAAAAGTTATAAATGTTACATAAATTAATTATAATGGTCACAAATAAATTTCAATATATATAATTTTTAAGAAAATGAATTGTTGAAGCATTAAATACCTTATTCACATTCCGTACCTAAAATCATAATTAAATGGATGTTAAAAAATTTAATTTTCTTATTAATTTACATGTATAATTTATATATTTGGAACAATTTAACCTATAAAAATAAATTTTCGGACATAAAAACAGTTTTATGAAATATATATCTTATACATTCAAAATATTGTTTTTTAATATCATTCGAATTAATAATAATTGTAAGATTTGTTATATATTTTATTATTAAAATAATAAATATATATAGATCATAATATAATTATTCCTATACATACTGCCTAAATCAAAGGTTATGTTATAAAGGTCATGTTTAAATAATACCATTTATTTTATAGTTCATTTGCGTTTTTTGTCGTGTATAATACACATTATACAATATATTATTTAAATAACATAAATTATAAAATCATGGGCTGTTATACTCTACCCATTATAGAAATTGCATCCTTCTAATGTTATCTTATGTCTAACAAAATGTTTTAATAAATTATAATAATTATTTATATCAAATAAACGGAGAATAAGATTATATAAAAGATCATGAGAGTAAAAAAATTTAATTTTTAGAAATTCTAAAAAAAGAATAGAATATTGGAAAACGTAATGAATAAAGAAAATAATGAAAATAGAAAATAAATCATCATTTTGAGAAATTGGGAAATTAAATATTAATGTAACCTGAAATAACACATAATCAGGTTTTTTAATAGGAATAAAATTAGTGAGAACTGAAAATTTTGGCATGGATGATAAAACTACATCCAAGGAATAATAGAGAGTGATATAGAACCTGATCTAGAGAATTAAATTACCAAAAAAACCAAATCATTTATGGACAATTAAGACCCTCAATTCATAAGAAATTTATAAAAAATGATAAAGTTTTATTTCAATATTCTTTTCCTATAATTGGGATATTCTATTACTATTAGAACCGAGAACATGAGAAAATATTATTAATTGATTTATTTCCATTTAATGAGAAAAATGTCATATTTTTGATATTTTCAACAAATGTTTACTTTTTTCTCATCTTCTTCTCTTAAAATAAATATTCAAGATGAATTTCACATGTTTGAAACACTAAAATTATCATTTAAAATATCATTATAGTCATAGAAGAATGAAAAATTTGTCCCCATATTCCTCTCCATTAAATAAATATTTAGTGTGATAGGTATAATATTCTACATAAATAAAAAATTAAATAGAAAAATTTATATTTATCTCTAGTACATAAAAATTAGTACCCAATGATGAGTATAAATAATTCTACAAATAAATATCTATAAAAATATTACAAGAATTCTAGAACAAATTGAAACCCAACAATTAGAATTATTTGATCAAATATTATTCCAATATCAAATTAACATTGTTCTCTCAACATCATTTATCACTCATAAATTCACTAAAAAAAATTTATAAACCATAAAAAAAATTCCAAAATATATAAATCAGTTCTCTAAATGAGATGAATCTATATAAAAACACTATCAATATATTTATGTTTGATTTCACTTATTAACACAATATTTATTTATAAAATAAAATCCCATTATGAAAAATAATATTTTGTTTTTCAGAATCAGATAATGTTCTTAAAAATATAGAGAAATTGTTCCAAAATTACTTTCATCACATAGTCACCAAATCACTTTTCAATCTCAAGGTCAGCTATAACATAAAACATATGTTCCCAAATAGTAATAACCACTAATTAACTCACCAAAAATGTGCATAAAAGTTATATTTACATAATATATTATATCCCTAATATAAAAATTCAGTCTTCTTAAATAACCTATATGATATTTATCACTTGAAATTATATAAAACTATATTTTTATCTTATTTTATACTTATACAACTAATTTATATACATGTAGTTAAATAATATTTTCAAATACCTGATTATATATAACAACATAATTTTTTTACTCTATTTCCTTCCCCAAATGTTTTTCTCATTGCATTAACCATCAAATTTATTTTTATAATGATTCCATCGGGATTTATCCATTGACTAAAACAAAACAAACATAGTGGAAGAATAAATATACAATAATTAGAGTGATAAATCATAGATTCAGGAAAATTATTATTTATATGTCCCAAATAATAATACATTCTTTCTAACCTATGGCCATTTTTTGTTCAAACTTTATATCTTTTAACTCATAAATTTTTTTATTATACATTAACCTCCCCTTTCACTATAATAGTTCATAAAGATGGTATTAACTGACTAAATAATATCCCTAATTAGTATATAGTGAGGTTTATAGTCTTAGGATCACTCATAATGTAGTGAGGGTAGATTCATATTATGCACAACTATCATTTTTCAGTATGTTTACCCATAGGATCATCTTTTCCACATATGCATCCATGTGGAAGTATCTAGGCATGAATCAAATTATAATGATGTAAAATATTATTTACCCTACCATGAATTCAGGTTATTATCCTATACTTAGACTAATAAGTATATTATTAAATAGGTTTATGTTCTCCAATCTATGTTTTTATAAATATAGTTCCCAGGTTTCATACTAAAAATCCTTTAACAGTAACTATAACACCATGAATCTGGAAACCCAGAGATTTTGGTCAGTTTACATCACTTGAAAATGATAAAATAGATAACATATTAGAGTATTTAATTGTTTTTTTATTCTAATGAGACTAGATACATACTTGAATCTCAAGTTACATTTCAAAATAAGAATAAAAATTAATATTATAGTGATAAATTTATATTTTCCTCAAGTATACCCTTAAAATTATTAACAAAATACATTCTTTGTATCATATGGAAATGAAAACTCAATTAAGGGTGAGTTGTGATGTTCTGTGAGAAAAATCGTACAACAAAAAATATGACAGAAAAATAAAGCATTAATAATATGTAAAAGATCAAAAATAAAAAAATATTACATATAACTAATATCATAATAAGGAAAATAAATCTTTAGGTGGTATATAAACATAAATATTAACATGAAAAACAAAACCCTATTTTTTAATGATATAAAAAATAATTATTCACATTGTAATATTTCCATCAAGGCCTCATGGAATGAAATCAGATATAAATAGGTATGTTATACAATAGTACCCAAGATCTTTTATCTACCCAGACCTACCAATGCATCGAGATGATATAACAAGCATAAAAAATAACTTATCAATTCCAATCCATTCATCATATGAAATAAATGGATAATAATTCAATATATAATAAATTTCATCATTTGTAATTAACATCTATCATATAAAATGATAATATAATTCCTTATTCAATAACTAGATCACCATGATCATAATACATCTGGAGTAAAATGGTGGGTGGTATCATTACAGTCTATCCAAATGAAATCATATTATTAATAAGAATATTTTTATATATAAGTATATACTTTTAAATGAACATTTATAATTTTATTTTAAAACATGAAAAAATATTCCTTCATTTCAATAAATTATTACCAAAAATTCCAAAAATATTGAGAAAGATATTTTAATTTAAAATAACTAACAAAACTTTTAAACTAATATTCAAAACCAATAATGATATTAATGGTAGGAATATATTTTCTTACTATACATTTTAGAATAAAGCATTCTTTTTCACATTTTTGTAAAAAAGTAAAAATGATGTTCCAATAAAAATTTTCGAAAAAAATTAATTTTAAAACATTTAAAATAAAGTAAAATTTAGTTAGAATGGAATTTTTGAATCATTTAATGTCTAATTAAAAACTCCAAAAATACAATTTTAGAGAGAATCTATATAGAAGAAACTTTTCATTGACCAATCATGAAATAGGGACCAATTATATTTAAAAACATTCTCAGTCATTTTAATTACCAAAGAGATGGGAAATATATTATTACATGAAAATTTCTTGAAAAAATAGTTGGGAATAAAATATATGTGTATTAATGTATAATATCCAAATTATTTCTCTCAATGTAAATTTAGTATAAAAAAGCTTGAAATGAAATGATATTGTAACATAATCCTTTATCACATTGGTTTCATTAGAATCATAATACCCAAAAAAATAACATCAAAGGAAACATTAAATACCCAAAATATTATGATATTCAGTATATTATATATCAAATTTCTAGTACATACACTACATGAATGAAACTAGGGGATAATATGGCATATCTCTCAAAGAAAAAAAGTGAGACAACAACCCCTTACATAAAGTTTTATTTTCCACATAAGTTCTGTGAAAATATTTTATAATGAATTTAAATTTATTAAAATTATATAATATACCAAATTAATAATTATAATACCAAATATGATAAACATATATAATCTTACACTTGATTAATTATAATTCATTATTATCGTGATAACTAATTTTTAAAAATTTCAGGGTCATGAAAGTAATTTTAAAATTTCCATGTCTCACATATATGAAACATTAATGATATCATAAAAAATTATATTCAATTTAGTCTTTATATAATTTTAATTATCTAATAATGATTTAAAACAATTATTAAAAATTTAATATCATTTAATTCCTTTTCCATGGCTACTAGTATGAAATAACAATATCTTCGGGATGATGATAATTTAATTATAATATAAATAATTACACCATCATTAATATATTATAAATATTAATTAAATTAATGGAACATTTTAATTAATGAAAATAATAAAACATTCATTATTTTTAATATCAGTAACATAATTTTTCTATGGTTGTCACCAGCACTACATCATTATATCATAAGATTTCATTGTAATTATATCATCAATATAATTTCACAAATAATACCATAATAAAATTAGTTACTTAATATTAATTGAAATTATTTGTAACCAATATAAAACTTCTTATTATCCCTATTATAATATGTATGAGATATAAAATTAAAGATAATTACATTTTGTATTTATTATTTACAAAAAATATTATATAGTTCATTTTAAGAGAAAGATGGACCAAATTTCTACATATAAAAATATTGAAATATTTTTGTTGAGATAAAATTATAAAATATAGAAAATATAAATATTTTTATATATATATATATTTAAGATCATTCATATTATTTCAAACCATTATTACAAGGTTTACACTTTATTTTATGGGAAAATATTTAACATGGTAATTATTCATAATGACGCAAAATTTAGTTTGTCCATATTAATAAATTTGTAAACTATGATTACAAATATTTTAACCAGTGTTGATGGTGAAATTTGTATAAATGAAATGGAATAATTTTAATATAAGTGTTTAAAATTTAATGAAACCATTTTTTATAAAAATTTATTGTTAAGGGTAAAAATATACTTACACAATAATAAAAAACCATGTCTTTTTATGGGATTAATTCAATTATTTTTATTCCTAAGGACCATGTGTTACTTTAAAAAATTAAAATACATAATTGATCATTTAAATTAGATAATTTATTTAAAATAAATCATTGATTTGAAATAACATATATTTTTCACATATTCATTCAAAAATAAATAATTTATGAAAACTCCCAAAAATGTCCTTTAAGATATTTTGACATGATAATTTCAAAACATGAAATCCATTTTTTCAAAAAAATTAATTTAAGTGGTGTAAATTATTTATAATATTCATGATAAAAATGAAATAAAACCCATTTAAAAAAAAGATATTTTCGATGCATAAATGACATTATTCCCATTTCGTGGATAACAACCATAAGTAAATGAATTTAAAATGATTATATTTGATCTATATAATAAAATCATTTAAATATAATCATTTATAAATAGGGTTAAACATAATCAATAGTAATATAAATTTAGATATATGAATTTTTTTATTAAAACAACTCTTTTCACATCAAATGATTTTATCGATATTTTCAATCAAAAGATAATCAATGTATAATTTAATATTTATATTTTTTTCAAAAATTAAAATATTTATTTCATAATAAGGTCAACCATATTCATAATATTAAAATTAACTTCTGGGTTGTAACTATCATATTAAAATAATAATATTTCTATCATTGTTCATTTAGGCTATTTTTTTTGTGTACCACACATCATCTAATACATTATATAAAAACCCATTCTAAAATCAAAGGTTATTATGGTGAAGTAAATCATAAAAATACCAATAAATTTATCTAAAATTTAGAAAATATATTCATCATATATCTATAAAAAGTTTATTGTCTATTACACAAAAGGGGGTATTCTATAATAAAATCTTTCAAATGGACATGTGAGTGTACATTTCCTTTGATAATTAGTGGATATATTGATTTCAAAATA
Source organism: Viscum album (assembly GCA_963277665.1). Classification (NCBI taxonomy): domain Eukaryota; kingdom Viridiplantae; phylum Streptophyta; class Magnoliopsida; order Santalales; family Viscaceae; genus Viscum; species Viscum album. The sequence goes on from OY728157.1 coordinate 1,206,703,094, forward strand.
ACTACAAAATCTATTTAGAAAACAATAATGAGTCTATGGAGATAATCTATCATGATTTTATTAGTATATAGAAATGGTAAATGGCCTTTCGAGTTACTAGATCGGGTTTACTATAATCAATTCACATAATCCATGTGTTTGGAATCCTATCAAGAAGAAGATAAATAAAATAATTCATCGATTTTTGAAATCATATTTTTTATAGATAACTTTTATTGGTCGTAACCATTGAATATCCATGGTATAAAATAAATTTCCTGAATCCGTAACGTGGTAACATATTTATTGAAAACCAGTTAACAAATTGGGATTCATCTCCTTTGAAGTTGTATCAAAATCTTTTAACTCTCTTCAAACACGGTTCAATATAACTATGTTGAATGGTTAATTCTAGTAAAATTATATGAGTTCATTCATAAGGAATTCCTTTTTTTAGCCCTAATAAAAATTATTTCTCTTTAACCTTTTATGTCACTCTATAAAATATAATTTTAAACTACTCATTCGAATTTATGAATTAAAATTTCATATTTATAGGTAATGTATTCACCCCTAACTCGCATATAAAATTTTCATTGATAAATTATGGATTATGTTACATTAAAAATTAGTTTTACCACATTATTAATTGTCAAAATGATGAAATTTTAGTTAGAAATTTGGGACCAGTAGTTTTTATAGTATTCTTTTAATATGTTTCATTTTCAATTAAATTTCCATTTTTGAAAGGATTTACAAGATCTATTATTCTAGAATCAGTGTTATCTATTTTAAAGATATTAATAATGGTTTTAAATTTTAAAATTCAGTTCATTTTAGAGACCAAAAAATAGTTTTAGATACATTCCAGTTATCAATGGTTTCATCTAAAACATTTCTATTATTTTCCAATTTGTCCATAAATTCATAGAAATAACACTTAAAATTTTCAAATGAAAATATTTCAAAAAATAAAATTTCATTATTTAAACTATATTTAAATTTATATTTTTTATCCATATGGAAATAATATTTATCATTGATAAAAGATTATGTTTTAGGTTTAATAATTAGTAGATCATTACATAAAAATCAGAAAAAATTTCTAAAAAACCGATCAATCATATTAATTTGATAATTGCAATGAATCTGTATTGGGTACTTCATAGATTTAACAATATTAAAATATAATACTTCAAATGAAAATTATAATAAAAAATTTTCATTGTAGACGTTATGATTTTTTTTAGGTTTAAAAAGTCTTTCCAAATATTAAAAGATTTATGTGTGATAAGCTGATAAATTCCATATCTAATATATAAAAAACAACATAAAAGCATGTTTCGTAACTTAGCTAGAACGATTTTTATATCTATATGAGGTTTATTGGTACTCTGATTATAAATTTCAATGAAAATGAAGTAAATTTTTCTAATTGAAATATATAAATATTACAAATAGAATAGGGAATAACATTAATAAAAGATCCTTGGTCAGGCATGAAATCTTGATATTCAAACTATCATACAGTATCGAGAAATTTCAAAGTCCATATATATATTTTGATTTTATATGAAAATCATTTTATATAATATTGGATATATTTATTTCTAAATTGAATTTATATCCTTTTCAATGGATCACATTTCATTCGAAAAAATAAACAATTTGGTATCTATTTTTTATCCTATAAAAATGTTTATGGACCAATACATTCAAAATAGTCCCTAAAACATTGCTATCTAATTCCTTTTAAGAACTAGTTTTATCTTTTGGGTTACACATGGTGTGTGTAATTGGGGTATTTGATGTATCATGTTAATTTTGAATATATGGTCCTCATATCGTGGATATTATTTATTTCTTTTTATGTGTAAATATTCTTATTATTATAAAAAAAATTATTTTATAATATGTTATAAAATTTAAACTATTTTGGAATGTTAAAATATATTATTAGAAAGTTTTTAGTACTAATTGTGTTTTAATATACATAATGATTTTTGGAATAATTTTATGTATGTTTGGGCTTAAATTAGACTTGAGACTCTTTGTTTTGGGTTATTCATCCTAGTTCCAATATGGAGTTATATATCAGTCAAAATTTCTTTTCTTTTATCTTTGGGATTTAGATAGGATTGTTAAGGTAAAGCTCCATTTATTTTAATATTATTTCTACCCATATCACCATCCAATTTACCTACACGATTCATCAATGTATTCATAATTTTTTTTCTCTCTTATCTTCTCAAGGATATTGTTAGGTTTTTTATTAGGTTTATTACTCTGAATATTCCTTCCATTTTGTCATTTTATTTCTCAGCAAAGTATATTATATGATAACTACATGATATATCTTGTAAAATTCTATTTGGTGGTTTAAGTTATCAAAATCAATATTGGTTCATGTTACGCTATCTTTAGGTAAAATGTTGCTTGGGATGAAAAATACTTTTTTTCGGTTATATAGAAAGAATTTCTCATAAAATACCATTGAAATTTTTAGAATGGTATAGAATTTGAGGTCATTTGTAACTAAATTTCACATTAAATTAACCAATTACATTTTGAATTTGTAATTAAATATTTGTATTTTTTTGGGTTTTGGTTGTGTATTATTTGAATACCTAATTATTCTAACCAGTTTTTTATGATCATTTAGTTTTATCACAATTATATTGTTTTAAATGTATTATTTTGGAATTATTGAGAATATTTAACACAAAGAACCCGTTTTATATCAAAGAGTTGACCATTTAGTCCTTGTTTTCTATTAAATTCCTAAAAAATAGTTTCTTTTTAAATAAATTATTTCTTATATGAGAATAAATTATACTCCTATCAATATATTATATAATTTATAATAATATTGAATCAAAATTTTTTCAATAATTTAACGGTGGAGGAAACTGAAACTTAATATCTTGAATCATTCCTAATATTCATGCAGTGTTTCACCATTATATTTTTAAATTCCATAAATTTATTTTCTAAGAGTAGTTCTATTAGTAGGAGATAATTTTTGAAGTAAAATATTTTTCAAATCATTCCAATATATATAAAAAATTTAATTTGAATAAAAGAAACATTAAATGGATACTAATGTTAATGAAAAAATAAAATATCTATGATTAATTTGATCTAAATTGACTCCATGGAGTTTTATATTAACGTAGAGGTCACTCATCTCGTGAATATTTTTCTGTGGATCTTCCCCTAGAAATACATTGAATTTTTGTAGTTGGTGAATGAAAAAAAAAATTAATTTCAAATCGTACAAGTGAATCAGGATATTATATAATATTTTGTTGATTTTCTTCATAGAATGAAGCAAATTATTTCATTGTTTTATTATCAATCATGTTGACTTTTTTTTTCAACAATTTTATTTCATTCTATGTTATTGGTAGACTCGGAACTAGTAAAAGAATAATTTATATAACATCATTCTCTAGAAAGATGTTTTTTGACAATTGTAGGATCTAATGGAAAGAAAATTTCATTATGAACTATCGAAGTGAAAAAACTAATCTGAATAAACATTAAAAATATTCCCTTAAATGGATCTAGTTGAAAATATTAATTTATTATCATTTTCCACTTCTATGATTTTATCATCAATTATAACGAAATATACTAGTCCAACAGATTATATCAAAGGGAGGTTATAAATAAATTTCCAATTATCAATTAGTTTTCTATTTTTTTAATAACTTGTAACAAAATTGGTGTTTTTTTGAGTTGTGAAGAAAATTCAAATAAACTAAAACTATTAAATAATGATATAGATTATTTTATAAAGAAAGAGAAATGTATATTTAAAATTGAATAAAAACTATTTTTTAAAATAGAATCATTGGACTAGTGATGATCGATTAAAAACTCCCTTCTTCATAGTATAAAACCATTATTTAATGGAATTTATCAATGTGTAACCAAATAACTCTAACTAAATACCTAAATATTCCAGGATACCATATGAAGACACTAATATGGGTGTCGATCTCCCTATAAGAGTGGTTAAAATAATAGTAAAAATATAAGAAATTAAACATGAAAGAATTCATAATGATGAATGGAAAGACTATTCATAAGATTTTTACATAATCATAGTAGTCACTGTATTTTTATAAATTGATCAAATATATAGAATATATTTTATCAAAAACATTCAATTATGAAAAATAATATCTTCATTATAGAAATTTATTCATAAAATATTAAAATAAAGATACATTGAAGAGAATATAGACTTACAAGAAGTGTTTCTGGAATCTCATTTGTACAAACCCACAATAAGTTAATCCAATCATTATGAGATATTATTATAGCTTCTCTATTCATCCCCATCTATTACACATTCTCCATTAAAACGACCTATATGAAATCCTCTAGGACACATCCACAAATTTCCTTCTATCTCCCTTAGTTTTGTATCTTTAAATCCTTCAAATTTGAGGGAATTTGATTTGATATTCTTATAGGTTTCCATTCAAACCTAGGAAATTATAAGGAATATAATGATTCATAATGGTCAAATTCAAGGGGCAATCTTCTTATTTGAATTATTATAGAATATATTTTATACACATGATAACAATAATATACCAATTTATCTTCATTAACTTATTTTCGTAATCTTAAATCATTCCATGTGATTTGATCCCTCAATAAATTAATTTTCAAGACTTCATAGGAGTTCAATTGATCTCAATGAAATTGATGTTGTTATCATATCATAAAAATCATTGAATTTCTAGACCAAATCATTCCACTAGGATGTGGTGTTCTCACATAGGTTTTTTTGAACATTCAGTGTTTAATTAATTCTTCTTGGTGGATTTTGAATCTCCCTGTATCCTTCATATTGGCCTCATACCTTGAAAAAACATGAAATATTGATCACAACCATTTCACTTGTTGTTTTTCTATAACCTTATTATTAATGAAATATCCTACTCCACCATGCCCATATCCATGTTTAAGTACTCAACAATTTAACTTGAATTTACATGTCTGATCTATGGTGGATTCCCCTATAGTGTAGCATTTTATCATAAGTTTATTTGAATTAATGTGTCCCGTAAATATATAATGTTGGATTCCCTTACATATGTAAAAAAATCATAGATTACCATTATTTAGCTCATTAAAATATTATAGTACCCATAAAATGAATGTAGAATGGTCAAAGTACCATTACATTGTATATCAAATGACCTTTACACAACCAATATTCACTACGCTTATACAATACACTCTATTCAAAACAGCTTACAAGTTTTCACCATAGGATATTGGTTTAAATTTGTTATCTTCCTCCTTGATCTCATAGGGAACCATGGAATATACCGTGTGGTTCATGTCAACGTTTAGATTTTAAATCCCTCCAGAACACAATACCAAACCACTCTATAATGTGGTAAAGGACATTTTGACCATTAAAATAGTTCTCTTCATCATTCCTCCAACATATAACTCCTAAAGCTATTGCTTTATCAAATTATTCATATTATTAGAAAAAATTAAAAGAATAAATATTGATTTGACATTACCCTAAAAATTAAAAAAATAAAAACATTATAATTAAATAATATTCATAACAAAATCAAAAAAATGATTGAAAATCAAATATGTTATAATTTTTCACAAAATTTCGAGAATAAAGTGTATTAATTCACTAAATTTAAATAATCAAATTATGATGTATGATCTATAGAACATGGATTTATTCATTTTTCTAATTTTTACACTCTAATATGTATGAAGATAAAATTCATATATATACCAATAATTTTTACCTTTTCTAATTCTTCACACCAGTGTATATGAAGACCCAATTCAAATATATATATGTAATTCATTAAATTATAATAGTATACACCATATTACATATATTGATTATTTTATTTCCAAAATAAATATATATTTAAATTTTTTTATCTATGAAATTTTAAATTTTTAGTTTTCTCAAAAAAATCTAATGCTCTTTAAAATCAAGGCCACTAGTATACCTTCCATTTATATGTAGACACAAAACCCTTAATAAAATTCTCAAATAAGATTAATCTAATTAAAAAAAATAAACACGTAATATTAGTTGTGTTTTGATCATTTTCCCCTTTGTTATTTTGTTAAAAATTATAAATTATCAATTCATGATTGTTCAATCTTTCTGTATCCATAATCCCATTATGAGCTAACCCAGACATGACATAAAAATATATAATATCATTTTATAAGAATTTTCGTTGCATATATGAATAAATAAGAACTCATAACCTAGTTCTTTGTTATATTTTTATATTATATATATAATTAAAATTATACCCCATCTAAAAAATATTCAAAAAATATTATTCTCACATTATACCCTTTAAAAAAATGATACATAATAAACTTCTTCATAACATTGAGAATGAAAATATAATAAATGGTGATCTTAAATACTCACCAATATTAGACATAAGAGGTATTGTTTTAATATAATATGTTATAAAAAGGTAATAATATGGTCATGACTGCATAATCATGGAACATGGTCTTAACATTATTGAATCTTACAAAATAAAACATAGATAACATAACATGATTCCTGGTATAGGGTTTTTTCATGACAAAATATATGGATCATAAGAGAGTTGTAATGTGATTCAATAATCTAGATCCATGAGAACATAATGTAGGTATATTTAATAACATTATAATATTACACAAAAATAAGCCTCAAAAATCTTTTCTTATGTCATGGATCAATACCATGACCATCATCACATAGTTGGAAAAGTTCAATAGATTATTGGGTTCACTCTTCATTACCTTAAACATAGGTTAGAGAGTCCCATTGTTTATTGGGTTCACTCCCCAATCCCATATTTATCATATCATTTGATATAATACCACACACAATCCATTATAGGGATTTAAGAGAAACAAACTACATATAAGTATAAACATTACAACTATGAGCCACATGATCAGGATAAAATTCAAAATAAAATCATAAATTAATGTACCCGTGAAAAAGAAACTAATGTCAAGAAAACATTAACATGACATAATAATAATATATCTATAGAAATAATATGTGTTCAATCTTTTTTGAACATCAAAATTGATATGTATTAAATAATAAAGGATAACGATAAAGATAAAAATGTTCGAGTTAGTTACCTAGAACCAAATTCTATGTACTATATGATAACCTAAATTTATTTTTTAATATGATTAAACTCCATAAAATATCAAGGTTGTTTTTTATGTTGAAAAATAACTTATAATTTTTTATGAGTAGCTATCTCACTGAAAATTAATACAAGTTCCTCTCGGTGATTAGAACCCAGTCGTTCCACGTATTCTTAAATATAGTTTCTATAGGCATATGAAATAATGGTGGGACACAAATGATATGGGGTTTTAATTTTGGATACACCTAAGACTTTTAGGAACCTTCTCATGGTCTATATCTTTGGTAGTATCCAGTTTATGATATTATGAGAACGATACCCACTAGTATAAAATCAAAATTTATATGACTCATCGGATCTTCTTATCTACCGATAGGTTCATTGACTGCAGTATATTTATATTATTATTCATTATTATTGTAAATCATGTACATTTATGTATTGATGAAAACAAAATATGATATGTGTTCCTAGTGAGGTAAGATATGTTCGGTGTGTCATGAGTCATATTTTAATAAGAAATAATGTCATAAAAATATTTTCCATTTCCTATATTTAATGGAATTTGATATCTCAGTCACCATTAAGGAAACAATATATCCTAAATAAATCCATTTACATGGTGTTCTATATGCATGACTATATTTTAGAAAGTCAAAGAAAGATACATCAATAACATAGGTAGATGACAATATAACAAAACCTTCTTGACTATAGATATTTTTATGAAAAGATTATATTACACATTAATCATTTGTATGATGTATTATGTGATTATTGAATTAAAATCATTCTCTATGTGTTCCATAATTTCATTCTAGAGGTTGATGTTAGAGTTCAGGATACTTCTTATAATTCCACTATGAAAGAAGCTTACAGGTTCAAACACTACATGTTTCAAGAATCCTAGTTAAATAATATATTATTATTTAATATTTTACAAGTTTAATTTTTATTATCCCCAGATGAGTTTTAATAATTATTCATGTTTTATTGATTACATATATTAACTACCCACTTTTTAGAGAATATTATGTGGGAAGAATATTTAATATTTTTTTTTATTTTTTTAAGAAATGTAATATTTATTTATTTTTTGATCAATAATGTAATCGTATTTTTATTATTAAATAAATTTTCATTATTCCAGGCCTCATAAATATTATAGAGGAATGGTTGTGATTAATGTTCCAATGAAAAATAATATATATTGAATAAGATATAAATAAATAATATTTAATTTAATTTTAGTCTTTAACGAATTTAATGAGATCATATAATTATTATTATGGATATGAGATTTCATTCAGATTTAAAAGATAATAAGGTCCAATGGGATGTTATGGTTTTCTAACCCTAGTGGAATATAACCCAAATTATATTATTTCCATAAGTGTGAGAATTCATTTATTTTCTGCATGATCAGATAAAGAGAGAATCCTCTCAAATCCATAGAGAGCCCCATATCCAAGAAATTTCTCAATAACATGGAGAAATCCTCCTCCACCACCACATTCATGTCCAGATTGAGTGAAGATAACCCTACTATGAATTTATTCATGAGGTGATAAAAGGTGAACTTTGAAAGTTTCATGATCATCTATGTTAGTTCCCAAAGATTCCTATGGTGACTTTTCACAGGTTTTTTGAACACATGTGGTACACCACTAGAAGAAATCTATTCCTGATTCCTATAATGCAATGATGATATCACATATAGATGTTGTCAAATCCATCAACAAAGAAAATAATTTTTTTGAGTGAGATTAGTAAATTTCATAAATTAATTATAAATAATATGAAATGATCCAGCACTTTGGTTTCATCATTTCTCAATTTTTTATATTCTTTTATTCAATTGGGTTGATCATGACATTTCATTTCATGAAAATCTCAAATTAGTCACAAATCATGAAAAAAAAGGATGTCTGAAATTCCCCATCTAACACTTCTACTTTAACCTGAACCTATATGTATTATCAAATTTTTTTCATTTTTAATTATAATTATTTAAATAACATTTATTTATTTATTCATTATTCATTAGTATTAAATTTAATTTGAATTATTATATTATCTGGATTGGTATATTTACATTATTCCACTTGATTTATAATAAATATAATCCAATTCAATATATTTTAATGAAACTAATTTAAATATCTCTTTCAATGGTTCTGATGAGTCTAACCAAATAACACAATAGAACACTCCTTGTAACCTGGAGGTATAGGCAGCGCACTAGTGCTTAATGCACCATTTATAAATTCAAAATTAATTCATTCCATATGAAATTATAAGATGCGGTGCATATAACTGTACAACAAATTTTTTGTCATATCCATGTACATAGTCTATCAAGGAACAGGATTTGTAACTTCTTTACATGATGTGTAGTCCCTTAATCAATGACAGACCATGTTCCCTCTTACCCAACAGAAATGACAGGTGGCCACATAACCTAGAGACCACACATCCTCCAGCCTATGTACACACCATCTAGTGTTATATTTTATATAGCCCAAATACACACTGAGTCCTTAGGAATGATTCATAAATATAAGGTGTGACAATACATGATGTATATCTCCAATTTAAATAATGTGTAATTTTAACAAATTTCAGAAAATTGGAAATTAATTTATTATATTATACAAACATTATCAACATGTGTATTCTGTGTTCATTATGTTGATATTACACACCATGTGATGGGTTATATATATAAATCAACAATTAATTTATGTGTGATTCATGGATCTTCATATTGTGTATAATTCATATTATAGTTTTTACTTAATGCACATTAATGATTAAAGTGATACCTAAATACCATTTTATCATTGTGTTAATTGAGTTGATAGAATAGACTATATAATTTTTTCATAAGTCATGTGTGACACATTTCATAAGATTAAATAGTATATGATTGTAATACACAATGGGTAGTTCTGATAGGTAATAACTGTGTGGTCTCCAAGGAAATTTTTTTTATAAACAGTTTGTTTTAAATAAATTTGATAAATTTATTTAAATTTAAGATACATGAGAATCTCAAAAAATGCATATGAATATTAATATGAAAGTATTGATTAATTAAAAAGTGTAATTAATTAATTTCGGTGCCATTTATCTTAAATAATATTGATCAGAATTGATTGCTAATTAAATGAAAAACATATTACATGCATGTGGAAATTCAGGATCTTAGTATGAAGAAAAATTATATGATTGGTTTAATTTAATTTATTTAAAAATTGAAATGTTGGAGTTCATTTCAAACTTATTTTTATTATGTAAGGGAATATGTACACATGGTATTTTTTTATAAGCCCCTTAACAAATATTATGGTTCCACTCACCAACTTGTGTGTAAAAGAATATGTAATACATAGATCCCCAAATCTAGTGGTGGTAGTTCATTCTTGGAGATGAGGAAGAACTAACCCATGAGAGATATATAACTGGATAGGTGGATAGAAAAAAACACAACATAAATGGTTCAATGTGTTTTTACCCTATATCGATGGTTAGTTTTTCATATTCTAGATATACTAGAAATAAATAATTAGTAGTGGTCCAAATAAAATATTATATTATTTATGTCATGTTTCATGACTATTTCAATATTGATGTGCTATTAAGATCACAATAATTTATGAATTAACAATAATGAAAAATTGAACAAAAATAAATTGACTTATACAACAACATTACCCAATACATGGTTAATCCATTATGTAAACCAATTAATTTTTAAAACAAATTAATTAAAATAACAATTGGAGTTTTCGTAAACAGATAAAATCCCTCAGTTATATATAATAATCCAGTATAACCTTCCAAAAAATATGTTAAAATATAACCATAGTACAAAGAAATTTATCGGATAATGTTAGGTTGATTTTAATTCATGGGGAATTCTAACATTAATTTTGGATTGACATAACTTATTCTAGATCAAGGGATTACTACATAAGAATTGATTGTTTTGAAAAAGATGAAAATCATAAGGAAATCCAATTTAAGGATTTTAGGATTTTGGATTCCACTCCACGTATCAATGAACTATGTGTAAATTCAGTTGGAATTTGAAATTCCTACTAAAAACAAATAAAATTGATTGGTCTACCATAATCAGGGGAATAAGAATGGGAATACAGATTATTACCACTAGAATTTCCATGAAATATGATATTCTTGAAGCCAATGGAGAGGTATATTTCCTTTTGAAAAAACGTTTTGGAGATCAATATATAATAAATTTATATATTTTTCTAGATTCTATTAGATTAAAAACATAAACTATACTCATATAATTTGTAGAAACAGAAATAAAATGACATTAAACATATCATTTAGATACATTGATAATAGGGATATAATTTTTACTAGAAAAAATTTACAAGATCATAAAAAGTGCATACACGTAATCAAATTCTATGAGTAGAAATTATATGTGTGGGAAGAACCAATTCCTGATGCACTTTGTAATGAGTCTGGTGAGGAAGATTTGTCTCTCCATGAGAATAATTTCAATGATTTGAGAGATGTTCATATATTCATGACATAATACATGACCAATGATCTTTTGATGTAATAGGGGGGCATGGATGATCATAGTGGGAAGTATCACCTTAATAATCTCTACCAATAGAGGGTGAGATATGAGAGATATGAAATCAGTAATGATTAGTTTATAACTAATCATAGATATTTTGAGCTATCAGTGCCACATGTATCCATGATTATTGGCAACATTGACTTCCTATAAAAAATTGGGAATAAATTCCAAGTTGAATTTCACATAGTTCTTGTACTTTACCCACTACAGAAATACTTATCTAGTTTTTTTAGTTATAACAAGAGAAATAATGAGAAGAGTCTTTCGGAACTTTTTAAAATGATTCTCTTAGTAGATAAGGTTAGGGAGTGTTAATATCTACTTTTCGTTATATTGAATATAAAATAACGAAAAAGGATAAGGGGGATAAGGTTCATCACAGGTCTAAATCACACAAGTGTTGTCCTTCCACGAAGAAGATGTTCTATAGGTTGGTCAATAAAAGAGACGAAATATTTTTTTCAGGAGGAAATCATGTCCAATAGAAGAATAAATGCACCCATAATTTTGTTGAATCTAAAGGTGTATTCGTTATAAATTTAAATCCTTCAATATACAAATATTGGTTATTATATAGATCATTTGGTTCTCACATCTATATCTAAATACATGAAAAATGTAGATTTAGAAATATAGATATAGGAGAGGTTGATTTACAAGATTCCAATGGTGCAATGAGGGATACTCTATCCAATGGTGACTATGATCTTTCATTAGGAACAACAACGATATTGTTTTTAAGGTATTTTTATTATGTATAAATTTTCACCAACCTCTGTTTTTTATGTCATGTCAATATTTTGATGAATTTATTTCCAAAATGGGAAATAGAAGTTGTTTCTTTTAAAAATGAAATATATGTTATGGTGTGGAAAATTTAATTAAATTTTTAAGTTAATAGTTTGTAAAATCAAAGAATATGAATGAAATAAAAAAATGATCACAATATAACACCCAATTATGGATTCAATATCTTGTACATATAAATGATAATTGTTTGGAAAATATCTTTCTATATTGTTATTTAATTTTTTTTTGAGATAATACCACATGAAATATGTCATGATTGTTTATATGGAAAAATAAACAAACCTATGTTAAGTGGACAGGGAGAAAGGACCCAAGAGGTGTTAGGTTTGGTACACACTTATATGTGGGGAAAATTTATAATTGTAGCTACAGGTGGTTATTCATACATCATTAATATATTTTTTTACATGAGTAGATATAGTTATTTCTAAATAATTATGAATAAGTCTAAATCATCTAATAAATTCAACGATTTTAGGAAATCTGTAGAGAATAAACATGGAATGAATATGAAAAGGCATCAATCAAATCGAGTTGCTGAATATCTTATCCATGATTTATTGAAATTTAACGATAGTTTTGTATTCCATCACAACTCACTACACATTACAAGCCATAGTGGGGTGGTGTTATAGAAATGAGGAATTGTACGTTGTCAGATACATAAATATTTATGATCATTTATACAAATATTTCATTATCCATTTGGGGATATTCATTAAAAACTATTGAATGCGCACTAAACTGAGTACTAAATAATGTGTCAAATGGAATTCCCTTTGAAAAATGGAATGGATCTAAACATGTTTTTCCAAATTCACATGTATGTTGTAGTGAGGCATTTGTTTAGGCCTTCTAATGAAACAAAATATAAACCCAGAGTACAAATTGTACCTTTATTTGATATCCTAAATAAATAATGGAATACTACTTTTAAAACACCTTATATAAGAAAATGTATGACTCTACGCAATCTATCTTTCTTGAGAGGGTAAATATCTTAATAAGAATGGTGGGATAATGATTTAATTTAATGATGTTAATTCTAAACATATGTTATAGTTGGTGCATGAATATATTCTTCATATCTTCCAGGAATATATAATTCCTGCAACACAAGTACTCCATAGGACCAATATAAGCTTATTAGAAGTAAAGATATACGATTTTTTACTCAATGAATATGGTAACTAATTATTGGTTGAAAATAATGAGTCCCTCTCTTATAAGAAGATATAGAGATGTAAGAATATGTACGATGGGAAATACATGAATTTCGAAATGGATTTCGTAAATTAGAACCACTTTTGGGTTCTAGTTGATGCACCAATTAATTTATATCATGTAGGTTGAAAATGGGTATTTAAGAGAAAAATGGACATAGAATGTAAGGTAAATACCTATAAAGAAATGATAATGACTAATTTGATTAGAAATAATTATGTAATTGACTATAATTAATCTTTTTTACTAGTTACTATGTTTAGATCCATAATAAGTCTAATTCCAATAGTATCTTACTTTGATTTTGGAATTTCACAAATGGATTTTAAAATAGCATTCCATAAAGGGAGTTGTTTAGAAGTTCTCAACATGACACAACCAAAAGGGTATGTGACTAAAAGATACACTAAAAGGATATACATGTTTAAAATATACATTTATTGGTTTAAATAAGAATCTAGGTTACGAAAAAATCTATTTAATGAATATATTAAATAATTTGGATTCACTAAAGATGAATGTGAGACATGTACTTTCAAGAGGATTACTAGGAATGTAGTGATTATCCTAGTAGTATATTTTTATGAAAAATTACTTATTAGAAATTTAATAACAATCTCAAAATTATTCAAGGACCGATAAATTAAGTTTTTATCTATGAACAAATTAGCTGTTGTAGCCAATATTTTAGTGATAATGATAATTAATGATATATCGAAGAGGGTTTTGGACTAAGTAAATTTATATAAATTTACTTAACACTAAACTGAATTAATATGGATCAATACAATGAGGAATTGGTACTATTGTCACATGGTACACATCATTCTGTAAAAATGTGTCTTTGGACACATATTTAAGAATGGAGAAAGAGTAATATCCCATACACTTCTTTGATAAGATCAATTAAGTATGTATTATTGTGTAACATATCTAATTTTGTTTATATATTTATCATGGTAAGAATATATCATGATGATCTAGGAGAAAAATATTAGTTTTCTATTAAGGTTATCCTTATGTATCTTTGATGAAGTAAGGATACATTCCTAGTTTGTGGAGGAGATGGGGAGATGGTCAATAGGGTTTATACCTATGCTATATTAAAAATAAAGGATAATGATCTGAATTCAAAATCAGAATATATATTTTGTCTCAATAGAGGAGATGTGAGGTGAAATAGTTTAAAGCAGCTAGTTTTTACAGATTGTAAATTAGATTTCGAGTATATGGTGGATTCTGATGCATCTATTTAATCTGTTTCTATGCAAAACATTTTCTAGGATATTAATGTGGTACCTGAAAATAAATACCCTATAAAAGTTCATTGATACAATTATAAAGTTTAGGATCTTTAAAAATATCCAAGATCACACCAACAGACAACAAACATACTCTGGATGTATCTCCCATTGAGAGATCTTTCTTAAAGGGGTAATGTTTTAGTAAGAAGATATCCTATAGAAGAAAACATTTTGAACCCCATGACTAAAGTTATATATTAGTAGAATCCTGAGTATCATGGGAGTTATAGTGGATTAAAGGTTGATAGCGGTTGGTACTAGTGAATGTGGGTGTCTGATGGACCTGGTTCCCTAGAATGAACTTCAGTTTACTTTTGGATAACCTGTATTCATTGTTTCTAATACTAATAAAAAGCATTATCACATAATTATTTTTTTTATTTTTAACCTACTATGTTATAATTTTTTAAGAGTTGATATTCCACTGAAATGTCATAAAACTTCCCCACTAGGATGATAATCCAGATGCACCATGATAGTATTTTTAAATATATGTTCAATAGATGGATGATATCAATTTAGGGACAGAAATGGCATAAGATTTCAATTTTGGAGACTCATAGGTCTTTGAAAAACCATATCATGGTGCATGTTTTAAGTAATATCTAGGGTGGGATATTATGAGAATGAGACCCACAAGTAAGAAATCAATATTTATATGTTTCATATGATGTTTGTATATATGGATTAGTTTGTCAATCCTTACAATTTAAGATTATTTTTAATGAGTATTATATGACATGTACTTTATATTATTAAAAAAATCAATGATGATATATATTCTTATCATGGTAGGATACATCGTGTGTGTCATGAGTAATATTTCATTAATAAAATACTAGGATAAAAAATATTCCCTTCATGTTCATTAACAAATGTTGATATCTTAGGATTTTTAATGGTAATTATATAGCCTAGATAAATCAAAATGAACAGTGATTTATATACAACTCTGATTTCCGTATTGTCAAAGAATGAGACATTGACCACATGGATTGATTGGAATATAATGAAACCATATTTATTAGAGATATCATGATAAATGAATTATATTACACATTAAAAATCTATATTATGTGTTTTGATTTTGTGACATTATCTTTTTTTTCTATGGGTACCTTGGCAAGTTGTTATATTCTACCCTTGGACTTTAGGATAACACTCCTTATACTTCTAAGAAAGAGTCCTAGAGGATCACCCAAAAAATGTATCCAATATAGATGTTACATCATATATAATTATATATTATTTAAAAATTTATTAAATATAATTCTCAAACATTTTTTAATAATTATTAATGTTTTCTTTATAACACACATGTTATAAAAACTTAATTTATAGAATAATATGTTAGCAGAACATTTAATTAGAAGATAAATGTTTTTATTGAAAATAATGATTGTTTATTTATTTTTGAATATATGATTGATATTTATTTTTTAAATAAATATTCACAATTCATGTCCAAATAATGGTATGGGGGAATGGATGACTGATTTTAATGGTCTGATGAGGAATAATACATAATGAATATTATTTAGATAAATAATATTTAACTTTATCTTAGACATTAGTGCATATGAAGAATAATAATAATATTATTATTACTAATATTATTATAGATATGGGGTTCAGAAGGGATTACATAAATAATAATAGTTTGGTACAATTATTATTTTCTAATCATAGTGGTATCTGAATTTTTTTTCCTACAAGAGACAAATAATTTATGTTCTGAAGAATGAGATATGAATAGAATTGTCTAAAATCCCTGGAGAGTTACATCTCTATGAAATCACTCAATAATTTAGATAAATCCTTGTCTAATTAAATTCTCAAGTCTATATACATCTAAGAGATCCCTCCCATCAAGCAATTCGTTGGGCGATCAAATGAGAATGAGGAAAATGTTATGATATATTGTGATACCACCTAGAGGATCCTATAGAGATTTTTGGAGGTTCATCATACACATGTGAATCACCATTAGAGGGAATATATTCTGGATTCCTAAAATACATTTAAGGTACGAGTTAAAGAGATTGTCGAATCTATCAATGGAAAAATAATTTATCATAAGGTAACACTTTAATTTGTTAAATTAATTGTAAATAATCACTGATGATCATGTTATATAGTTATAAAATTAATCTATTATATATATTCATTGATTCAATTATGTTGATCATGGATTTTATCGTCATGTAAATCTCAAATTAATCAAAGATCATGGAAGAAGGACAATTTGTGAATACCCATTGACAATTCTTTTGTGCCCGTAACCTATAAAAATTCATTTTATAATATCACTAGAAATGTTATTTGAGGACTATGAATAAATAATCCTTTCATTTAATAAAGTGATTATAAGAAAAATTAAAACAATATTGGAAATATATAATAATTTAAAAAACATTGAAATTTACTAGAGAAAGCTTCACGATGAAAAAGTTTTTAAAATTTTGAAAATGATTCCACGAAAAAATCATTAAAAATGAGTATTCTTTTCATAAATTTTTAATGAGAGTAAAAGTTGATAGAAAATGACCACACTAAAAAATTAAAAAAAAAATTCAAAAATAAATCCAATTAAATTGAAAAAAGCTATAATGAATCATAAAATTATGTACATCCATAATATAAAACAAATAATGTGTAAAAGGATAAAAAAATATTCTGGAATGAAAATAAGATTTAGGGTTATATTTTATTAAAAGCATCACTTTAGGAAAATTATGAACATGATGGGAGGTGAAATGGAATGTGGACATTGTAACACCCCAATCTTCTATGGTACGTTTCTCTTTGAATAATGCGATAGCGTGTGTTGTACGCAACATCGAGTTCTAACACACACCACAACCGATCAAACTAGCTGTTATGAATAGTAATACATACTTTTTGAAATTATATATATTATAGATTTAAAAATGAACTTATTTTTTGGTTTCGTAATATCGTATTTAGCCTAAGGTGAAATTTTGGTACTTTTCAGATAACTTTAATATTTTGATGAATAGTGAAAATTACTAAACTTTAATTAAAAACGAATTTTTTAATTGAATTAAATTATAATTATAAATTATGAATTTTAGTGGTTTTAAAGTATATTTACAATATATTTTTACCATTTTATCTAATGCTGTTCATTAGAATTAATTTCACTTTGAAATTGAACCTAAACAATTGTCAATATTTTGGTATATATTGTTTTTTAAAAACACGCTACTTGTTGTAACAGCGTGAATTAATTATAAAATTAATTAATCCAACTTATATTTTTGGAATTATGTAAAATAGAAATAATTTAGTAATTTCGAATATCAATTATAGCTTAGGGTGAAATTTTGGAAGTGTTCTGAAAAACTTCAATTTTTGATAAATAGTGAAACTACTAAGTGGTAGTTAAAAAACTGGATTTTTCATAAAAAAATAATTTTACTATTTCTGTGAATGGAATTTCGAGAATCCGAGAGACACGGTTAATATCAAGAAGTAAAATGTGGTTCAATGAGATGAAAATAATTTTTGGTGAATAGTAAATTCATACTTTTATTTACCACAGTTAAAAGTAAATAGGGTAATTAAGGGTAAAAATGATATTAATATTACCCTAACACATGTCCTAATTCTATTGGACAAGTGTATCTCGACCAGAAACAACCTTATGAATAAAATATTATCATTTAGTTCCACTTGGATTAGATTAGGACATTTATTATTATTTAATTCAAAGAAGAGTTAAAAGAGTTAAAATCAAAATTTATTTACTTAAACATTTTTAATATAGGGTTATACATAAGATAAAATCGATTGTAAATATTCATTAGAAATATAATAAGATTTCCTACATAATGACATTTTATTTATAATTTTCATAATTTAGATAAATTTATTTAATTATGACACAATGATGATGCAGTAATTACTATAATAGTGACAAATAAAAATAATTGATATTATAAATACCCAAATTAATATAATATGAGACTTTTTATGAATTAAAATAATTTTATATGTTATTATGACATGTTAGTAATGATTTTATTAAATTTTTATAATGTAATAATTCTTTTATGAGTTTCACAAAAATCAACTATTGAATAGTGTAAAAATTGACATAAAAGAGTTTTTTAAAAAAATATTATATTATTAATTGATATTAAATTCTTAAAATTCTAAGGTTCAGACAAGAGACTTATATCATGATAGTTTTATCATTAATGGACCACTTGGGGGTCGGTTGGATGTATATAGTATGTTTATTAACTATATAATATAAAAATACAAAGTGACATGGTAAATGTCAAACTAATTAACTAAGAGTTAAAACTAAACGATAAGGTTAATATAGTAACCCAAAACTGTCTAAATTCTATTGGTTGAATGGTTTTAGACCTATCCCCACCTTAACCTTTTAATAATCAACTTTGGAGCCATTAGAAACCGAATATGTATTTATTATAAATTAATATTTCTAGCTTTTCCAAAGGTGCCCCTCACCCCTCTTAAAAAAGGGCACTCAACCTTCTCATTACTTCACACCTTAAAATCCTTTTGCTTCGGCCAAAATATGCCCAAATACTCTCCCAACTTCCCTCACAACAACCTAGAGGCATTAGTTTGATCATAAAGCCAACCTACAGAGCCCTTTTGATCAAATACAAAGAAAGAACCCGAAGAAGAGGTAATGATTTCACCACCCTTTTCCAAGTTCCTTTCTTCTTCCACTTCTTCTTCCTTCGTTATTACCATTATAAAATAATAACTCCAGTATCATATAATTTGATGTTATTATAGATATGGTACAACCATATTCATTATTCTATCGACCCTTTGAATAACATGTCACCATACGTGCGTGCGTACAGCTTACCGTCTCGACGTCGTGGTGTAATTGTTATTCAATATATTATTATTTGGATGGGTATAATAATGATGTGTAACTCATGTAAATAATAAATATAACATGTTAATGATTCTTTATATATGATAAAACATACATTAATATATTATTTTAATATCAAAAGATTGATATTGTCTCCTGTGCGTACGTACAGACTACTGTCTCCACGAACGCGATGAGATTCATTCTCCATCGTATCCATTCAAGTATAATTATCATTTTATTATTTAAAAATAATGTTTAAGGACTTGATATCATACTGTATATGAATAATATACAACCTATCCTTGAAAAAAATGTCTTATGTAACAAAACATATAAAAGAAAATGAGTAAGTTTACACCCGAAACGACGATAATACTAAGATATTATTAACAAAGCAATGTTAAAAGATCATATATGATATCATATGAATGTATTCGATTCTTGTATAATTTAATAAATATTATTTCACTATTATATAGGAGGTTAACCTACCCCAACCAAGTAAAAGTACAAGGTAAGGGTTATTTCACAATCTCTTCATTATCCGAGGTTGTTTATACGTAATAATCTACTGGGATCTCTTTATCATCAACATCCATGTTTTCTCATAAATGAATTTCAAAACATTTTTACTATTTAAAAGAATTTGGGTTAAAGTCGTTTATACCCTTTTTTGACTTTTTATAAGAGTTTTATAAAGGATTCTTTCCGTCATTTTCCAAACAAGGTGCATTTTTAACCTTTTTGATATAATTAAGGTAAGAATGTTTTTTTAACTTATACGGCGGGAGCGGTTATTTTCCGCAGTTATAAAATTGTCGAAGCTTCCCTTAAAAGATTATAATAATATTTTCAAATAAAATATTTTATTTTATAAATATATAACTCTTAAATGATTTCAAAATAGAAAGAGATATTTCTCTAAAAAGTGTTTTTACTTCATCTATGTCAACATCCTTTAATGGATTTTACGCTTATTTGAAGTTGATTTATTATGATACAAAACTACTATATTTTATTGAAGTTTTTTTGATATGTTTGACTGTGGATGTGTTATTTTTATACCATTCATGGTTTATGGATGAAGTATTTACATTTTGTATGCTAGTTTTATTAAGAATTTTTATGTTATTTTTAAACCTTTTCATATGGGAATGAATTGGACTTAATATGTGATGAGTGGAGCCCGCTATAGCTCCTCGATGCATCGGTAGGTATCATGAGACAAACTAGTGTCTTGGAACAAGGCCTTGGCAAAATATTATTTGTAGTATTGGCACGAGGCCTTGCCTATGTGGTTATAATAGTCTGGCATTATACATTCCATCATTATGAAAGTGGTAATTGATATTTCATGTGATTATTAGATTAGTAGAATATCCATGTGAATAAGTAAATGGAATTATTTAATTTTATTTTTTCCATACTATGTTGAAGTTCAAATTTAAAAGGCTTTTGTTTTAAGTTATACATTGCATTAAATGTTTATTCTTATTTAAGATAGTTTCCGCTATATTGTTATCCTAACTGGGCATTTGAGTTCACCCATTTTCTATGTTTTAATCTTCCCAGGATGAGAAGAAGTAATTTATGAATGACCTGCAGGGATAGTAGGTGGGGATATGAGTGTGGGATAAGGAGACTATGTTGTTGTAGTAGTTTTTTCACTTTATGATGTAATGTAAATCTTTATGAAAATATCTGGTGTTTCCAAGGCTACTAAACCAATCGGTCTTTCAAGATTTGATCTTTCTTGTGATCATGGCAATGTTATGTAATAATGCACTGACTCTAGGTAACTAGGGTCGGGGCGTTACAGTTGGTATCAGAGGAAGTTTAGTACAAACCTTGGAAGATAGTTTTTTATAAACACTGATTAGAGCACGTAGACCTAAGATGAACTTTGAGGATTTGTATAGAAGAACTTCCTAGAATTTTGGTATTGTAGAGATTTTGTAAGTTTTCTGAGCAATACATCCCTGTCTAGATACGAGAAGGTAGAGGCGGCCCTAGCACAGATGTACCTAGGGATAAAACCCGAAAACACCACTTTGAGCTAGACTCGAACGGGGACTGGTACAGGACAACGGGACTTTCTGCACTCTTGGTTACGACAATCCCAGGGGATATTCTTAGGATAACTCTCATTTTCTTTACAAATAATTATGAAGGGTTTATGAGTATATATTTCATAAAAAAAACATTTTTATGATTATGGATTATATCCATAAACTGTTCAATTTTCATTAGGAATTATTTATTGCAATTCACAAACTAACCTATTTCATGCTATTGTATAGAAATAGCGCCCAATATAAGGAATGTGAACTCCAGTAATACGTATGATCCAATGAGTAAGAAGGATCATATCATTCATGGTACTAAGACATCATTTAGAAGGGAAATAGTCTCCCATGTATTATCATCATATGAAGAAATAATATCATGTGTTGATAAGATAAATAAAGAGTTTACTGAGTCATATGGCTTTGAAGGGAAGCAAGGGAAGAAAAGTATGGAAGATAGAAAGATGGATAAAGGGAATAGGGGAAAGAAGAATTTTACCATATGTGATAACTGTGGGAAGAAACACCCTGGAACTTGCCTGAAAGGAATGGGAGTTTGTTATAAGTGTGGAAGAAAAGGGAACAAAGTATGTGACTGCAAGGGTAAGAAAATGGTTTCAAATGTACAATGCTTCATTTGCAAGGAGTTTGGACACTATGCGATCCTATGTACCAGTCATCAGAATATTCCGAAAATGATGTTATTGGATAATAATCATGTTATGATACTATCATAGATGAAGAGGAATGAATAGAGTTCTTATGTTGATTATGTCATTTGAGTTTTGTATCAACAATGTACTTGTTATAATAATTATGGTGTATATAAAGATTGTACTACAGTACTATTCAATTAAGGACCTGAGATTGTGTGGAACAAAAAAAGTGAGTCAATAGCAGGTTAACTTTTTGGAAAATATATGGTTGAGAGAAAGGTAAACCATAATATGGTTATGATACCGAGGTAGTGATTTTATAATAATACATGATTTATTTGGATAAATTATATTGGATATTCTTGACTACCCTGAAGCTGATTAATGATTGGTATATTCCATCATTGTTGGGCTTTAAAACATTTTTGGATTGATGAAGTATATCCATCATTCTATATGGAATAAGGGAGCATGAATGTAATCAATAAGGATTATGGTAATTCAGGATGTTTTAGTATTTCAAAAGAACACATGATGAAGGTATTCATATACTATTACGAGGTAAAAAAGAATCTACGCTATCTTTACCTTCCTTATAAATGTTGGACTGTGAGTTTGGACAAAAGTATTTTGGATAAATTCTAGTTTGAGATTAATTTTGGATTGCCATAAAAGGACAACCTGGAGGTCGGGCGGCAACCCGTCGCGACCGACAAGGTCGCGAGACTTGAACCCGCAACCAAAGGGCGACAAGGGGGTATCACCTACAACTGGCCCACGAGATGTCCTGGATTAAATAATGCAGTTTTTTTAAAGATCTGGTAGATGAATTATAAATTCGTTTATTTTGGAACCCTGTACGAATAGTATAAATAGAATTTTTTTTAAGTTCAATTATATTTTAGAGTGAAAGATGAGTTTGTGGTATAAATTTATTAATGGATAAAACTATAATTATAAAGTATGTATATCTCCTTATGATCTTAGCCAATCTCATAAATAAATTCCTCAACACTTGGAAAAGGATCTTAGAACAATAATGTTGTCCTAGATGGTACCTTAAATCATCACTAATTTATAGCTTTGGGATTGTTGGCCTTTTCATAGCCATGTTCTCTACCACTCTATATCAGATAATTGATGGTTAGATTTCTCTTCCATATCCATATTTTCCTATATGGAACCCTAGTATGTGTTATATTCGGAAATCTTCATACTTTCCACTCTTTATTTTAAATAGAGGCCTCATTAAATCATTTTTCAATGCGGGGTTTCAACTAAGATATTTTGAATCATCAAAAATGTTTTATCCTAATACCTTATGTTTTGTTGAATCGATGGTATTTTAAATCATCATAGATTGATGAATTTAAGGACCTAAATTTTAAACATGATTGTGATTGATGACCTCAATAACTACCTATAAATATTTACGTTTTTCCTCCAATTATATGTCTCTAATTTCCACCAATGATCGTCTAATCGATATCATAATTTAGTGGTAACCCATTAATTTCTATTTTCCTCATATTAAGACTAAATTTTAGTAACCCAATTTCCGATGTGGGGTTTCCCACAAAGATATTTTTTATTTTCAACCTTTTATATTCGAAGACAATTTCAAATTCCGAGGACGCAATTTATTGAAGGAGGGGAGAATGTAAAACCTCAAGCTTCTACGGTACGTTTCTCTTTGAATAATGCGATAGCGTGTGTTGTACGCAACATCGAGTTCTAACACACACCACAACCGATCAAACTAGTCGTTATGAATAGTAATACCTAATTTTTGAAATTATATATATTTTATATTTGAAAATGGACTTAATTTTTGGATTCAGAATATCTAATTTAGCCTAATGTGAAATTTTGGTACTTTTCGGGTAACTTTAATATTTTGATGAATAGTGAAAATTACTAAATTTTAATTAAAAACAACTTTTTTAATCGAAATAATATATATTGATAAATTATGAATTTGAGTTGTTTTAATGTATATTTAGAATATCTTTTTACCATTTTATCTAATGGTGTTCATAAGAATTAATTTCACTTTGAAATTGGACCTAAACAATTGTCAATCTTTTGGTATTTATTGTTTCGTAAAAACATGCTATTTGTTGTAACAGTGGGAATTAATTATAAAATTAATTAATTCAACTTATATGTTAGGAATTTTGTAAAATAGATATCATTTTTGAATTCATAATATCAATTACATCTTAGGGTGAAATTTTGTCATTGTTCTGAAAAACATCAATTTTGATGAATAGTGAAACTACTAAGTGGTAGTTAAAAACTGAATTTTTCATAAAACTTAATTTTGCCGCTTCTATGAATGGAATTTCGAAAATCTAAGAGACACGGTTAATATCACGAAGTAAAATGTGGTTCAATTAGATGAAAATATTTTTTGGTGAATAGTAACTTTTTACTTTTATTTACCACGGTTAAAAGTAAATAGGGTAATTAATGGTAGATATGATATTAATATTACCCTAGCACATGTCCTAAATCTATTGTACAAGTTTATATCGACCACAAACAATCTTAGGAATAAAATATTATCATTTAGGTCCACTTGGATTAGATTAGGAAATTTATTATTTTTTAATTCAAAGAAGAGTTAAAAGAGTAAAAATCAATGTTTATTTACTTAAACATTTTTAATATAGGGTTATACATAAGATAAATTTGATTGTAAATATTAATTAGAAAGGAAATAATATTTCATACATAATTATATTTTATTTATTATTTTTAGATATTAAATAATATAATTTATTTATGACACAATGATGATGCAGTTATTTACCATAATAGTGAAAAATTAAAATAATTGATATTATAAATACCCAAATAAATATAATTTGAGACTTTTATGAATTACACTAATTTTCTTTGTTAATATGACATGTTAGGAATGATTTAATTAAATTTTTTCCAAGTAATCATTCTGTTATGAGTTTCAAAAAAATAAACTATTGAATAATGTCAAAATTGAAATAAAAGAGTTTTTAAAACAAATATTATATTATTAATTGATATTAAATTCCAAAAAATCTAAGGGTCTTCCAAAAGACTTATATCATGAAATTTGTATCATTAAAGGACCACTTGGGGGTCGTTTGGATGTATATAGTATGTTTATTAACTATATTATATAAAAATACAAAGTGACATGGTAAATTTCAAACTAATTAACTAAGAGTTAAAACTAAACGATAAGGTTAATATAGTAACCCAAACCTGTCTAAATTCTATTGGTTGAATGGTTTTAGGCCTATACCCACCTTAAAATTTTAATAATCAACTTTTGAGCCATTATAAACCGAATATGTATTTATTATAAATTAATATTTCTAGCTTTTCCAAAGGTTCCCCTCACCCCTCTTAAAAAAGGGCACTCAACCTTCTCATTACTTCACACCTTCAAATCCTTTTGCGTCGGCCAAAATATGCCAAAATACTCTCCCAACTTCCCTCACATTAACCTAGAGGCCTTATTTTGATCATAAAGCCAACCTACGGAGCCATTTTGATCAAATAAAAAGGAAGAACCCGAAGAAGAGGTAATGATTTCACCACCCTTTTCCAAGTTCCTTTCTTCTTCCACTTCTTCTTCCTTTGTTATTACCATTATAAAATAATAACTCCAGTATCATATAATGTGATGTTATTATAGATATGGTACAACCATATTCAGTATTCTATCCACCCTTTGAATAACATGTCACCATACGTGCGTACGTACAGCTTGTAGTCTCCACGTCGTGGTGTAATTGTTATTCAATATATTATTATTTGGATGGGTATAATAATGATATGTAACTCATGTAAATAATAAATATAACATGTTAATGATTCTGTATATATGATATACCATCCATTTATATATTATTTTAATATCAAAAGAATGATATTTCATCTCGTGCGTACGTACGGACTATCGTCTCCACCAACACGATGAGATTCATTCTCCATCGTATCCATTAAAGTATAATTATTATTTGATGATTTAAAAATAATGTTTAAGGACTTGATATCATTCTGTATATGAGTAATATTCAACCTATCCATGAAAAACATGGATTATGTAACAAAACATATAAAATAAAATGAGTAAGTTAACACCCGAAACGACGATAATACTAAGATATTATTAACAAAGCAATGTTAAAAGATCATATATGATATCATATGAATGTATATGATTCTTGTATAATTTAATTACAATTATTTCACTATTATACAGGATTTTAACCTACCCCAACCAAGGAAAAGTACAAGGTAAGGGTTATTTCATAATCTCTTCATTATCCGAGGTTGTTTATATGTAATAATGTACTGGGATCTCTTTATCATCCACATCCATGTTTCTTAAAAATGTATTTCAAAACATTTTTACTATTTAAAATAATATGGGTTAAAGTCATTTATACCCTTGTTTGAATTTTTATTAGAGTTTTATAAAGGATTATATCCGTCGTTTTCCAAACAAGGTGCTTTTTTAACCTTTTCGGCAGAATTAAGGTATGAATGTTTTTTTAACATATACGGCGTGTGCGGTTATTTTTCGCCATTATAAAATCGTCGAAGATTCCCTTACAAGCTTATAATAATATTTTCAAAGAAAATTTTTTCTTATAAATATATTACTATTAAATGATTTCAAAATAGAAAGAGATATTTCTCTAAAAAGAGTTTTGATATCATCTATGTCAACATCATTTGATGGATTTTACGCTTATTTGAAGTTGATTTATTATGATAAAAAACTTATATATTGTATTAAAGTTTTTTTGATATCTTTGAATGTGGATGTGTTATTTTTATACCATTCATGGTTTATGGATGAAGTATTTACATTTCATATGCTAGTTTTATTACGAATGTTTATGTTATGTTTAAACCTTTTCATATGGGAATGCATTAGACTTAATATGTGACAGGTGGATCCCGCTATAGCCCCTCGATGCATCGGTCGGTCTCATGAGACAACCTAGTGTCTTGGCACAAGGCCTTGGAAAAATATTATTTGTAGTCTTGGAACGAGTCCTTGGCTATGTGGTTATGATAGTCTGGCATTATTCATTCCATCATTATGAATGATGTAATTGATATTGCATGTGATTATTCAATTAGTAGAATATCCATGTGAATAAGTAAATGGAATTATTTCATTTTATTTTTTCCATACTATGTTGAAGTTAAAGTTTAAAAGGCTTTTGTTTTATGTTATACATTGCCTTCAATGTTTATTGTTATTTATGAAATTTTCCGCTATATTGTTATCCTTACTGGGCATTTGAGCTCACCCCTTTTATATGTTTTATTTTTCCCAGGGTGTGAAGAAGTAATTTCTGAATGACCTACAGGGATAGTATGTGGGGATATGAGTGTGGGATAAGGAGACTATGTTGTTTTAGTAGTTATTTCACATTATGATGTAATGTAAACCATTATGAATTTATCTAGTGTTTCCAAGGCTACTAAACCAATCGGTCTTTCGAGATTTGATCTTTCTTGTGATCATGCCAATGTTATGTAATAATGCACCGACTCTAGGTTACTGCGGTCGGGGCGTTACATACATGTAAAATCATTAATAAACATTTGAAAATAAGAAATATATATTTTTAGAAATAAATATCTATCAATTCCTCATTAAATAATTTGTCAAAATAAATCTTTAATTCAATATGAGACTGTAAAGAACACCCTTTTATTTTCTCATGACTTCAATGGGAACACATTCATCTCAATTGTATAAAAATTACATTATTAAAGACATATTTTATATCCATATTAATAAATATTACTTTTCACAAACTTTAATTATAATAAATCATTACACATATGTTAGTTAATTTTTTTCATCATTTAATTTTATTAATATTGATTTTATAAAACATATTATGAAATGGTGATGTCAATACCTGATATTGTTTCTCAATTTCATCATTTATATATTATTAAATATAACAAAATAATATTTTTCTTAAGATTTGTATAGTCCCCTATTCATTTGTTAGACATTATGGGTATTGTTTTCTATAATAGAATACATGAATAAAATTTTCCATGTAATTCACCTACTAAAATAAATTTAGTGAAATGATATTCTTATTAATTATACATGTATTAAATGATTCTATACTTACAGAATCATTCATATTGGTAGTTGACTGAACCTAAAAAAGAACGTATTATACTGGTTAATGTGTAATACACTAGAGTTAAATGTTATTTCAATCATTTTATCATATTAATAATTATTATAATTTATAATATTTATAGTAGAGAATGAATTTTAAAAGTATTGGATATAGGAAGGTAATTTAAATTTTTATAGGTGGTATTAGATTCCTACATTTTAAATATTATTCTTTTTGATATGATATTTATTACAATTAAGGATTTATACTACCATCTTAGGGCCTAAATATTTACAATGTTTAAAAAGGATTGGAGAGAGGGAAATGGGTGGATATTCATGAAATAACTAAATTATTTGAATTATTTGGGAGGGGTAGAAAATGTATCCTATTGTATGTGAGTTTGGATAATCATTTTAGTAACATTTAATTCTAATTGTGTAAGGTTGTCATGTGAAATGAAAAGTGGTAAAAATATGTAAAATGATGGATTTTGGAAAATATTTGGTTAATAAAACCCTCTTAAAAAGATTAGGGAAAAGTTATTATGGTATTTTATGATTTTACAACTTAGTTTTACAAATATTTATCTCATTTTACATTTTCAAAGTTATCATAATTTTTACATCGGTAACTTCTTTCTATTACTATAAATGAAATTAACCTCCTTGTCTAATTTTGGAAATTTGATTACAAAATTTTCAACAAATTAATCTAATACAACATATATATGTGTGAGCAATTTTACTTTTAAATTCATGCATAAGGTATATAAAAAATAAATTTTTTTAAAAAAAATTCATTAAACATTATGGGTACATAAAAATTATATCATATCAATTAATAATTAATTGGATGTTATTATATTTTTTTAATTTATTAACATTATACATTATATTAATCATTAAAATATGGTAAATTTAAATTATAATAATAAAAATACACAATTCTTAAAAAGCGTTGTCTGAAAAATACCAATTTTACAATTAAATAATTTTAACTACATCCTATTAAAATAATTATTCATCTTTTAAACCTTTAGTTTTATCATTCGATTGGGATTACAAATTTATGAAAAAAATTATAAATACAAAAATTCATTTTTTTTAATAATAATCATAATAATAATAATCTATAATGTATAAAAATACTTTTCTATAATGAAATATTTTATGTTAATATCATCTTCTTATTTTATTACAAATTTAGATTATTTCCAATTACAGAACATTCTCATTGGATATATAAAATGAAAAAATTTCAAATGACTATTTATTAACAGTTATATATATGTTACATATCATTACTGTACTTA
Source organism: Viscum album (assembly GCA_963277665.1). NCBI lineage: Eukaryota > Viridiplantae > Streptophyta > Magnoliopsida > Santalales > Viscaceae > Viscum > Viscum album. Next base: position 1,206,733,308 of record OY728157.1, read on the forward strand.
TCCTTTCATAAATTCAACGAATCATTCACCATTATATATTTATTTTATTTATAATTTTTTTATTTTTTCTATATTTTAAAATTTCAAGCTTATTACCATGGAAGCCCATGAGTATAATGTTTAAATATTCATGGTATTCTTATTGACATATAATTTTATTCCCCATATGTTTTTCTAAGTAATTTTCAATATAGCATTATAGTATTGTATTAATGTTTTTCATTCATTGTATTATTTTATCCCAAAAAATACATATATTTTTATGTTTTGCGTTTTGTATAATTAATATATTCAATATAGTATTTATTTAATGAAAAATTTAATAGTAAATTCAATAGTTTTTAAACTCTACACCCTTTAAAAGAAATAAACCATTGAAATTTCATCATTCTAGTTAAAAAAATTTACTTCTTATTCATTATATTTTCAGGTTCATATGTTACTTCCTCAAAATTATTATTTCTAAAACTATCATTATCCTTGTGATTGTTCTTATCTGGTATTACTTTATATCTATGTTCTAATATTTATACTAGTTGTTCCTTATAAGAGATGTCATGTTCTAGTAATATAAAATTGGAATTTAATTAATGTGATGGTCTTGGTATCTACTTTTTCAAAAGTGATATATGGAACACATAATTCACTTGAGATAGGTTTAATGGAAGAGTAAGATGATAATATAAAATTAACACATTATCAATGGTTTTGAAGGGGATAATATATATAGTGATCATATTTCCCTTCTTTAAAAATCTCATAACACTCTTCCATGGTGAAATTAAAGGAATAACTTCTTTCTAATGTCAAAATACACCTCTCATCATTTATTTTATTCATATATATTCATTCATGTTTGTTCAATTTTAAGGTGACAGTAAACTATTTTTATAATATATGTTATTTTTTGAAAAATATCAGATCCGTTCAATTTAAAATCTCTATATCCATCCCAAAAATTTGTAGTTAAAAATATCATCTCAAGAAGAGCCTCATATTGTTCCATTGTAATTAAGAAGTGTGATCAATTATTAAAAAATAACTCTTTTAGTGGAAGATGTTGATTCAAACCTCATTTGAAATACATTGAAAAGGATCTTAGTTTTCGCTGTAGATTTTGTATGGTCTATTTATATTTACAATTAGTCTATGGGTGACATGTCATAATGATTATCATCAATATGTAAATTTCTTATTTAATACTTCATTATATATTCAAGGTAAAACATATATCTTTATTAGATTCAATTTTGAGTGGTACAACATTCAACCAAATGACCTTATTTTGAATATTTTCAAAAATTGATCAATATAATCTTCTCGAATATAAATGAAATGTGCTAACATTGTAAGGTTGTTAGCTATAAACCAAATTTAATAATGTATGTTAAATGTATTAGAAAGACCCAAAAAATAATTGGGATTGTCTCCCATTTCTAGAGTGGTCTAACTAATATTATTGTCATACTCCTTCATGTTTTTCATTGTTCCATAAATTTATGGTATACCTATCATAATGATAAACAAATTTTAAATCATTCTCTTCATTGATTCCCACATGAAATGATTAGTGATATATTTATTCATCATTTTTCATCTAGAATAGATAAATAATTATAAGATATGTTCATCATAAAATAATTATTTCTTTAATTTTAGTAATCATGGAACACAAAAAAATATAAATAATTAAAATTTTAATATTGTCAATGTTATACAATATAATTTTTTATATATTCTCCTCAAGATCCACATATTGTTTAATTTTGTGACTTGACACAATGGGGCTCGATCCACAACATACAAAGTCCACCACCAATAGGAAAATGGACTCCCTCCAATGCTGAGTAGGTATCACGTTCATGTTAGGCCTTAGTCTATCGTACATATGCAAACACAACCCACAAACACATCCATGCAAGAGTGAATTTGTAACAACCCAGGTATTTATAGAATAATAATTATTTCATATCTATTAATATTTATGAATAAGATATTACTTTTATGTTAAATATAATACATTGTAGGATAACATACTCAACATGCAAGAACGAGTTTCATTGAAATCTTACGTTGGACACAACTTTGAGTTATACCAAAATATAATATGATATTATTATTATTTTAAAATGTAGTTAACTTATTGAAATTTTATTGGTGAGAATGAAAAAAAATTAATAAAATTTGATTATAAATGTTTTTAAAATTTCTTAATATTTATCAAATAAGTTTTAGAGGCTTTAAATAAGAATAAATCCAATTTTATGCATGAAATACTCTAATATTTTTTAAATGGTCAAGTTTCTACCTTTTATTGGAGAACCATTTCCAAATCAAGTTATTTTCACTTTTGTATATTAAACATAAAAAAATTAATCTATTCATTTTAATTAGAACATCAAAATTTACATTGGATGAAATTTTGGTATTTTTCTGATAAAATATTTATTTTTATAAATAGTGAAAAATACTTCATTTTTATTCAAGAAACCTTTTTATCTAATTTATTTATATAGTTATATTGTTTTTTAATTTTTTTTAAAGAGTAATTGGATTATATTTTTATCATTTAATAAATTTTGGTCATTTTTAGTAATTTCACTTTGAAATTGGACATAAACACCTATCAATATTTTGATAGTTATTACTTCTTAAAATCCCTCTTTTGGTTTGACAATAGAAATTAATTGTAAATTAATTAATTCAATTTTTTTGTTTTGAATTAGGAAAAATAGATTCATTATTTGGAATCAGTAGGTCCAAATTTTTTAAAAAGGTACCTTTTATTTTTAGACATTATGAATAGTAACGTTAGTTATAATTTTATTTACCATGGTAACGGGTAACTCTAGAAAATATGTGTAAAAATTATATTCTAATAATATTAAACTACACTAAAACTTGTTTTAATCCTATTTTATGAGATATTTTCACCCATGGGTATCCTTGGGTATATTTTGGGACCCCATGTAGCCAATTGGAATTGATAATGACATGTTATATTAATTAATATAATGTTAAGGGAAATATAACATAAACATGTATCTTTTAGTTAAAAAATGTTAAAATGAGGTTATATAAGAGATATCTTAGAATATTTATAATAATTAAAATATAGAACTATTTCAAATATCATGTTATTTTATTTATAATTTTTAAACATCAAATAAATTTATTTATTTATTTATGACACAAAGATTATGTATTGATTACCTTATTAATGAATGATTTAATTAAGTAAGAATATAAATTTTAAAAAAAAATTAGTTTTTACTTTTTACGCGATCCAAGAATTTTAAAGATGATTATGAATTTTTATATTTGAATTAACAGTGTTTTTTTGAAATAATCAAGTTATGGATTTTTTTAAAAAAAAAGCATGATATGAATAGTAAAAAAATTGACAAAAATGTGTTTTAAAATCCAGTACAATTTAATAACATTATATAATAGTCCTAAAAGCCAAAAATTCATTCAAATGAATTATAAAATGAGGAATATGTCATTAATGACCTACTTGAGGTTGTATTTTCATTTTATATTAACTATATTAACCATATAACATGAATATACAAGAAGACATTTTAAGAGATAAATTAGATAACTAAGGATTAAAGATACATTATAAGATTAAATTTTTAACCTTGAAATATCTATAACCTATTGTTTGAGAGTTTTTCAACCCAAAATCATATTTAATTTGAAATAAATGACTTTGGGACCATTTGAAACAGAAAATAATTTTATAATAAAATAATATTTCAATACCTTCCTGATGTGCCCCTCCTCCCTCTTATAAAATGCCACCACCTATACACAATCAATAACACGTATCAAGCCCCTTATCTTACCCAAAATCTACCCAAATAATCTTCCAAAATCTATGTCTTCCTTCTATATTCCTTACCTTTTGAAAATAAAATTCATGAAAACCTTGAGGCTCAAATCAGAAGGAGTTTCTGATTTAGATGTAGCATCTTCTCTAAAGTTATTTTATTTTATTTTCATTCTCCAATTCCTATTCTATTATTATTATTTTATAACATAAAAAACCAGTGACCTTAATATTCTAGGATATTTTCAGGGGAAGAATTATAAATAAACTTACACATGCCTCCATCTAATGGATACTAATATCCTGTTTTTTGTGTATGGTGAACTACATCCTCACGAAACACTGATTGTTAGATTTTAACATACCACCTCTCATGGTGGACATTATGAAATAACTATTATTATATATTATATATATTATATTTAAATTTTCCCTATGATAATATGATTTTTATTTAAAAGAATACCTTTATGATATTTAGGATGTTTAAATACGATAATTTCATTTGACAATGTGTGGACTACCGCCCCATCAATGTGATATGACACGTTCATTCCATACATGGAACATATAAAATATGGAGTTAATGAAAATATGTAAAATATATATCATATGATATTATATTGGAATTATAATATATATATGTATCATTTAGTTTTCATTCCATTAATAAGAAAAATTAATTAATGTAGCGTTCAGGCGTACGTACGACATACCATCTCCATGAATGGTGAATTTAATTTATTATATCCAAATATCATGATCTATTATAAATACATATTTATGAGATATATATGATATGTAAATCCTGAATACTATTCTATAGATGATGTACTTTGGACCACATGGACAATTTGTAATTATAACAAGATCATTTTGGACTCAAGTACCCAATATCGACAAAATGAATTATACAAACATAACTAATTATGTAATTTTAATAACGTGGTAATAAGTCATATAAAATGAATAATAAACATTAAATGGTTCTTAATAAAGTATAATTTATCTTATGTTTATTATTTAGGAAGAACAAGGAACATACGTGATGAATCGGGCTCAAGGTAACCGAACCTTTCACCATCCTCTTTTAGTCAAAGACTTATTTTATGTTATGACTTGTAATTTCCATTTTATTATGGGTGGATATGTTTTTATATATTATTATTTATGTAAATTTTATTTCCATGTTATGAGAGACCCTTTTCTCTCTCATCAACCCATTTTTTGAATTTTTTAGTGACATCTTTAGACTGCTGAATTTTTGTAACGGAATTCCAATACTCAATTTCCACTCCTTGGGTTCTATGAATACATAGTTGATTAAACTATACAAATATTATGTGTGGAATTGTTTTTTTATCTTGTAATTTAAACTTCTTTTTGAGTCGATATACTATTACTACAAAAAATCACCCCATTGATAAATTCTTAAGTCATTGATATAATCCTTGTAAGGGCATATGTCTCAATCTTCTTTCATTGAGGCATATCTTAATATAGTGCGTCTTTTTTATCTGATAAGGTGTATATAATAACCTTGGACATATTATATCATAAATCTTCTTATTATAAGGATATTATATGTTTCATTTAATTTTATTCTTTAATTATTTTTATTCATTAATTTTTTCAACTTGTATGGGACTAAGTCTCAATCTCCATTAATTGAGGCATATTTTGATTTATACATGAAATTCTTTTATAATGTGTATAAAAAAAACCCTATGACTTTTACATTAATTAAAAGGGAATCCATTTTCAATAAATCTTTTTATAAAGAAAAAATATGGTTTTTAACGCATGCGGTGATAATGACCACCACACCACTGTAATCATTACTTGCTTCCTCTATAATCCTTAATGATTTGATAAGAAAAAAGAAATCCATTAATCCCTTTTGCGGTGTTTTGGAATTGAAATTGGTTTTTGAAATGTATTGATTATTTAAATATCTTGATATTATTTCACGTAAATTCAAATGATATATTATTATTGAAATGTTGAATTTTTCAATATTTTATGTGTTATGATTATATAATGGTACATGGAAATTTGACGGGTGGTTACGTGATTAACCAATTATGGTTGGTTATGTGATAAAACATGTTATGGGTGGTTCAATGATAAACCAAGGATGGGTGATTATGTTATAAGATCCAATGCATTGGATATAAATATCGATCATATGGATATTCCATTTAGTGATATGTGTGGAAGCCTACCGTATCGTTATTCCATTTAAGTATATTTATGTTCCATGTTGCATTTTTATATTATATGACTCTTTATATGGACATTATAATAATATTTTTTTTCTACAAATAGGGTAACCAAATAACTTATATTCCGTGAAGTATTTTTGCTACTTCTTAAAGGTGAAAATTGTTACTTTATGATAATTTTTTCATGGTTTACATGTTTTTTGGAAAACTAATAGTTTTCTTTTATTATGTATCCCATAATGAGATTTTTATTCACATCACATGTTTTGAAAAAAAATAACATGACATAAAGAATAATATAGCCAAATATGTGATCAGGGATACATTATGTTGTTAAAACATGTAATGATATCATCTTTTTCCAAAATGTTTTTGTTTTAGGAATAAAATGGATAGTGAGTAGATGTGTATTCTTGTAAGATTCAAGATTTTATTTATAAGTTATTACATAAATCTATAAATCTCAAAACCTGAAAATAACTTTGATGTGAATTAATGTCTAATTATTGATTTATCTCAAGATTAAGTAATGTTAAAGCTGGGGCCATGTAGTTGGTATCATAGACCATTTTAAATAAATTTATAGATGAAATTAGTTAATATTGATCATTGGTGTTGGTTTAATCCTTAACATAACATAATCATGAAGTATATTAATATTTAATATCTTAAATAATATTTATTGATGTCCTGATACTTATTCATAGTGAATCAAATGATGGTGTTATTACATCATTCATGTAGGTGGTTGAGAAATCCAATGTATTTACTTATAATAATAGAGACTGAGTTACATTCTAGTGTTATATAATAGTAGTTCCATTTAATCATATGAATAATTATACTAATATTTCATTATTATAGATAATCATAATATTTATACAGTGTTTATATGATAATGTAATAGTGAAATTTGGGGATGAAATTTGATATATACATGAAGTATTATCTAATTTTCATTATATGTTCCTTTTACAAGAAATATTTCTTATTTTTTCTTATAAATATGAGATTAAAAATGTATAATAATTTTTTGGGAGAGTTATGTGGTCTTAGAATCATTATAAAACCAATTGTTTTGAGTAGATTTTTAGGGGTATATGTTGGGTCTTGTTATAGTTTATTTTTTAGTATCATTTCGAAAAATAATATTTTCTAATGTTCTAGGGTTTCTATTTTAAAATAAATGTGGATAAGAAGTGGAAATGATTGTGTCGGTATAAGGATTGGTTGAGATATCCCTCATCTATGCATTTAGATATAAGATATTATGATATTTTATATATTTTTTCACTTAGTTTAATCCCTATTTTCCTTCTTTTACCTTTACAATTGTAAATCAATTTTTAACTTAGTAAATAATTTTTAATAAAAAAATGAAACAAATTTCCTAATTTCAAGATAATGATCCAAAAATATGACTCTATTAAATAGACTCAAATTTCTAAATATGGAATATTTTACTCTTAAATTAAAGAATTTTGTGTATAAAAATCATTTATATATGAAAATTGTTGATTAAACATTATGTGATCATAATAATATTTAATATCAATTAAAAATAAAATTAGTGTCAATATATATTTTTATTATATAAAATAATAAATTAAACATATCATCTAAATGTGATTAAATAAATTTATTACGATAAAAAAATATCATTATTTTTTTAATATATATTTTTTCAAAAATTAAATAATTTTACATACATCCTATTAAAATAATTTTTAATCTCTACCAAATTTATTCTTATCAATAAATTCGTATTAAAATATTTATTCTAAATTTAAAAATACATTTACTCTTGTTTTTAATAATAATATAAATTATAATTATATGTAAAACATAAAAATATATTTTTATAAAAATTAATTTTAATTAAAGATTATATTTTTATTTTATTCCAAAATTATATTATATTCTATTTGAAAAAGTATCCACTAGTTATAAACAATTAACATATATCCTATAACCATTTTTCAATGGCCATAAATAAATAAATATATATATATATATTGGTCAAGTTTCATTCTAATATACAATGTTACATATATAAATATAATTATTCATCCAATAAATTAAATTCTCTCCAAAATGTCTATTAAATTTATAGTTCACTTCTTTATTTACATTTTTATAATAAGGGTGATGAAATATTGTAAAATAAAAACGATAGAAATTTTATGTTCATGGTATCTTTATTTACATAGGGATTTATTCCAAATAGAATTTTCTTAATGATTTTCTATGATGAACTCAAGTAATTTGTATGTGTTTATCATATATTATAATATTTTATCTCACCAAAAAAATCATACTTCATTTTCATTCAATTCTTCATGTGAAATAAGATATTAAACATAGTATTTTTTAATGAATAAATATATAGAAAAATAATTCTGTATTAAAAGGATTAAGCATTGTGCCAAGACACTAGTTTGTTTCATGAGACCTACCGATGCATCGAGGAGCTATAACAGGATCCACCTGTCACATACTATGTCCAACACATTTCTCATATAAAAAGGAATAAACATAACCTAAACATTATTATAAAAATGGAATAAGAAATGTCAATAATTCAACCATAAACCATGAATGGTATAAAAATAACCCATCCATGGTAAAAAATTTCCCAAAACCTTGAATATAATATAGAAGATTTGTAACATAAGAAAACAACTTCAAAACAAGTGTAAAATCTAGCAATGGATGTTGAAATTGATGAAATCAAAATATTTTATAGAAATATATGTTTAATTTTTTGAAATCATTTAATGTCAAATAATTATAAAAACATATTTATTTTGAAAATATTCTTATAAACTTTTAATGGGAGCTTTGACGATGTTATAATGGAGGAAAATTTCCACACCCGCCGTATAAGTCAAAAATATACTTACCTTAATTTTGTTGAAAATGTCATAAATTATCTTGTTTAGAAAATGATGGAAATATTCTTTTCAAAACATTAAAGGTAAAATAAGGGTATAAATGAATTTAAAAAGTTTTCTAGTAAACAATAATTTTTTTTTGAAATACCAATTTCTGATTCATTGATGTGGATGATAAAGAAGCCCCCGTAGATAATTACATAAAAACAACCTCGGACAATAAATTGATTATGAAATTAACACTTACCTTGTACTTTTACTTGGCTGAGAGTAGGTCAGACTCATGTATAATGGTGAAATAATAGTTATTAAATTATACAAGAATCATATATATTAATATGATATCATATATAATATTATAACATTTCTTTGTTAATAATATTTTAGTATTATCATTATTTCGGGTGTTAACAAATTCCTTTTCCATTATATTATTTGTTTCTTTGATTCATATATGTTATGGATAGGATGTATCTTATTTATATCCTGAATGATATGAAGTCTTTAAACATTATTTTAATCATCAAATGAAAATTCTTCTTCAATGTTTACGATGGAGAATGAATCTCATCGCGTTCGTGGAGACGGTATTCCGTACGTACGCATGAGTGACAATATCATTCTTTTCATATTAAAATAATATTTAATTGGATGTTATATCATATATAAATAATCATTTTCATGCTATATTTTTTATTTAAATCAATTACACATCATTATTATACTTATCCCAATAATAATGTATTGAATAACAATTACACCATGACCTGGAGACGGTAAGTCTTACGTACGCACGTATGGTGGCATTTCATTCAAAAGATAGATAGAATAATGAATATGGTTGTACCATATTTATAATAACATAACATTATATAAAAGATACTGGGGTTATTATTTTATAAAGGAATAATGAAGAAAGATGAAGCGGAAGAAGAAAGGATCATGAAAGACGTGATGAAATATTTAACTCTTCATCAGGTTCTTCCATTTGATTTGATCAAAAGGGCTCAATAGGTTGGCTTTATAACTAATGGAATGCCTATAAAATGAAGTTATTACAATGTGTAGGTTATTTGGGCAGGGTTTGGCTGAGCCAAAATGCTTTGATGGTCTGAATTTGGGGAATGCGAAAAGTTCTTTTTTAAGAGGGGTGAGGGGAAGCTTAGGAAGAGCTAAAATATTATTTTATAATAAATTAATTTTCGGTTTTTAATGGATCCAAAATGAATTATTTAATGTCTAAGGTGGCGATAAGTCGAAAACTTCTCAAACAATATGTTATAGTTAGGCGTGGGTCACTATATTAACTTTATCTTTTAGATTTAACTATTAGTCAAATAGTATGGCATTTACCATGTCTCTTTGTATTTTTATATTATATGGTTAATAATCATATTATAAACATCCAAGGAAATATAAAGTGGTTAATTAATGACAAATATAATATTATTTAAGACATTTGGCCAAACCATATATTTTTAGGAATTGAATGTCAATTAATAATATAATTTCTGTTTTAAAAACTCTTCTATGTTAATTTTGACACTATTTGGTTTTTTTCTAAATTCATAACAACGTTATTTCTTTGATCAATATTCATATAACCAGCCCTAACATGTCATATATACCTATAAATTTAATGGATTCGTAAAATGACTAAAATTAGGAATATTTGGATTTTATAATATCAATTATTTAAATATTTTATTAATTACTTAATTACAACATCATCAGTGGGTCATAAATAAATTAAATTATTTAATTACTAAAATTTTTAAATAAAATACCATTATGTATGAACTATTTTTATCTTTATAATTAATATTTATAGTCGAATTTATCTTATGTAAAACCCTATATTAAAAATGGTTTAGTTATTAAACTTTGAATTTAACAATTTTAACTCTTCGTTGAATTAAATAATAATAAATGTCTTCATATAATCCAAGTGGATCTAAAGGATCATATTTTATTCCTATGTTTTTTTGGTCAAATTACACTTATCTAGTAGAATTAGGACATGTTTTAGGGTAATAATAATATCATTTTACCCTTAATTACCCTATTTACATTTAATTCTGGTTAATAAAAGTAAAATGCTACTATTCAACAAAAATTATTTTCATCATATAGAACCGCATTTTACTTATTAATATCAACCACATCTCTTGGATTTTTGATGTTCAGCTCACGGAAGTGGTAAATTTATGTTTTATATATAGTTGAAAATGCTCCTAGGAGGTGGGTAAAAGACGGTAAAAATTTCAATAAAATTTATATATATCTAAAATTAGTATAAACCGACTCCAGAGAATTAAATTGAACATATATAGGTATTATGTATCTATTTTGACCTAAAATTAAATCAAATAAAAAAAATAATTATTTAAATAAAAATTTTGTTTTAATTTATAACTCGGTGTTTTTAACTATTCATTAAAAATTGAATGTTTTCAGAAAAAATCCTAAAATTCATCCTAAGATAATTTCAATATTCCGAATCCAAAAATAAAGTCAATTTTGAAAGATAAAATTTATAAAATTTCAAAAAGTGGGTATTACTATTCATAACGGCTAGTTTGATTGGTTGTGGTGTGTTAGAACTCAATGTTGTGTACAACACACGCAACATTATTATTCAAAGAGAAGCATACCGTGGATGATAGGAGTGTTACATTCTCCCCTCATTAAAATAATTTTTCCCTTGAGATTTCTAGAGTATTATTGCTTAAAAAGACTTGGGTGGTTCTTTATCATATGTTTCTCAGTTTCCCACGTTACCTCTTCCATATTATGGTTTCTCTATAGAACCGTTACTAGATGAGTCATCCGATTTCTCAACACCGGTTCTCTTATATCAAGAACCTTGACATGCTCTTCTCTATTAGAAAGATCGAGCTACAGTTCTAATTCTTGGCAAGTAAGTACATGCTTTGGGTCATGCATGTATTTTCACAATAGTGATACGTGGAACACATCAGGATCTTTAGAGAGACTTTGAAGAATTTCCAAATGGTAGGCTATATCCCCAATTCATTCTAGAATTTTTAATGTTCTGATGTACTTGGGACTCAATTTACCCTTCTTACCGAAATGTATAACACCCTTCCATGGAGATACCTTCAAGAAAACAAGATCTCCTACCTAAAATTCCAAATCCTTCCTTCATTTATCAGCATAGCTCTTCTACCTATATTGAGCTTCCTTGATGTGGTTTTGGACTACCATAACCTTTTCCATTGTTTCCTCCAAATTTTCTGGACCTACATGTTTTCTTTCACCAACATAATCCCAACTGGTTGGTGTGCGACATCTCTTTCCGTATAATACTTCATATGGAGCCATCTGAATACATGAAAGGAAGCTATTGTTGTTGTAAAACTCTACCATCGGTAAATATTGATCCCAAGTACCTTGAAAGTCAAGTTATCATGATCTCAACGTGTCTTCTAGTTTTGGAATAGTCTTTTCTGATTTTCCATCAGTTAGGGTTGGTTGGCAGTGCTAAACAAAACTCAGTATCCAGGGCTTTCTGAAGACTTTTCTTTAATCGTGATGTAAAATGGGGATCATGATAAGAAACAATCGATAGTGGTACTCGATGATGTCATACAATATAATTAATATATATACATGCTAAACATTCAAGTGATAAATCTTCTCTTATAGGAAGAAAATGTGTGCACTTGGTAAGAAGATCAACGATGATCGATATTGCATCAGTCTTTCTAGAAGTCTTTGGTAGTCCCATGAAAATGTCCATCGTAATATTATCCCATTTCCAATACAATATGGGAAGAGGATGCATGACTCCTATTGGATGTTTCCTAATAGATTTCATTTGTTGACAAACCATACATCTTGATACAAAATCAGCAATATCCCTCTTCATGTTGTCCCACCAAAAATGTTCCTTCAAATCTCTATACATCTTAGTGCTATAAGGGTGTAATTAGAAATTGGAACTATGAGACTCATCCAAAAAATACCTTTTTAGATCAGGTATATCGGGAACACTATGTCTCATCCCAAATTTCAAAATTCCAACTTCATACACAATGTGTCTCAGTCTCCGATCATTTACAACATTAATATTCATTTGAATGTCTTCATCACCGGTCTGAGAACTCATTATCCTTCCTATTAATGATGCTTTTGAAACCATTTGAATAATAATTAATGTTTCAATATCCATGTTTATTCCAATATCCATCATTACTAGATCCATGTATATAGGATCCTTTTCAACTCGCATCTTGTTCATAACTCCATGATCTTTTTTTCTCAAAGCATATGACAACTTATTTTCCATCCTCGGGTGGTAGTTTATCATGAATTAATGATCTTTGAGTTGTTCAAGACATCTCCTTTTCCACATGTTGATTTCTTTCTATGAGAAAATATACATTAAACTCTTGTGATGGGTATATATCTCACATTTTTCACCATAGAGATAGTGTCACCAAATCTTCAAAGAAAATATTCAAGTTGCTAACTCAAGACCATGAGTAGGACTGTTTTTCTCATTAATTTTTATCTATCGTGATTCATAGGCAATAACCCTATCATTATTCATAAGGACACAACCAAGTCCTTTATTTAGTGCATCACTCTAAATAAAAAACCCATCATTCCCCCATGGTAGAGTCAATATAGGAAAATTGAATAATCTTCTCTTCAGTTATTCAAAACATTTTCACACTCTTTTTTACAAATAAATTAAACCCCTTTACGTGTGATCTTGGTTAATGGTTTAGCCAATTGAGAAACAATCCAGACAATATTCCGATAATAACCTTCTTAACAAATAAAACAACATAACTCGATTATACTCATCAGTGCTGGCCATTCATGGTTTGCCTTGGTCTTTGAAGGATAAATAGATATCTCATCTTTAGAGATAATATAGCCAATAAAAGAAATCTTTAGAAGCATGAATTCACACTCTCTAAACATTCAATATAATTCATGTCTTCTAGGTGTCTTCAGGATAATGTGAATTTTATTTTCATTATCTTAGTATCTTTTAGAGTATACAAAGATATAATCAATAAATACCACTACAATGCCATCAATATATTCCATGAAAACTCTATTCATTACATCCATAAATACATAGGCAGAATTTGTCAATTGAAAAGGCATTACTATAAACTCGTAATTCCCGTACCTGGTTTGAAATGCTATTTTCGGGATGTCTTCCTACATCACACACAACTGATGATATCCATATATAAGTTCAATATTTGAAAAGAGGTAAGATCTATGAATTCGGTCGAATAAATCATCAATGTAAGGTAGGGGTACTTTTTCATTATTGTTATTGTATTGATATCCCTGCAGTCAATGAAAAACCTCATAGATCCATCTTTTGTCTTAAAAAAGAAGAATAGGGCTCCCCTTGGAGAAACACTTGAGTGAATAAATACCTTATTACTCAATTCCTCTAGTTGTTTCTTTAGTTCTATTAATTCCACAATGGCCATTCTATAAGGGGTCTTCGATATGGGACTTGAAGCTGCAATTAAATCAATGGAAAACTCAATTTATCATTCTAGAGTATGTTCAGGTAAATCCTCTGGAAAAACATCAACATATTCTTGCACAATTGGTTCAACCTCAATTTTAACATTCCATTCCTCACCAACAATTATTTCATTCTCTTCCTCCCTAATAATTTAATTTAGTTGAGCTACTGGGGTAGATTTAGATAAGAATTATATGATGATGTTTCCGCTCTAAAGATAAGGTACTTATTATCATCATTAGAAATTGTAACCTCCTTCTTCTTAAAATAAAATTTAACATCATGGTCTGAAATACAATCCATACCGAGTATTATATCAAATTAAATAATGCGTATGATGATGAGATTAGTAGATAAAAATTTAATATGCACAAATGGGGACTGATTCACAAAACTTTGTTGCAATGATACTTCCCTTATGTGTTTTTACTGAAAAATCCCTTATTACATCAAATTCGAAATATTTAATTTTTATTGAAAAATGGGATGATATGAAACACTATGATGATCCAGAATCAAATAAAGCATTTTCTATACTTGAGGAAACCATTAAATTACCTTCCACTATGTCTTTTGGACCTTCAACCTCAGTAGTAGTGATTGCATAAACTTGGCATTGATCCCTTGGACTTTTATGAGGAATGTTACCTTAATGCTTAGGACATTCATTCGCATAATGCCCCATCTCCCTTTAATTGTAGCATTGAACATTGGTAGAGTCTTTTTTTCTCTTATAATCGCCAGCAAGATGGATTTTCTATCCACATTTGTAGCAAACTCCTTTTTTTTAGACAGGAACCAGGGTGCTTTCTTCCACAATTATCACCGTGTAGAAATTCAATTCTTCCCTTCTTCCATGTTTCCTTATTTCATTTCCCATATTGTTCAGTAGATCTCTTCTTCTCTTTCTTTGATTTAATGTTGTAAGACTTAAATAAGTCCTTTTCTATCTTGATAGCACATGAAAAAAAATCTTCGCAAGACGAGAAATATTGTCAGACTAATGCTAGACAGAGAAATGGTTTTAACCCATCAATGAAATGATCAATCTTATTTCTATGGTTACGTATATAATCTACAGCCTGCCTTGCTGAACTTGTAATGATAGCTTCATACTTTGCAATATTCTCATCCTCCTTCTTCCTCACACTCAGAAATTGTATTTCCATATCTGCTCAATGGTCATAAGGAAAATATTCTTCAAATAAAATTACTTACAAATCCCTCCATTTCATATTTGATACTTCATGACCTTCCATTATGTTTTGAATCATTAACTACCATTGATCAGCATCTCTGGTGAGGCGGTAAGCTGCCATACCAACGTTTTCTCTTTCACTACTACCCAAGGCATTTAATATATTCTCTAATGAACTGATACATTTCTCGTCTAACAATTTATTTGTACTCCCATTTAATTTTGGGGATTTTTGCCTCATGAAGCTATCTAACAATGAACCTTTGCGTTGTGGATCACGGTGCTCCATACAGGTGAGGTTATAATTCATAACCCGAGTGAGTTGTCCCAGTATGGTGAAAAGCTAATCCACACCAGTTGCTTCACCAGCTCAACTATAATTATCTTGTGTAGGAGGGAAATCCATACATGGAGTGCGTGCATTGATACAGTTTCCATTACTTCCACTAGGCTCTATTTCTAAACAGTGGCATATAATAGATTAGTTTATGATTCAAAATACATACTTCCAAACATGTAAAATACTTAACATAAACTGAATAGTTTATAGATATAATCTATAATCATAAAAATGTTTTCTTTGAGGAATTCTATACTCATAAACCCTTCATAATGGTTTGTAATGAAAATAATAATTATCCTATGCATATCCCTCGGGTGTGTCGTAACCAAGAGTGCAGCAAGGCCCATTTTCATGCACCAGTTCACTTTCGAGTCTAGCTCAAAGTGGTGTTTTCTAGTTTTACCCCTAGGTACATCTGTTCCAGATCCACCTATACCTACTCATATCCATACTGGGATGTATTTCATGGAGAACTCATGAAATCTATACATTAATAAAATTCTAGAAAGTCCATCTATACTAATCCTCAAAAAATATCTTAGGGATATGTTCTCTAATCTGAATTTATCTAAATCTAGTTTCCATTGTTTGTAATAAACATTCCCTGATACCAACTACAACACTTTGACCTCAATTTCCCAGATTCGGTGCATTATTACATAAATTTAAATGATCACAAAAGATCAAGTATCAAATGATCGATTAGTTTAGTAGCCTTGGAAGTACTAGACGACTCCATAAAATTTTCATTATATTATAAAATAAAAAACTACAATAACATAGACTCTATACAAAACACTGATATCCCATAGACTATCCTTGTAGTATAGTCATAAAATAATTCTTCACATCTAGGAAAAAATAAACCATAGAAATTGGTGAGATCAGATGCTCAGTGAGGATAAAAATATATTGCAAACTTTCATAAATAAGCATAAACATTTAAGGAAATATATAAATCTAAAAAAAAGCCTTTTCAACAAAATCATCATCATAATATAGAAAATATAAATCATAATAATTCCATTTAATTACTCAAATAAATATTCTACTAGTTGAATAATAAAATACAATATCAATAGCCACTTTCATAATGATGGAATGCATAATGACAGACTTCATAACCACATAGTCCAGGCCTTGTGCCAAGACAACAAATAATATTTTTTCAAGGCCTTGTGTGAAGACACTATTTTGCCTCATGAGACCTACTAATGCATCGAGGATCTATAGTGGGATCCACACATCACATATTAAGTCCAATGCATTCCTCATATGAAATGGTTTAAAAATATCATAAACATTCTTATTATAAATGGCATACTAAATTTCAATAATTTAACCATAAACCATGAATGGTATAAAAATAACACATCCATAGTAAAAAATATCACAAAAACTTCAATACAATACGGAATATTTGTATCATAATGAATCAACTTCAAAAAAAGTGTAAAATCCATCACAGGATGTTGACATAGACGAAATAAAAACTATTTGAGAGAAATATCTATTTATTTTAAAGAAATCATTTAAATTCACATAATTATAAATGAAAATATTTATTTCGAAAAAATTCTTATAAGATTGTAAATGAATCTTTGACAATGTTATAATGATGGAAAATAGTGGCACCGACCGTATAAGTTAAAAAAATATTCTTATATTAATTTTGTCAAAAATTTCATGAAGTAACTTGTTTAGAAAACGACGAAAAGATTCCGTTCAAAACATAAATGTTCAAATAAGGGTATAAATGACATTACCCCATTGCCTGGAAAATAGTGAAAATGTTTTGAAATACAACTTTAAGAAACATGGATGTGGATGATAATGAGGTATTAGTAGATACTTACACAAAATCAACCTCGGATAATAAAGAGATTGTGAAATTAACCCTTACCTTGTACTTTTCCATGGTCGAGGTTAGGTTAACATCCTGTATAATGGTGAAATAATTGTTATTCAATTATAAAAGAATCATATACATTAATATGATATCATATAAGATATTTTATCATTTTTTTGTTAATAATCTCTTAGTAATATCATTGTTTCAGGTGTTAACGGATTCGTTTTCCTTTATATTCATTGATAGGTGAGTAATATTTGTTTTGGATGGGATGTATCTTATTCATATCCAGAATGATATCATGCATTTAAACATTATTTTTAAACATCAAATGAAAATTATTATTGAATGGATATGATGGGGTATAAATCTCATCGCGTTCATGGAGACGGTAATCCGTACGTACGTGCGAGCGACAATATCATTATTTTGTGATTAATATAATATATAATACGATGGTATATCATATATAAAGAATAATTACCTGGTTATATTTATTATTTACATCAATTACATGTCATTATTATACCCATCCAAATAAAAATGTTTTGAATAACATTTACACCATGATGTGTAGACAATAAGCCCTATATACACACGTATGGTGAAATTTCATTCAAAGGATGCATAGAATAATGAATATGGATGTACCATATTTATAATAAAGTCACATTATATATAATATAATTGTGTTATTATTTTAAAATGGAAAAATCAAATAAAGATGAAGTGGAAGAAGAAATGATCTTGAATGAGGTGATGAAATATTTACCTCTTATTCGAGTTCTTCCTTTTGATTTGATCAAAAAGGATCCATAGGTTGTCTTTTTGACTAATGAATTGTTTCTAGGATGAAAGTAAGACAGTTGAGAGCTTATTTGGGTTGGTTTTGGCCATCCCAAAAGGCTATGAAGGTGTGAATTTGAGGAAAGAGGAAGTACCAATTTATAAGAGGGGTGAGGGGAACCTTAGGATAAGCTATAAATATTATTTTATAATAAAATAATTTCCCGTTTTTAATGGATCCAAAATAAATTATTTAAAGACTAAGGTGGGGATTGTCCTAAATCCACTTGTAAAATAGGGTTTATACAGGTTTGGCTCAATATATTAACTTTATCTTTTAGATTTAACTCTTAGTTAAATAGTTTGACATTTACGATGTCTCATTTTATTTTTATATTATATAATTAACAAACTTACTATAAACATCCAAGAGAACCTAATGTGGTTAATTAATGACATATATAATAATATTTATGACCATTTTCTAATCCTTAGATTTTTCAGAATAGAATATCGATTAATAAAATAATATTTTTTTTAAACCTTTTTTTTTTGTCATTTTTGACACTATTTGGTGTTTTGTTTTTTGATAAATTTATAACAATATTTTTACTTTGAAAAAAATTCATCTAAACAACCCTAAAAAGACATATTAACCTATAAAATTATAGGATTTTATAAAATTTCTAAAATTACAGTTATTTTGATATTTATAATATCAATTATTTTAATATTTCATTAATTTGGTAATTTCTGCCTCATCATTGTGTCATAAATAAATTAAATAAAATAATCCCTAAAAATAATTAATAAAATACTATTATGTAGGAAATATTCTTACCTATTTAATGAATACTTATAGTTTAATTTATCTTCTGTATAACCCTATATTAAAAATGGTTTAGTTAATAAACATTGAATTTAACAATTTTAACTCTTCTTTGATATAATTAATAATAAATGTCTTAATCTAATACATGTGGACCTAAAGGAACATATTTTATTCCTAAGGTTGTTTTTGGTCGAATTAAATTTATCAAATAGAATTAGTACATGTGTTATGGTAATAATAATATAATTTTTCCCTTAATTACCCTATTCACTTTAAACCGTGGAAAATAAAATTAAAGAGTAACTATTCACAAAAAAATTATTTTCGTCTTATTGAACAATATTTTAATTACTGATATGAACGATGTCTCTTACATTTATGAAATTAAACTCACAGAAATGGTAAAATTATGTTTTATGTGAATTTCTAAATGCTCATAGGAGGTGGGTAAAAGACGGTAAAAAGTTTAACAAAATTTTTAAATATCTAAAATTATTATAAAGTGACTATAATGAATTACATTGAACATATATAAGTATTATGTATCTATTTTTACACAAAACAAATTTAAATAAAATAAATAATGCTTTATATAAAAATTCGGTATTAAATTATAAACCAGTTTTTTCACTATTCATCAAAAATTGGAAGTTTTATGAAAAACACCAAAAAATCACCCTAATCTAATTTCAATTTTCAGAATCCAAAAATGAAGTCAATTTTGAACGATAAAATTTCTAAAATTTCAAAAATTGGGTATTACTATTCATAATGGCTAGTTTGATTAGTTGTGGTGTGTTAGAACTCGAAGTTGCGTACAACACACACTACTGTATTATTCAAAGAGAAGTGTACCATAGATGCTTGGGGTGTTACAGTACTTCATTTCATTCAATGGTCATAGAATTTTGATAGTCAATGAAAATTTATTTTCTACTCTCCTCTAATACATATTTATACTTTCTATAACCCCTTTTTTACTCTTCATAAGCATGATACACCACATTATAATATAATAATTTACAAATAGAATGATGTAACACTCTCTATGTGTCAGTTATTGATTCATTATTCCAAGAAGGATGATATTCACTTGAATATGTAAATTGGTTGACCCCATCTTATTTTACCGATAGGGATTATGTTCTATAATCCCTCTCATGCATGCATACCATGTCCTTTCTCTGTCATTTTTTAAGTTATCTATGGACACATCAACCATTATCTAAGATTTGTTTTGTAAATTACTTGTGAATATGTCACAAAAATTGTCCCAAAAAACTATTTTTTTTATTACACTGAATGAAAACACATGTTATCTTTTCTATCTACTAGGTACGAAATACTGATTGTTCTATATCCTTCCACGAGGGATCTATCAACTTTAATTCTGTTCAAAAATTATTTGTGATTGATATAAGCTAAATTAAAATGTAGAAAATCTTCTTGATACTAACTAAATAGAATCTGATTTGAAATATGATAATTTAAATGTAAAAGAAATATTTAGATTCGAAACATCTCAAAGAGTTTTTATATTTAGTGTTTTGGGGAGTTAGTAAAAACTAGGATAATGAAAAAATCATACATTTTTCATCGAATAGAATTTTTCCAACTATCCTCAAATCTCATTATCCTATAATAATTCCTCAACTTCATTCAAACAATATATCCACACATAATAGTTTTTTAATGGTATCATTCATAATATTCTTCTTAATAACTTGGGGAATGGAAACATAATAATCAGTGAGCTCAGACTCTTAGTAAGGGAAAGAATATAGTGAAATCTATAAGGAATACATAAGGAATAAAAAAATCTAAAATATCAATAATAATAAAATATTCCATATAAAAAATATAATGAAAGGTGTTCATATACATGGATGTAATTTTAACATAAAAAATCACATGGATAATGATAACTGGATTCTTAATCATACAATGCACAATGTTATACTCTATAATCCCACCTCAATCCATCATTCCATAACAGCATACTAAAATATGTAAGGCACATTCCAAATACCCAATCTAGTTCGACTGATGAGACCTATTGATGCGTCTAGGGGCAATCTAATGTTGAGACCCATCTATAAATTTCTAATTTTAATTCATTCACTATATCAGAAAAATGAATAACAATTCAATACATGATAAAACATCCTTAATAATTTTTGAATAACTAGTAAAGGAAATATCAATATTTACCCAATGCATATTCAACCATTCCTAAAATTAAATAGTAATTGATAAATAACTGAAATGTATAAGAAGTATTGTCGTCTAAATTTAATTAATGATCTACAATTAAATGTAAATAACCCCAATATGACTTATATAATGAAGGGTTTTTAAACTATCAATAGTAATGTTTATAGGGCTATGTGATTATTTTAAATGATACAATAATGATGATAAATAACATAGACAAATAAACTACACATGAAGAAGACTATAAATTCATTTGAAATGAAGGCATTGTAGAAAAATACAAATCTCTTTGGAAATATAGATGAAAATGGAAGTGAAACATTTACAAATAATTTATCTTAATTATTTTTTAACATTGATTTAAAAATGACGTTATAAATCACTTCAAGATCACTTTTCATGAGGGATCCATAATAATTAAAAACAACAATTTTGAAAATAATTTTCAATAATATAATCTTGAAAATAAGTGATAATAGAGTAAAAAATGTGTAGTGGAAGTTATAAATATTTAAAAGTAGAGTTTTACCAATTTTATAAACACTTAAGGAAATAATTATCTATTACTTAATATAATTCATTGAATACTATGAATAGATATTTCAATTGAAAACTATAAAAATATTCAAAAGAAAATAATTCATGAAGAATATTCCTGATAAAGGGAAAACTTGTACATGATTAAACATTATAAAAAATATTTGTTTCTCACATTTATAAAGAAATTAAAAAATTAGTAGTTTGAAAAATGATAAAAATAAACCTTTTTAATTTTTTCATAAAAAGAATAATTTAATAAAAATTTACTTTTAATCATGATTGATGAATATTAAATAACTTTCTAAAAATAAAATAAAAATAGGTATATGAAAGATGAAGGTTCCCTTCCAAAAAGGAAAAATAATATGGATATTTTTATAAATATTCTCTATATAGATTTGAGTACCAAAGATTAAAAAATGGTAAAATACATAAAATATAAAAACATAAACAAATAATCAGAGAATATTTGGGTTTTAACAAATAAAACAATATAATTCACCCAAAAAAGATTCAAAAATAAACAATTGTCATTAATAATCATAGAATAACATAAAAACTTACAGATCTTTTTACATTCAAATAAAATTACATCAAAAATTAAACAATGATAGGGTTTAGTAAATATCAGAAATTAAATAAAATAATATTCTAAATTGTATTCATGAGGGTTTGGTACACTATATAAAATAAAATATCGTCACGATATAAAACATTTCGAAAAGAAATAAAATTAAGACCAAAAACCCTAAATGATTTTATAATATAAGTATTGAAAACTCTTAAAAGTGAGAAAACAAAATGAAATGTTAAATAAAATTATCATACAGTGGATAATGATATAATATTTCATAGATGTGTCATATATACAAAGTAATTAAAATAGGTCTATAATAAAAAACGAGTCTCAGAGAAAGAAATATGAGATGATAAAACCATGCCTTAGATTCCCTCTTTTTCAATCACATTCCAACTCTATTATAATTAATTTATATTTATTATTCATCTATATTAGAAATATATATATATATATATTTAAAGACCCAAAATTTTATTAATGTTATTTATCCCTTCTTATAGAAATTACCTATAGTATAAACCTTTTAAAATAACATGTAGAACAAAATAGAATCTTTATAAAAAACTAATTAATAAAATAATATGTGATTCTAAAATTTAAGGAACTAATACCGATTAAATATTAACCCAAAAATATTTTTAGTATCTCAACCATAATGAATTGTAAAGTAGACAAATGAATATTATACTCACTGTAAAACCCCGAGCATCCACGATACATTTCACTTTTAATAATGCAATAGCTTGCATTGTACGCATGTTCGAGATTCTAACACACCGCAACCAATCAAAGTAGCAGTTATGAATAATAATTCTCACTTTTTGATATTATATATACTTTATATTTCAAAATGGACTTCATTTATGGATTCAAAATATTGAAATTTCTGTAAGTTGAATTTTTTGTAATTTTCTGAGAACTTTCAATTTTTTTTATGAATAGTGATAAATACTTAAAAAAACATTTTTAATCAAAATAATTTATAGTGATAAATTATACTATTGAGTTGTTTTAAATTATAATTAGAATATATTTTTACCTTTTTATTCAATGGTGTTCATTATAATTAATTTAACATTGAAATTGGACGTAAACAATTGTCAATCATTTGATATATATTTTTTCTTAAAAACACGCTATTTGTTGTGACAACGAGAATTAATTATAAAATTAATTAATGAAAAATATATGTGTGGAATATTGTAAAATAGAAATAATTTTTTAATTCTCAATATCAATTATAGCTTAGGGTGAAATTTTTACATTGTTGTGAAAAACTTCAATTTTGATGAATAGTAGAACCACTAAGTTGTAGTTAAAAAAACTGCTTTTTCATTAAAATTAAACATTACCACTTCTGTTATTTGAATTTCAAAAATCCGCCATACATGGTTGTCATTAGTATGTAAAATTTGGTTAAATTGGATTAAAATAATTTTTTGGTGAATAGTATCTTTTAAGTTAAATTAATCATGATTAAAGGTAATTAGTTAAATTTAAGGTAAAAATGATATTATAAAAATATGAAAATACTTTTACACTTGTCCTACACCTATTGGATTAGTCATGGACGACCAAGAAAATCCATTTGTCAACTTTGGGACCCCATGGAGCCACTTTGGTAGGAAATTGACAATAAAAACTTTTTATTTAAAGATAAAATAAAAACGTCACAAACATATGTTGTTTTACTTAAACAATTTTTAAATGGGGTTATACAAGTAATATTTTTGACTATAAATATTAATTGAAAATATAAAACGATTTCCTACATCATTATATTTGTTTTATTATTTTCTGACATTTAATAAATTAATGTTTTTATGACACCATAATGATGCAGCGATTACCTCATTAATTAATGATTTAAATAAAATGAAAAGATAATGTAAAATACAAGGCTTACACTTGTCAAAAACCTATTGTATGGGAATATTTCTAACCCTTATCACCTTATCCTAGAAATATATAAGTTTGGGACCTTTAAAATCCGAAACTCATTATATAATAAAGTAACATTTCATTACATTCCAAGAGTTCCCTTCCTCTCCTCTTATAAAAGGCCCCCACCACTACCACCTTACTCACACCTTAAAGCCATTTGGCTTGGCCAACCTCTTCCCAAATACTCTCTCAACGTCCCTCTATTACTCCTAGAAGTCTCACATTGGGAAGAAGTCTTCCCAAGGAAGACTTTTTCTCAAATCAAAAAAGAGTTACCCGATTTTAAGGTAATGTCTTCTCTTATGTTATTTTGTTTTATTTTTCTTCTCCAACCCCCTAAACTCTTTTTATTAATTTCTTTTGTAACAAAACCAGTATCCTCAATATACTATAATGGTTTTATAATAAGTATTTTAGAAACAATTACACACACCCACATCTAATGGTTAAAGAACATATTGTTTCTTTGGATGGTGAATTTCAGCCTCATGAAACGATGAT
This sequence comes from Viscum album, assembly GCA_963277665.1. NCBI lineage: Eukaryota > Viridiplantae > Streptophyta > Magnoliopsida > Santalales > Viscaceae > Viscum > Viscum album. Next base: position 1,206,758,579 of record OY728157.1, read on the forward strand.
TGTTGAACACTCATAAAACACCATAAAAGGTGTCCATTAAGATGTCACTATATTTATATATGATATATAAGAGGTTTATGTTTTACTTAAGCTTATTTATTTTTCATTTATTGCATACCTTTATGGTTTCCATTATGGGTAAGCACGATATTTTCATTTTAGGAAGTGCGGACTAACGCCCCCTCAAAGTGATTTGAATCGATAATGACATATGTGGGATGTATAAATGATGGATTAAATTGTATTATACATTATATTATACTGGAATTATATTATACATTTATATAATTATAACTTCATCCCATTAAATATGAAATCGAAATGAAAGTAGCGTTCATGCGTACGTATGGCTTACCGTCTCCATGAACAGTGCATTTCATTTCATACCTCTAAATGTTATGTAATATTATAAATGAATGTATATACTGGATATATATTATTTATATGATATCTACATCATTAATATAATTGTGGATATAATGGATATTTTACCACATAGACAACTTGTAATTTTAAGATGTTTATTTTTGACTCATGTACCAAAGATCGACAAAACGATCGTTATTAACATAAATAATTACATAATGTTCATAACATGGTAATAAGTGATATAAAAGGAATAATAAACATGAAAAGTGTTTTTAAGAAACTATAAATTAACTCTAGTTTATTATTCAGGAGCTTAAAGAACGGTCGAGTCATGTCGAACATGAGGTAAAGGAACTTCTTAACCCAATTTCCGTTCATTGGGTAAATCCCCTACTTTAAAATTTTGTCATGATATTATTATGTCCTATCTTGTATTTGTACTTTCTTTATTTGTAATTATAGTGAATACACATAATATATTTATTTTATTTAAAAAAAATTATCTTTGTAAGGACTTTGTCTCAATCTCCTTTCATTGAGGCATATTTTATTTCATACACAACTTTCTTTTATACGGTGTATAATCCCCTTTCAATTTTACATTTATTCAAAAGGAATCTTTATATACGAATCATTTTTACAAGACGAAAAAAAGGAATGTTTATCTTGTTGTACGTATGCGGTGAAAATGACTTCTTCGCCGTCGTGACCATTATTTGAGTTTCGGCTTCCTCTACAAGCCATAAATTTTTTTAAATGAATAAAATATCATGTTTTACTTTTCTTTTATTTGGGTATTGAAAATGGTATGTATCAAATGTTTTTTTTGAGTTTTAATATATGAAAACCCAGTGAAAATGTATATGTATTTAATGCAAGCATAAAAAGGTTTTTTGAAAACCAGACTCTCGAGTGTGATAGACAGGACGGGATTGGGCGTGGACCCATCATGGCCTGTAATTAGTCGAGCAGTCTCAGAATTAGTTATTTTGTTTTCAGAAGCTTGCATAATGTTTTCAGAAAAACACTGGAGTATATTTGAGTAATGTTAAATGTATGTATCTTCTAAAAATTGAACTGGTATTTTGATGCCACAATTAATTTCAAACGGTATTTTAAAAAATGGCATTCCTCAGTGTTTATATACCATTTTTCATATGAGAAATTAATTGGACTTAATAAGTGACCTGTGGAGCCCGCTATAGCTCCTCGATGCATCGGTAGGTCACATGAGAAAAACTAGTGTCCTGGCATGAGGCCTTGACAAAATCTTATTTGTAGTCTTGGCACGAGGCCTTGGCTACGTGGTTATGATAGTCTGGCATTATGCATTCCATCATTATGAAAGTGGTTATTGATATTTCATGTGATTATTCGACTAGTAGAATATCCATGTGTGTAAGTAAATGGATTTATTTAATTTTATTTTTTCCATATTATGCTGATGTTCAAGTTTAAAAAGGCTTTTGTTTTAGTTATACATTTCCTTAAATGTTAATGTTTATTTATGAAAGCTTCTTCAATATTGTTATCCTTACTCAGCATCTGAGATCACCCCTTTCAATGATTTAATATTTTCTAGGATGTGAAGAAATATTTAATGAATAACCTTCATGGACAGTTAGAAGAGGATATGAGTGTGAAATATGGAGACTTTGTTATTGTAGATTTTCACTTTATTATGTAATGTAACATTTATGAATTTATTTAGTGTTTCCAAGGATACTAAACTAATCGGTCTTTCAAGACATGATCTTTTGGGATCATTCCAATATTACACAATAATGAACTGACACCGGGTAACTGGGGTCGGGGCATTACAGTTGGTATCAGAGGCAGTTTAGTACTAACCTTGGAAGATAGATATAGATAAACTCTGATTAGAGCACATTGCCCGAAGATAGACTTTGAGGATTAGTATAGAAGAACTTCCTAGAATTTTGGTATTATAGAGCTTTTGTGAGTTTTCCAATCAATTCATCCCTGTCTGGATATGAGAAGGTAGAGGCAGCTCTGGCACATATATACGTAGGGGTAAAACCCGAAAACACCGCTTTGAGCTAGACTCGAACGGGAACTGGTGGATGACAACGGGCCTTGCTTCACTCTTGGTTACGACACTCCTGGGGGATATGCTTAGGATAATTCTAGTTTTCATTAAAATCCACTATGAAGGGTTATGAATATATTCTTCTCAAAGAAAACATTTTTATGATTATGGATTATATCCATAAATAGTTCAATTTATGTTAAGTATTTTACAAGTATGGAATTATGTATTTTGATTCATAAACTAATCTAGTTTATGCCATTGTTTAGAAATGGCGCCTAGTGGAAGGAATGGATACCATATCAATGCACGCACTCAATGTAGGGATTTCCCTCCTGCTCACGATAATTATTGTGCATCTAGAGATACAACATGTGCTGATCAACTTATTACCATACTGGGACAACTCACTCAGGTTATGAATAATAACCTTACTCGTATGGAGCACCCTGATCCGCAACGTTGAGGATCAATGTTAGACCACTTCATGAGGCAACAACCACCAACATTCAATGGAATTACAAATCACTTAGTAGCTGATCAATGGATAAATTCCTTAGAGAAAATATTCAATGCCTTGGGGATTAGTGAAAGGGAAAAGGCTGTCATGGCAGTCTAACGCCTCACCGCATATGCCGATCAATGGTGGTAGTTGATTCAAAACACAAAGGTAGATGATGAAATATCACATATGGAATAGAGGGAGTTCAAAGAGATTCTCTTAGAAAAATACTTTCCTCATGACCATCGAGCAGATATGGAAAGGCAATTTCTGAGTTTGAGACAAAAGGAGGATGAGAATGTCGCAACGTATGAGGCCAACTTTACAAGGTTAGCGTGGTATGCTGCAGATTATATACGTAAGTCAAGAAGTAAGATTGATCGTTTATTTGATGGGTTAAAACCATTTCTCCGTCGAGCTTTAGTATCACAATCCTTCTCATCTGATGAATATATTGTCATGTGTGCTATCAAAACAGAAATGGAATTCTCTAAGTCTTATGACAACAATGTAATGCAAGTGAAGAAGAAAACGGTGGAACAAGAGAAGGATAAAGGGAAAAAGGGAAAGAAGGACTTTCCATTATGTGATAATTGTGGGAAGAATCACCCTGGTACTTTCCTAAAAGGAATGGGAGTTTGTTATAAATGTGGAGAAAAAGGTCACCAGTCTCGTGATTGCAAGGGAAAGAAAGAGGCTATCAATGTTGAATGTTACAATTGTAGGGAAATGGGGCATTATGAAAATGAATATCCTAATCGTCTGGGAAACATACCTCAGAAAAGGACAAGGGATCAAGGCCAAGCTTATGCTATTACAATAGATGAAGTTGAATAATTATTGTATTTGTATTTTTGGACTCAAGAACTAGATTATGGTTATAACAGTAATGTGGTATATATAAGGATTGTACTGCAGTACATTTTTTTTCATTACGGTTTTAATATGATAAAGGTAATCATATTTTCAGTACGTGACAATAATAGAAACCTTACTTTGTTTGGGGAATCTGATAAATTGATTTTGGAAATAAGAGACCTTTTAGAGAAAGTCTGGACAGAGGTATTTTGGATAACTATAATGTTTGGGATGGATTAAGTTGAAATTTTAATAGTATTGTTTAAGGTTAAAACATTTCTAAATATTATTTTTGGAATATTATAATACAATATTTTTAGGAAAAGGACAACCTGAAGGGTGGCACATAACCCATCGCATCGGACAAAGCTTCAGGAATCGAACCCACAACCATAGTGAGACAGGACTTTATTACCTACTACTAGCCTACAGGAAGTCCCTGGTTATTACAAAAAGTTTTCCTAATCTAAATGGCATGTGTTAATATTTGGAACCTTATAAAATTATGATAAATAGAATATTTTTGAGTTCTATTACCTTTTAGAGTGAAAGATGGGTTTGTGGTAAAAATTTATTAATGAATGAAAGTCTACATGACCAGTATGTATATTCCCTTACGTTCTTAGTAAATCTCGTAAATAAATTCCTCAACTTTATAAAAGGTAACTTAAAACAAAAACGTTGCCGGTTAACTTTTCCAATTGGGGAATCAATGACCGTTTAACCAATCACATGTTTGTGATTTTATTATGGTTAAATTTCTCCTAATATAGTTTTCTACAACTCTCCATCAAACCATGATGGTTTTTTTTCTTCCATATCCATATTTTCATAGAATCCTAGTATGGGCTATCTCGGGTGACCTTTGTACATATCTTTCTTTCTTTTAAAGTTATATTTTTATTAACCTTATTTCTGAAGTGGGTTTCCCAAAATGGTATTTACTATTTTCAACCATTTATTTTCAAAGAAAAATTTCGAATTGCGAGGATGCAATTTATTGAAGTAGGGGAGAATGTAACACCCCGAGCTTCCACGATACGCTTCTCTTTCAATAATGCAATTTCTTGAATTGTATGTAAGTTCGAGATTCTAACACACCTAGACCAATCAAAGTAGTAGTTATGAATAGTAATACCCTCTTTTTGAAATTATATATAAATTATATTTCAAAATGGACTTCATTTATGGATTCTGAATATCGAAATTACCCTAAGTTGATTTTTTTTTAATTTTATGAGAACTTCCAATTTTTTTATGAATAGTGAAAAATACTAAAAAACAACCTTTTTAATAAAAATAATTTATAGTGATAAATTATACTATTGAGTGGTTTTAAATTATAATTAGAATATATTGTTACCATTTTATCCAATGGTGGTCATTAGAATTAATTTAACATTTAAATTGGACATAAACAATCGGAAATCTTTTGATATATATTGTTTCTTAAAAACATGCTATTTGTTGTGATAGTGAGAATTAATTATAAAATTAATTAATGCAACTTATATGTTTGAAATTTTGTAAAATAGACATCATATTTGAATTCGGAATATCAATTATAGCCTAGGGTGAAATTTTGGAATTGTTCTGAAAAACTTCAATTTTGATGAATATGGAAACCACTAAGTGGTAGTTAAAAAACTGATTTTTCGTTTAAATTAAAACTACCACTTATGGGATTTGAATTTCAAAAATCCAAAATACATGGTTTTAATTAAGAAGTAAAATTTGGCTCAATGGGATTAAAATAATTTTTTGGTGAATAGTAACTTTTAAGTTTAATTAATCGCGATTAAAGGTAATTAGTGAACTTTAAGGTAAAAATGATATTATAAAAATATGAAAATACCTTTACACTTGTCCTACTCCTATGGAATGAGTCATGGCCGACTAAGACAACACATGGGTCAACTTGGGGACCCCATGGAGCCACTTTGGTAGGAAAATGACAATAAAAACCTTTTATTTAAAGTTAAAATAAAAATGTCACAAACATAAGTTGTTTTACTTAAACAATTTTTAAATGGGGTTATACAAGTCATAGTTTTGACTATAAATATTCATTGGAAAGATAAAAAGATTTCCTAAATCTTGATATTTGTTTTATAATTTTTAGGCATTAAATAAATTAATGTTTTTATGACACCATAATGATGCAGCGATTACCTCATTAAGTAACGATTTAAATAAAATGAAAAGATAATGTAAAATATAAGGCATAAACTTGTAAAAAACCTATTGTATGGGAATATTTCGAACCCTTATCACCTTATCCGAGAAATATATAATTGTGGGTCCTTTGAAATTCGAAACTCATTATATAATAAAGTAACATTTCATTACTTTCCAAGAGTGCCCCTCCTCTCCTCTTATAAAAGGCCCCCACCACTACCACTTTACTCACAGCTTCAAGCCATTTGGCTCGAAAAAACTATGCCCAAATACTCTCTCAACTTCCCTATCTTACTCCTAGAAGCCTCACTTTGGGCAGAACTCTTCCCAAGGAAGCCTTTGGCTCAAATAAAAAAAAGTCACCTGATTTTAAGGTAATGTCTTCTCTTATTTTATTTTGTTTCATATTGCTTATCCAACCCCCTAAACTCTTTTTATTAATTTTTTTGTAAAAACACCAGTATCCTCAATATACTAGGATGTTTTTATAAGAAGTATTCGAGCTACACTTACCCACACCCACATCAAATAGTTAATGAACATACTGTTTCTGTGGATGGCGAATTTCTGCCACATGAAACGATGATTGTTCAACACTCATAAAACACATTCAAAGGTGGCCATTAAGATGTCACTATATTTATATATGATATATAATATGTTTATGTTTTACTTAAGCTTCCTTATTTTTCATTTATTTCATACCTTTAATGTTTCCATTATGGGTAAACGCGATATTTTCATTTTAGGAAGTGCGGACTACCGCCCCCTCAAAGTGATTTGAATCGATAATGCCAAATGTGGGATGTATAAAGGATGGAGTAAATGGTATTATACATTATATTATAGTGGAATTATATTATACCTTTATATAATTATAACTTCATCCCATTAAATATGAAATCTAAATGAAAGTAGCGTTCATGCGTACGTACGGCTTACCGTCTCCATGAACGGTGCATTTCATTTCATACCTCTAAATGTTATATAATATTATAAATGAATGTATATACTGGATATATATTATGTATATGATATCTACATCATGAATATAATTAAGGATATAATGGATATTTTACCACATGAACAACTTGTAATTTTATGAAGTTTATTTTTGACTCATGTACCAAAGATCGACAAAATGACCGTTATTAACATAAATAATTACATAATGTTCATAACATGGTAATAAGTGATATAAAAGGAATAATAAACATGAAAATATTTCTTCAAAAACTATAAATTAACTATATTTTATTATTCAGGAGCATAAATAATGGTCGAGTCATGTCGAACACGAGGTGAGGGAACTTCTTAACCCAATTTCCGTTCTTTGGGTTAATCTCCTACTTTCAAAATATGTCATGATATTATTATGTATTATCTTGTATTTGTAATTTCTTTATGTGTAATTATAGTGAATACACATAATACATTTATTTTATTTAAACAAAATTATCTTTTTAAGGACTTTGTCTCAACCTCCTTTCATTGAGGCATATTTTATTTTATACACAACTTTCTTTTATAAGGTGTATAAACCCCTTTGAATTTTACTTTTCTTCAAAAGGAATCTTTTTATACGAAGTGTTTTTACTAGATGACAAAAAGAAATGTTTTTCATGTTGTACATATGTGGGGACAACGACTTCTCCATCGTCGTGACCATTATTTGAGTTTCGACTTCCTCTATAAGCCATAAATTTTTTTAAATGAATAAAATACCATGTTTTAATTTTCTTTTATTTTGGTATTGAAAATGGTATGTATCAAATGTTGTTTATGAGATTTAATATATGAAAACCTAGTACAAATGTATGTATATTTAATTCAAGCATAAAAAGGTTTTTAGAAAACCAGACTCTCGAGTGTGCCAGACAGGAAGGGATTGGGCGTGGACCCATCATGGCCTGTAATTAGTCGAGCAGTGTCAGAATTAGTTATTTTGTTTTCAGAAGCTTGAATAATGTTTTCAGAAAAACACTGGAGTATATTTGAGTATTTTTAAATGTAAGTATCTTCTAAAAATTGAACTGGTATTTTGATGCCGCAATTAATTTCAAGCGGTATTTTAAAAACTTGCATTCCTCAGTGTTTATATACCATTTTTCATTTGAGAAATTCATTGGACTTAATAAGAGACGGGTGGAGCCCTCTATGGCTCCACGATGCATCAGTAAGTCAAATGAGACAAACTAGTGTCTTGTCATGAGGCCTTGACAAAATCTTATTTGTAGTCTTGGAACGAGGCTTTGGCTACGTGGTTATGATAGTATGGCATTATGCATTCCATCATTATGAAAGTGGTTATTGATATTGCATGTGATTATTCGACTAGTAGAATATCCATGTGTGTAAGTAAATGGCATTATTTAATTTTATTTTTTCCATATTATGCTGAAGTTCAAGTTTAAAAAGGCTTTTGTTTTAGTTATACATTGCCTTAAATGTTAATGTTTATTTATGAAAGATTCTGTAATATTGTTATCCTTACAAAGCATCTGAGCTCACCCCTTTCAATTTTTTAATATTTTCCAGGATGTGAAGAAGTATTTTATGAATAACCTGCAGGGATAGTCAGAATAGGATATGAGTGTGTACTATAGAGACTTTGTTATTGTATATTTTCACTTTATTATGTAGTGTAACATTTATGAATGTATCTAGTGTTTCCAAGGCTACTAAACTAATCAGTCTTTCGAGACTTGATCTTTTGTGATCATGCCAATATTACGCAATAATGTACCGACACCGGGTAACTGGGGTCGGGGCATTGCAGTTGGTATCAGAGGCCATTTAGTACTAACCTTGGAAGCTAGATATAGATAAACCCTGATTAGAACACATATCCCGAAGATAGACTTTGAGGATTAGTATAGAAGAACTTCCTAGAATTTAGGTATTATGGAGATTTTGTGCTTTTTCCGAGCAATACATCCCTGTCTAGATATGAGCAGGTAGAGGCGGCTCTGGCACAGATGTACCTAGGGGTAAACCCCGAAAACACCGCTTTGAGCTAGACTCGAATGGGAACTGGTGCACGACAAAGGCCCTTGCTTCACTCTTGGTTACGACACTCCCGGGGGATATGCGTAGGATAATTATAGTTTTTTTACAAACCAATATGAAGGGTAATGATTATATTTTTCTCAAAGAAAACATTTTTATGATTATGGATTATATCCATAAATAGTTTAATTTATGTTAAGTATTTTACAAGTATGGAATTATGTATTTTGATTCATAAACTAATCTAGTTTATGCCATTATTTTGAAATGGCGCCTAGTGTAAGGAATGGAAATGGTATCAATGCACGCACTCAGTGTAGGGATTACCCTCATGCTCAAGATAATTATTGTGGATCTAGAGATACAACTGGTGCTGATCAACTTATTACCATACTGGGAAAACTCACTCAGGTTATTAATAATAAACTTACTCGTATAGAGCACCCAGATTCGCAATGTGGAGAATCAATGTTAGAGGCTTCATGAGGCAAAAACCACCAACATTAAATGGAAATACAAATCACTTAGTAGCTTAGAAATGGATAAATTTCATAGAGAAAATATTCGATGCCTTGATGAGTAGTGAAAGGGAAAAGGCTATCATGGCAGTCTAACGCCTCACCAGAGATGCCGATCAATGGTGGTCGTTGATTCAAAACACAAAGGTAGATGATTAAATATAAAATATGTAATGGAGGGAGTTCAAAGAGCTTTTCTTAGAAAAATACTTTCCTCATGACCATCGAGCATATATGGAAATGAAATTTCTGAATCTGAGACAAAAGGAGGATGAGAATGTCACAAAGTATGAGGCCAACTTTACAAGGTTAGCGAGGTATGCTGCAGATTATATACGTAACCCAAGAAGTAAGATTGATCGTTTCTTTGATGGGTTAAAACCATTTCTCTGTCGAGCATTATTATCAAAATCCTTCCCATCGTACGAAGATATTGTCACATGTGCTATCAAGACAGAAAATGAATTCTCTAAGTCTTATGACAACAAAGTAAAGCAAGAGAAGAAGAGAACGATGGAACAAGAGACGAATAAAGGGAAAAAGGGAAAGAAGGATTTTCCATTATGTGATAATTGTGGGAAGAATCACCCTGGTACTTGGCTAAAAGGAATGGGAGTTTGTTATAAATGTGGAGAAAAGGGTCACCAGGCTTGTGATTGCAATGGAAAGAAAGAGGCTATCAATGTTGAATGCTACAATTGTAGGGAAATGGGGAATTATTCAAATGAATGTCTTAATCATCAGGGAAACGTACCTCAGAAAAGGCCAAGGGATCAAGGCCAAGCTTATGATGTTACTATAGATGAAGCTGAATAATTATTGTATTTGTATTTTTGGACTCAAGAACTTGATTATGGTTATATGAAAAATGTGATATATATAATGAATGTACTGCAGTACTTGTTTTTTTCATTATGGTTTTAATATGATGAAGGTAATCATATTTTCAGTATGTGACAATAAGAGAAACCTTACTTTGTTTGGGGAATCTAATAAATTGATTTTGGAATTATGAGAACTTTTAGAGAAAGTCTGGACAGAGGAATTTTGGATAACTATAAAGGTTGGGATGGATTATGTTGAACTTTGAATAGTATTGTTTAAGGTTAAAACATTTCTAAATATTATTTTTGGAATATTATAATACTATATTTTTAGGAAAAGGACAACCTGCAGGGTGGGGCATAACCCATCGCATCGGACAAAGCTTCAGTAATCAAACCCACAACCATAGTGCAACATGCCTTTATTACCTACCACTAGCCTACAGGAAGTCCCTAGTTATTACAAAAAGTTTTCCTAATCTAAATGGCATGTGTTAATATTTGGATCCTTATAAAATTATGATAAATAGAATATTTTGGAGTTCTATTACCTTTTAGAGTGAATGATGGGTTTGTGGTAAAAATTTATTAAAGAATGAAAGTCTACATGACCAGTATTCATATTCCCTTATTTTCTTATTAAATCTCGTAAATAAATTTCTCAACTTTATAAAAGGTAACATAAAACAAAAACGTTTCCGGTTAACTTTTCCAACAGGGGAATCAATGACGGTTTAACCAATCACATGTTTGTGATTTTCTTATGGTTAACTTTCTCCTCATCCAGTTTTCTACAACTCTCCATCAAACCATGATGGTTTGTTTTTCTTCCATATACATATTTTCATAGTATACTAGTATGGGCTATCTCAGGTGACCTTTTTTACTTATCTTTGTTTATTTTAAAGTTATATTTTTATTAACCTTATTTCGGATGTGGGTTTCCCACCATGGTATTTACTATTTTAAAACTTGTATTTTCAAAGAAACATTTCAAATTGCGAGGATGCAATTTATTTAAGGAGGGGAGAATGTAACACCCCAAGCTTCCACGATACGCTTCTCTTTCAATAATGCAATAGCTTTCAATGTATGCAAGTTCGAGATTCTAACACACTGCGACCAATCAAAGTAGCAGTTATGAATAGAAATACCCACTTTTTGAAATTATATATAAATTATATTTCAAAATGGACTTCATTTATGGATTCCGAATATCGAAATTACCCTATGTGGAATTTTTTGTAATTTTCTGATAACTTCCAATTTTTTTATGAATAGTGAAAAATACTTAAAAACAAACTTTTTAGTCAAAATAATTTATATTGATAAATTATAATATTGAGTGGTTTTAAAGTATAATTAGAATATATTTTTACCATTTTATCTAATGGTGGTCATTAGAATTAATTAACATTGAAATTGGACATAAACAATCGTCAATCTTTTGATATATATTGTTTCTTAAAAACACGCTATTTGTTGTGATAGTGAGAATTAATTATAAAATTAATTAATGCAACTTATATGTTTTGAATTTTTTAAAATAGACATCATTTTTGAATTCGGAATATCAATTATAGCTTACGGTGAAATTTTGGCATTGTTCTAAAAAACTTCAATTTTTGATGAATAGTGAAACCACTAAGTGGTAGTTAAAAAACTGATTTTTCGTTTAAATGAAACATTACCACTTCTGTGATTTGATTTTCAAAAATCCGACATACATGGTTTTAATTAAGAGTTAAAATGTGGTTCAATGGGATTAAAACAATTTTTTGGTGAATAGTAATGTTTAAGTTTAATTAATCGCGATTAAAGGTAATAAGTGAAATTTAAGGTAAAAATGATATTATAAAAATATGAAAATACCTTTACACTTGTCCTACCCCTATTGGATGAGTCATGGCCGACCCATACAATCCATGGGTAAACTTTAGGACCCCATGGAGCCACTTTGGTAGGAATATGACAATAAATTTTTTTTTAAAGTTAAAATAAAAATGTCACAAACATAAGTTGTTTTACTTAAACAATTTATAAATGGGGTTATACAAGTCATAGTTTTGACTATAAATATTCATTGGAAAGCTAAAAATATTTCCTACATCATGATATTTGTTTTATAATTTTTATACATTAAATAAATTAATGCTTTATGACACCATAATGATGCATCGAATACCTCATTAATTAACGATTTAAATAAAATGAAAAGATAATTTAAAATATAAAGCATACACTTGTGAAAAACCTATTTTATGGGAATATTTTGAACCCTTATCGCCTTATACTAGAAATATATAATTGTGGGACCTTTAAAATTCAAAACCCATTATATAATAAAGTAACATTTTATTGCATTCCAAGAGTGCCCCTCTCTACTCTTATAAAAGGCCCCCACCACTACCACCTTACTCACACCTTCAAGCCATTTCGCTCGGCCAACCTCTGCCCCATTACTCTCTAAACATCCCTATCTTACTTCTAGAAGCCTCACTTTGGGAAGAAGTCTTCCCAAGGAAGCCTTTGGCTCGAATCAAAAAAAAGTTACATAATTTTAAGGTAATGTCTTCTCTTATGTTATTTTTATTAATTTTTCTTTCCAACCCCCAAAACTCTTTTTATATATTTTTTTTGTAAAAAAACCAGTATTCTCAATATACTAGGATGTTGTTATAATAAGTATTTTATCTACACTTACACACACCCACATCTAATAGTTAAAAAAAATACGGTTTCTGTGGATGATGAATTTCTGCCTCACGAAATGATGATTGTTCAACACTCATAAAACACCTTCAAAGGTGGCCATTAAGATGTCACTATATTTATATATGATATATAATATGTTTATTTTTTACTTAATCTTATATATTTTTCATTTATTGCATACCATTATGGTTTCCATTATGGGTAAACGCGATATTTCCATTTTAGGAAGTGTGGACTACCGCCCCCTCAAAGTGATTTGAATCGTTAATGCCATATGTGGGATGTATAAAGGATGGAGTAAATGGTATTATAAATTATATAATAATGGAATTATATTATACCTTTATATAATTATAACTTCATCCCATTAAATACGAAATAGAAATGAAAGTAGCGCTCATGCGTACATACGACTAACCGTTTCCATGAACGGTGCATTTCATTTCTTACCTCTAAATGTTATGTAATATTATAAATGAATGTATATACTGGATATATATTATTTATATGATATCTTAATCATGAATATAATTATGGATATAATGGATATTTTACCACATGAAAAACTTGTAATTTTAAGTAGTTTATTTTTGACTCAAGTACCAAAGATCGACAAAATGACCGTTATTAACATAAATAATTAGATAATGTTCATAACATGGTAATAAGTGATATAAAAGGAATAATAAACATTAAAAGTTTTTTTATGAAATTATAAATTAACTCTAGTTTATTATTCAGGAGCTTAAAGAACGGTCGAGTCAAGTCGAACACGAGGTAAGGGAACTTCTTAACCAAATTTCCGTTCTTTGGGTTAATCTCCTACTTTCAAATTATGTCATGATATTATTATGTCCTATCTTGTATTTGTAATTTCATTATGTGTAATTATAGTGAATACACATAATATATTTATTTTATTTAAACAAAATTATCTTTGTAAGGACTTCGTCTCAATCTCCTTTCATTGAGGCATATTTTATTTTATACACAGCATTCTTTTATACGGTGTATAAAGCCCTATGAATTTTACTTTTATTCAAAATGAATCTTTTTATACAAAGCGTTTTTAGTAAACGGAAAATAGGAATGTTTTTCTTATTGTACGTATCCGGTGACAACGACTTCTCTGCCACCGTGACCATTATTTGATTTTCATCTTCCTCTACAAGCCATAAATTTTTTTAAATGAAAAAATACCATGTTTTACTTTTCTTTTATTTTGGTATTGAAAATGGTATGTATCAAATGTTGTTTATGAGTTTTAATATATGAAAACCCAATGAAAATGTATATGTATTTAATGCAAGCATAAAAATGTTTTCAGAAAACCCGACTCTCAAGTGTGGTAGACAAGAAGGGATTGGGCGTGGACCCATCATGGCCTGTAATTAGTCGAGCTATCTTAGAATTAGTTATTTTGTTTTCAGAAGCTTGCATAATGTTTTTAGAAAAACACTGGAGTATATTTGACCAATTTTAAATGTAAGTATCTTCTAAAAATTGAACTGGTATTTTGATGCTGCAATTAATTTCAAACGGTATATTAAAAAATTGTATTCCTCAGTGTTAATATACCATTTTTCATATGAGAAATGCATTGGACTTAATAAGTGATGGGTGGAGCCCATTATAGCTCCTCTATGCATCGGTTGGTCTCATGAGACAAACTAGTGTCTTAGCATGAGGCTTTGACAAAATCTTATTTGTATTCTTGGCATGAGGCCTTGGCTACGTGGTTATGATAGTTTGGCATTATGCATTCCATCATTATGAAAGTGGTTATTGATATTGAATGTGATTATTCGACTAGTAGAATATCCATGTGAGTAAGTAAATGGCATTATTTAATTTTATTTTTTCCATATTATGATGAAGTTAAAGTTTAAAAAGGCTTTTGTTTTAGTTATACATTGCCTTAAATGTTAATGATTATTTATGAAATATTCTGCAATATTGTTATCCTTACTGAGCATCTGAGCTCACCCCTTTCAATGTTTTAATATTTTCTAGGATGTGAAGAAGTATTTTAGGAATGACCTACAGGGATAGTCAGAAGAGCTTATGAGTGTGGACTATGGAGACTTTGTTATTGTAGATTTTCACTTTATGATTTAATGTAACATTTATGAATGTATCTAGTGTTTCCAAGGATACTAAACTAATCAGTCATTCGAGACATGATCTTTTGTGATCATGCCAATGTTATGCAATAATGCACCGACTCTGGGTAATTGGGGTCGGGGTGTTACACTCACCAATGAAATTATAAATAAAATTTAGGAATCTTATATGTAAAAAAATGATATAATTATATCATATTATAAGTAATTAAATATTTTAAAAAATAATAATTAAGTGTTTCCATTTTTCTAATATATATATATTTAATTAACATTTTAGGATTAATTCAATAATTAAAAAGAAAATTTATTGTCATAAAAAGTATTGATATATTAAATTTTCATGTATTATTATTTTAATATTATTTTGGGAGACCTTTGTTTCTTTTTAAATGTGTTATAATATATGTTACAATTTTAAAATCTATATTTTACAAATATATGATAAATTTAAATAAAAATTAAATTAATCATATTTAGAAAATTATTTTCATAAATGACTTTCATTTTTTAATTATACATGTCGAGAAATATTTGAGGTGAATTTAGAGGTTTTTTCTAAAATATTAAAATTTTCTATTAATAGTGAAATATGGTAATTTACGTTATATATACATTATACGATATATAAACTATTCATTCTTTAATAGATAATGTAAGTAAAATTTGTTATAACTCACATGATATAATTACCTTATTTAGTCTAAATAATCAACATTATTTCTTCCCTTGAGGTAAATAACAAACTAAATAATTAAATAATAAGAAAACACCCATCTCCACTACCATAAATACCGGCCCTCACACCCACTTATCCTCACACATCTCAATATTTTATACTTGATTAAATTCTAGAAAATACTTTTCCCTATTACCTCAAACAAATCCATTATCTCTTTTTCTCTTCAAAAGACTAAAACATTTCTATAAGGAGGTTCTCAAGGAGGGTATATTCAATATATAAATCCTCTCTCTCTTTTTCATTAAAATTCATTGAAATTTCATTATTTTTCTTATAATATCATCAACCACCATCATCCAAATGACAATATAAATTCAATATGTTTTATATACTATAATTATTTCATTTAAATTGAATATTCATCATTGAACTCCACCCTCTCTCTCATTCAAAATAAATAAATTTTCACTTTTATTGTGTCAATTTAGCTACATCATGGGAGAAGCACATCCATTTTACATTAATGCCTTCAATGATGTCAGTAAAACAATTATAATTAATGAAAGATATTATAAAAGTAAGTTACAACCCTTTTTATGTAATGTAAAAATATTATACACATAATACTAAATGATAAAATAAAATGTGTTCGTTTTAATAGAAAAAGCCACCAAAATTAACATTAAATGATCATCATTAACATTTATATAATGATTCATCCTCATAAGATATAAAAAACTAATTATATGATAATTAAAACTTCAATATGATCATTAATAACATATAATAACAAATCGTTATATATTTATTCTCATTTTACACGAAACTCAATTCATGACAACAAGCAAACCAATCCCGAAAACCATAAAAATAAATGCTCCTGAATGAGGAAATTAAACTATATAGATTATCTAAAAGGATATAAATGATCTTAATAAACCCAAAATTAATAATATTAATATATAAAAGGTTATTCTGGTGTTAATAAATGAATCAAATGTTATTATACTGGATGTTAATGTGAAGGAATCATTCAGACACAGGGTAAGGGAAATTCTTGAACCCAAATTTCTTTCAGTGGGTTTTCCCTCTTTAACCCAATTATCATTATGGATATTACTTACATATAATGTTTTCCTCATTATCTAAACTTTTTTTAGATATACATTTTTTCTACTTGAGTTTACGACCAAAAAATATGTTTTCCAGAAGAAGTCTTCTTTAAAAAAACACACCTTTTACATCCCGAGGTTGTTTCTTCATCACTCAAGGTTGATGATTCTTATATCATGTATGGTATTCCCTTGTTCATTTGAGAACCCAATTTTATTTTTGAATTTATTCTCATTAAATGAATCTCATTACTTTCAAGGGGTTATTTTTATTTTCATGTTTGATATATGTTCTATGCGGCATGCATGGTAATGTAAATGTTGTGATATGACGGGTGCCCCCAGAATTATATAGAACAATGAAAATGTTATGATGTGACTAGTTAGACTGAAATTATATAGCACTCCAATTAATTTTGTAAAGTATATAACTTCATGAGAAAAGTGAAATATGCTTGAACATAACGATATCTTTGTTCACAACAAATTTTTTATAGTTTACCACTAAGATATGATGCTTTGTTTTTATGAATTGAAACATTACAAGAATTTTATTATTGATTAATATCTTGAATATAATCCTATTTCCAATAATAATGATAATGATTTTTCCCACCCAATGTAGTATATTTTTCAATTTCTTCTCTATCCTCTTACTAGGATTATAGCTCCCCATTTTGATATATATCCTCATGTGATTACATTTACTAAGGGGAATTATAGGGCTAATAAGATGATGGGGATGAAATAATTAAATAAATATTAATGTTTTATCCTTAAAATTTTATATATGGTCCTAATTTTAATAATACAATAAACCTTTGTATCCTCACTGTGAAATTATTTTATATCATTTGTCTTTAAAATGATGTAACAGTAATTTAAGAAAAAGAAGGGTCTCTATATTTTGTATCAAATGAGGGTTTAGTTAATTTGGGAATTAAGAAGATAAACGTAGTGAAAAAACAATTATTATAAGACTATTTATAATTAATAACCCAATAATCTTTGTTTAAGAAAATATAAGACATAGGGATCCCACAATATATACATTTAGACATAAATGCACAAACTAAAAAATTATGTAATCAGGACATGTTGACATATGTATTTTTAAATCTTTAATATTTTTGAAATTGGTGGGAACCAAGAGAAACCAGGACAACAACTCATGTTATGGAAAATGCATCCATCTTTCGGATGACATCTCTAATGCGTTGTGAGGTGGAGTTCAAAATTCCATAGCAATGCTAACCAAGTGGTCTCATGTTATGAACAATAACCTTAATAATGTGGAATAATAACCATCACCTAAGAGGGAGAAACTAACTATTGAGTGTTTCATACAGCAATGACCATCGATCATTATTAGATCTTCTGATCCAATTATTGTTGAAAAATGGGTCATCTCTATAGAGAATAAATTTTATATTCTTCGCTATTTCGAGATGCAGAAGTTGAATCTCACTGTTTATCTCCTAGATAGAGAGGTTGATCAATGGTGTAAATTGTTTAAGAACACCTTGTTGGGGAATAATGTTTAAGATATGGAGTGGGAAAACATTAAGATAATTTTTCATAACAAGTATTTCCGACAAACTCTTCAAATAATGATAGAGACCCAATTCATAGATCTAAAGAAAACAGAAGGAGAATCTATCACGGCCTATCAAAATATTTTTACAAGATAGTCAAAGTACACTCCAAGTTTTGATAACAACAATCATAGAAAATTAGATATACTATTGAGTGGATTGAAACTAAAACATTGAATAGATCTAGAAATACAAGAATTTGGGAGTTATGATGAATTTTTTTGATGTTCACTCAATGTGGAGTTTTAGTTTTGATAATTGTGAGATGGATATGATGATAAGAATTAAAATATGGAGTTTAAAGGTAGAGGATCTAATGAGAAATTTGAAAAGAAACTCAACCACCCATATATCAAAAATATAGAAATAATCATTATGGGAACTACCTAAAATGGATAGGGAAATGATTCATGGGTTGGAGAGAACTCCTCATATATCATGAATGATATTAATGCATGAGGAAAAAAGGAAAATGTGTTGGAATATAGGATATAACTGCCCATTTTCCAATAATATAACTATATGGGGAAAGGGGACAATTCAAGATGGTATAATAAACCTCAAGTTCTCAAGGGTAATCATCACCATCAGCCACCAATGCCGAAGGAGAAAGGGAATGATTATTCCATCACTAATGAAAAAGTGTTGAAACAAAATGAAGTCATGAAATATAAAAATACTACTCACTCTTGAATGGATAACGTATTATTTGAATCATGTTAAAAAAATTCCTTCATATCTGTCATGTTTTCTAGAACTATTAAATCAAATCCATGAAACCTTGAAGTAGATATTTCCCTAAATACACCTAGTTGTGAAATCATTTAAACCCATGTGTTGGGATCTTATCCTATTGGTGTATGTGGGATGATACTAACAATGAAAATCATAATACTTCACTTAATAGAATCCAGCACTATATCAGGGAGGTATTGTCTCTCCGTATATATAGATCATATAAACTATATGAAAAAGGAAATTTCTTCCCATTTTCTAAACCATACCGTGGTCCTCTCAAAATTAAAGGAAGATCATGAATCTACTTTTGAAAATCCTTCAATTGCGTGGTTGTTGGTTCCCTATGTATAAGGATACCACAA
This sequence comes from Viscum album, assembly GCA_963277665.1. Taxonomy (NCBI): domain Eukaryota; kingdom Viridiplantae; phylum Streptophyta; class Magnoliopsida; order Santalales; family Viscaceae; genus Viscum; species Viscum album. Next base: position 1,206,778,214 of record OY728157.1, read on the forward strand.
ACAAATGGTTGAGTCAAAGGAGGTTATCAAGATAGGGGAAGTTCCCATTTTCAGGGAATATAATGATGTATTTCTTGATGAGTTACCCAAACATCCCCCAGATCGAGAGGTAGAGTTGTCCATAGATATCATACTCATAGATACTCATTTCCCAAAGTGTCCATATAGGATGTCTCCTATTGAACTGGAAGATTTAAAGAAATATTTGCAAGAGCATTTGGAAAAAGGGTTCATATTCTCTAGTGCACCACATTGTGGTGTGTCTATGCTCTCTCTAAAGAAGGATGATGGATCAATGCAGTTTTTTATAAATTATCGAGAACCCAATAATATCACCATAAATAAATTATCCTATTATAAGGATTGATGACTTATTAGATCAATTGTGTGGAGCTTCGTACTTGTCAATGTTGGATCTTCATTTTGGATATCATTAACTAAAGTTATGAAGAATAATATTCAGGATACTGCCTTCCGTATTGAGTATGGGAACAATGAGTTTTTTGGGATTCCATTTGGACTGACTATTTCCTATCAAATCATCATGTATTTTTTGAATGTTTTCTTTAGACAGTACCTCAACAAATTTGTGGTTGTTTTTATCGATTACATTATCATAAAATCCATGAATAAAGATGAACATGAAAATATTCTAATGCTTTTGTTTAGTAAATTAAGGAATGAAATATGTATGAAAAGTTTAGAGAGTGAAAATTTATTATGGAGAAAGTCACATTCTTAAGAAATGTGTCCATAAGTGATGTAATTTATGTAGACATAAAAATAAAACGGCAACTGAGGAATGTACAAGACCCTCTAGTTTTATCGAAATACATATTTATTTTTTATTAGTTGGGTAATGTCGATGTTTTTGAGAAATTTCTCATGACTGTAATGTTTTCATAATAAGTTAACAAGGAATGGGGAAAATTATCTACTGACAGAATTATGTGAGGTATTATTTAATGTCCTAAAGAATAGGCTGATCAATTCACATGTACATATATTATCGAATGGTGTAAAAACTATTGTTTTATAGTGATTATTCCATTAAATGATTGGGTTTTATACTCCAAAAAATATATAACTTAATACACTATGTATCATAAATGTTGAAGATCCATAAAGAGAACTTCCCAACACATGATCTAGAGCTATGAAATATGATTTTTTCCTTCAAAATATGGATTCACTACCTCTATGGTGATATGTTTGACATATATACTGATCACAGGTGCCTAAAGTTTATATTCACACTAAATGATCTCAACATGCATCAATGGGGATGGTTCGAGGTGCTCAATGACTATAATTTCTCACTTCACTATTATCTTGGAAAGGTAAAGAAGATTGTTAATTCTATAAGTATAAAAGAAACTACTAACCTATCCTTGTTGCGGATTGAGAGAGACCATATCATCCTGGACATTCAACGGATTTATTTAAAAATCCTAATGGAATGGAATACATTATTCTTTTACCAAAATGATTCCCAACCATCTATCCAAGAGATCATTAAGGAAGAAAAAAAAAGATGATATGGAGATACAGAATAAGGTGAATGCAGTAAAGGAAGGTATGCTACAAGTCTTCTATCCCAACGATTATGGTGTGATTTAATTTTCAATAAGGAATTGTGTGCCTTCCTCACTTGGGATAAGGAAGCAGCTATTGGACAATGCACATAACTCAACATTGTCTATCCATAATAAAAACTACCATGATGTACCAAGATGTTCTTGAACCGTAATGGTGGGACAACATGATGTAAAAGATTGTCGAGTATATCTATGGATTATTAGTAATTCAGAAAGTTAAAGCTGGTCAACCGATTCCAACGGGACGATGTATCCTTAAGTACATCCATAAAACCTAGGTTAAAAACCATGTAGAGGGTTATTTTCGGGATACCGTACCAGTGATTTAGCAGGAACAATAGTAGTACTGTACACTATGTGGGTACTGTAGAAGAAACAGTAGTAGTTACTATTGCATGTACTGTTCGGTACTGTAGCAGCTGGAACTATACAACATGGGCCATCGGTTTCAGCTCGGAGTCCTTGAGGCATTCGGGCCACCCAGGCCTTCGTGTCAGTAGGTATTTCATGCCACCTTTAAGGCCTTAGGGCCACCGCAAGGACAAAGGTCCACATGTAGTTTCCTCAGACACACAACAAAAAAAGGAGCAGCCCTAGAAGAGGTTTTAGAGCAGGTGAACTCTCTAGAGCATAGCCAAATGGATTTGTCAGAATGAGAGGGTATGGCTATGACATCAAGACTAGCATGTGCTTGCACGAGAAGCCTAACTAGACATCCATGTGAAGGTGGAGACCATCTATAATTATGCATATGCTGGGGAGGGGTAGTTCCTTTTAGATAGTCTGGTCGAATTCCCTACGACTTTTGGGTCATGTAATCTCCTAAGACTACGGGGCATGTAATCTCTGAGCCTACGGGCCTTGTAAGGGTTCCCCCTCATCCCTTGAAAGGGGGGTCATAAAATATATATAAAAATAAAGGCCTTCAGGATATTCAGGCTTATGGATTTTTTCATGGGTCTTCCAATGACATTCAAAGGATATAACGTCATATGGGTTGTGTTGGAATAACACACCATGGTGACCCACTTTAACGATATTCGGGAAGATCTCTCTCTTGAAAATTTTTCTATGATATATGTGATGGAATTGGAGAGTCTGTATTAGGTTACACACTTGATTGTATTTGATCATGACCCCAGGTTCACATCTAAATTATGGATGAGTCTTCAACATGCTATCTTTATTGAATTAAATTTCAGAACAGCTGATCATCCCCAAATAAATGTCCAATTTTAATGGACTATTCAAATGATTAATGATATTATAAGATCCTTATCTTTAGAAATAAATGGCTGATGAGATCATTATATCCCATTGGTCGATTTATCATACAACAATGTCTTCTACTTGAGTATTCAAATTGATCCATATGAATCTCTATATGGAAAGTGACATAGAACATCAATATTTTGGGATGGAGTTGGATAAAGAAAGCCACTTGAACATAATCTTGTTCTTGGAATGATAGATAAGGGTCAAGCCATCTAGCTATATATCAAATATTCTCAAATTCACCAAATGTTCAATTCTGAAAACTATCTAATTGTTATGGAGAATGATGGTAGAGATAAAATATTCCTTTGAATATTGCATTGGAAGAGAGTCCTACTGTTTGGAAGGAAATGGAAGATAATACCAAGGTATATCGGGCCCTTTGAGATCTTTGATCAAAGTAGAACCATGGCCTATTTTATTTTCTTCCACTGAATATGGCTCAATTTGTGATTTATTCATCATATCACTATTGAGGAAGTACCTACTAGATCCCACAGATGTAATGAACTCATAGGATGATCAATTGGAACATTATCTCTCTTATGAGGAGTAGTAAGTAAAAATTTGAGACTGGAGAGATGAGGTTATATGAAATAGGACCACCCACCATGTCGAAGTGATTTTGAGGAACCATAAGTATAAAGAAAAAACTTTGGAACTAGAGGAGGTGATGAAGGAGGAGTACCCTCACAAATTTATATAAAACATAATTTTGAGGGAGAAAATTAAAAGGTGGAAAAAGAATGTAACAACCCAAAATTTCATCAGTGGAAATTATCCTTTGTTATAGTAACATAATATATTATCAATCACATAAAATCAAATATAGATAATAATAAAGTCTTTATAAACAAATAAGTAATGAAATGAGAATTATTTCTAGATGATGAGGAACCAATATAGATTAAATAGTGACTTAACCTTAGTAATAATAATATGACCATTAGGAATTGTAAACTGGGCAAATGAATAGTTTCCTAACCCATGAAAGGATAAATAAAATTTAGAAATATATTAAGTAAAAAGTTACAACAATTATATCATAGTACAAATAAGTGTATATTTGAAAAATTAATAATTAAGTGTTTGAATTTTTAATAATCATAATTATTTAATTAATATTATAGGATCAATTTAATAATTTAAAAAATATATATTTTCATAAATTATATTCATATATTAATATTTTTATACATTATGATTTTATCATAATTTTTTTAGACCTTATATATCTTTTTAAATTGTTATGAAATCCGTTATAATTTTAAAATCAGAATTTTCCTTGTAAATGATGATTTTAATTAAAAATTATGTTACCAATGTTTTGGAAATGAATTTAATAAAATTGGGATAATTTTTTAATTCAAATTTTCAAAAAATGGTTTGGATGATTTTTTGGTAATTTTCTGAAATACTCGCATTTTTTTGAATGGTGAAATAAAGTAATTTACGTAATATATACATTATAAGATATATACACTATTCATTGAGTCATCACTAATGTAAGAACCCTTCATTCTGACATTTATGATATAATTATTGTATTTAGTCACAATAATCACCACTTTTTTTGCCTTTAGAAAAATATTCAACTGATAAATTAAATAATAAGAAAACACATTCTCAACCACCATAAATACCTCCCCTCTCACCTAATTATCCTCACACCATTAAATATTTGATACATGACTAAATAATTTCCAATAATATTCTATACTCCTTACACGGACTCTAGTATTTCATTGTATCATCAAAAGAATAGACCCTTTCCCATAGGAAGTTATCTGGGATGATACATTCAACAAGTAATTCCTCTCTCCATCTTACTTTTTAATTTCCTTTCTATTTAAATTCTTTTCTTACTGTATCCTCACCTCCATTCATACAAATTGAATTATAAAAATATAACGTTTTATATAATTTAATTATACAATGTTAATAAATGATTCATCATTAAAATACCCCATATCTCTATTTTATTCAAAAAATGAAATCGTCAACCTTGATTTGTCAGTTTACCAACATTGTGGTAGATTCTCTTTCATTTCCACTAACGCCTAGAAAGATGTAAATATAAACATTCCAATGGTTGAAATAGATTATAAATTTGATTCTATGACCCTATTTATAACTTGGAAATAAAAAATATGCATAATTATAAATGATAATCCAAAATGAGTTCATTGAGATCGAGAAACTACCAAAATTAAGTTAAAATGTTCATCATTATATTTTATCCAATTAATCATACTAATACCATATAAAAAATTAATTATAAGATATTTTAAGCTTCAGTAATATCATTAATAAAATATAATAACAATTCAGGTTCTTTATCCTCATTTTACATGGTTGTCCATTAATGAATATAAGAAACCCAATCCTGAAAACCCTGGAAACTAATGCCGTTGAATGATGAAATTAAACTATATAACTTATATTAAATGTTATACATGATCATAATAAAACATTAATTAATTAAGTTATTGTATAAAAGGTATTTTATTTGATAATTAATGAAACAAATCTTATTATAAATGATATTGTTATGAATGAAGCTTTTGGACACAAGGTCTACAAAATTCTATAACCCAACTCTATTTCTTTGGGTTCTCCTTATTTCACCCCATTTTAAGTATGGATATTACTTAAATATCATTTATTTAACATTATATTTCCTTTTATTGGATATAAATTTTTTCAACTTGATTATATGACCAAAATAGTGTTTTAGAAAATAATATTTCTTTAAAAAACACACCTTTTACTTCTTTAGATTGTTTCTTCTTCACTCATGATTGATGTTATTTCTATCATGTATGTTATTCAATTTTTAAATTTTAGACTAAAATTTTATTTATTTATTCTAATGAAAGGAAACCCATTTCTCTAATTGGGTTATTTTTATGTACAATATTGATATGTGTTCTATGTGGAATTCAGGATAATGTAAATGTTGTGATGCGACGGGTGTTCCTGGAATTATATTTCACAATGAAAATGTTATTATGTGGTGGGTGAAACCAAAATTATATAGCACTCTAATGTACTAGTTAATATGAATAACCTTATTAGATAAAGTGGAATATGAATTAACGTGATGTTGTCTTTGTTCACAATAATATATGGAAGTTTACAATTAAGACGCGAAGTTTCATTTTTATGAATTTCCACATTCAATGCCATTTATTTTTAATTAATCTCATAATTATGATCTTATGTCTATGTAATGATGATAATTATTATTCACCACCAATATTATATTGTTTCATGTTCTTATCAATCCTCTTATAAGGCTTTTATCTCACCCCTTTTTATATATATCCTCAGGTGATAACTTATAATAAAGGGAGTTCAAGGTCCAATAATAATCTCGAGAAGAAGGAATTAAATTAATGATTTTTTTTAAATTGTATTTACTTCCTAATTTTCCCAATACACTAAACCTTTGTATCCTCATTTTGTAATGATTTTATTTTGATTTAAATTGAAATGATGTAATAGTAATGTAATATAAATCAAGGTTTCCATAATATTTTTATATATAATTTATTCATAACTTATTTTTATCCATTTATTTATAATTATTTGTAAAAATAAAGTAGATTAATGGTAACTATTCTCTATATTATTCCTATTTTGATTTTCATGTCTTTATTTTTCACCTTATCTCGGGTTTCATAATATCTACGTTATTAAACCTGTAATAATTATCATGTTTTTTTCATTTTGAAATAAATTTAAATACTTGAATTTATAGTCATTATTAAATATTATGAAATTATTTTATAGATATGGAGGCCAATACATACGTATGAATGACGTTCTAATTTTTTTAATGGATTAAATTGAAATACGATAAATATTTTTTTCCGATACATAATCTTGATAATATTATATATGTCATATTTATTCATTAAATATATCATTATGACCAAAAATTCTGGGAGGAAATGAAAAATGAATCTTATCGCTTTATGGAGATGGTAGTCCACATGTATTCATGGGTGATGTTATTATATTACTATGGATTGGATGGTAAGAAAGTAGACAATATATAATATTACCAGAATCATAATTATTTCATAAATATCCTACATACTCATTCAATTAATTTTTTTTCAATACATAATAGGTTTTTATGAAAAATGAAAAAAATCACATAATTGAAACGGTAGTTCATACATATTCACGATGAAGAGAGTGAAATTTTTTACTGATGATAACATATTAAAGATATTAGAAGAAATAGAATGTAATATTTTACTTATTCTATACATAAAATACTATAAAGTTCCCTAGAAAATTAAAATGGAAAAAAATTCTATATTCACAATGATAAGATGATTTTTATCAATATACACTCATCCATTGAAATAATGTAATATTTTGAGATATTTTGAGACCTTATTCGATAGTTTTAACTCTTTTTATCCCATTTTTGTCTTTTTCTGGGAGATAAAAATTTACAATAGTTACTATAAATTATAAAAAACATGATATTTACCTTAAAAAAAATTAGTACAAGCATATTCAAATCATCTAAAATATTTTCTATTATTTAATTTTCATAAATTCGTATTGTTAAATTTAATATATGATCTCAAAATGAACCAAATATCATTTTTATTTAAATAATCACATTAAGAATAAACAATATTTTATTCCCAAGACTTGTATAAATTTGGTTATAATTTGATTAATTGTATTATCTTAATAAAATTTGATTAATTTGATTAGCAATAAAACCAAAGATAATTGAAACATTAGTAAAACAATATTAAAATTGAAGTACCAAAAATAGTTGTCATTTGAATAAAAAAATTTCATTAATTTTCAAAATGAAAAACATAGATTTCTAGATTCATAATTATATTTCTAAATACATTATATTTATTAATATTTTTTTTTCCTTGAAAAAAATTTCATAAAATTTAAATTCACTCTTATATCATAATAACATAATAAATGTTTCATTACTTATAAAATTGTAATTTTCACTATTCAACCAAAAATCAAAAAAATTAGAAATATTTCTAAATTACGCTTATGTTAAAATTAAACTTATGAAACAAAAAACTAATTTTCATCAAATTAATTTTCTAAATTTTTTAAATATATATTTTGAATTTGAATAAACAATATTGAAAATATGATTTTATATAAAAATTTACCTTCTAAAACATTAATTATTATTAAACATGTTTGATTTCATTATTATCATTCAAAATCGTATACGTATTTACTAATAAAAAATAAATAAATTTGTTTTTATGTGATATTTTACAATATTGTGAACTTATATGAAAATAAATTTAATCCCAAAGTCACTAAATCACTTCTCTGAATCATGGATATCTATATCATGACACATATGTTCACCAATAAGTAATAGGATATTATCATAAATTAAATATAATAACATCACTGATCATTTTACACATAAAGGTTATCTATTACTCTCATATTATGTCCGGAAATAGATAATACCATTTTTTTAAAAAAGTGAATAATAAATCCCATACTAAACCCATGTTTTATATCATGTATTCCCTTAAATATATCTAAAAATATCGTTAATTTAATTAAAATATAGTATCATAAGTCTTTAAAATGGAATTTCTACCTTTTCAATTTTGATAATAAATATACTTATTAACCTATAATGGTATCTAAAAATAAGATATTATCTTTAACTGATAAAATCCAAAACTATAAAGTTATCTAAATCCTTATTTGATACTAACTATAGCACCCCAGGCCCATACACCATAATACAGTTTTATAATCACACTCGTTTCATGTTACATTGATACAAACTGAAGTGGTCTAAAGTTTAACTTCCATAATTACAATTTCAGAAAACAATACTGAGCCACAAATTATCCTGAATAAATTTTAGATTTATAGTTTTAGGGAGATAATAAAAATATTTAAAGATAAAAAATCATATCTATCTCATTTAAGGGATGTGTCTTTTAAAATATACACAAATGATTCTCTTAAATAATAAGACTAAAACGTCTTCCCCAAAACTCGCTAGACATAACACTATTATATAGTTACTATACAGGTTATTCTCCTTTATGAACTAGGTAATAAAAACATAAGAAAATGTGATATCAAATTCTCGGTTATAGGAAATGTGTAAAATTATTTCTACCATGAATAAATAATGAATAATTAATTGGGAAGAGTTAAAAAACTCAAACATTCTATATAAAAAATAATAGGAAATTAGAATATATCTATGGATGATATAAGAATTAAAATAAAAACATGAAAAGAAATAACTGGTTTTATAAAGATATAAAGAATAATGGTGGCACTTATAATCTTATTTTCAAGGCCCCGTGTAATGAAAACATACATAAATATGTAATTTATACACTAAATACCCTATCTGGTTTATCTCATGAGACCAACTGATGGATTTTAGGGTTTTTAAATGTCAAACAACACCCATCACTACTATGTCCAACTTCATTATCATATGAAGCAAATTTATAACCATTCAATATATAATAAATATTCATTGATTATAATGTTCATATTGGAAAAATAGTATTGGAAATTAAATTTCTCCAAATCTATATATTCATCCTACCATAAAAAAATAATTTATATATAACTGAACAGTATAATAAAATTCAATGTTTCTTCAATTATTAAATTCATTATCTTTCTTGGTAAACACTTCTAATCTTATAAATATAAAATATTGGAAATATAAATATTTGAAATGATATATAATTCATTAGTGTTAATAAATAACAATGATATTAATATGATCATCAATTTATTAGAAATGAATGTGTATAAGAAAAGAAAAACCAATTAAGAAATGGAGAATAAAATGTTAGAGAATGTTTTAGAAATAATTTCTATTAAATATTTTGTAAAAAAATTTAAATATAAAATTATAAATAACATCAAAAAACATTTCATGGGTTTTTAATAACACTTTTAAAATATAGTTTTTAAAAACTAATTATATGATATCTAAAATAAACTACAATTAATTATTGGTATGTAGATTTAAAGGTATAAATATACATAACTAGAGTGAAATCACATTTCAAAACATTTGAGAAAATAATAATTATTTTCTTTGAAAACATTTAATAAAAAATATAATATAAATTACATTAAAAATCTATAAATTCATCAAAAATAATATAAATCATTCAAAATAGTAATGTATGAGGGAAAACCTTTTTATAATGAATAGGAATCAAAAGATATTAATTCCTATTTTTTTTATATATAAAAAATTACATGGTCAGAATATGTAAAAAATATTGCTTTTAATATTTTGAAGAAGAAGTAAATAGTATCAATAATGGAACTTCTTAAATAATATATATATATATAACATTATTAAAACAAAAAATTTAAAAATGATATTGAAGGTAAATGTTCTCGACTAAGAATGAGAAATATAATTTACTTTTATTATAAAATTATCTCACCCTATTTGAGTACAAATGAGAGGAAAAATGGAAAATATTAACAGAAAACCCATAAAAACAAAATTAGAATTAAATATAATATTTTTATGAGGTAAATATCATATAATTTCCCTAAATAAGATTCATTTATAAATAATCCCAACTAAAACTAATATTGAAACATAAACCCTTACATATTTTGTCACATTTAAATCAAAGGAAACTTGATGTTATAAAATCATATCTTTTAGTAAATACAATTAGGTATTTTAAATATTATGTCAAAATATTATAATTTGGTATTAATTACCCCATGTAAAATACAATAATTTTTGTTATATTAAACTTGTCTGAAGTAATCAAAATTTAGATAAATATCCCTTGTCACTTTTATATTACATGTGTCAAATCCTCATAAAAGAGAGAACATGAATTTGAAAATTAATTACAATAATTATAAATTGGATCATGATATTATATATCAAAAAGGAATCATATATACCATGTAATATCAATTGGTTTGTGATTTAAAACATTCCTCAAACAAGGAAATTTGAGATGAGAAACCCTTACCTTGTATTTCCTCTTGGTCATATACCATCCAAACTCATGTATGATTAATTTAGTATTTTTATTAGTCTATATCAGATTTATATTTATATCTAACATATTGTTTATTATTTATTCATACATATTTTGTATCCATTTACTCAAAAATTATTTCTTAAAATCAATTATTTTGATGTTATATGTTATGTTTCGTATGCATGTTTTGATTATGTGGTCCTGGTCCTTGCACCTTGGTAATTATTTCATTGTATATAGGTTCATAAATAAAATATAGTTATAATTCATATATATTTAACATAATTTTTAAATAATATATGTATATTAGTCTTGAAAAATTAAGCGCATCTTTTCCTAGAGAATGTAGTCCACACATTCCCATAAACAAAATTATCGTTTTTCTAAGGGATTAAAAAGAAATATATTATAAAAAATGTTTACCTTCAACTAATTATAATAACATTATAAATAAAATATTAATTAATTAAATACATTTTATATCTATCCATGCATGGTGGGAATGAAAACATAATTGCATCACCGCATAGAGGTATATTCCAAATGAATGCATGAGTGATGTTATCATTTTCTAAGGGAATAAAGCGTAAGATGTTAAGTAATATATCAAATTTTAAAAAATTGGTTCATAAATGTAATATATATTAAGTTTATCTTTCTTTTTAACAGTATAATATATGGTGATGAAAAATTAAATACATCAATTCCTAATGATAGTGGTTTGTACATACGCACGAGCAAAGTTTTCATTTTTTGTTTGAATGGAAAAGTTGATGGAAAAAATGATTTACCATAAACATAGTAGCATTTATGAATAGTTTATAAACTTATATCATTATATGTACATGGTTATGATATATTTAAATGAGGTATAATATTAAATAAACTTATAAGAAATTAGTTAATACATATACCACCTCTTTGGACATCCTCTATTCTATTGAGAATACAGATTTTGAAGTAGTATTTTATGGTCACTCTACGGGATTTTAGATTTGGGCAGATTATTGAGATATATAATAACTCAAATGTTTATCTAAAATTTTTGGAATAATCCCCTTTTATTGGAATAAAATAATGTCATTTTAATATATACATAGATTTTAAGGATCAATGATTAAATTCCAAAATTAAAAGTAGTTCAAAATGGACAATAGGTAATTTAATATAACATTTTAATTTAAAATTGATTCAATATAATATTTTTATGATTTTTAATTCACTTTATAAAAAATTATTTAATATTAAATATACCATATTAATTTTTGGAACAATTCCTAGAATTTAAATTTGAAGAATTGAAGAATAAAAATTGATTTTGAATTTGATTATTTAAAACATTGATTAATTTTAAATTTTTTATTTAAATAGATTAAAAGAATCTAATTTATCCCAAACAATACCCAATTAATATTTTTAAAATTATGTACTTTAATTTCTATCCTTCTTTCAAAATTTTTTCATCAATGATGTGTAATCATTCTCAATAATTATATCATCACCAAATATTAAATATAATTTTCTATTAAAAAATTAATTTATTAAAATTGAAAATAACAATATTAAAATACTAAAAACATATTTTTATCCTTATAAAAAAATATTATAGATATTAAAATAATGAGAGATACATTTTATACTTATTATTTATTTAAAATAATATACCTATAGTTATGGGAGAAAAATGTAAAAACAATGAAATATTTTAGAAGATGGGATAAGGGTGGTAGAAATAAACTCATCCCATGAAATTAATTCATGTTTTTTAGATATTTTAAAACTTATCCAATATTTTTAACATAGTTTAACCCATTTTTTCTATTTACCATTACAATAATCAATTACCACACTCTCTACATTCTATTGGAAAAATGGAATTGAACTACTAAAAAAATTTGAAATGTAAATTATTGATATAGAGGAAATTTCTAACTATATAATTTCTATAATACTTAAATATTAATTTTAATATATTTTCATAAAATGAAATTAAAACCATTTGTAGAAAAATTCACATCTCATGGATAAATAATATTTTACCTGAATATCATGTAATACATTAATACTAATTTAATTAATTAGATTTGGTTAAATTAATGTAGAATTATTTGAATTTAAAACCAAAACAAAATTTCCAATGTTAAACCTATATTAAAATTGATGTTTTGAAAGAAGTTTTTATTTGAATAAAAACATTACAATGATTTCAAAAATGTCAAACATTGATCTCTATGTTCAAGATTCCATTTTAAAATACTTATTATTATTTAATATATATATATATATATTGTATTTATAAAAAGTTATATATATTATATATTTTGGTTCTATATAAATAATATCAGAAATTTCTACATCACTATTGTGTTATGGTAATGTGATAAAGTTTGATTTATTGTTAAAATTGATATTTTTTAAAATTCAACAAATATTAAACTATTTTATAAAAATATGAAAATGTTACCTCAAAATAATTTATATATGATTAAACCAAAATTTAAAGTGTTATCTAACTAAATTTCATTAATTTAGAAATTTATATGTTAATGTAAAATACAAAACATGCTATAAACTGCTATAGACAAAAATGGCCCTTTTAAAACATTAATTGTTATTAGAGTTTTGTAATTTTTTTTTATCACTAAAAAGTATATATGTATTTACTAATAAATAATAAATAATTTTCAAGAGAACTTTTATACATACATTAAAAAATTCGGTAGCCCATTTTAATACCCACCAATCCAACTACCAGGTTATAGGGGTAAACTTTTTATAATAATATTTCTATTTTTTATCAAGATTAATTTAAACTTAATGATATATGTTTTACAGACTATCAAATAGAGTACTCTTTTAAAATATAACTATAAATTTAAATTTCAGGGAGTTACACCCCCCTCCACATAAAAATAATGTCCCCATGATTTGAAATATTTCACCAAAATAAATGTATATTTTCTTTATTATAACCTTATATACAGATTATATCATAGAATGGAATTTCCAAGTAACTAATGGGAAACTATTATCTCTTAAATATTATAAATCCATATTTTTACCATAATGATACTAATACTTGTGATTATTTTTCCATAATCATTCCTTGATAGATTATATTGATTTTTTTTATAAGACTGAATATATATTTCATCCTTGTGTTTGAGTTGAGTAATTATTTTAGTACAATGACTGGGAATAAATAAATAAATAAAATTGTTTTCTTTATATTCCATAAGATCAATTGTATCATTCCTTTGTGTTTCAAGACTTTTTCTACCTCTTCTTCATCTCATGTGATAAATATTCATAATTATTTTTTCATTCATGAAGCACTAGAATGATATTTTAATGGATCACAAGATCTACAAATGGATGAAAAGTTATTTCTATTGTTTCTATTTATTATCCAAAATTAAAAAATGGAATGAAAAATCCCAAATTATAAAAAATATGAATAATAATTCACATGAATAAATAATACCTTAATCTCTAATGCCAGAATAATAACACTCATAAAAAACCTTAAAAAATTACATAAATAACAGAAAATAAAATTCTAAAAAATAAGAAATTGAAAATAAAAACCCAAATATAAAAATTAACTTATTGAATATTCTATTGAGATCTACATAATGTTAATCACCAAAAAACATTCAACTCTTTTAATGTTTCATATCAACCATATATATTCCAAAAACAAATATTATGGAAAATCTTCTAATATTAGCCCAGAATAACCTAATTCACCAAGATCAAAATGTAAATAATCATATACTATTCCATAAATATAACATTGTATTTATTCCTCAGAAAATATCATAAAATTTTAACTAAAATATCAACCTTTATGGTAATATTATAATTACAGAAATCAAATAATTTTCTCAATATAGTTATATTCTTAAAATATAATTTTAATCACTAAGTGAATCACTTCTCAATATCATTGTTATATATAAGATAAGACTCCTATTTTAGAAAAAGTAAAAACCATTTATCCCAATTAACTGTAAAAATATCAAAGATCATATTAACCCTAATGTTATTCTAAAACATTCAACTTATGTACCCAAAAAGACAATAACATTATTCCTAAATAGCTTTAAAATAAATCACATACTCAACCCAAAGGTTATATAATGTATTCCCATAAATATCTAAAAAATATCTTTAATATATTCAAAATCAAGTCACATAAGGCCTAAAAATAAAAATTATTCCTTTTTTACTTATGATCAATAATTAATATATTAACCCACAATGGTATCTAAAACTCTAAAAATTTTCCATCATAAATAATATCCTAAACTACAAAATGATATAAAACATATTTTGATAGAAACTGAAGTGACCAAACCCTATACATCCAAATCCACTATTAGATTAATTATCTTTATATATTGAATTGATATCAACTAATGTTTAAAAAAATTTAACTTCCATGTTTAAAATTTGTAATGAAAATTTGAGCCTATACAAATCATGAATACCAATGTGGTTTAGAGATATAGAGATTTAGGAAAATCTCTAACAAATAAAAAGTCATATCATCCTCATCTATTGGATACTTTTTTTCCAATACACCTATATTTTCTTATTCCAGGATAAGCCTTTAATATCTTTTAGAAAATTATCCACATATAATAATATTATATATTTTACATTCTAAGTATTCTTCTTTATAACCTGGGGAATAGAAACGTAGAAAATTTTGAGTTTAAATACACAATAAAAGAAGCATAATATGAAATCTAACATTAATACAAAAGTCATAAACAATATATAATAAATTAAAAAAATAAAATACCTCATAAATAATTATCATGTAAGTGTAATATATATATAGATGATATATAAATAAAAATAATAACATTTATAATAATAATTGGTTTCATAATGAAAAAATTAATAATTTCAGACAACATAATCCTACTATCATTTCCTCATTAAATAAAATCAATCATAATTTATTAAGGAATAAACCAAAAAACCATGTCAGTATGCCTCATGATCATTACTGATTCATTAAGGAGATATATTATGTTGGGCCACACCCCTTACTTACTCTGTCCAATTCATTAATCATATGAAATATGTCACACCCATGTTATTTGTTAATATATTTTCTATTTTTTTAAGTCTATTTTATTTTATAACTTTATCATTTGGTTTTTAGAGAAGAATGGAAGTTTTTAAGGGACATAGGGTGGTGTATAGTTTTTGTATGATTAAACGAAACTATGAACCCACACTATATAAATCGTTTCGGCCTTGGTAGAGGAATTAAGGAGCTCAAATGGTTAGAAAAATGGTCTTGCAGCAACCCCTAGTAAACCATTCATCTCATATAGTGTAATTAGAGTTCCCACAAGTTTAGGTACATAGATTTAAAAACTATACAGCCTATACAAGTTTGTAAAAAAGTTCCCACACAATTTATGAATGGTCTACCAAGTGATGTAGTCAAACCTAGCAGCTTGACTAATTTTTTAAAAAATGTTTTCCAAATATATCACTCCCTCATTTTAACACTCTCTAACCCCTCATTACAACCATTTTACTCCTCTAGGTCTATTCATGACTCCCCTATAATGTTCCTTCCTATTAGATATAAATATTATGAGGTTTTTTATTGGATCATCGAGGGATATCCAATTAAATAATTTACCTTCCACTTCCTTGATCTCTTCTTCCTTTCTACATTAATTTTATTCTCTTTAGTAGTTTTAGTTACCTAGAATGGGTTTTATTGATTTTTTTGTTATGGAATTGATTTTATGGATTCTTCATGCTTCCATAGAGTCCCCAATCATCTCGACATGTGGTTTCTAATTAGATTTTTGTTGTTTGATATATAATGGTAGGGTTTTTTTCATTGTTATATTTTATATAATTTAAATATTCTTTCCTCAATTTATAGATGTGTTATAAATTTATCTTTGTGTATATTATAAAATAGGTTAATTACAGGGTTTTTTATGTATAAGGATTTGAAATTATTTATCCTTAATGGAAAATGGTTGGAAATTTTATGTTATGGTTTGTGATAGCCTGGGTTATAAAAAAATTGGTTTTCATGGTTTGATAAATTGGGTGATGCACATGGGAATCATGTGTACCTATGTGGGTATACTAGGAAAATTACATTCTGTTTTACCCACCCTATCTAATTGGATTAATTAAAAAAACAAAGTCTATTAGGATTATATAGATTAGTGGGCTCATGAAGGATAATAGACCTTCATGTCTAGGATCAATCATTGAGACTGTGAGGATCATATGTCCCCCTAAACCAATATACTTAGGGAATTGACATAGAAATTATTTTTTGTTTTTACCTTCATTAATTTATTATTTTAATTTTTTTCTTCCATATAAATTTAATAATGAGTTTGAAAAAACAAAAAAATCATTAAGGACTAACATATATTTTTTTGTATTACAAGGGTTATTAAATTAACATATGGTGGGATCTTGTATGAGAAGTGATCACAATCTACACATATTCCCAATGGGTATATGTTGACCTCATTTTTTGGTTTAGGTAAATAAAAAGACACCTTGGGTAGTGAAAGATTGTTATGCGAGTGGATTAATTTTTGGGGATTGCTTATATTGGTGACATGGTGTAGGATGGTCCTTATGTCTCAAAGAGGATGGTGTATTTCTATTGGAACCCTCCCATTTTCACATTGGTTTTTAGTTTTAAATGAAAATGTTAACTTAAACCATTTATATTCCACTTTTTATATTATTATTAGGTATGTTCGTTACGATAATCCACATACATGTTTTACTGATTATTGATATGGATTTTGAGGATTTTGTTTTATTTTGTATTCATTACCAAAGGGTTTCATTGATTCCCAATCACTAGTTTATAACCCATAGGGATCAGGACATCCTTTTGTGCCATGGCACGGGCTGGTTTGAGTGTTGAGGTTTATAGAATCCAAGACTAGTTGGTGATATATTTTGAGATCTAGGGTCTTCTATTTACATTTGGACTTCTTATTTAGGGATGTATACATATATATGAGAGAGTACTATCGGGGATTGAGATTTGGTTGATGAGTGAGGTGTGTGATCATCACACCCAATGATGGGCCTTGGGTAACTATGGTATATTGGTAATTTGGTTTAATCCTCCATCAAATGTTAACACATATATTGAAGAATTTTCATGGGAACCAAGGTAGGGTGGAGTGGATTAGTTTTTGACTGAGATTTTATAATTTCATATTGTTCTATGTGTGTTTTTTGATAATATTATTTTATTTCTTTTGGTTAATGAATATATGTTATCCCTATATTTTTGTTTTGATTTGTATAGATTAATTCCTCCCTAGATTCCTCCTATAAAATAATGAGAGGAGTGAAGAGATATTCATCCACCACCAGTTCATCACATATTATTAGAGGTAGTGCGTCAGTATTTCCAATGTCTGGACCATGGAGTAGAATCTAGTCCTTTATGGGCCAAGTAAGTAGAGCATGGACCACATAAAGGAACAATATTACATGTCCAATAAGCATAAAACCCCATCCTTCCAAGGATGAATAAATTCCCCTAAAGTAGAATACTATGTAAAAAATATTGAGAGCATTTTTTCCTTATTATAGATACTCATTTTATCTTACAATGATATTAAATAATTTTTCAAATGAACAACATTATTTTTATACAATGCCTGATCCAAAGGATTAGTATCTTAGGAAAATTAGTCTCATTCAACAATTATACATAATAAAACATAAAAATTAATTTAAATCCTTCCACTTTATCCTTATACAATCTCTCACAATATTCATAGTACATATATTCACATGAGGATATACATAACAGAAAGGGGTAAAATAAAACTAATGTAAGAGGTGGAAAGAGGAACGTGAATAAATAATACATGGGTGAGAATAATCTACATCATAATTTCATAATAATAAGATCACCATCACAATAGTGATAGAAACATTTGATAGAGGAAAGTAATTTTGAATATTTATAATTATGCAACAACATAATATAGTTAAATAATACATTACAATGTTGTGAACAATGATATCATCATATTCATGGAAAATATATATACATGAATCATTATAATCACATATATAAAAAATTGTATCATTTTCACTGACAGTACACATTATCTCATGTGATATATCACATTAACCAATTAATAGGAGGGTTCTATAATTTTGGTCCCACCCATCACATCTTTAAATGCACATAATCATTCATGCCAAATAAAATGTATAACAATTATATTCGGGGAAAAACACAATAAAGTGGATGGGTATAAAAAAGTAATTGATAAGTTTTATTTTAAGAAAAATAATTTGGGGTTACAAAAATTAATATGCAAAATCATGTTTTAGAATAAAAAATTTATTCATGTGTCGAAGAGAAAACAACTCTAGAATAGTAAAAGTGATTTTAAAAGACATCTCAAAAATCATTTTTAAATAGGTTAATTTTTTTTTCAAAATTGTACAATAATGTAAATCCCCAAAATGGAAATGGAAATAATTGTGGAATAATAATTTAAGTAAATTATAAGAACATACATATGGAAAATAATCATAATTTTGAGATAACCCAAAAATAATTAGGTGTTTTTGAGAGTCTCTGTACCAAAATTACTATTTTATTTCAATGCATTCACAACTCTTGAATAATAAGCATAGGTTTATAAAAACAGTGAAACATAATTTTATTATTTTAATATTTATTACTATTTATCAATTATAATCATTGGATTACTTTTTTTAAACCCTTGTTTAAATTAGACATATTTAGATATTGTATTTTCCATAAAATGTTTCCGTTTTTCTTGGATTTCACTATTTGTTCAAGGTTGTGTGTACATATCCCGAATTGAATATAGAGTATTAAAAAATATATTTATTCATTTTTAAATAAGAAATTATTTATTTTTTACATCAATAAGGTTGGTAGTATTAAAATAATAATAAATTTCATTATTAGCTATTAACCCTATCTTAAAGGTGTGTTTTCCAAAGAAGAGGTCTGCGAAGGTTAATATCTGATTATATTTTAAAAAATAAATAATATATTGATATAATTAAGATTATGTTAACATAATATATTTTTGGTTTTGGATGGTTTTAATTTAAAAATAAAATTGGGACGTGTAATTATAAAAAGGAAATGAAATAAAAGGATGGAAGGACATTACCTCTTTCTTAAAGTGGTTTGTTTTCTATGACCCATATCATTAAGAAATATTAGAGTTTTATTATATAAAAAATTCCATATATATTCTAAGTATCTTTATATATATATATATTTTGGTCTTCTTTATTTGGTATGTGATGTAGGAGTGTCCTTAAAATGGGAGGTATGGGGATTATATTTACCTAAGGAGAGGGGAATTTTTAAAATAAAATATTTAATAAAATATATTATCAAAGGTAAACCATGTAATAGAGAAATTTATGAAACTATGAATAAATTATAAAAAAATGTATATGGTTTTAGGATATTAAACCACGTTATCAACTTTATTAACTAACTTTTTTAAAATAAATATAGAATAAATTAAAATATAATTATTTGAAAAGAACACTTTTGAATGTTGACATTGGAAACTGATTTTAACGTTATGAATTTTTTCATTATTTATATATGATAGATTTATCTTATAAAATTTTATTTAAGAATAAATTACTAATATAGTATTTATATAGTTATTATTACATCATCACTATGACATAAAAAATATGGTATTTGAAAAAAAATCATGCTCACTATTAATGTATGAATTGATGTATTTAATAAAATAACCAAAAAAATAAACTTTGGAAATTTTGACATGATGATTTTTAAAATGAAATTCATTTTATCAAAATAATTTCATAAAATACTAAATTATTATTTTTGGTAAAAAAATATATTTTTTATGAAGTACCTTAAGAGACAGCCTATTAAAAAAGTACATACGTTTTTATTCGGTTTTTAATAATGATATTTATTTTATATTTTAAAAATATGTATATTTACATAAATTACTAATGATAAATATTATTAATATTAAATTTTTATTTTTTAGGTTAGGTTATTATCCCTATGGTTAGGTCAGTATTCCCACCAATTAGGTTAACATTCCCATATATCATGTTACCATTCTAATTGCCTTATTACTTTCTATAAATACCAATTCATTACTTCATTCGATATACACAAAACATCATACCATGGTTTTATATTTTATGTTTCTTTGATTTTTATTTGTTAGCTAATATTTTCATTACTTTTTTTAGTATTGTCTATGGGGGTTATGATTGTAATAGATTAGAAGGATCCAAATATTTCAATTATACTTTTATTAATTTTTATTTTTGTCACATTGTAAATAAGGGAATATTCATGGATTTAATTACTGATTAATGTAATTATATTTATTAATGAGATAATTTTTTCATGGATTAAATATTTTTTGTATTGATATAATATAATATAATATAATATAATATAATATAATATAATATAATATAATATAATATAATATAATATAACCCATATTTAAATAAAGAAAAAATATCATTTACAAAATCTGGTTTCATACATTTGCTACTAGATATTTAATCTGAAAAATCTCAACTCAGATTCATGGTTGAGAATAGATATGTGTAATTTAGTTTCATTATTTCCTGTTTTTACAACATTATTACATCATATTTATAGTTCTTCTATAGTACTTTGAAAATGTGAGTTGACTTTTTGTGTAGAACATTGTCTCAATGGTTTTCGATATTCATTAGACACTCATCCTGTGAGAGATCAATTTATAATTGTATGACCTCTAGATTCTAAACATGTGAGGTATTGGGTATGAACATCTTCAGAAGAAATACCAGGAACACATTATGAACATAATCCATATTTGGTGGAAGTGATAGCTGATAATCTACTCCTCTTACACGATCAAAAATCTCAATGGGGCTAATTTATCTACGTCTAAACTTACTTTTCATTGAAAATTTCCCAACTCACATCCATGGTGTTATTCGTGTGTAAAAATTATTTAAAACTTCTAATTCCAAGTCCCATTGATTATTTTCAACAAGGATCTTCTTGAAAAATTTTGCAACAATTATATGCTATTTTATTTCACAAACCATCTATATCATCTCTTATACAAGATAATGTCTATATATCTTTGGTTACCCAACTTCATCCCAACAAGTATCTAGCCTTCATATTTACTTTAACTCTTTTAGAAATTCCAACCACTAGAGAAAAAAATTCATCATCGACATAATATTATTCATTTCCATCCTTAATTATTTTATGATAATAAATTTATTGGAATCCAATTTCTTTGTTTGTATGATTTTCTATTCCATATGGGATGAATCCAATTTCATTGGCCACCAACCATCTATATAATTCATCCTGATATAACTTAACCAGGTTAATTTATTCTTGTAAACAAAATTGTCTTGTAAAGTGGTGGAACCCTAATCAAGATCTTCTTCACATATTTAGAATCATTTACTTCTTCACCTAGTTAGTGATTGTAAGTAAAAATAATAATTATGTTATTGAAAAATATATCTACAGTTTCATCATAATATATAATTGTATCATTAAAATTATCATAATTTTTTTTAATCATTTCCTCCACCACATTTTCATCCATTTCCTAATTGGATTACCAAATTATCAAACATTGTTTTAGAAATATTTCAACTCACCGCATTTATATAGAACAACTTTATTAGTATACATGACAATGTATTATAGGATTTTTCAGCAGCATTATGGAATTTACTGTCTCCTTCATTAATGGATAACTCAATTTCATCACTTATGTGTATCCCATATAGAGAAATGAGGAAGAAATATTTTACATGGGAGCATATGCGAGATCTCATCTTTTTCATATAGATTTCATAATTTTCACCATCTAGTAACGGATTTCCATTAGAATTAATTATGGTTTCCATAATAGTCATCTTTAGATAACAATTTCATTACTTAAAACCTATAGCATTGACAAAAAATTTTAAATTCAAAACTCCAAAGAAAAAACAATGACGGGTGAATTAAGATGTATAAAATTTATTCACATCTGTGATGTTTTTCTTAGGATGGAAATAAAAGAACCAACCTATTAGTTAACATGCATATATACTCAATATAAATGTATAAAAATATATACAAGAGAATTGTATTATACTTGGTACACCACTGAGGGAATCTCTAAGGAGTGTGTGCTGATAATTTTCATAACAAATGGGGAAATAAGATCGTCCACTATAGGTGTTAGGAAATCTCAAAAGGGAGCATAATTAAACAAGGATAACATACTATTCTTAACATATTTCGCAATATTTGTATCCAAGGTATGGATAATTATTTTCATCTCATGGATTTTAGAAAATGTGTTAATGAATATAATATGATCACTGATCTAGTTAAAAAGTTATTATATTTTATTATTTGTCTTCCTTAGTTCAATATCAATATGTAAATAATATATAATTTTATTCTCATATTTTACGATTCACCGTTTATTTATACAACTTTCCCTACTATTCATTATCCACCAAATTTTCATAAAATATTTTCTTCAAAATATTTCAATACATTATTCATTAAAAATATACAAAATTTGAACAATAAATTTAGCCTTTTGGATACTAAATAGCTACCAATTATTTTTGGATAATCGTCAACCTGACTTACCTTTAATATCCCAATCATTCGTCTCCCAGAAAAAATTAAAATATTTTATATTCCTCTTTGATCGGATTATCAATCATATATTAATATTGATATTAGGTATTTTATTCAACATATATCCCTTTTAAATAATATTTTCATTTGAATTAACTAAAAAATATAACTACATAATCCCAAATTAATCATATATTCATCTTATTTTTATTACAAAGTGATCACATTATTATTAGGATGATTACATAACTAACTCTAATTGAATTATGAATCTTATAATTAAAATGATAATATATTTTAATATCCAGATGGATGATTGTAATTACAATTATCTCATTATGGTGTAGAGATATGAAACTCCATATTTTTGTAAAGAAATAATACCTTTTTACTCGAGAAAAAAAAATCATATATTACATTCCTTTAATTAATTTTATATAAAAACCCATAATAATATATGTATCAATAGCAATATTAAATATGATATTGCACCTCTTATATTATATTTAGTTCTTATTGTATATCATCCTATATCTTTTGTATCATTTCTATATTACATATATAGGGTTCCTTTCTTTTTTCACATTCTACACTCCAATACGTTTGAGGGTGAAACTTTTAGATAAATAATGGATTCATTCATTTTCTAGGTTCTTCACACCATTGCAAAAAAATTTAATTATCTACCCATATACTTAACCCCTTATACTACCTCTTCATCAATATCATTGTCTTCCCTTATCTATGAATATATAAAATTACACAAGGATTTATTCATTGATTACTTTTCATTTATAAAATTATTCCACTTACATCCCTTTTAAATTATTATCATTTTTAATGTAAATTATTATTATTGATGACATCGTGATCATTAATCCTCCTAACTTTCACATTATTTGATGGTTTATTCATAGATACTTCAATATAATAATAATCATCTTGAAATTTTTTTGGAAAAAATTTATTCATTGTTCCTAAAATTTTTAAATTGAAATCACTTAAGTAGAATTTTCCCTTTGAAATTTCCATTCCTTATTTTTGTATTTGTGGAATGTAATGACATAACTTCATTAAAAACAATTTTTCCTGGTCATATTCCATGGTGAGATTATTTAAATCCATGAACACAACTTAATTAGGATTATATTTGTCAATACTAACATTTTCATCATGCATTATATCATAAGAAATAATAGTATTTTAAAGACTGTCCATCGATAAATTCACCATATCATTATCATCAAGCACTGATATTTTGGTTTTAAATAAGGTGGGAATCTTCAAAATTATTTCATAAAAATATTCACATCATCAAGGGTTTCTTGAAGTATATTATGATCCAACAAATTCATAATTACTAAATCAATGAATTTAAAAATAGAATTATTTGGGTGTATTCTAAAGTCTTCTTACCTCTTTTAAAAAACCTTCAATTTATCATCATATAATTTTTCGTTTCCATCATATATATTATGTAGCATTTATTACCTGAGATGATATGATTTTTATGAAATAATCTTTATATATATTATGTTGGATAATGATCCCCCCAATAGATTGATTCTTTTAGCATCAAGATTATGTTCTTTGTAGTCTCTTTCTTCCAAATATATTTTATCCATACTAACTAAAATTCCAGGAATAGATGTTATATAAATAGTAATGACTAAATATTAAAAATATTATTTCATATTTTTCATAAATAGTTGAAAATAATTACCTACCAATATTTTAATGCATATTTGATAAAATACTCTCCCAACATCCTTTTTCCGATAGATCTCATTAACATGATCTTATGTCTCTAATATAAATTTTTGGCCCCAAGAAAGGGGAATTTATTTATGAGGGGTTGTGAATCAAGGTATATATATTTATTACAAATAACCTCACCAATGATCCTATTACAATTTTAGTTGGAGACTACTCTTTGTCACAATATATATAATGTGATAATGGAAAGAAATATGAAGAAAAAAATTTCACTTCATCCACCCTCACTTGATTAATCCAAGGTGTACATATTGCTGATGCGTCAATGTTAAAAAATCACAAAGAACAATTATTATATATTTCTTTCTTAGTTAAATCACTATCTATAGTACTATAAAACTGGTCAGGTTTAGAGAATTGGATTATCACACAACTAAACTAAATGAACATCATGTCTATCATATTTTTTAGATTAATTGAATAAGATTTGTTTGCACCAAAACCGGTTTGTTATAAAGCTCTTCTTTTCTATTTGGGTATAATTTTTTTTCCTATAAAAACTCTATGAAATTTCCTTATCATTACCTTGTACCTTATGTAAGAAATAATTTATCATAAATATTACATATAAATAGTGTAATAGACTATCCAATAATTTTTCTTCTTTACATAATAATAGAATTATTAGCCTATTTGATGGAAAAAATGAGTTTATCTGGAAGCCATTGGTGTGCCTAAAAAATGTGTTTCCTCTATTTACAAACATTATTGTGTTTAAGATTCTTCAACATTTGATTCAATCTAAATTTTTTGAGATTATATTGTCCTTTTTATAGAATCCTTATATTTATTTAAAACACATTATAATATTCTAAAATATAAACTACAAATTGTTTTGGAGTATTTACTTCATACATAACCAACAATTTTCACCACTCTTGAACTTTTCCAATATTATTTTTCATCAAGGAAACCCAAAATTATCTAAAATGTCATCATAAGGGATTTTTGGTATTACTCTAGAGGGAAATACCTACAATGATTGAGGGTGTTGAAATAGTTCTTTTCCCTTCCATTTTACCATATTTCTAAACAGTGTAAAACACTAGTTGTGTATATGAATAAAACTATGAATTGTATACTTACTATAAATATCAAGCACTTTTGATGTAATTTCCTTTAGTTTTTTTCATACATTTTTTACTTTCCATCTATTTTATTTAAAATACCATTCGAATTTTTTACTGAACCTTATATTATTGAAATTATAACAACTCTCACTCTATTAAGCATGTCTCAATAGTTATATTATTACATTGCTATAGAATACAAGAGACTTCATGATGTAGATTCTGATAATTTTATAGTTCTAAGAAACATGATATATACACAGTACTTACATTACATTTAGAAACATAATGTACCTAATAAAATTAAATGTAAGAATCATTATTACTCCTAGAATATATTAATATTATTCCATGTATTCGTGTTTTTTCTATAAAAAATGGACAAAATAAAGGGGTGGGATTAGACGTTCAGGGATATGTTGTTTACATCAAAGGCTGTCATAGAAAATGTATAAACCCCCCCCCCCCAAATTAGAATGTTTTTTTATTAAATAATTACCATTTTAATAGTTTATTTAAGACATAATATCATAAAAATGAACTAGGATATAATGTTTTCAAATAAAATATTTCTACACAAGATAAAAATTTAAAAAATATGAGAACAAAATGCTATACATCATTAAAAAATAATTATTGTAATAAATATAAAAGTAAATAAAAATTTTATTGATCATAAAATATTTTTCCACCAGTTTTTCTATGAAAAACAACACCACAATTGTAACAATAAAAGTAAGTAATATAATTAGAACTATTATTTACATATTGAGAGAGAAATAAATGAAAAGGATGAATGATTTTAGTGATATATATAAATCTATATATTGAAATGATATATATCCATTATAAATATATGGTCATTAGAAGTATTTCCATTGGATATATTGTCATTGGAAATATTTTCATTATATATATGATCATTTGATATGGATGTATCATATAGGTATATTAATGATTCTTAATTTTTAGTAATAATCCTTCATGGACCCCAATTTAGGAGGATTTACAACTAGTAATTTGGAAGTATTTTTGAACTATAGTACTCAAATAATGAAGAAGATATTGTAGCAGGTAGGGAGATTATATCAGATAGTACTATTCACAATGATGTGTCATCAGTCTACCTTTCAAGGAATACTATGTAATAAGATGATTTAGCCTTATTGTATATCAAGGATCATAGTCCACTCCTTCACTAAAGTATATTTTTTCCAACAAATAAATTATAATAGTCAGAGGGTGTTTTCCATTCTCTATGGGAGGGATAAGTCATGTACCACTTTGGTTCCATGGGCGTGTAAGGGTGTATAGTTTATAATCCACTAGAAAAATAATGATTATAATTATTATTACTATTGAATGATTTAATGTATATATAAAATTAAAAATAAATTTTATAATAAATATTATTTAAAAATTTTAATTTTTATATGATAAATAATTTAGTTTGAAAGGATGTGACTAAAATCATTCAATTGTAAAATGTGATATTTTTAAGAGGACCCTTTTTCAATATATTAGGTATTTTTTTATTAATTAATTAAATTGATAATTTTTAAATGTTAAATATAATTTAATGTTTCAATGTGTAAAATATAGCATAACACTAATTTTATAATTAATTATTATGAAATATGATTAAAAAAATTAAAAATTAATTTTACTAAAAATATATTTATGTATTTCATATATTCATTCCAAATTTAAATTCCATAGATATTTGAAATTTAAATATATTTATTAGAATCAACA
Source organism: Viscum album (assembly GCA_963277665.1). Lineage (NCBI taxonomy): Eukaryota > Viridiplantae > Streptophyta > Magnoliopsida > Santalales > Viscaceae > Viscum > Viscum album. Next base: position 1,206,806,436 of record OY728157.1, read on the forward strand.
TTTTCTATAAAAAAATATATATTTAGTTAGATTGATCCTATTATAATTTTAGTAAAAAATTAATGGCCTTGTTAATGAATTAAACAATTTAAAAAGTGGTAAAAAGTGATAAAAATTGAGGGATCCGTTTTTTGATAAATAAAATGATATTTATGAATTATAGAAGTATTAAGATATGTGTGGGACTCAAACATATTTGAATAAATAACTTTTTTATACCATACACATCTAACTCCCTTGTTATTTCATCTTTACCCATAATTTAACTTTATTTTCACTTTAAATGTACCGTATTTTCACATATTAAAAGAGTTATCCTATACCCATCCCAAAATAAAATCTCCATAAAATATCTATTGAGTCGCTGCATTTTTTTACTCTCCAAAATATTTCATAGACTTTGGGTAGCCTCTATTTCCAATAATGATCCGTAATAAAATAATTTTTGGTGTGGACATTGTGAGACCAGTGATTTTTTCCAAGTAAGAAAATTGTTATTGTTAATTCATTAAACCTAAATACTCATCCCTGATCTTCCAAAATATAATCTTAAACTATAATGATATTATTATAACATCATTAATCTTATCATAAAATTATATTACAATTAAAAATTCTATTGTTTTAACACCTCGATATTTTAGAATACTGATTTTTAAATAAATGTCTGATTTAAAAACTAATATAAATATAATATTTTTATGATGAACTAACTTTCAGAAAATTAAATAATTTTATCGATACTCACCTCAAAATATAGACTAATATAATTTCAAATATTTATTTAAAGAGGAAAACATTAACTATATCTATTTTTTATATATAATACATATATATTAAAAATTATTCAAAATTTTTTAATTTATAAAATTTTATTTCTCAATTAAAAAAAATATGTTTATAAAAATATTGATAATAAGTTAATAAAATTTATTCTTAATGATTTGGAATTAAATGGTGATTAATTATAGTAAATGAAAAATAAAATTTTTTACGAGTAATATATTTAAAGAGATATATATTATAATATATAAAGAATTGGATTGAAATTAATGTATATAATATAATTATAATTAATATTCATTTATTAGAAATGAATTTGTTTAATATTAACCACAAATTCACTTGATATATAAAATTTTTGGAAAAATATAAGTATAATAGTATGAAAAATTAAAATTAATAAATATTATAATAATATTGAATGAAAGTGTATATATAATAAAACAACAGAATGTATGAGATAAAAATAAAAAAATTGTATAAATTTTACAGATAATTATTTAATAACAATGGATAATACAATTAGTAAAATATTATTTTTAGTTATTATATTGTAAATGAAAAATGATAATAATATTATACCATAAATTTAGTATATTCAATATCAAAATGTACTGAAAAATATTTTTAATAAAGAAAATTTATTATGAATAATTGAGAGTAGTTGATAACAAATTATCAAAAGTGAAAATCAATAAATAGATTATATCAGTATAATATTACTAAACAATCCTTTAAATTCAATTAATATTCTTTGATATAAGGTTATGTTTTTTAAAGATGAAAATTATATTAAATTATAATTATATATGATTATTGTAAATACTAAAAATATACATAGATTGTATATTTTTATTAATCTATATTTAACTAAGTTATATATAAATAAAATAATTAAATAAAATATTCATAATGAAATTATTATATTATAAGAGTTACAATATTTTATGATATAAGATTAGATATTTAAAAGATAAAAATTAGATTGGAATATTAAATTATAAATGGTTTAAAAGATATTTTTTAATCCAAATAATATATATGTATATATGTATATATATAAGGTATGGGAATTTAGCCATCTATGTTGTAAAAAAATACCTATTCTTGCATCATGGGAGGGTTCGAGAAAGTAAAGAATCTAGGTGAGGAACAAAACAATAATGGAGTTTGTAGGATGAAACATAGGGTTGGTTGTTGGTGTTTTATAGCAATGGGAGGATCATGGACATCTATTGAGGGAGACCGAAAGGTTCTTATGGATTTCTTCAGGGATTTTATATGGAATAAAAATATATAATTAAGCATAGTTCATACCAGAACAGCAATGTGGAATCATGTTTTCCTGTCATTCTTCAACATTTTTAAAATCATACGGACTAAAAATTTTAAAAAACTCATCATTGTATTCTTATTCCTCCCATCACACACTATTGTAGTATATTTATAGAAAAAATATAAATATATATAATAATATCAAATACACGATCATTATAATTTTCTGGGGAAGGGATATCTAAACTCAGCTTGTAAACCAATAACAATAATATAAATCATCATCATCCTCATCCTCATCCTACCTTCAAAAACTAAAGAAAGATTACCTATATGTGTTATTGAAATATTTTTATAGATATATGTATGTGTGTCTATGTCCATGTGTTTACTCCTACATATATTATGTATCAAAGTACTATGGTCAACAAATAATTTTTGGATTTGGGTATGGTTGAAGGATGGTTACAATGCCATGATAAAGGATTATGTTGAGAAATTATCTTCCTCCTCCCACACTGTAGTGAATTTTTTTCATGTTATATACATAAACATGTATATGTATATTTACCATCATGGAATGGAATTCTCCACTAAAATGCGGTACATGTAACATAAAATTCCAAATTCTAACTGAAACTAGAAGAAGTCGTCATCATCCTTCTATAGTGACTCTTTTTATATATCTTCTGTAGTTTATATATATATATAAACACATACCTCATTGGAACCATAGACAACCAATTTGGAAAAAAATATGTTTTGTAGATTTTATCATTTCAGTGGGGATAATACATTTTCTTAATAAAAATGACTTATAAAATTTACATATGGAAATTATATTATAGAAGATTTAGTCAATGTCATTTTCACCATCACTAAAAAAATGGTATTTGTAAAATTTATATAATTGGTACATTAGATGTTTTTGTATTTAAAATATTAAATTATAAGAAGGAATCAAGTAATCACCTAATGTGAGGAAATTGTATTTTTTCTGGTTCTTAGTAGTAGAGAGTGTGTGTGTGCGAGATAGAGAGGTAGTAAGGAGTGAGATAAATTTCATAGAAGATACCTTAAATGTGGAAGTCCATCAAGGTGAGTAATGTTTGGTTAAGGTGACATAATATTTTTTGGATTTTTTTTGAATCTTTCAATCATAACTCTCATTGTGATGGGTAAATGATTTAAAATAAATTCATATTATTACGTTTTCAATACCATATTCATAAGGTTACAATTTTTTAAAATAAATATATCTTTAATATTTTCCATGATTCCCCTTATTTTTATTTCAAAATCTCTTCTTTCATTTTTAATGTGAAATTATCTTCGAAGTGTATTTTTTATTATATATATATATATATATCTCAATTATTAAAATGTTAAAAAAATAACTATTTTTTATTTTATTTGGAAAATAAAATTTAATTTTTTTACATTTTTTATGAAGATATTATTTTAAGATTTTCACAATTACCATTTCATATATAAATTTTTTTATTTCAAATAATCAAAATATATTTATATTTATTAAACTATGTTCTGTTTTGAAAATAATATTATTTTCATATAATTTTATTCATTATCAATTTTCATTTCTGGATTCAAATATGCAATATAATAGGAAGACTTTTTCTCTACAAATTCATCCATAAACCATGTTGATTTTGAAAATAATTCTTTTTATATTATTTAATTGAAGGATCCATTTATAGGTGATTTTTAATGAATTTTATTTTTTAATGAGAATTAATTTCATTCTATTTTTTTATATATTTCTTGATAAAGTAATTTTGTTATATTTTACTAACCATGCATTTATTTTAAAAAATTACTCCACTTGGAAATATTTTTACACATATATTGATCATTTAAAAAAAATTATATTTTATGAGAAAATTGAAGTTACTAAAAATGTTTTTTTTTAAATTTAGTACTCGGGTATTTTAAATGGAGATAAATTTTAAAGAGTTAAAATAAACCATAAAGAAATTTGTACTCAAAGTGAAAAGTCAGTCTTATATATCCCTTCATTATTCAAAGTGGACTCGTGTATTTCTTTTCAATTTACTAAATATCAATGAATTTCACTTTTAAGTACTAATTTTTATAAATATAAAAAGTAGGAGTTTTTCTTTTTAATAGGATGTCTAACATTAAAAATGGATATTAATGGGGCTTTAATTAAGTCTTCTATATTTTTATATCCTCAAAATGAAATATTGGGAATAAATAATTCTTTTTTGATTATTTTTTTTAAAAAAATTATTTGAATGAATTATTTTCAAATAATATTATTAATATTAAATTATTTTCATTTAATGGAAGCACATCTGTGGATTTTTCTATAATAATTTTTTTTTTAATTTTAAAAACATTACTTAATTAGATTTTATGGTCACCCCATGTTTTAAAATTAATTTCACATTATATTTATTAATAATATAATTTTTTGTTTGAGTATTATCATGAATTTTTTATTTAATTTAATGAACCAAATATAATACTCAAAGAGTTTATTAAATGGGAATAGTATATGATTAATTTGTAATAAAATAAATAATTCTCTAAATGATATTGTAATGTTTAATGTTTAAACTCGATTACTTCTTTTAGTATGTAATCCATTGTATATAAAAAAGGAAAAATTATCAATATCGATTTTGGAACTGGTCACTAGGGTGAGGGTATGGTAAACCTTAGTTGACAACAAAAAAAAGACTTACATAACATTAGAGATTAGGTTGATATCTTATAAAGATAATTTTAGAGTTTGAAATTTCCTTTGATTATTTTGACATTTTATTCATTTTTAGTATTGGTATTTTGGGTAAAAAATATTATAGAGATACATTATGATCTAAATAAAAAGTATAATAGATTCTATAGATTTATATTGCTTTGAATTTAAATATCAATAAAGTACCTTTAAAAATGGAATTTTATCTTTGGGAAATTTTTTCTATATTTTTAGTGGTAATTATATTTAATATCCTCTAAGTAACTATTATTAGGACGAATATTATTTTCTCTTTGCTTAATTAGGTTTTATAATTTTTAATGTCAAAGGTAATTAATATTGTGTGAAAAAAACTAATAGTGGGAGGTATGTTATATCAAAAGATTTTATATTATGTTTTTAAAAAAAATGTTTAATTTCAGTACTAAACCATATTATGATATATATATATATATATTTGTAGTTCCTTTTATAAAATAAGATATTTTTATTTATAAAAATCCTATAATATGGAATAAATTAAATTTACATTTTCATTTTATAAATGTACAACATTAACTATATTTATCTTTATTCTAGAAATAATATGTCAAAATAAAATAATTCTTTAAATATTTTCCTTTTCAAAAAAAATTATATTTACAAATATATGGTTAATAAGATAATGAAAATACCTATTAATGGTTGGGAATATTATGGTAAAAAATGAAATCTTTTGATAAATTTAAATTAATTAGAGTAATATATTGATAGATATTTATATTTTGATATATAAAATATTATTTTGAAATTAATGAATTTAATATAATTATAAGACAATTTTATTAATAAGAATTGAAAATATTTAAGGACTATCATAAATTACCTTATAAGTATAATATTAAATCAATATTATGATAATTATAGTATATAAAAGATTTAATTTTTAATGAATAAATAAGTTAATTATAATGAACTAGAATGTATATTTATGAAATTAGTGTGATATATGATATAACTATTATAAAGGTTGTATTAACATTAAAATAATATATTTAATAATATTTTGTAATCCTATTAGTGATACAATACATATTATTAATATAATAACAATTAAAAACAATAACAATGGTATTTGAAAATGTAGTATATTCAATATTAATATGCATGAAAGACTATTTTAAATATAAAAAAATTAGAATATGTGAACATAGTAAATAATAAATTATTAATAGTGAAGATGAATTAACATATTATTAGACTTGTTATATTTTTAAACAATCAATTAAATTATATTTTTTTAGTATTATATAATGAAATTGGTAGAGGAAAGAGAGTCCATACATCAATCAACAAACTTATAAATTTCCAAGATATGTTCATGGAAATAGTTCTAATGTCCATAAATAGTATTATGATACCTCTCTAACCAGGTGTTAGAATTAACACTTTCTTGGGTGAGGATCATCACATTTATGAAACTAATTATCTCATCATCAAGGGATAAATCAACTCCACCATTCCCACAAACACAACCCATGACATCTATATTTTAATATCAAAATACATCCCCATATCTTGATGACCTCGGGTTACATCTTAAAGCTCGAGACATGTTGAATTTAATCCACCCAAAAATGGTGATTACTAAAAAAATAAAAGCTCCCATAAGGGGCCTAAATATACCATTAATTATAAGAAAAACTAAAATATTTATATAATATGGAGTGAGTTATGATATTCGATAGTTTATAGATCACAAGAGACTTTTACAATACTTGGAATATGCGAAGTTGCATCCTATGGGTTTAAAGTGAACGACTCAAGAAATAGTGAATTATAGTATTTCCAAATCACATTCAATGGTTTATCAACTACCTCTTACAATTTATTAACGACTTGGGGAGATAGTAGAATGTTATAAAAACCTCATAACAGATCAACAAGAGAATAAACATATAGATATAGAACATAAAACATACCTAATTGGGACTTCCACATATCTAATGTATTAAAACCAATGAGAAATAAATTATCTACACCCCCTTATTCTAATGGTGCAAAACACATCTTGTATATAACGGGATTCTGAAATACTAGAAGTATGAATCAGTTGGGATCTCCCCATTCACAACCCTCCAAGTTAGCCATAACATTTAAGGATTGATCCATGATTTATAAAATTTTTTATTTAATGTTATGTTAATTGTGATGAATACATATATGAAGAAGAAAAATAGTTTATGTATAAATAATCCATTTCTTTTATGCTCCCAACATTGGGTATCATCATATGATAAAAATTATAATTGGAATAAAAATACTAATTTTAGTTGGTAGATCATTAAGAGATATAGTCATATGGTCTTTAATAAATACATGGAGTTCAGTTGAAGGATATGAATTATGATTAGAATTGAGAATGGGGCTACCTATCAAATTATCATGAAATAAGTTATGGGAAGATTATTTGGTAGCAAGTCTTCCAGAGTGACATAGAATGACATAGAATGAGTCCTTAAGAGTTGGATAAACAGAATAATCTAAATTATATTATTTTTTAGATTTATTATTGATATTCAATTTTTAATTAAGAAAGCAATTAGATTTTATTTTTCTTCATTTTTGGCCTTTATATAAATTGGACAGTTTTTGGGGTTATTTTAGTTCTATATATTCATGATTCTTAGACCCCTGACATCATAGGTCTTAAAATAGTTCATCCAGAACATAGTAAATAGTTTCATTTCAAGGAAACTTCCACTCCAAAAAAATTCATAGTGAATTCACTAATATTATTTGTTTTTTATTGATTCAATAAAAATAACATTAATGGGAATAGTAATTTTAAAAGAATGAAAGATGTTACTTGGAAAACTCTACCTTCCATAGTTATGGAATTCCCCTTCCAAGAGGCATGTTTCTTCTTAATATAAAAAATATCAATAATTTAACAAAACTTATTCCTTCCCCAAAAAATAAGAACACAAATGTAAATGAATGTAATATTTTCCTACCAAATGTGCATCTAATTTATGATTCCAACTCTCCTTGGAGAATAAATTTTCATCTTAAACTAGACAAAAGAAGCATCCCAACTTACCTCCCAAAATTTTTTAAATCTCCGTGATCAACAAGGTTAATTGGTAGACTAATAAAATAATCCAAAAATATGGAAAATATTATGATATATATGATTTTAACTTTCATGACACCACTTTATTAGGGAATGTATCCTTTTAGAGAACCATTAAAAAAATAGATATATGTGCAGAACCTAAATGATCTTTCTCAAAAAAATTAAGGATTCATCAAATCCAAATAACTTTAAAACATTACAAATGACACCCAAATCCAAAAAATCTAAGGCCTTCTAGATATCAGGTTTCAAGAAACAATTACCCCTAGTGGTTTCTATAAGAGGAATAACACTTTAAAATAAATTGACATGACAATCGTAATTGGTCCTCCCTTTAAAAAAATACAATAAAATTCTAAGAAACATATCAGTTAGTGATGGTGACCAAACTATTACCCATGATATTTCCAAAAAAATTATAAAGGGTTTAAAATAGAAATTGTTTTAAATATGTATATTTTACAAGAATTCAACACCTTTGAGGTTAGGGGGAATCATCAGATGAAAGCCTAATATATAGATCCATTTATCAAGATATAAATGATAATTTTGAAATCATCAAATTGAATGATTTCATAATAAATTTAATGTAGATATTTTTTAATCCATCCAAACCATGGGTACATCAGATGTTGAGTCCAAACACCACTTACATAATCTATAACTCGAATGTAATTTATGTGGGCCTATTGTTTTTATCATCAATAACATGTTAATGAATGATGTCACCCAGAAATTTATTCTTAAGAGTATATCCCTAGAAAAGACTCATATAAAAGGAAATTACATGGTCCATGATTTATTTTTTATTCCCAAAAATATATTAATTACCCTTAATTAATGATATGGGACTATTATCCATCATATCCCATTGAAGATAATTAAATCTCATGGAGTTTATTACCGCTCTTTGTGACATTTATACCTGGAGACTTCCCTTTAAATTGAATAATTATTTTTTAGAACTATATTATGATAAAGTTTGTAAAATCTAAATATTACATAATATAATAATTAGATAACCAAATTTTAATTAATACAATTACTAGTAGACAATATATTTTCATGAGACTATTTGTAACTAAGTAATATATATAAAAAATTAATAAAAAATTAATTCGAAATGAAATAATTATATTATAAGAGTTATAATATTTAATAGTATGATTTTAAAAGTATGAATGTTAATATAACAACCCAATATTGTAAAATAAGTGCATTATGTTTGATCGCATATATGACACGAAACATCGATCTTAAATGACCCAAAAAAATATTATTTAAATTTAACTATTATAACCAATCCAATGAATTGGAGGGTATTAACAGGATTAATTGAATTTGGAAATATTTATTTACATAGGTTCTAATAAATATAAATTTATTGATAATGGAATATTAAATAATAACTAAAATATTTTGTAAATTCACTATATATATTAAAATACATTATCTTTAAAAATTGTTTTATTTTTTAATTTTTTGGGATTGTAAATAATTTATAAAAACTTTAAAAAATGTATTGTATAAAATTATATATTTTATGAAATTAATTTATCAAAATTATCCTACTGTGAAATTTTTGTTTTTTCCTAACAAAATTGATTTTGTAGTGAATAATGAGAATACCGATTTTTTTGGCAATGATGAATGCATCCAAGATAAGAATAAATGCTGAAAGACTTAATCTATGAGTGCATTTTGTTTAGAATTAAATTAATTTTTGGGTCATGGTTCCCAAACATACTTACGAATCAAAATTTATTGTAGTTCAAAGACAGTCTTCAGAAACAGCCAGCCAGGCGATTCTGTAGAATTGTATATAATTGCAAGAAACCTTCCAAAATTGGATGAAACACCTTCATCTTCACAAAACATAGTTTCTTGTGAAATGTGAAATCAAAAATTGAATCTCCATTCGTATAAGAACCATCCTCTACAGAAATAATTTAATTTTCATGGAAATCCAAGGAGTTTCCGGACACAACTAAAATTTGTCTGTCATCAGCTAAGTTGTGAGATATATCCAAATGAATATAAATATAGAATCAATACCTCATTTTCATAGAGTAACATAGGGATTTGAGTGTTAGATCACTCATTTAAAAAAACATAGGTTTATTCATTTTTCACAACCACAAAATCTCATACTTCATCCAAATTACCATTCAATGTCCTTGAACACATGGAATTGTGGATGAGATATTTTCATGTTTCTTTCTTCATAGGGAACCCAATTTAATGGAATGTCTAAATATAATACAAATATAATATTAAAAAACATGAAATTTATGAAACATATTATTATCTAAAATAATTCACTCATAGGTTATGCTTCATGTACACTCATTTTCTTGCGACACTAAATGTTGTGTGACAAAGAACCATGTTACATGAAACAGTGACTAGTTCTTTAACCCAGTGTGTAGTTTCAAAAAATAATGTCTTTAATACATGATTGATGGTCTATATTAAAAATGGGGAGTTTCTCTATGAAATTTTCATGAAAATTTAAGTCTATTTTGGGAGGTATTATATATATCCCCACCTGTCATCCTATGTATTACCCAATTTTGACATACTCCTCATGGATCCTTTAAATAATGTAAGTCAACATACTACTATTTATCTCTTTCCCATGGAATGAATTGATATTCTCCCCTCAGTTTTCATTATTTCCTTCAATCGAAATACACCACATGAAATTCCTAAAACCCCATCACCTGACTCCAATTACATGTTTAACTTGAAAGGAATGCCACTATGTAATTCTGAACCAGTAATTTCTTGGAATATTACACCTTATAGTCCTAACAACATTATGTTAAACTATAGTATATACTATGTGAAAGTTATAGGATTTATCACTTAGTAATAATGAAATGCAATACGTATTTAGCGTAATAGTCTTAATGCAGTGATTATTAGACAATATCCAGAGGCCACACTACATGACATTAAACTATAATATACCCTTTGTGTAAATTATTAGATTTCTTGAATTGAAATAATGAGATGCGTTACATATGTATCATAAGATTCATCATATCATGATCAATATACAACATCCATCTTCCTTAATACATGACATTTAAATGTCGTATGACCTATATGAAATAATAGGATTCAAACTATGAAAAACATGAGATTAATTATCATTAAAGTATAATATTTTTCATATAATGATCATGAGAGGACCCCCAAATAGCTACCATTCCCCCCCCCCCCCCGTTTTAATCCAAAATCATATTCCATGGTCAATTACTGGGTTGAGATACCCTAATGAATCAACATGAGGAAGAAATAATGTGATGCTAATTGTGTAATCCATACATAATAAATCTATACAAATTATGTTAAACTGTGGCCTTACCCTATGAAATGGGAATGGTTTTCCTTGTTTAATAAACATAAGATTCTTTTATGGAGGTCAATCCGTAAACCTCACACATATTTTCTACAAAACATGACATTAAACTATAGCCTTGACCTTTTCAATAAACAAAGGATTCCCCATGTATGTCTTGAAAAGGTTGACACCTCACCTATTACCGTAAGAAATGAACATAGGATTCCACTTGTATTTCACATGTGGGATGAATAACCTTCTACAATGCTTCTCATATGTTTAAATTCCACATCACATCTTGTTGTCACTCTATCCATGACGCAATTGTCCTTATAGCATTACATTAAGCTACATGGACTAGTCTCATCACATAACCTTAAACTATGGAGGCACGCTATATGGGTTTTCATATATTTATTTTAACATGGTACATATAATAGCTCTGTCAATTTCAATTCTATCATCTCCCCAAACCTGATATACCTCTAGGATGGTCAATCACTATCATCGTTATATACCTGATATACCTCCATAATGTTCAACACCTACATCCTAACACATATGGGCTATCTCCGTAATATTTAAACCCATTTCTCCAACAATCTCATTAATTATTTACATATACTCTATAAGGCTCCAGCCTTAAACCTTACTTAATCTTGAGTTATTACAAGATTACACACTGAGGATCTTTTTAGGTTTAGAGTTTTAGAGAATTAGGTCATGAAACCTGCATTACATTCCACATTTAAACAAAGTGGTTACATAAAAGACAGTATTCATTCTTCCCATCAACGGAAACATATTGAAAATAAAACATGGATTCTTTCTTGACACATCCTTAACACTATCATCACATCATGTACCTTTCCATTGACCTGTGAAAAAAATTTCATAAACTTGGGATGAGCATAAAAATCTCAGTAAGGGTAATAAAAATATGGAAAGGAAACATGAGTTCATATATACATAATAATAAAATCATAGTTTACCCATAAAACATAGGCACTTTAACATACCTCATAAAACCATGAATAAATCATAGAAAACATAAGACATAAAAGGTTACATGAGGCATTCATAACTTTCTTATGTAGGGAGTAACACTATTGGTTACGTTTGGAATACCCATCACAGTATATTCCCTAAATCTCTTCGGAGAAACCTTAGCGTTTCACTCCTTCGCGTTACCCAATGCATTAGAGAGCTATATCAGGCTCACCCACCCTTAGTTTATCACGGAACCACCCGTATTCATAATAATGCCCAAGAACCTCAACATAATCGTATCACATAAAACATGTATAATGGAAAAATAACATTTCCACCTTTCAATCTCAAGATATCAATACAACACATTGATATAAAAACATTATGAGAACTATGTTCAATACCGAAAAAAAAAGAAAATTAAAACATGGTATTTATTTTTCTTTTAAAGAGAAGGTATGGCTTGTAGAGGAAGCCGAAAATCAAATAATGGTCACGGCGGCGGAGATGTCGTTGTCGCCGCATACGTACGACAAAAACATTCCTTTTTGTCGTTTAGTAAAACGATTCCTATAAAAAATATTCCTTTTTGGATAAAAATAAAAGTCAAAGGGGTTTATATACCGTATAAAAGAAAGTTGTGTATAAAATAAAATATGCCTCAATGAAAGGAGATTGAGATGAAGTCCCATACAAAGACGGTATCCTTGGTTTAAGGATAAATCAATTACATAAATATGTGTGACAAATGAATACACTAAATATAAGTGGATATTAAGTGTAAAAAAATCATAGGACATTCACACATAATCATAAAACGACATATTCACGGTGTTCAAGTTTATCCCAAATAATCGAAATTGGGTTAAGAAGTTCCCTTGCAAAAATTAGACAGCCTAACGGCGTCACTTCAAAATGAGTTGATGAGAGATAAAAAGTGTATCTCATCACTTGGACATAAAATTTACATCAATATGGATATATGAGAACATATCCCAACATAACAATATGTGAATTAAAAGACATAACAAAATAAGTCTTTTAAAAAGAGGAGGGTGAAAGGATCCCTTACCGACATGGGTATCTTTTGAAACATACTCCCCGTGAAAGAAGGACAATACATCATTGATTTAAATACTCATAAATGAAAGAATATTACACAATAACTAAAATAATTGTCATTAAATACACCACTAAAATGAAATTGTGGCAAATGTAGCATAAATCTCACGGGAATAAAAGTGAGATGAAAAATCACTTACGAAAACTCGGCAGTCTAACGGCGCCACATAAAACTTCCAAAAATGGATTGATGAGATCAAATAGGGTATCTCATCACATTAAAACAAAATGTACAGAAAGAGGAATATGAAAGAACATCCCCCATCATAACAAATATGAGCTTAAAAGAAGTGACATAAAGGGGAGTACTTAAAGAGAAAGAGATGGGTTAGATCTCTTACGAAAATTCGGCAGCCTAACGGCGCCACTCAAGACTTCCAAAATGGATTGATGAGAGAGAATAGGGTCTCTAATCACATTAACTTAAAAATTAATGTAATTTTAATATAAAATAACATCCCAATAACAAGAAAGATGAGCTTTAGAGGGAATGACATAAAAGAGTGTACTTAAAAAAAGAGAGGAGTAAGATCCCTTACCTCAAGTCCAACTTGTCTTGTTCATTTCTTTATATTCCTGAATAATAAACTTTGGTCAATTAATAATTGCCTATGTAACTCCTTTAGAGATTATTATTCATTTCATATCACATATTATAATGTTACAATAATTGTTTAATAATGTTAGTTCATATCAGACATTTTTGTCGATGTTTGGTACATTAGTCAAAAATGAACTTGTTTGAAAAAAGATTGCCCATGTAGTTATAAGTAAATAATTTCAAGAATAGTATTAATGATTAAAATATCATATATATCCAGTAAATATTCATTTCATACTATTCCATATCATTTGGAGGTAAAAAATGAAAAGCACCGTTCATGGAGATGGTAGCCTGTACGTACGCATGAACGCTACTTTCATTTTTTGTCATATTAATGGAATTAAAACAAAATGAGAGATATATATATATAATAATTCCAGAATTATATCCATAATTTTGTTGTAATATATTACATATATATCCATTATATATATGTACTTATAGTATTACATAACATTTTGAGATAAGAAATGAAATGTACCGTTCAAGGAGATGGTAAGCCGTACGTACGCATGAATGCTACTTCCATTTCTATTTCAAATTTAATGGAATTAAAACATAATGATACATAATAGTATTTTAATTCCAGTATGGGATCATATATAATATCATTAAATATATCCTTTATACGTACCACATATGGTATTAATGAATCAAATCACTTTGATGGGGCGGTAGTCCGCACTTCCTTAAATGAAGATATCGCGTTTACCCATAATAGAAACCATAAAGGTATGCCCAAAATAAAAAATAAAGTATCTTAAGTAAAACATAAAATTATTAGATATCATATATAAATATAGTGTCATCTTAATTTCCACCTTTGAAGGTGTTAGAAGAATTTTGAACAATCATCGTTTCGGGAGGCAAAAATTCACCACCCACGGAAACAATATGATCTTTAACAATTAGTTGTAGGTTTGTGTAAGTGTAGATCTAATCCTTATTATGACAAAATCCTAGTATATTGAAGATTCTGTATTTTTTACCAAATAAATGAATAAAAAGAGTTTAGGGGGTTGGAGAAGCAAAATAATACAAAAGGACACAAGTGAAGACATTACCTTAAAATCGGGTAACTCCCTTTGGTTGGAGCTCAAAGGCTTCCTTGAGAAGTATTCTTCCAAAAGTGAGGCTTAAAGGAGTAAGATAGGGAAGTGGAGAGACAAAATGGGCATGGGTTCGCCTAGCCAATGGCTTTGGGAGTGTGGGTAATGAGGTTGAGGTGGGGGCCTTTTATAAGAGGATAGGAGGGGCACTCTTGTAAAGTTACAAAATGTTACTTTATTTTCAAAAGAGTTTCGGATTTTAAAGGTCCCACATTGATGTATTTAGAGGATATGGTGATAAGGGTTCGAAATACACTCATCCAATAGGTTTTGGAAATGTGTAGCTCTTAGATATCACATTATCTTTCCATTTTATTTAAATCGTCAAATAATGAGGTCATCACTGCATCATCATTATGTCATAAATAATTTAATTTATTTAAAGTGTAAAAATTATAAAAAAATACTATGATGTAGGAAATAGTTTTATCTTTCCAATGAATATTTATAGTCAAAAATCTTATTTGTAAAACCCCTATTAAAAATTGTTTTTGTAAAACATTTCTTGTTTGTCTCATTTTTACTTTAACTTTAAATAAATAGATATTAATGTCATTTTCCAACCAAAGTGGCTCCATGGGGTCCCCAGGATGACCCATGGGTTGTCTTGGTCGGCCATGACACATCCAATGAGGTTAGGACATGTGTCAAGTTCATTTCATATTATTAAAACATTATTTTTAACTTAAACTACACTAATTACCTCTAATCGCGATTAAAAACTTAATAAGTTACTATTCACCAAAAAATTATTTTCATCCCATTGAACCACATTTTACATCTTAATGACAAACATGTATGTAGGATTTTTGAAATTCAAAACACAAAGATGGAAAATTTTCATTTAAACAGAAAAATTAGTTTTTATAAGTACCACTTAGTGGTTTCCCTATTCATAAAAAATTGAAGTTTTTTCAGAAAAATACCAAAAATTAACCCTAAGTTATATTTGATATTCCGAATTCAAAAATGAAGTCTATTTAAAAAATTCAAAACATATAAGTCACATTAATGAATTTAATAATTAATTCGCGCTTTCAGATCAAATAGCGTGTTTTTATGAAACAATAAGTATCAAAAGATTGACACTAGTTTAAGTCTCATTTCAAAGTGAAATTAATTACAACGACCACTATTGTATTGAATGGTAAAAATATATTCTAATTTCACTTTAAAACCAATTCAAAAGATAATCTAATAATATAAATAAATTAGATTAAAAAGAGGTGTTGAAATAAAATACAACATTTTACACTATTCATTTTAAAAAATGAAGTTTATCGGAAAGATACCAAAAATTTACACAAAGTAAATTTTGATGTCCCAATTCTTAAGAAGAGTTTTATTTGGTCCAAAAGGATGTATAAGAGTGAAAAAAACTATATTTAATGATGGTTCTCCATCAAAATGTGATAAGTGAACCTTTAGTGAAAACTAGGGTATATACGCCTAAAATCGAATTATTTCCATATTTTATGCCTTTATATTTTATTGGATAAATGTAAAAACATTAAAAAACATATATAATCATATTTTAGTTATTTCTATCTATTCCTGCCAATACAATGGCTACATGTTAACTACCATTTAAAATAATATTATTTTATCATTAGAGTGCAACATAAGATTCCCATGAATCTCGTTGTTGCGTGTTGGGTACGCCATCGAGCATACCGGCCCCTTTAAAGTCATATTAATATTTTATTCACAAATATGGATAAATATGAAAATGTAAAATTCTTTATTTACCTGGAGTGTTACATCCTTCCCCCCTTTTGGGAATTGCGTCCTCGCAATTTTAAAATTGCGCTTGGAAACATCCTTGAAAGTCCCTCATCGGAACAAGAGTCGGTAAAAAATCACTTTAAAATAAAGAAAGATAAGTACATAGGTCACCCGAGTTAACCCATACTAGGACTCCATGTAAGAAAACATGTGCATGGAGGAGAAAACATAGGGTCATTTTCTGATGGAGAGTGATAGAAAACATGTTTAGGAGAAAGTTAACAATAAGAAAATCACAAACTTTTGATGTGTTAAACGGTGTTGGGTTCCCCAGTAGGAAAAGTTAATAGACAACATTTTTGTTTTCAGTTACTTATTATTGAGGAATTTATTCATAAGAAAACATAATCACTTATCATGTTGACTTTCAACTTTTACTATATTCCTTAATCAAACTCATATTTTTTCCAAAAGACGATTATTTAGGGATACTTGTTCGCATTAAGAGTACTATAATCAACTTCTAGAGAATCACATAATCCACAAAAGAGAACTATATACATCCCATGACTCTAGGATTTAACCAAAACCAAAACTAGAAAGGTTAGTACAAGGTCATATAATCCAAAAAAGGATAACCCTTTATAAAAAGAAAATCTATTCTTAATCTCAAAATTTGTCCAACAAAACCCAAAGTTCAACGAGGACCATCCGATAAACAATTTGTCCGTAAAATTCTTCAAAGTAAACCAATATAAGATTGAAACCAAAATATTTGAAATATTTAGTCACATAGTCTTCCAAGTTAAATCGTAACATTTATCTCCAAACAATATCAGTTGCTCCTAAAGTCTTGTATTGAAAAGTAATTAACCTAATCACATATCCTCCATGATAGGTTAATCATAATCATAAATAACCCAAAATAAACTTACTCTTAATTCATAAAATCATCTAACTAAAAAGAATCGGTCAAACTAACCAGGGTCTTCACGTAGTCCAGTGGTATATGATAAATACCAGTCGCACTTTGGTTGTGAGTTCGATTCCCGCAGCATTGTCCGACACGACAGGTCGTCACACGGTCTGTGTGTTGTCCTTTTTCCAAAACTATATAATTCTTAAATGATTCCCCAAAAAGAGATAAAATCATCAAAAATGATCATAACATATTTTAACCACAAGTTTATCTCATGCCTTTCATTTTCCAGCATATCATATAATAACCCATAATTACCTCAAAAGTAAGGATCATATAAACTCTAATGGTTACCTTTATAATTATTACCTGAACATCCACATGGATTGGTCATCTCATACATGATTCATTAAAGATCATACCAAGGTTCAAGTGGTTGATCATAACTGCTTGATAGTTGGTTTAGAACAACCAAGAGTTTCCTCATGGAATCCCCCATTTTATCTAGTATCTTAATCATAGAACCACCACAGTTTTCTTAAAACTTGTTGTCTCTTTGGTGCCTGTTAGATCCATCCATTCACTAAAAACAGAAATGTCAGTGTGAGTATATCAACAAAACCATCATGTACTAATGAGGAAGGTAAACACTAAGATACACTTACTCATTCACATTATCTATAACTAGGACTCTTTCTGAAATCCTTACCATTATGGTAATGTCACTTATGCTTAAAGAATACCCTAAACTATAATGTTATCAAAACCGACCTTTGATACCAACTATAAGGCCCCAGCCTTAAACCTTTCTTAATCTTGAGTTATTACAAGATTACTCATTGAGGATCTTTTCAGGTTTAGAGTTTTAGAGATTTAGATCATGAAACCTTCATTACATTCCACATTTAAACAATGTGGTTACATAAAAGACAGTATTCATTCTTCACATCAATGGAAACATATTGAAAATAAAACATGGATTCATTCTTGACACATCCTTGACACTATCATCACATCATGTAACTTTCTCTTGACCTGTGAAAAACATTTCAAAAACTTGGGATGAGCATAAAAAGCTCAGTAAGGGTTATAAAAATATGGAAAGTAAACATGAGTTCATATATACATAAGAATGAAATCATAATTTACCCATAAAACATAGGAACTTTAACATACCTCATAAAACCATGAATAAATCATAGAATACATAAGACATAAAAGGTTAATTGAGTCATTCATAACTTTCTTACGTAGGGAGTAACCCTCTTGGTTACGTTTGGAATACCCATCACAGTATATTCCCTAAATCTATTCGGAGAAACCTTAACGTTTCACTCCTTCATGTTACCCAATGCAATGGAGAGCTATATCGGGCTCACCCGCCCTTAGTTTATCACGAAACCACATGTCTTCATAATAATTCCCAAGAACCTCAACATAATCATATCACATAAAACATGTATAAAGGAAACATAACATTTCTACCTTTCATTCTCAAGATATCAATACAACACATTGATATAAAAACATTATGAGAACCATTTTCAATACCAAAATAAAAGAAAATTAAATCATGGTATTTATTTTTCTTTTAAACAGAAGGTATGGCTTGTAGAGGAAGTCGAAACTCAAATAATGGTCACGGCGGCGGAGAAGTCATTGTCGCCGCATACGTATGACAAAAGCATTCCGTTTTTTCATTTAGTAAAATGCTTCGTATAAAAAATATTCCTTTTTGGATAAACATAAAAGTAATAGGGGTTTATACACCATATAAAAGAAAGTTGTGTATAATAAAAAATATGCCTCAATGAAAGGAGATTGAGACGAAGTCCCACACAAAGACGGTATCCTTGTTTTAAGGATAAATCAATTACATAACTATGTGTGACAAACTAATAAACAAAATATAAGTTTTTATTATGTGTAAAACAATCAGAGGACATTCACACATAATCATAGAACGACATATTCATGATTTACAAGTTTATCCCAAATAATTGAAATTGGGTTAAGATGTTCCCTTGCAAAAATTAGACAGCCTAACGGCGTCACTTAAAAATGAGTTGATGAGAGATAAAAAGTGTATCTCATCACTTGGGAATAAAATTTACATCAATAAGGATATATGAGAACATATCCCAACATATCAATATGTGAATTAAAAGACATAACAAAATAAGTCTTTTAAAAAGAGAAGGGTGAAAGGTTCCCTTACCGACATGGGTATCTTTCGAATCATACGCCCCATGAAAGAAGGACAATACATCATTGATGTAAATACTTATAAATGAAAGAATATTACACAATGAGTAAAATAATGTTCAGTGCATACACCAATCGAAGGAAATTGTGGCAAATGTAGAATAAATCTCACGGGAATAAAAGTGAGATGAAAAATCATTTACGAAAACTCGGCAGCCTAACGACGCAACTTAAAACTTCCAAAAATGGATTGATGAGATCAAATAGGGTATCTCGTCACATTAAAACAAAATTTACATCAAGAGGAATATTAAATAACATACCCCATCATAACAAATAGGAGCTTAAAAGAAGTGACATAGAGGGGAGTACTTAAAAAGAAAGAGAGAGGTTTGATCTCTTACGAAAATTCGGCATCCTAACGGCGCCACTCAAAACATCCAAAATGGATTGATGAGAGAGAATAGGGTCTCTCATCACATGAACATAAAAATTACAGTAATTTTAATATAAAATAACATACCAATAACAAGAAAGATGATATTTATAGGGAATGATATAAAAGAGAGTACTTAAAAAGAAAGAGAGGAATAAGATCCCTTACCTCAAGTCCAACTTGTCTTGTTCATTTCTTTATATTCCTGAATAATAAACATTGTTCAATTAATAATTTTCTTAATTACCTCCTTTAGAGATTATTATTCTGTTCACATCAGATATTATAATGTTATAATAATTTTTTAATAATGTTAGTTCATATCAGACGTTTTTGCCGATGTTTGGCACATGAGTCAAAAATGAACTTGTTTCAAAAAAGATTGCCCATGTAGTTATAAGTAAATAATTTAAAGAATACTATTAATGATTAAAATATCATATACATCCAGTAAATATTCATTTCATACTATTCCATATCATTTGGAGATAAAAAACGAAAAGCACCATTCTTGGAGACGGTAGGCCGTACGTACACATGAACGCTACTTTCATTTTTTGTCATCTTAATGGAATTAAAACAAAATGAGAGAGATATATATATTATAATTCCATAATTATATCCATAATTTTGATTTAATATATTACATATATATCCATTACATATAAGTACTTATAGTATTACATAACATTTTGAGATAAGAAATGAAATGTACCGTTCATGGAGACGGTAAGTCGTACGTACACATGAACACTACTTCCATTTCTATTTCATATTTAATGGAATTAAAACGTAATTATACATAATAGTATTTTAATTCAAGTATGGTATCATATATAATATCATTAAATATATCCTTTATACATACCACATATGGTATTAACGAATCAAATCACTTTGAGGGGGAGGTAGTCCGCACTTCCTTAAATGAAGATATCGCGTTTACCCATAATGGAAACCATAATGGTATGCCCAAAATTAAAAAGACAGAAGCTTAAGTAAAACATAAACATATTAGATATCATATATAAATATAGTGTCATCTTAATGGCCACCTTTGAAGGTGTTATAAGAATGTTGAACAATCATCGTTTCGGGAGGCAGAAATTCGCCATCCACGGAAACAGTATGTTCTTTAACCATTAGATGTAGGTGTGTGTAATTGTAGATAGAATACTTATTATACCAAAATCCTAGTATATTGAAGATACTATATTTTTTACAAAAATAAATGAATAAAATGAGTTTAGGGGGTTGGAGAAGCAAAATAAAACAAAAGGACACAAGTGAAGACATTACCTTAAAATCGGGTAACTCCCTTTGATTGGAGCTCAAAGGATTCCTTGGAAAGTCTTCTGCACAAAGTGAGGCTTCAAGGAGTAAAAGAGGGAATTTTAAAGACAAAATGGGCAGGGGTAGGCCGAGTCAAAGGCTTTGGGAGTGTGGGTAAGGAGGTAGAGGTTGGGGCCTTTTATAAGAGGAGAGGAGGGGCACTCTTGTAATGTTACAAAATATTACTTTATTTTCAAAAGAGTTTAGGATTTTAAAGGTCCCACATTGATTTATTTCGAGTCTAAGATGATAAGGGTTCGAAATCCACTCATCCAGTAGGTTTTGGACATGTTTAGGTCTTAGATATTACATTATCTTTCAATTTTATTTATATCGTTAAATAATGAGGTCATCGCTGCATCATCATGATGTCATATATAATTTAATTTATTTATTTTTTAAAAATTATATAAAAAATACTATTATGTATGAAATATTTTTAAATTTCCAATGAATATTTATAGTTAAAAATATGATTTGTATAACCCCTTGTAAAAATTGTTTTAGTAAAACATTTCATGTTTGTCTCATTTTTACTTTAAATTTAAATAAAAAGATATTAATGTCATTTTCCAACCAAAGTGGCTCCATGGGGTCCCCAAGTTGACCCATGGGTTGTATTGTTCAACCATGACACATCCAATGAGGTTAGGCCATGTTTCAAGTTCATTTCATATTATTAATACATTATTTGTACCCTAAACTACACTAATTACCTCTAATCGCTATTAAAAACATAATAAGTTAATGTTCACCAAAAAATTATTTTTATCCCATTGAACCACATTTTACTTCTTAATGACAACCATGTATGTCGGATTTTTGAAATTAAAAACACAAAGATGGAAAAATTTCATTTAAATGGAAAAATCATTTTTTATAAGTACCACTTAGTGGTTTCACTATTCATCAAAAATTGAAGTTTTTTCAGAAAAATCCCAAAAATTCACCCTAAGTTATATTTCATATTCCGAATTAACAAATTGAAGTCTATTTTACAAAATTCAAAACATATATGTCACATTATTTAATTTAATAATTAATTCCCGTTGTCAGATCAAATAGCGTGTTTTTATGAAACAATAAGTATCAAAAGATTGACACTGGTTGAAGTCTGATTTCAAAGTGAAATTAATTCCAACGACCAATATTGGATTTAATGGTACAAATATATTCTAATTTCACTTTAAAACCAATTCAAAAGATAATCTAATCATATAAATAAATTAGACTAAAAATAGGTTTTGAATTAAAATACAACATTTTACACTATTCATTTAAAAAATTGAACTTTATCGGAAAGATACCAAAAATTTACACAAAGTAAATTTTAATGTCCCAATTCTTAAAAAGAGTTTTATTTGGTCCAAAAGGATGTATAAGAGTGAACAAAACTATATTTAATGATGATTCTCCATCAAAAGGTGATAAGTGAACCTTTAGTGAAAACTAGGGCATATACGCCTAAAATCGAATTATTTCCATATTTTAGGACTTTATCTTTTATTGGATAAATGTTAAAACATTAAAAAAACA
Organism: Viscum album; assembly: GCA_963277665.1. Lineage (NCBI taxonomy): Eukaryota > Viridiplantae > Streptophyta > Magnoliopsida > Santalales > Viscaceae > Viscum > Viscum album. The sequence continues at coordinate 1,206,829,682 of OY728157.1, forward strand.
TATATAATCATATTTTAGTTATTTATATCCATTCCCGCCAATACAATAGATACATGTCAACTACCATTTAAAATAATATTATTTTATTATTAGAGTGCAACGTAAGATTCCCAAGAAACTCGTTGTTGCGTGTTGGGTACGCCATCGAGCATAGCGTCCCCTTTAAAGTAATATTAATATTTTATTAAAAAATATGGATAAATATGAAAATGTCATATTCTTTATATACCTGGGGTGTTACATACTCCATATAAGATGATTACTCAAATGTGTGATCATATTCCTCATGGGAATACACTAAAATCTACCTACTTATACCCACAAGATGTTAAACTTGTGACTTACGTGTCTCCACAAGATATTAAACCTATGAACCATCTATCCTCGCAAGAAAATAAACCTTTTAACCACCTATCCCCTAAATAATTTAAATATGTTACCCATTTTTCAGTACATGATATCAAACAAGTGGCCCACATATCCCAACAAGATATAAACATATGACATGATCCATAATCTCTACCATATAGAATAATCTAGTGATACTCGAGGTAAAAACCCTAATATTTATTATGAACCTAACATAAACTAACTCATTTAAAACATGTATTTATTTTTTTTTCACATAATATTCCTAATATGATATATTCCTCTAACGTTAGAAAAAGGAGGACATTATAGATGCCAAATACATCAAATGTTCCAAGATTATTATGTATTCCCAATGATAAATCCACTCAATTCATAAGATTCATACCAATCTATAAAAAATAAGAATAATCAACCCTCATCATCCTTTATATGGAACCATTGGAAGTATTTTTCATAGCATTACTCAAATATATACGGGATACCCATACTAGGAAACGATATCCAAAGAGGATTCCATAGAAGGTGGAACAACCATCATGTCATCTTGTTTTGATCAACTAAAAAATGAAACCAACCATGGTAATATAGAACATACAACTTTTTAAATAGATTTTATGGAATATCAAGTTGGAATTTCTCCAATAATGATACATGCCCCATGTATAGAAATCATTAGAAAACACAATTTTTGTAAAACTTTCATTTTTTCAACGAATTATATAATTTAGAAGATTAATTATTCATATAATATGATTTAAATTAAAAAAGTTATTTATTATGATTTTAAATAACTAATTACATTTGAGTCATATTTAAACTAAATTGTGGTATAAGTTTATTTTCAGGCTTAAAACATAGTTTTTATAAAATTATTTTTAAATTAATATAGTATATCGATTTTAATTACTATAAGTAACCAAGAATAATGATATATTTAAATGACATTTATATAAAATATATCAATATATTTGATTTTTAATCTATATAATTAGGATCACTAGTCAGATAGTCAATTTAAGATCATCTAATGCTTGGAAAATGTGTTTCTTGAAAACCATTTTTTATTTAATTTTTAAATTTATTTTGACCACATAAATGAATATAATTTCGAAAAAATTATTATTTATTTATAATAATTATAACTAATATTATATAATAATTTTATCTTATGTTTGGTACATGATAATTAGTAACTGTTGAATTTAGTTACCAAGATTATGTTTAAAACTTGGTTTGGTATGTTACATGTGCTTGTGTAAAAATTAATTTCCCAAACATAAGGAGTTTTTATTAGTTAAAATATATAAAATATGAACAATAATTGGGAAAAAAATATTTAATATGGAATGTTTTATTTTTCTCTAAATAGATAATTACATGGGTAAAAAACAATGTAACTTAGTGAGAACGAAAATTGTAAAAGTAAGTTTACATAGACTATAGAGGAATAATATTTTTAAGACATGGTTATTATTTTGTGTTGAAGTTGTTTATTGACCATATATACACTAAAGTAAATTAATTATCAATTTTTTGGGAACTTTGGGTGAGATTGACTTCCCATTATTGACTAGTTCTGGGTATTTAGAAAAATGCCACTCCTCCTCATTTATTAAATGGCACTCCCTCCCCTCACTTACTCACACATATCATGACATTTATCCCCCATAAAAAACTATAAAACTATCCATATAAAATAAATATTCATAATGTAGAACTATTTTTCTAACCAATAGACAAACCTTATGTTCCTTAAGAAGAGATCCAAAGAAGGTTTCTCTAACATATGGTAACTACCTCAAGGAAAATATTTCTTTTTCTTTTACCACATTGAATTATGTAATAATATTTAAAATCTAAAAATACTACTATATCCCATATAATGAGATTTCATTTTTTTGATGAATTAATAATTATCTATCTTTAACTCCATCATATGTCAAAAAAATACATCTCTTATGTCTACGACAGACTACTGTATCGTGAACCGATGTAATTTGTTTCCCTCACTTACTCACATAGATTACCATAATGATGGAAATAATGAATATATATGATATATATGATATAATATTAATTATATAAAATTAATATATCTTCCATTTACTTACCATTTCACCTAATAATAGAATCATATTGCCACCTGTGCATATGTATGACCCCCCATCTCTACAAAAGGATGTGATTCATTTACCATGTAAATATTTAAATAATGGTTATAAAAATGTTTTCAATTACTAGATATGATATTTAAACAAATAATAAATATATTAATATGATGGATATATATCCTATAAACAATTACCATAACTTTAGTGAAATGAAAATTAAGTAGTTAACACCTGAAACAATGGTATTAATGAAATATTATGATCAAAAATGTGATTAGATGTTATAATAATATCATATATGGTATTATTAATAATAATATGATTTAGGTATAATTTCATAAAATTCTCATAACCATTCTACATGAGGTTAAAGAACATTAAACTAAAGAGAAACATGTGGTAAGTAACTACATCTCAATATTCTTTCATTGATGCATATTTTAATATTATGAACCGAATTTCACTTATACAGTTTACATACATTCCCTTTTACATATTGTGTCATTATGTTTTAATAATTCATGTAATTTAATAATTTAATATAAAATATTTCACCCAAGGTTATTTGAATTTAAAATAACCATGTTGTAATAATTTCATAACTCAGTTTATTTTCATTGGGTTATGTAACTTCTTCATTATATTTGATAATATAGAATTTTCAGTTTAATAAGTGATTTTTATATTTTATTTCCACCTTCTAAATATATTTTTTTGACTTTTTATACACATTTTATATACATTTTTGGTTTCATTTAATACGTTTAAATATTTCTAAATACATTCCTAGAGTTAGGCGATGAGACAAAGTGCAGTTCAAAGTCCTGATGTTCCTGGAATTAATTTTATAAAAATATTAAAATAATTTTATATATAATGCATTCAAAACCCATAAAAAGTGATAAATCATAAAGGGTTGATCATAACATAAATATAAGACCAATTTTGAGTTGGAAATGCGGTGTTTGACCTAGATACATTAAAAAGTGAGTTCGTACGAGATGTTCAGACCTCTCCCTCATTAGTGTAGCATTTAAGTGGATTAATTAATTTTTTCATTAATTAATTAATCCCTTCATAATATAAAATAAAATTGTTCTCAAAGTATCTCCTTGTATAATTATTCCATGTTTAGCTCAAAATTATTGAAATCTATTGGTGAGAGCTTGTTCCTCCACTGGAAAACATTGAAAGATCTCAAAATGGAGGTGAATCAAAGCATGATGAACATATAATCTCTATATAATCTTTACATGAGAACAATAATAATCATCAATTGATGCAAAATAAATTTATGAATTTTATTTTTGTGTTTTATACCATTGGATTATATGTTTCATTAGATTAATTTTTGTTAAATGATATTCACCCATCTTGCAAACCATTTGATGAGACTATGTATTGAAATATTTATATATCAATTCTTTTCTATTATAAATCTTCAACAGATTATTTATTTCAAAATACATATTTCCCTCAATCAATTTAAATATTTTTTATTCCTTTTCTCCAATGTTTCATCACATTCTTCACCTGCCAAATCCTTGAGGTCTTGGTTTGACAATTGTCGGGCAACCCAAGCTCTTTTAGGCATCCAAATTCCTTGAAGATCAATGAAATGAGAAATTTTTTGAAACAGAGGAATATATAATATATTTTTATGACTCAATTATGCCTTTTATTTTGGTTTGAGATTTTGAAATCATCTGTGGGGAGGAATGTGTAGTGAAGAAAATTTGGCCTAACCCCTGCGACAAACGTTGGCTGATTTCTAGTGAAAGACAACTGATGAGGATGATATTCATCTAGATATATTGATTTCGGATAAATTATAGGTGATATAAATAGTGACTGGATCATATTTATATTGTAGGAATAGATATGGAGTTTCGCAAAAAAAAATCTACACCACAAGCCATGTATAATGAACAACACATGACATTTATCCCCATCTAGTGGTAGTGCAAGGGTTTTGGAAACCCATAAGAATGGAATGGTGTGTCCTTCCCTTGACACACTGTGTACTAAATATTCGGGTAGTGAATCATGTGATTGATCACATGACTAGGAAAACACCATTTTCTGAATACATGGACATGGGTTGACCACACGGGAAGCACCCCTTGTGGACCAACATTCTATGTACCAGAGTATACGGGCTTGGCTAGTGGACACATACATGGTCCTGGTTAGTTAGGATATAGTATGTAGTCCACCTACACAGATTTTATTACTACATGGGAAATTGTTGTGTGCTAGGAAGAGACATAACTATATATTGAAGTTTTAAAACCCATCATATGGGTCCTATCACACACCGTGAACCCCTAGATATCTTTTCAAATGACCTTGAATGTTTGTATCAGTTTCATTTGAACTCAGATATTGGCACATGAGTAGTTTTTCCAATGATTTTTTCTATTTATAATGGGATGGTTTCTTTATTAGTGGATTTATTTTCTAGTCATGTATCATTGCATGGAATCTCCCAATGATGATAGAAATAATACCATATAACCAGGTATTTCTAGGCATAACCCTCCTACATGGCTACACAGTGGAGGTTCCCAATATATTCTACTAGGCTTTCCAACCAGAAGTGCTATGTTGCGGCTTTACCTCATTATCATTCTGAGTTACCCTCACATATGGATAGGTTGTGGAGTTCCTCGATGTTCTCAGCTTACCCTATAGTTCGTCTCAGTAGTGGATTTCCCTGATGACCTCTTTCTAAGTATTAACCTCTAAAAGGGATCAGTGGTGGAATGCCATGATAGATTCTACCAAGAGTTGTCATCCTGTGGTGCTTGGAAGTGGAGATCCTTGATGAATTTATTGAGAATTACCCTCCCGTAAAGATGGGTAGTAGAGTTCCTCAGTCACTAGTAGAGTAAGACCCACCTATTATACTAGAACATGGGATCCTAACATAGAATTTGTGACCCCTATAAAATAAGTCACAGAGACAAGACATGGTTTGATGTGGCTGGGGAATAAAAAGGAAGATGGAATCTTATTCCCACAGATATTTGTCTATTTTATGCAACCTAAAACTTTACAAGAAAGTCAGTGCGACACAAAGAAGATAGTATCCATGTGGGGTGCTTGATTTCTTTAGAATTTTGTGTTCTGGGAAAACATGTCAGACGATGGGAATATTGGGGGAATTATTTTGGAACTATTGGATACTATTATAATTGGGATGATCATTGATATAGAGATTCCCTTACTCTATTATTTAGGTTTTTGTGACTGAAAAAATATATATATATATATATATATATCATTCTTCTGTACCAACTCCTTAGGTTTCATTACACTCCTTCTAGGAGAGTTGAATATGCATGGGGTATGCAATATGATTTTCATGTCTTGATTCTCATGTTTGTATTAGTATAATCTTCAACTATATGTGGTCATGGATTTATGGGTAGTTTACTCAGTCATGTTTTTAGCCCATTTTTTTGGATGATTTTACTTTAACTCTTAATGTGGGTTGAGATGTACTCTATCAATGTAAATTGTTCTATCTAATGTTTTCCTCTTCAATTTTTTCTCTTATTTCACACCCTTCACCCTATTAGGGTGTTCTATTGGGTATGTATACACTTACCCCTACATGGGATTCATCCAACAATGTTGTGTCTTTTGTAAATGATGTACATGTAGACGGTGAATTCATATGAGCCTATATATATTTTGTTCTTGGACCACAAATGCTGATCATAGCTAGGAAATCCAGATCTAGGCACTCTTTTCTATTTATTATATTCCAGTTTTTCCAGGTTTGGACACATTTTTGGATGGGCGTGTATTTTTTCTGTTTAATTTTCGTTTACACTATAGTGATTTTCTACTATGTAGTTTGTCATGAATTTTTGATTTACATTATATCAGTTTTGTGTCTTTCAGAAATTCCATCGACAATTTATCATTATATCGCCAATTTGATTATGTATATGTACTTAAGAAATGGAATCCATGAGTTCTTTATACATTTGGTGCCTATCACCTTCCCCTAGCCTATAAAGGTGGACTTGGGGTAGTTGTGACTGAAGCCCTGTATTTGGTCATGTTGTCATAGAATGGCATCGAAGATAGTTCATTCCTTGGTAAATTGTATATATGTATCCCCTTAAGAGGAATGGCTGGGTTTAGGGAAATAGTATAAATGTTTCTCAAGTGCGACTCATAGGCCCTGGAGTATAGTGATTGTACGGGTAGTCGATGTATACATTCAGTAGGAGCTTGACAACATGTTTGTTGACTCAACATGATGAGATGTCTGTTGTAGGGATCAATGGTAAGTGCACTATATTTGATTGAGAAATTTACTATCTATTTTGATTTTTCTCCCTGTTATTATCAATATATATATGTCTGGTCATCTAATCGAGATACTCTTTGATAACTTTTAAGAAGGAATTACAATGAAATATAGCTAGGATATCGGCTCTATTTCATAATGATGACCTTATAAGTGATAAAGCCTCAATTTAGGGTCCATCTCACAATTACCATCCTCTAGGTGGGATAGTAGTTCCATCACCACCAGTTGAGAATCTGATTATCCTAGCAGTGAAGGCTGAAGATGCACGTAGGATTAGCACATTGCATTAGTTCTATCATCAGAGACTGCTGAGGTTCCATGGAAAGTCAAATCACCAGGCAGTAGAGGACTTTCTATATTTGGTGGTCCAAATTTTCAATCTACATTGGACCCTGACATATTCAGTAGTGGCAGTGGAATCCATCCTTTTCCACTGATATGTTCGCCATCATTGGGGAATTGTTACACAAATTTATGATGAGTTTGCATTCTCATGGGATGTTTTCCAAGAATTAATTTGTGAATAGTATTACCCAGTGTTTTTGTCCAAAATATTCTATAATTTTAGCAAGGATGGATGACCATGGTAGTGTATGAATCCAGGTCCACAAACCATACACCCATCTCTCTTATCATGATCTGGGATGGCTACATCCAAGAACAAATGTTTGAACAGAGACCCCAAAGTTAGGTTTGAGAATGTTTTTCCCCTCATGAATCCCCACCAATGTCAAGGTTATGGAGTGGGCAGTGGTGATATATATTTTTCTTTCAGAGGGATTCCATACAGTTGTATCTAGTAGAGGGAATCAAAGAGATGAACCATTTGAAACATCTAGGAGGCGTGAGCTGATGAGATCATTGAACTAGAGACCCTTTAGTGATAAAGATCAAGCATGTCGTCATATGGGGATGAGGCAATGTTGGGGACTATTGAAGCCCCTATAGGGGAGGGTCATTGGTTGTGACATGAATCTTCAGATGGCGCATGAGTTCCCGACCGGATGTGATGAGTAGCCTAAGAATATAGTTGATGGAAAGCCATGTTAGAGGGGGCACATTGATCAGGAATCTCCCATGTTTGGATAGGGTAGTACTTAGGTAGTATGTCCTACAAGATGAGTGGGAGGATATATGGGTGGTGGACACTGCTATGAGATCCTCCACCACCACTACGCATCTCATGCCTAGCCCTGGGAGCTAGGGGATGGGGCTATGGATAGCTTCAATGTGTGGGGGATTATGACCCGATAGATCACAAGACGATCATATGCATGATATGTGATTATTCTTATCTTACATCAGCACCAGTATAAATATGTTCTACTAATTCTTTCATATCACTAAATGTGATCTATGTGTTACATATCCCAATTAAGGAGCCATCACAACAACTCTGTTTTGAGGTTCCTATAGGGAATGTTTTCCATGTACCTTTCATTTGATGGCTATGTTAGTTATCGCTTTGATTAGAAAGGTTCATGTGGGACCTTTGTTCATCATGATGAAACAATATGAAATCATATTAAATATGGATTGTATTTCTATGTTCCTGACCCAAATCGAGTGTCACCACATGCTAGTCATATTCCTATACACTGATGGGATGAGATTCTCTATTTTTAGTGAGTAAGATCTCATGGAGGGGTTGGTGGATGTATCATGTAAGAGGATTCATTCTATCACCCATCATTTAAAAAGAGTATTCATTAGTGAAGTATGAACATCAGGTATTTGGGTTAGTTCTATTATGGGGGATAATATGTATGTCATCCTTGAATATGTTTCAGGACTACCTCTTGGGTGATAGATTGAGTTTTCCATTGACTTCAATCATGGGACTACCCTGACATATTTTTTGGCATATTGGGTGGCACTTATCGAGCATCTAAAGCTATGGTTATAGTTGGTGGTTCTTCGTGAGAATGATTTAATCCATCCCAGTGTGTCCCCCCTTGGCTGATATAGTCATGTTCGTGAAAACAAAATATTGGAGATTATGGATTTTCATGTATTATCATCAGTTAATCCAATCCATGATAAAGAACAAGTACCCCTTACAAACAATTGAAGACCTATTTGATCAATTGTGAGGTATGATATGGTTCTCCATGACCGTCCTCGGGAATCGTTACCACTAATTATGTGTTCCCTAGGATAATATTCCAAAGATAAAATTTGGATGTCGCTATGGAAACTATGAGATCCAAATGATTCCATTTAGTGAGAGAAATTCCACCACCATGTTTATGGATTTGATGAACTGCGTATTTAATCCATAAATGGACTAGTTTTTTGTTTCCTTTATTGATGAAAGACTCTTATACTCTATATTAGAGGAGGAAAATGAAGATAACTTATGGATGGTCCTTGAGTTACTTCAAGAGAACCAGCATTACCAAAGTATCTTAGAGTACCAGTTCAGGATACATGAGGTTCAATTCCTAGAGTATGTGATATCTAAAAAAGGTTTATCCATGTATAAAATAATTATTGCTTAATTAAATGCATCGGAGACCCCAAATAATGTGTCATAGGGGTAGTGATTCCTTGGTTTGGTGAGGTACTACATGAAATTTTTGGAAGCTTTCTCCAGAATCACAGCCACTTTGACCACCCTAACATGAAATGGGTAGTTTTTTACCTCGTCTGAGCAGTTCCAGAGGGACTTTAAGGATTGAGGTAGTGGATGATGAGTTCTCCAGTGTTGGGACTACTAGAGGAAGGTTTGTAGTTTCAATTGAATTGTGAAACCTCGTGATATGGGCTCGGTTTCATGTTAATGAAGTAGTAGGTAGTTATCTCATATGGGTCGATTCAGTTGATCACCATGAGTATAAATAAAAAACAAGCATCCTCGAACTATAAATGATTCAATTTTCCCTAAGGATGTGGAGACACTATCTTCATGGAGAGTGTTTCATTGTGTACTCAGACCAACAGAGTCTTACATATGTCTTCATGTAGAGAGACATTAACTGGAGGTGGAAATCTGGTTGAAGTTCCAATAGGACTATGACTTCAAGATATTTTATACTCTAGGGTAGGTAAACATTATATAATGTTCCATAAATAGGAATTCCTTGTATCTAATAGTTTAGGAATCTATAGAGTAGTTTCCTTCTATATAACTGACCAAGGTGGAGCAGGAGTGTATATATTTTCTTTAGTTGATGGTATTGACTCCTTCACTCCATGAGAATGTGAGAGAGTGTCAACTAAGAGCCATTGACTATGAGGTATTATTTGATCAGATAACCACAGGTGACACTTGAGATGGCTATTCTTATGGAGGGAATCACGACATCATGTTTGAGAGTAGAATAGTGGGTTGAGGGGGGAATAGTTGTTCTAGTTACATTTTAGTAGGATGTGTGGATTGGGTTATATAATTATCCCATAGTTGTACATCACAGTGTTGTGAAAATATACATATACCGTTGAAGGTTGTTTTGGTGGTCTTGTATGAGATGAAGCATAGCTATGTTCTTCTATTAATGCCTTTCCTATCTGTAGGAAAAGGCTAAGAACCACATTCCCAGTGGATTTTTCTACCCTCAGGATATCTTGGAGTGAATGTGGGATTGAATATCTACAGATTTCATCATATGGGTTCTATGCATAGAGAAGGGTCATGATTCCATTTTGGTGATGGTTTAATAACTTATAATGTCAATTCACTTCCGTTATATCAGAGAGCAGACTTCAGTGAAGATTTTAGGTTGGTTGTAGATACGAGATAATATTCACCTTCATGGCGTACCCTTGTTGATTGTATTCAATTATGATGCATTATTTATCTCATGATATAGGATAGGTCCATAGGAGGAATTCAAGATCTATAAGTGGATGAGTACATTCTTCCACTACATGAATGAGGGGTAGACCATGCATATTATTCAAGTACTAGAGGATATGATGAGGGATTTAAGGTTATGCTTCATCCATAGTTTGATGGATAAATTTCCCTTGGTAGAGTATGTATACAACAATAGATATAATTTTATCATCAATATGGCACATTTGGAGGACCATTATCAGATACCCTACAAATCACACTGGTATTGGATAGAGATTGCGGAGACATCTATAGTGGTCCTAGAGATGGTGCAGTCGACAATGGAGAATGTCCAGGTCATCCCATAGTGGATGAAGTTAACCTAAAGAAAATATAAATCCTATTCATACTATATTTATTGTCCCTTGGAGTTCGATTAGGGTGACTTTTGTTTCTTATGAGTCTCCCCATGAAAAGTAATGTGTAGGTTTGTCTAGGAGGAAAATTATCCTCAATGTTCATTGGTCCATTCAACATTGTGCATTGGGTTGGTGAGGTGTAATATTTCATCTCTTTACACCCATAACTAGAGTGGGTGCACTACATCTTCAACATGTCTTAATTGAGGAGATTCATGCATGAATCCATGCATTCCATTAATTAGGTGGAGACAAACAACGAGGATGGGGACAAATTTGTGGAGCACCCGATGAAGATTGAGGATCAATAGAACAGAACCTGCATGGATGAACCATACCTTTCATTTTCATGCTATGGAAGTACATATTTGGGCAGGAGAGTTTTTGAGAGTGGGTGAGACATGTTATAAATTAGTTTCATGAGTTATTTCATTTTTATTTATTATCAAGGAAGAATTTCTAGATAGAGGAAATGATGTAAAGACAAATTTTTCCTTATATTATGTTGAAATATTTATAAATATATTTCTAGATCTTGGAGGAGAGATGGAATTAAATTATGAGTCACATTGTTCACATAATTAATTATATAAAAATATTAAAAAATATTATAGTGATTCCATGGAACCTCAAATATAATGTGATAAATCTTAAACCATTGATCAGATCATAAATTTGAAATCACGGTTGAATTTATATTGTGATGTTTACCCTTTACTCTACATAACATGAGTTAACATGGGATGTTCAGACCTCTCACCCATTGTTAGTGAATTTAAGTGTATTAAATAATTAATTATATTTTTTATTTTTTTATTTTTTTCCCTAAACTAATATGGTTTTAAAATTATCCCCATAGATGATAATTCCATATTTACGTCAAAATTTCTGTAATCCACTAGTGAGAGCTCCTTCCTCATCCCTTTGGAGAATGACGATGAATCATTTGATCATGGAAAATCAAAAAACACCAGAAATTTTAGCTAATTAATATCATTTTGAGATCATGATATTCATTAGATATCAATCCTAAACATAGGTAGGATTCCTATTTTTGGTTTTTACACATTTAGATTGGATTTTTGAGTGGATCAGTTATTGTTGGTCGATTTGTGGTGCTAGTTCAAACCATTGTATGAGCCTAAGTATTAAAATATTGATTTATCATTTTTATATAATATGAACTTAAAGTTATTGATTAATTTTGCAATAAGTCATGGCATTGATCAATTAACCATGGTTATTGTTCCTTTTATCCCATGTTTCTCTACATTCTTCAGCAGTCAAATCCCCGAGGTCCCGGGTTGACAATGTCGGGCAGCATGAGCTTGTTCGTGCACCCATATTCACTGTTGATAGATGAAACAATATAGTATTTTCATAGAAGGCAGAGATATGAAATATTTATGACTCAAGGATGCCTGATCTATTAGCCTGAGATCATGAAATCCACTAGGGGTGAATGGAGTCAAGTTAAATGATTTCACAAAACCCCTTGAAAAATTATTGTTGATGCAAGTGAATGAGGGCTAGTGAGAATGATATACGGCAAGATACAAACGTTTGGGTATATTCCAAATGATATCAGTTCTGTTTTGAATACAATCAAAGTGGCGGATCAGATCTGGAGTTTCTAGAAAAATCACAACTACACACTGTGTTCAATAAAAAACACAATACGTGTAGCCCCTTTCAGTAGTGGCACTAGGGTTTTGAAATTTCACAAGGATGGAATGGTGTGTACATACCATGAAACTATATGTATGTCCTTTCTATGTGAGTGATCTATGTGATAGATCACATGGAAAGGCCTATAACATTTTCTGAATACACAGACATGAGTTAACCACATATGAAACACTCTATATGGACCAACACATCATATACCAGAGTACATAGACATAGCCAGAGTATACTGCTGCTCAATTTTCATACATTAACATTATATTCATTTTAGAGAATAATTAAAATATTACACATAAAAATTCCCATAATCCATATTAGTATACTTCACATGGAAACAAAAAAACATAAAAATTGGTATATAAGTGAGCTACATTGTCTCCAACTAGGTAATTCATGTCCAAAAACCTTTATAGAACAATAAAAAATAATATGTATCTTTATAAACTGGGGAAAAAAACAAAAAAATGGGTGATCTCAGATGCTCTCTAAAGGTAATAAAGGTATACATGTATGCATAAACATGAGAAAAAGGGTATGTGAATGTGATCCTAGAATTAGTAGATCATACTATTCACATTATAAGATCACAAATGTGATTCATGTATTAAATATTAGATGTTCATAAGACATGAATCATAATTTAATATTGAAAATAACCCATGAAATTATATCATAGGTTTAAGACATCTAACTGTGTCATACATAAACCTGTGATATCATTCCCTTTTAGTTAGGATGCATTACTAGAACAGATAAATAAACTTAATGGGAACCACACCTATTTGGAGAGGCACACCACCATATCCAGTCACAGTTATTTCCTTGTAATGGATGAGGAGTCCCATTTTAACATAGTGGATCAGGTTTTACCATCTTTAATCATCATGGTGACTACACCTACTAGGAAAAACACCCCGCCTTCCCCAACCACAGTCATTTCATTGTAAGTGATCAGGTTTCCACATCTTACCCTAGTGGATCAAGGATAACTATTGAATCATTATCTCAATAGATATAAATATTTAACTAATTATTTATTGAGATATATATTTCTCACCAATCTCATAATAAACATATCCATACATGTGAAAAAACATAATAAAACATTCATCATATCATTACCCATAAAAAGAAATGGGTTTTATAAACAACATATCATAATCCAATGAAATGAAATGGGTGATAATAAATTTTCATATCATAATAACTTATTAAAATTATATTTGTTTTACAATCATTTCATCGAAACATAACCTATGAAAAGAAGCGTGTTTTAATTTCATATAACCAGTGATAGAGAAATGGTTTTCATAAGCATCATTTTATAAAAACATAAACCATTAATGAAATAATATGAATGTAACCATTGGATAATTTCCTATAATATCACGATTAACATCCAATAATTTCATGTTATAATTAAAATGTCTTGGAAGGATATTTTTGACACATTTCATAAGAAAAATATCATTTATTAATTGAAAAATGCACTTTAAAGCATAAACCCTTTTGAAAACCATTTACATAAAAATAAATATGAAAATATATATATAAATATTTGAAATAATTTTGGAATAATTTTCCTTTGAAAACATATAAATAGACAATGAAATTTTTTTTAGAACCATTATCCTTGAAAACATTCAAATGAATCTTAAAAATATTTTGAAAAGCATTTCTTTGAGAATAATTTTATAAAATTAAAAAAAAATTGAAAAACATTAAAAAAAATTATAATCCTTTTTCATTGAAAATATTCACAAAATATAAGAATTGAAAACATTTTTGAAAAAATGGTTCCTGATGTTCATGGAATGTGTCTTAGAGAAGGAAAATTAGGACAAAACTACTTTTATTATTTGGTAACTCTTGAAACATAAACACCATGCAAGATAGATCATGAAATGGATATGTAAATAATTATAAAATTATGTATAAAACAATATAATATATTCATGGTAAGTACAATCACATCCCAAAATATAGGAGTGGTGTATATGGTGTAAATATCATAAAAATAATAGTGAGACAAGAAATCCCCATACCTTGTGTCTTAACTCTCATCATCCTTGTTCAAACCTTCTGTATAATAAATATATATTCATTATATATCTATAATAGAACCATATTCTTATAAGTAATACCATATATGGTTTCATTATGAATTTATATTTCCCTCTTTTAAACAATTCTATGTTAAGACTTCACTTCCGGTAATAGCCACTTTGTTCTTTGCATGTGTCTTCATTTGATATATCATCAGTTCTTGTAATTATTTCATTATTTTTATAATGTAAATAATGATATATATATAACTTGTATGCCTATTTTTATTATAATAATCCTTAAAATATAGATGTAAAAAATTGAATACAACATTCCTAGAGATGGTAGGTCGTACTTATGCATTAACATTGTTTTCACTTAATTGTCCTATTGAAAAGAGGAATGTAAATGAAAAATATCTATACTTACCATTATTATAGTGGAATTATTATAATATATATATATATATTAAGATAAATAATCCAATACTTAATATATTCAATTTATTTTTTGAATAAATCACATCTCTTTGAGGGGGGCTGTAGTCCACACTTCCCTGAATGAAATTACATTATTTAAGAAAAATGGAAAGTATAAATATATGTGTTGTAAAATAATTAGATAAAAATAAATAAATTATATATATATAATATATAAATATACATTCCATCATAATTCCCACCATTATAGGTTGTAATGGAAAGTGAATAATCACTATTTCGTTAGGCGATGGTTCACTATACACATTAAAAGTTTGTTCGTTACAAATTAGATGGAAATGTGTGTAATTATAGGTTGAAAGAATAGTATAAAAACATATCAGTATTTTATGGATACTAGTTTTTCTAAAAAATTATGTAATAAGGATAATTGAAAGATTCTAGAAAGAAAATAATATAAAGGAGCTCGCGGGACAATGCTACCTCTTAATATGGTAACTCCTTTTGGTTTTCACCAAAGGGATTCCTTGGAATGTTTTCCAAAATATGAGACTTCAAAAAGGAAGGTACGTATATTTTTGAGTTTATTGGGAATAAATTGGCTGATACTATGATGTTTGAGATGTGTGAATAATGGGTAGATGTGGTGACTTTTTATACAGACAACATGGGACATACTTGGAATTTTTTAAAATCAAATAGGAGAACCCATTTTTTAACTAAAAATGACACAAGAAACCAAAAAAATAATAATGAAATGTTTATGTCATAAATATGGACATATAATGGGTTTTGGTCATTTTTATATGTCATTTATTCCTTTATGTTTAAGATTTATTTACATGATAAACATAATTTGTTCTTAATAACTATAAAAAATATTAATGGAATTCACTAATATTTTTTATCAAAAACAAAGTAGACCTTATTAGATATTATAAAGTATTAATATTATAAATAGGGATTCCCATTTCAAAATTCCAAACACAAAAGTGGTAGAAATTATTTTCAAATTAATCATGTATACATTATGTTATTGTATGGGTTTAAAGATAAAAAGATCATAACTTCGGTAAGTATATATATCAAATTTCAATGTGAAATTGGTTCTAATGAACTAAATTGGGTTAAGTGATAAAAATATGATCTAATTGAACATTTAAACTAAATTATTATACTATTTATCTTGGTATATAAATTATATGAAAAATCATTTTTGAAATAAAATTCAGAATTTTTCACTATCCATCCTAAAAAGAGGATTCTTAAAAAGAATCCAAAAATTCACCCTAAACTAATTTTCAAATTATAGAAACCAAAATTAATTTTATTTTATAAAATTAGATTTCTAAAATTTTCTAAAAATCAAATAAATAGTTTATCACCAAATGACATGAAAAGAAGTTCATTATACTTTATAATATTTTTAAACATATAAAGACATTAAAAAAATTGTTTCTTCATTATCTATATGTCAAATTAATATAAAAAATTTATAAAAAAAATTGAAAATTATTTATTACTATTCATATTACAATGTTTAAATATTGGTTTATCACTATCTGATTTCAATAATTATAATAATAAATTGATGTTTTTTAAAAACTTGGTGTTTCATGTTACATATGCCAAGTCAATTTTGCATGTGGTGCAATCCAAGTCAGTGTCATGTGAAATTAATTTTTTAGTTTTTCAAATGTAATACATGAATGAAAATTAATTCATTTGGAAAGTTATGTCAATAAAAACTTGGGGTGTTACATTATACCCCCCTTAAAATGAATTCTTCCCTTAAAATTCATCATTCTGGTATAGAAACTGAGGATACTTCTACTTCATATTATCCTCAAGTTACAACATAGCTTATTCTAACTGGTGATTTATCCAAAAAATATTAACTAGATGTGTTGTATTATTTCATAGAGCTTTCACTGTATTATCCATTATTTCAAATGGTTGTTCATCGTAAGAAAGATCCTGCTCTAGTAATATTATCTATGAGTTCAGTACATGTGAAGGGAATGGTATTTATTCCTCAAGAGATATAACTATAACACAAAATGTAATTGAGAGGGATTTGGAGAATGATCCAATAAATATTCAACCATCTTGATGTGATTATGAAATTAAAATGGGTCATTATACCAAGAGATATGATTGACTTGCTTCTGAAAACATATAACCTTCATTGAGGGTGAGATTTATAGAAAAACATTTCTACCAACTAAAAATTCTAGATGTCACGTTTATTTATCAGAATAACATTTCTATCAAATTTTATTTTATTTTATATTCTATTGAATGGTTCTATCCATCTCTTCCATTACATTACATCCTCAGGTCCAAATAACATTATTTTTCCAACATCATCCTAGCACGTTAGAGCTCTACATTTATTTCCATAATGGGATTTATAAGGTCCCATCAAATTTATTTAGTTTAATATGTTTTTGTAAGAAAACTCAACTTGTGGAAGGTGTTGATCCCAACCATCAATGAAATATAAAGAACAAGATCTCAACATATCTTATAGGGATTGTATTTCACATTTAGATAGACCATCTATTTGAGGATGATTAATAGTGCTGAAAATCAAATTTTAATCATGTTCTTGTTGATGAATTTAATTTAACATAGAAGTAAACCTTAGAACCCAATCATAAAAAATGAGAATCCATGAAACCTTACCACTTATTTAATGTCTACTTTAGTATGTTTATATAAAGATAAGTCTTCTATGATAGTGATTAATTGTGCTGACATTGTAAGGAAGTCAAATAGGAACCATATAGAATTAAAACCATTATATGTTTCGGGGTTTCTAATGACCAAATCCATAGTGATTTTCGACCATTTCAATTACAGTATGCTAACGGAATGTATCAACCCGTTATACTTTATTCTTTTAGCCTAACATACTAGTGTACCATGCAATGAGATTAAAACTCTATGATATATCTCATAATATCATCCCACCAGAAGTGTTTTTCAAATCCCTATACATCTTCAAACATATAGAATGAATAGAAAATGAAGAAAAATGAGCTTCAACTAATCGATCCTTATTAAAATTTCGTATGTAAGGAACATATACATTATTCTTAAACCTTATCATTCCTTCCTGCTCAATGTAAAACTCAAGAAAATTTCAATATTTATTTTTTAGCTCTAAACCATATTTCTATACCTCATTAATATTAACATGGATAGAGTGTTGAACATTCATATGATTTTGATAATATTTTTCTCATTACACCAGGATTTCTAGATCCATCCTTTAAAAATTCATAAATATTGGATTTATTGTGATCCTCAACAACGATAATCTTGCACGATAATTTTTCTTAAAATCTTTGGCTACCTTTGTTCACTTTCCTAGGATGGTAATGTATTGAGAAGTCATAATCCATTATCAAATCATACAATCTTCTACGGTGTATGTTCAAATCCTTCTATATGAATATATATATATTTCATACAATTATGATCCGTATATATATATCCAAATTTTCACTGTAAATATTATTCCTCCATGTCATTTATGTAATAATAGTTCTATTTATAACTCTATTTCATGAGTTGGGTAATTTTATTCACGATTATTGAACTTCTAAAAGTAATAATAAATAACCATGTTATTTTTCATGAGAAAACATCATGATCACTTTATAGATGTATATCTAAAGATTACAAACCTTTCACCAGTGAAAGGTAATGTATGAACAGATGCACTAACCAACCTTATCTTTAGTTACCTGATATTTTCATCACATTTATCTATCCTAAGCAAATTTAATCCTTTCCAAGATAACATGGTCATGTGATTTGATAGTTGTGAAAATTATCCATGAAAAATCGATAATATCCATCTAATCCAAGAAATCTATGGATCCTAGTCACTATGGTTTGTCTAGGATAGAATTCAATATATTACATCTTTGATAGATCTACTACTATACAGTCTCTGGAGATTATGTGACCTAAAAATGAAATCATTTGTAGCCAAAATTCAAAATTTGTAAATATTTCATATATTTTCTCCATCCTTATAGTCGTTAGTACAATTATGAAGTGGAGTTTATGATATTCACTTCCCTTTTATTAGAAATGAATATCACCAATAAAGTCTACTAGAAACTGATTGAGGTTATACCTAAAGCCTATATTCGTTAAATACATGAATATAATAGAGGAATTAGTCAGATCATAAGGAATTATTATATATTCATAGTGTTCATACATTGTATAGAAATTCATACGGGTTATATCATACTTATTGACCTTCGATTAATGATATCCAAAATTAATTTCATCCATGGGAAATTATCGAGCATCACACAATTGATAAAACAATACATCAATACGGGGAAGAGGATACTTGTTTTGGGTTGTGATATTGTTCAACTCCAGATAACCAACACAGAGTTTCTTTGATCAATCATTCCTTATCACAGAAAAAATAGGGGCACCGTAAGGTGACACACTTGGATGAATAAATGAGTTATGATGGGTTTCATGGAGTTTCTTCTTCAATTCATACAACTCGATTGGGGCCATTCTATATGGAGTATTTGAAATTGGTGTTGAACTAAGTATGAGTTCTATTGAAAACTCAACTTCCTATTTTGGTGGAAGGATATGAAATGCTTCGGGAAAGATATTCATAAATTCCAAGACAACATACATATCATTGATGTCAATTTTCTCCCCACCCATTTTATATAATCCTCCATTTTTAATGGGAATTAAGATGCATACACATGATGTAATCCCCATTGGAAGATCATAATTACCATCACATTGATGGAAGATTATAGGTGGGTCTGAAATATTAAAAATAAAATCCCTTTCTAGAAATTTGATGTGGGATTAATGTATATAAATCCAATCCATTCATAACATGGCATCAAAATAAACCAAAGGGATGATTACAATATTTGAAAGAAGCACATCCCCACAAACATCAACTGATGCGGAATATTAGACAGGAGATGAAATCATCATACAATTATGGGTTTTCACAAATAATATCACACCTAGTAATTTTTGTGGAATATTAATACCTTTATTAAATTTTTTAGATATGAAAGTGTGGGTAGGTTGAGATAGTATCACTTCTAGTGTGAATATTAAGTTACATTTCACATTATTATCACACCCCTCAAAGAAAAACTTTGATCGCATATGATTTCCCTGTGTCCTTTAGTTTAAGGTGTTTTAGAATTTGATCATCATAATTAGTCGTTGGGTTGGGAAACTGGTTATCATAATTCCCATTCTAATTACACTTTATGAATTGTTGTGTGGGCGGTTCATTCTGTGTATATTTTCCTGTATTTTCACTATTGAACTACTTCTCCCGGTCAATGTGTATATCAATTTCCCAATATCCATGCATTTCTCAATTAAAAAAAATTATTATAACCCATAATAAAATTCCCTCGATGCATATTTATACACTTAGATCATAAAAGAAGGCTCAACTTCATCTCTTCATGGTGTTTAGATATTCCTTCAAACTACATATTACTTTTCTTGTTAAAACCATGAGATTGATATGAAACTCATGTAGGATCAAAATATTGAATGATACTGACTATATTATCTAATGATTTAGATGCACAATATTTAAGAGGGGGTGAATTTTACACTTTAACAAATTTCATTCGAACTATTAAATATGGTAATGTTTAACAAGGTTAAACAAGGTAAATTCAAAAAACCTATAGTTCTATAAACTTTCTTGATTCTAGAAATGTGATTCTGAGAATGTAATTCCAGAAAGGTGGTTCCGGAAATGAAACATAAATTTTTTTTAAAAAGATAAATATTCTACCATTAAGCTTATAGAATCTTACTAAATCAGTGTATACCAGTATTAGAATGTATAAGATAGTTATACTTTAATCAAAAACCAAAATTACAGTGGAAATACTGAAACAAAACAATTAACAAGTAGTAAATATTTAAACCCAAAGAGAAGGGTATCCAATAACCATGGATAAAGGTTTCTTGATTTATACTTTCAAGGAAGTCTATCTTACCCACACTAGGTTAATCCCTCGATACGATGATCAGGGTATATCTTGCTATTCTCATAAGACCTCAAATTCAAGGTAGTTGGAACCATTGTCTTACTCATCATGGAAGTCCTCAAAATTTTTGGTATTCAGCACCTCTGTCTTCTTATCCCCAGAAGCCCTCGAATGTACTCAACAAAATTCAGAGTCGCAAGAAGCAATTCTGAAAAAGAAGTTCATACGCACTAAGAATTAAAGTCTCTCTCTCTAGAAATCACATCAGCAGCATGTAATCTCTTTATTTATCAAATTGTTTCCATGTATTGAGATTGTTAAAATGAGCTCATATTTTCTGGCACAGCTCCAACGGTCGGCACCCGCCTCCAACGATCATATTTTTCCATGAATTTATAAGGGAACTATACACATGTCAATCAAAAAACTGTTATTTAGTAACAAAATTTACAACATCTGTTTATAACTAAAACAAGAGTAAAAAATATGGTTTCATAACCAAAATAAATAATTTGGAATATAAGGAAAAATGAAATTTCAGAGTCTATACAAAAAAAATTCAGTGTCTATAATACAAGGATATTCAGATTTTGTTTTCAAAAGAATTCGGAACCTAAATTCTATAGAATTCGAGAGTATTATTTTCAAGGAAATTTGGAATCTGAATTCATAAGAATTTAGAACCTAAACCTTGATATATCGGAGTATGAATTCAGAATAATTTGGAACTTGAACATTTAATGTTCAGAGTATACATTCATAAGAATTCAGTGTCTGAACATACAATGTTCGGAGTTTGAATTCATAAGAATTTGGTGTCTGAACTTACAAAGTTCAGAGTCTTAATTCATAAGAATTAAGATTCTGAACATAGAAATTTTGGAGTCTGATTTCAGAGAAATAAGAGTCTGGACTCATAATATTTCATTGTTTGGATTCAAAGAACTCAGAGTTTGAACTCGTAAGAGTTGAGATTCTGAAATCAGATAACTCAGAGTCTCAACTCGTAAGAGTTCGGAGTCTGAATTCCGAGAACTCGGAGTCTGAATTTCGTGAATTTGGAGTCTGAACTTAGAAGAGTCTGGAATCGGAATTCATATAATTTGGAACCATAATTTGGATCCTGAAAACATAATGCTCTATAACTAAGTATTATAATATTCTAAGGATTTAGATATGAATTTGAGTTTTATACATAGGCAAAATATGAACAATGTAAAACATGGTAAGGATAAATTTCTTTGGGGAAGGAAAATTTAATTATGAAGGTAAAACTTATGGTAAATGAAATTTTCCTTAATATAAGGTGTTTAGGATTTTCAAAACAAGAAAAAATGGAAATTCCATAAAGAAAACATTATTGACTCAACAATCTACCCATTTTTGGAATGCTCAAACGTCCTTATGAAAAATAATATAATGACTTAGAAAATAAAACATATCTCCCTTAAATCATGTGCAAAGATGAATAAGACTAACTCCACCTTAGGTTTTTGAAACACTAAGGATACTATTCTAGATTTCCAGACTGATACTAAACATTTTATTGCATACAGAAATATTCTTCGATAAGAACTCCCCCTTAGAAGAACACCTCCTTAGGGAAATATCTTCTTTACTTAGTATTCCTTTTTCATTTCTCCACCTTGGTGATTTTCAAAATGAATTAATGGGAATGGAAAAGTAAATATGGTACCAGAAATATTATTATAAGTCAACCAAAAAATATACAAAGTGAAACCAAAAATTTAATTAAGATTGGAAATATTTATACAAGGAAGGGAATATAACAGAAGAACGGAATTGAACAATATTATCCTTCATTTTACTTCAGAATCCACTTCATTACTATGGTCTTCAGCTTATTCAGATCCTTGTGATCTTCCTCTGCTCCTTTGAGAATCTGATCTTGATCATCTATTTTCTTCTCTAAGGCTTTGATTTTATCTTCTTGAGCATTAAGAATATCAGCCTGATCCTTCATGGAATCATCCTTCATGACAAGCTATTCTTCTATCTCAATACAAAGATCTCTTTCCCTCTTCCAGCTTTGATCAGCTAAATTTTACATCCCATTAATATATTTTACTTCTTGTATCATGGAATTTCGTTCTTGAGCCGGCTTTTCTTGGAAATAGTTTTTGAGATCCTTGATCTTCATATCTTCAGTTTCAAATGCCTCTTTGACAATATCTTGGAACTCATCAAGATTTCTCATGTCTTTAATAGTTTTCCTTGACTAATTGGTCCTTTTCTTGAAAGATCTATTGAGTGCTTCATATTTAATAAAACAATTCTTAAAATCAACCTCATGATTGACACACTTATCCAACACCATGGATACTTAATCTAATTTCTGATTGAAGGTGTGTTGAAGCATTTGGAATATCGAAAAAATGCATAGAAATATAGGGATATTTTCAACAAGCTTCTTCAAATATTAAACCATGAAATAATGTATAAGGTATGATGATTCCGAATCAGATACTTTACTTGGTGAGATATCTTTATCTATTTCAACTCCCTTCCTCTTACATGATCCCCCAAATTCTTTCATCTTCACAATGGTTTCACAAGGTGTATCAACAACCAACTGTATTCCTTTATCAAACATCATAATGTCTTCCTAATCCATAGATTTATTTTCACTATCAAATAGTTGAACAATTTTATCTTCATCTATCTCTTCTTTCTTAGCTCCTGCCTCAACATCCTCTAGATGTATGAAATCATGATTAGAACATTCTTATTCAGACAGTTTATTCACTTCTTCTTCCACATTTTCATCTTCACCTTTCACATCATTCCCAGGGGTAGCAATATTTTATGATTCATCTTGGGAGGTTCAGAATGACAACTTATTAAAAGAGCGTTCCATCTCATGAAAGTCCTCTACTTGCGTAATGAGATCTTTTGTATCACCACTACATTCTTCTTCCCCTTATTATTATATTATTATACAACATTTTCATTGAATTTTTCTAGAGTCACACACTTCTTTCTCGAAGTCTCTAGTAAGGGTTCTATCAGGAAAGATTCTGCTACCAGAAGTTTCTCGATAGATCTCTCATCATCGTTCAGAAGTGATTGAACTATTTCAGCCTCAGATAACTTCTTCTTCTGTTTCATTTCTTTTGATTTATTTTCAAGCTCATTAGTAATATTTTATATTAAATATTTTTCTTCAGTAGGATCCAAACCAAAGCTAAGAGCCCCTTAATTCTTTTTCTCCATGTCTTCCCTCCATTTTTCGACTACCTCATCCAGATATGCTTTTTTCTTCTTAGGATATGGTGGTGCGGATTGGGCTTCCATAGCCTATTTGGATTTTTCTTTCTCTTCTACTTCCTTTATTGTTCTCTTCCTTCCTCCCTTTTTAGAGGGTTCAGCAACCTCATGTTTCTTCGATATGGCTTTAATCACTTGTTCAGGTATGTCAAATAATTCACCAAATTGTTTAGAAACACCAATTTTCATCCTCTTCAGAGTATCATCACTTACCAGTATGACTTTGGAATTTCTAGGTTTATAACTACAAGGTATTTTGAAGGACTCTCAACACTGAACAATGAGCATGGAGAGAATGGCTGGATATATAATATTTTGTGCAATTAGATTTCCGTTATTTAAATTCTCAATTGGAATAAGAATATTATTAACCAAGTCAATATTCCTTAGATTCACCATCAAATCTAGTATATACATGTCACCCTACTTCAATGAATCCTGGCCTCCTTTTCTCGCTATGATGAATCCATGAACCCATAATTCAAGAATCCAATAATTTTTTGATTGGTGAACAATCTTTGGAGTCTTAACATATATGAGACCGAGGAAAGACACAAAATTCACCTTATCAAAACTTCCTTTAACTTCATGAAGCTTATGATAAAAAAACAATACATCACCCTCATAAAGAATTCCAATCTAATTGGCTGCCACGGTGTAAGAAAGAGTGAATGTCTTCCCATTGCTCTTGAAAGCGATCTTTTGTTTTCCATCTTCCTTAAATATACTTGTCGAATCATAGAACTCAACAAAATGTTCCGGATACAGCAGATCTTGTGCCTTTGGTTTGGATAAGAAGATATTATCCCATCCATTCTGTTTGATATTCATAGAAATTATATAATCATTCTTAGCAATGAAATTTTGATGAACCAAAATTTGTCTATAAATCTGTCATTCAGAAAACAGCTTGAAAGTTGACCAGTCTTTCTGGGAGGATACATTGATAGACATTCAGAGTTGAGAAAACATTGAAAATCTTGAAACCGACTTATGTAGAGGGGAAAATCTTCAGCACATGAGACCTTTAGTTTAGATTTGGGATTACCATTCGGGGGGTCCTTTATATAGGTGTTTGAAGCGATGGTTTGGCTTCCATACTCAATCCATTGATTGAAAAATATTCTGATTAGATCTGATGTTAGAGATGATAGATGTAAAGAAATCATAGATCCGATATTTTGAGGTTCTTTAATAATCTAAATCGGATTTAAGAAAAGGAGAATATGAAAATTTAAAAACAAATAAAAATACCATCAATTAAATGATGATTACAAAATCCTAAGTAAGGAAGCATACCTTTCAGATTTCCAGGAATATTATTTGTATTGAGAAAAAATCTTCTTGAAGAACATTAGATTCCCAAAATTTGATACTTTTTTTTTTCAAAAACTGACTATGAATATTTAGAAAATCATCATTAGGAAACTTTTTGAAAATATTCATTACGAAAATTTATAAACTCTTCATTTAGAAAATTAATAAAATCATTATTACAAAAATTTAGAAAATCATCATTACAAAATTTTAAAAAATATTCATTATGAAAATTTAAAAAACCATCATTATGAACATTTAGAAAGTCTTCATTACGAAAATTTATAAAATCTTCAATACGAAAATTTATAAAATAATCATCACGAGAATTTAGAAAATCTTCACTGTGAAAACATAGAAAATCTTCAATACGAAAATTTAGAAAATCTTCATTAAAAAAATTTAGAATATCTTCATTATGAGATTTAAGTACAATAATATTCACTATGAAAATTATGTAAAAAAATCTTCATTACAAAAACAAATATTCATTAAAAAAATTTATAATTCAAAAAAAAATTATACTACGAAAAAATTTTAGATTAATTTTTTTTTAAAACTAATTAACAAGGAAAAGTACTCCCCCTATGAAAAGGAGTTTGTTACTGTAAGGATATTGATTTCAACGAGAAGTTAATAAGGATTATTACCTTACGGTTATCATTCTTACCATCTGTTTGATATATTCAAATCTATCGAAGGGTAAAGATTTTGTGAAAATATCAACAAGTTGAACTTGTGTTCTGATAAATGGATGAATGACATATTCTTTTTGTGTGTGATCCCTAAGAATGTTTTGCCTAATATCGATGTGTTTTTCACGAGAGTGATGGGAATTGTTTTTACTAAGGGAAATGGAACTACTATTATCACGCTAAATTTTTGTTTTCGTAAAACTCATGCCATTATCTCTGAGTGTGTATTGCATCCACAACACTTGCACACACGAACATCCAACTGCAACATATTCAGCTTTAGCAGTGGAAAGTGCTACTAGTTATTGTTTATTGCATGACCAATAAACTAAGGAATCTACTAAGAAATGACATGTTATGGATATAATTTTTCCATCCATTCTACATCCACCAAAGTCAGCATCTGAAGGAATCTTTTAAATAAAATCATTTCTAGATGTATAAATGATTCTAAGATCCATGGTTCCATTTAGGTAGTGAAAACATCTTTTCAATTCCTTTAAATGAGATTCCATAGGATTGGATTTTATATCTTGCACATAAGAATACTAAAAACATTAAGTCTGGATGACTAGATGTCAAGTAATGTAAACTTCATATCATACCTCTAAAAGATGTTGGATAAACTAATTTCCCAGCATCATCAAGATAAAGTGAATTTAAGGTACTTATGGGAGTACTTATACTCTTAGTATTGTCAAATCGATACTTTTTAAGAAGATATTTAATATACTAATGTCGGGATATATATATTCCTTATGGTTTTTGAGAAATTTGAAAACCATTGAAAAATGTTAACTCACCCATCATAATCAATTTAAACTCAAATTTCATTATATTATCAAAGGAATCAGATAAATATTACTATGTTGAACCAAAAATAATGTCATCAAAATAAATTTGAACAATAAAAACATTTTTCATATCATTTTTTTAAACATGTTTTGGATCATCATTTCCCTTAACATAATTATTTTGATGTAAATATTCTATAAGCTTATCATAACAAGCTCGAGGGACTTCTTAAGTCCGTAAAAGCTTTGGTAAATTTGAAAACATGATCAGGATGTTTTGAATCTTTAAAACCATGAGTTTGTTCAACAAAAACATCCTCTTGAACATAACCATTAAGGAAATCACATTTAACATCCATTTGAAAAATATTGAAATTAAGGAATGTTGCAAAGGCAAGTAGAATATTAATAGATTCAAGTCTAGCTACTAGAGAATAGGTTTCTTCATAGTCTATTCCTTCTTGTTGATTATAGCCTTTACAATCCAATATAGCATTATTTATTACTATAATTCCATTTTCATCATATTTATTTCTGAAGTCCCATTTTACTCCAACAACAGATGTTTCCATAGGTCTTTCAACCATGGTCAAAAAATTATTCCTTTCATATTCATTTATCTCATCTTGCATAGATTTTATTCAATAATAATCACCTAAAGCTTCATCAGGCCTTTTTGGATCTAATTGGGAATGAAATGCTAGATGTTCTACATAATTCCTTAAGGAACTTCTAGTCCTTATATGCTGATTTACATCACCAATGATACTATCAGTGGGATGATTCTTTAGAAACAACTGATTTGTGTTTTGTAAAATATTTTCATTAACATAAGGTAGGAAATAATATTGGGTAAACGTTTCAAAAATATCTTCTTGAACATTTTCCTTATCATAAGGATCTTCTCTCAAGGGTTGATAATAAGTTTTTGAAAACACATCCGAGGATGTAGGTTGAGGTTGTTTAAAAACAAAGGGATCAGTTTCATCAAATTTTACATGTACTGTTTCTTAAATAGTACAACTATTTTTATTAAAAAACATATAATCCTAAAAAGTTGTGTAATATCCTAAGAAAATATCTCTATCATAGTTTGGTGTGAATTTTTGTAGATTATATTTAGTATTCAGAATTAATACTTTGCAACCAAAGACCTTGAAGTGGTAAATTCTAGGTTTTCTACAATATCATAACTCATAAGGTGTTTTATTACAAAAAGGTCCAATAAAAACATGATTTATAGTTTAACAAGCAATACATACAGCTTTAGCCCAAAATTGTTTAGCTACCGAATATTCACTCAACATGGTTCTTGTTATCTATTGAAAATTCTATATCTTCTTTCAACAAAACACTTTTTTTGAGGTGTTCTGTGTGCTGAGATGTTATGAGTAATTCCATTTATACGTCAAAAAGTATCAAAATCATAATTTTGAAATTCTCCTCCAAGATCACTATGAATAGTTACCAAAGGATGGTTTTTGTCATTTTTAACATGGTCTCTATAACTTTTTTAATAATAAAAAGCATAAGATTTCATTGCTAGAAAAAAGATCCACATAAATCTAGTGTAATCATCCACAAAGAAAAATACATAATACCTGGCACCAATGCTTCCAATTTATGTTTGAACAAAAAGATTCATATACACTGACTATAATTCCTTAGTAGTTGAGACTTCACTGACTAATTTAAAAATAAATTTCTGTGGCTTTCCATATTGATAAGGATCACAAACTTTTAAAGAGTCAAATATAGGCTCTGATAAACTTTAACTAAACTTTTCTTATATAGTTTTCATCAGTTCTTAAGGTTACAGTGTCTTAACCTTCTATTCCACAACCATGAATGATCTTACATTGCACTAAGTCAAGGAATATTTTGGTTCCTAAGGTCTTTTATGTTTAGTGTCCTATGATCATAAATAATAAACTCTTCCTTGGAATTTTCTACTAAGTACTTGTCATTCCTAAAATTGACAAGGTAACCTTCATAAAATAATTGAATTATGTTAATGAGGTTGTTCTTAAGAAACTTAACATATAAAACATTTGAAATAAATGTTTTTACAAGAAGAACGATGTAACCTATATAAATAATATCTCCCTTACCATTATCTCCAAAAGTTACTTTTCCTACATTCGTCTTGATAATCTTTTCAAAGTTGTTTTTGTTACCAGTCAAGTGCTGGGAAAATCCACTATCCATGTAAAATGTATTGTTGTTGGTATTTTCTTTACTTTCTTGAAAGTACGGGAGTTAGACTTTTAGAACCCAAAAATTATTCGATATAGAAATTTTAGATATCAAAATCGTAGATATCAAAATTTTCTTAGAAAAATATGCTTTATGAATACCTAATGTCTCATTTTTGTTTAAGGAACATGTTTTTTCCCAATACCCACCACACTGACTCCAAGTTCAGAAATGATCACTTGGAGGAAAAAAATAATTTTTACTAAAAATCTATTTAGATCTAGTGTAACCAAAACCAGAATTATTCCTTAGAGGTTAAATTTGAGAATACATCTTATCAAAATTTTCCTACCATAAGGTATTGTTTGAAAAAAACTTACTAATGAAAAATATCTTTAACATTAGTCTAATAACTATGTTCTTATCTTCCTAAACATTATCTTTATCACTAGAATTAAGCTTGAAAAAAATTTCTTAGAAATTAATTTTTCTAGATCCTTTGAAAGTTTATCCTTCTTAGAATTTACTTCCTCATTGTTTTCTGAAATACTTTAAAAATCAATGGTTTTCTTATCAAAATATTATTAAGGATTTATATTTCCTTAGTAAGAATATAAATCCTAGAATTTTTCTTATCAATCATTTTTTTACTTTATAATTTTCATTCTCAAAATGATTAGAAAACCTATCATAAGTAGGTAAAGCACCATCTTCATCAGAAGAGGATTATTCATCAGAAGAGTTATAATATTTACTATCAATATTATTTTCATTAAATGATACATTGGTTATGGATTCAACATTGTGTACCTTATCCATTAGAAAATTATTTTCAATAGGTATTCTGGCTATTAAACCAAGATTCTTATGTCTTGAGCATTCGTAATCTGAGGATTCATCTGAAGAGTCACCAACACTGGAACTCTAGGTTTCATTATATTTCAAAACATTATTAGACTTAGATTTTTAATACATCTTTCTATTTCTCACATAATTCTTTTCATTGCTTTCCTTTTTCTGAATCATAGGACAATCAGATCTAATATGTCCATCTCTTTCGCATTTGTAACATGTGACATCTGAGTCTTTCTAATATTTCCATTCATTATTTCTGTATATGTACTAAAGTTCATTCTTCACAACAATCTTGTTCATCCTCTAAGCAATATTATTAATTTCATTCTCATAATGTTCACTTTCACTAGATTCGGATTGTGTAACAACCTTCTTATATTTAGATCTTGTAACTCTCTAAGGAGTCATGGCATTCATATGATTTGAATTTGTTGTAAAAGTAACACTTCTATTCCAATTATTATTCTTAATATTGTCAATATATCTCTTCATTCTGGTCTGATGTTTAAGAATAGTTCCAAAATGTTCATCAGGAGAAATTTTTGTAACCATTATTTTTTTCATCTATAGTCGTCCTCTTGAATTCCCACTCATTGGGAAAGATGTCTATGAACTTGTCCATAAGAGCTTCATCATCGAATCAATTCTCACCCATATATTGTAAACTATTAACAATACTCCAGAATCTCTATTGTACCTTACATATGGGTTCTCTATAACACCCCAAGCTTCAATGGTTTTCTTCTCTTTGAATAATACAGTATCATGTCTTGTACGCAACTTCGAGTTCTAACACACTACAACCAATTAAACTAGCTATTGTGAATAGTAATACACATTTTTTGAAATTTTATAATTTGTATCATTCAATATGGACTTCATTTTAGTATTTGGAATATCCAAATTAACTTAGGGTGAATTTTTGGTCTTTTTCTAAAAACATTCATTTTTTGACGAATAGTGAAAAACACACAGATATAATCTAAAACCGATATTTAAAGAAATAATTATTTATTTTATTTGAATATATTTTATGTCAAAATAGATACATAATACCAATATTAGTTCAATATAATTCATTGGAGTCAGTTTATAATAATTATATATATATATATATAAATTTTATTGAACTTTTAACTGCCTTTTACACACCTCCTTGGTGGATTTGAAAATTTTTACATAAAACTTAATTTTACTGCTTCTGTGAGTTTAATTTCAAAAATCCGAGAGACATGGTTGATATTAGTAAGTAAAATTTGGTTCAATAAGATGAAAATAATTTTGGGTGAATAGTTACTTATTACTCTTATTTACCACGGTTAAAAGTAAACAGGGAAGTCAAGGGTAAAAATGAAATTATTATTACCTAATACATGTCCTAATTCTATTGGATAAGATTAATTCAACCAAAAAAACCTTATGAATAAAATATGATCCATCAGGTCCACTTGGGTTAGATTAGGACATTTATTATTATTTAATTCAATGAAGAGTTAATATTGTTAAATTCAAACATTAATAACTAAACCATTTCTAATATAAGGTTTTACATATGAGAAATTTGACTATAAATATTCATTAGAAACATAAAAATAGTTCCTACATAATGGAATTATATTAATAATTTTTAAAAATTAAATAATTTAATATATTTATGACACAGTGATGGTGAAGTAGTTACGTAATTAATGAATTATTAAAATATACGATATTATAAATATCCAAATAAATGTAATTTGAATCGTTTTTGGAATTAATCTAATTTTAAAGGATAATATGACATGTTAGTGTTGTTTTGATAAATTTTTTTCGAAGTAATAATTCTTTTTTTAATTTAGCAAAAACAAAATACCAAATAGTGGCCAAATTTTCAAAAAGGTCTTTTTAAAATAAATATTATATTATTAATTGATATTCTATTTCTAATAATCTAAGGATCTTATAGAGGCCTTAAATAATATTATATATGTCTTTAATAAACCACTTTAGGTTCCCTTGGATGTTTAGAGTATGTTTATTAACCATATAATATATAAATACCAAGAGGCATGGTAAATGTCAAACTATTTATCTAAGAGTTAAATCTAAATGATAAAGTTAACATATTGACCCAAACCTATCTAAAACCTATTGGTTTAGTGGTTTTTGACCTATCGCCACATTATAATTTAAATAATTAATTTTTTAGTCATTAGAAACCGAAAATTATTTTAATATAAAATATTATTTCTAGCTTTTACTGAGATGCCCCTCACCCCACATATAAATGGGAACTTCCCCTTCTCTCAAATGCACACCTTCGAAGCCTTTTGGGTCATCCAAACCCTTCCCAAAAAACCACTAAACTGTCCTGCCTTAATCCTATAGTCATTCCATTAGTCATAAATCCTACCAATGGAGCCCTTTTGATCAAATCAAAAGGACGAACCCGAAGAGGAGGTAAATATTTCATCACCACTTTCAAGATTCGATCTTCATCCACTTCCTATTTCTTAGTTAATTCCATTATAAAAAAATATTTCTATTATCTTATATATAATATGATGTTGTTATAAATATGGTAAAACCATATTAATTATTCTATCCATCCAATTATATATTATTCTAATATCAAAAGAATGATATTGTCGCATGTGCGTGTGTAAGGATTACCGTCGCCACGAACGTGATGAGAATCATTCCCCAGCGTATCAATTCACAAATAATTTTTATTTATTGATTAAAAAATAATTTTAAAGATTTAATATCATTCTGAATATGAATAAGATACATCATATCCACAAAATTCATTACTTACGTAACAATGCATTTAAAGGAAAACGAATCATTTAACACCCTAAATGATGATAATACTAAGATATTATTAAAAAAGAAATGTTAAAATATCATATATGATATAAAATTAATGTATATGATTCTTTTATAATTTGATAACAATTAATTCATGATTTTACAGGAGGTTGACCTACCCTCGACCAAGGGAAAGTTCAAGGTAAGGGTTAATTTCCCAATCTCCTTATTATCCGAGGTTGTTTTTATGTAATTATCTACTTGGACCTCTTTATCATGCACATCCATATTTCATAGAGATGTATTTCGAAACAATTTTACTATTTACTAGACAATGGTGTAAATTTATTTATACCATTATTTGACCTTTTATGTTTTTGAAGGAATCTTTCCATCATTTTCTAAACAAATTACTATATGACATTTTCGACAAAATTAAGGTAAGAATGTTTTTTTAACTTATACGACGGGTGTGGATATTTTCTGCTGTTATAAAATCGTCGAAGCATCTATTAAAATATTATAAGAATATTTTCGAAATAAATATTTTATTTTATAATTATGTGACATTAAATGGTTTCAAAAAATAGAAAGAGATATTTTTCTCAAATAGTTTTGATTTCATTTATGTCAATATCTTTTGATGGATTTTACACTTGTTTTGAACTTGATTCATTATGATACAAATATTCCATATTTTATTGAATGTTTTTTGAAATGTTTGACTATGGATGTGTTATTTTTATACCATTCATGGTTTATGGTTAATGTATTGTCATTTCGTATGCAAGTTTTAATACGAATGTTTATGTTATGTTTAAACCTTTACATATAAGGAATGCATTGAACATAGTATGTGATCGGTGGAGCCCTCTATAGCTCCTCGATGCATTGGTAGGTCGCATGAGGAAAAGTAGTGTATTGGAACATGGCCTTGAAAAAATCTTGTTTTTAGTCATGGAGAAAGGCCTTAACTATGTGGTTATGATATCTAGAATTATGAATTCAATCATTATAAAAGTGGCTATTGATATTGCATGTGATTATTGAAATATTTGAATATAAATTTGAGTAATTGATTAGAATTATATTCATTTATATTTTCCATATAGTGATTATGTTTATGTTGAAAAGGATTTTCTTTTAGTTTTATATATTGCCATAAATGATTATGCTAATTTATGAATGTTTTCGCTATATGGTTATCCTTACTGAGCATCTGATCTCACCTCTTTAAATGTTTTATTTTTTCCCGGATGCAAAATATTATATTATGACTGACATGCAGGGACAGTCTATAGGATCTTAGTGTTGTCTATGGAGACTATGTTGTTGTATTTTTTCATTTTATAATTTAATGTATACCATATAAATGTATCTAGTACTTCCAAGGCTACTAAACTAATCGATCTTTTGAGACATGTCCGTTTGTGATCATTCCAATGTTATGTAATAATGCACCGACATTGGGTAACTGGGGTCGGGGCATTACAGTTGGTATCATAGAATGTTTACTAAAAACCGAGGAATCTAGATTTAGAAAATCTCTAATTAGAGAACATATCCTTAAGATAGACATTAAGGATTAGTATAGAAGAATATCCCAAAATTTTGGTATTGTAGAAATATTTTGAGTTCTCCAAGAAATACATCCATGTCTGGATACGAGCAGGTAGAGGTGGCTCTGAAACATATGTACCTCAAGGTAAAACCCGAAAACACCACTTTCATCTAGACTCGAACGGGAACTGGCGCATGAAATCGGGTCTTGCTACACTCTTGGTTACGACACTCTGGCGGGATATTCTTAGGAGAATTATCATTTTCTTTAAAAAATATTTTGAAAGGTTTACGAGTATATAATTCTTCAACGAAAACATTTTTTATGATTATGGATTATATCCATAAACTGTTCAGTTTATGTTATGTATTTTACAAGTTTGGAATTATGTATTTTGATTCATAAAATAACCTATTTTATGACATTGTTTAGAAATGGATCCTAGTTGAAGGAATGGAAAATATATCAATGCACTCAATCCATGTATGGATTTCCATCCTACTCAAGATAATTATATTGGAGCTAGTGAAGCAACTCGTGCGGATCAGCTTATCTCCATACTGGGACAACTCACTCAGGCTTGGAATAATAACTTTACCCGTATGGAGCACCCTGATCCACAAAGCAGAGGATCAATGTTAAATCACTTCATGAGGAAACAACCACCGATATTCAAAGGGAGTATAAATCCATTGGTATAGGAAAATTGATTAGTTTCTTAGATAAAATATTCCACGCCTTGGGGAGTAGTGAAATGGAAAAAGTTGTCATGGCGGTTTACCACCTCACTGGAGATGCTGATAAATGGTGGTCATTGATTCAAGACACAAAGGAATATGATGAAGTATAAAAAATGGATTTGAGGGAGTTTAAATAGATTTTCATTGAAAAATAATTTCCTCGTGACCATTGAGTAGATATGGAAAGGCAATTTTTTAGTCTAAGGCCAATGGAGGATGAGAATGTCGCAAAGTATGAAGCTAACCTTACAATGTTATCGACGCATGCTGCAGGTTATATATGTCACCTAAGAAGTAATATTGATAATTTCTTTTATTGGTTAAAACCATTTCACCATCGATAATTAGTCTCACAATCCATCTTGTCATACAAAGTTATTTTCTTATATGCTATCAAGACAGAAAAATAATTCTCTATGTCTTATGACATTAAAGAAAAGAAACAGAATAAGAGATAAGTTTAAAACTCTTGAAATGTTTATATGGAAAAGAAGGGAAATGTTCAATATCCATCCTGTAGTAAATGCAGGAATAAAAACCACGGTACTTGCCTGAAGGGAATGAGAGTCTGTTACAAGTGTGGTAGAAAATTCCATCAAGCTCTTTAATGCACGGGGAAGAAAGATGTTGTCGATGTTGAATGCTAGAATTGTAGAGAAAGAGGGAATTATGTGAATGAATGTCCTATGCATCAAGGGAACTTACCTTAGAAAAGGCCAAGGGATCAAGTCCAAGATTATGCTATCACTACTACTGAGGTTGAAGTTCCAAGAGATGCAGTGGCAGGTAATTTTATGGTTTCCTAAAGTTTATAAAATTCATAATTTAATTATGGATCATCGCAGTGTTTCATATATTCTGAGTTTTCCAAGAAAATTTGATGCTTCCAATTTGATTTAACAATGGATTTGTCAGTCAAAACTATTAAGGGATGTATCATTGCAACAATGTATTGTGAATCAGTCCCCATTTGAGCATATAAATGTTCTTTATCATCTCATATCATCATCATACCAATGATTTAATTTGAAATAATCCTCAATATGGATTATATTTTGAACTATGATGCAAAAATTTATTGTAAGAAGAAGGAGTTTACAATTTTTTATGATGATAAGGAGTACCTTATTATTAGAGTAGAAACATAATCACCTAATTCATATGTATATCCACCCCCAGTAGCTCAACTAAATTCAATTATTGGGGAGTAAGAGAATGAAATAACTGTGGGTGAGGAAAGGAATGTTGAAATAGAGGTTGTACCTATTGTGAAAAAATATGCGGATGTGTTTCTAGAGGATTTACCTGGACATCCTCCAGAATGAGAAATTGAGTTTTCCATTGATTTAATTCTACATTCGAGGCCCATACCAAAGACCCCTTATAGAATGTCCATTGTAGAATTAGTGGAACTAATGAAAAAACAAGAGAATTTGAGTAATAAGGAATTTATTCACCCTATTGATTCTCTATGGGGATCCCTAGTCTTCATTGTTAAGAGGAATGCTGGATCTATGAGGTTGTGCATTGACTACATGGAGATCAATGCTATAACAATAATGAAAAAGTATCTCATACCTTGCATTGATGATTTATTCGACCAAATTCCTGGAGCTCAATAATTTTCAAATATTTACCTTTGATCTAGATATCATCAGTTGTGTGTGAAGAAGGAATACAATCTGAAAACAACATTTCAAACCAGGTACAGGCATTACAAATTTACAGTATTGCCTTTTGGATTGACTAATGCACCCTTTGTATTCATGGATCAAATGAATAGAGTTTTAAAGGAATATCTTGATTGATTTTTAGTGGTATTTACTGATGATATCTTGGTATACTCCAAAATCTATGAAGATCATGAAAATCAATTTCCCATTATCTTGATGATTCTTAGAAGACAGGAATTATATGGGATGTTTAGAAAGAGTGAATTTAATCATCAAGAGATTTATTTTCTTGGCAATATTGTCTCTAAGGATGGAATATATGTTGATCCTTAAAAGACCAAGGCAATCCAAGAATATCCATCACTGATGAGTATAACTGACGTACGTTGTTTTATTTATTTATCAGGTTATTTTCGTCATTTCGTCCAGAATTTTCCAGATTGGCTTACCCATTAACCAAGCTCACACGTAAAGGGGTTAAATTTTCATAAAAAAAGTTTGTGAATAATTTTTTTAAAAAATGATGATAATATTAGTCAATGATCCTATATTGACTCTACCATCAGGGAAAGATGGGTTTTTTATTTATAGTGATGCTTCAATGAATATAATTTGTTGTGTCCTTTTGTAGAATGATTGGGTTATTTACTATGAATCATGACATCTAAATATTCATGTGAGAAACTATCCTACTCGTGATCTTGGGTTAGCATATGTAATCATTACTTTGATGATTTGGAGACATTGTCTTTATGGTGAAAAAGTTTGAGATATATACCGATCAAAATAGTTTGATGTATATTTTCTCACAGAAATAACTGAAGGTGAGGGAAAAGATATGTCTTGAACTACTCAAGGATTATGATTGCATGATACACTACCACATGAGGAAGGAAAATGAGGTGGAAGATGATTTGAGTAGAAAATATCATGGAGTTTTGAACAAGATTAGATTTGAAAAGGATGTTATATATATGGATCTAGTAATGATGGATATGGGAATAACCATAGAAGGTGAAAAATCAATTATTCTTCAAATGGTTCAAACCATATTTACTGGAATGGATAAAGAGTTCACAGAGAAATGATGAAGAGTTTCAAAAGACGATTAAAGAAGTGAATGATGGGGGATTTAGTGACTCTGTGTATGAAGATGGAATTTTGAAATTTCGTAAGAGACATTGTGTTACTGATATACATAATCTAAAAAGGTAATTGTGGGATGATGCTCATAGTTCCAATTTGTCTATACACCTTGGTAGCACTATGATGTATAGAGATTTGAAGGAAATTTTTTTTGTGGGACAACATTAATTGATAGATAGCTGATTTTGTGTCAAGATGTATTGTTTTTACACAAGTGAAAGATGAAAGGAAACAACTAGGAGGAGTCATGAAACCTCTTCTAATACCAGACTGCAAATGGGATAATATTACGATTGGATTTTTCATAGGACATCCAAAGACTCTTAGAAGGAATGATGCAATATGGGTCATTGATGATTGTCTTACCTTGTCAGCACATTTTCATGCTAAAAGAGATTATCTTCCACTTGAACGTTTAGAAAGACTATTTATTAAGGAATTTGTAAGACATCATGGAGTACCACTATCAATTTTTTCTGATCGTGATCCCTGTTTTACATCAAGATTATAGAAACGTATTCAGAAATCCCTGGATAATGAACTTCGTTTGAGCGCTGCCTACCAGACCCAAACTGATGGACAATCAGAACGGACTATTAAAACCTTCAAATACATTTTTAGATCATGTTCACATGACTTTCAAGGTATGTGGGATCAATATTTACCTCTGGTAGAATATTATTATAACAATATCGTCCGTTCAAGTATTCAGATTGCACCTTATAAATAATTATATAGAAAGAGATGTCTCACACAAACCTGTTGGGATGATGTTAGTGAAAGAAAACTCGTAGGTCCAGAACATGTGGAGGAAACGATGGAAAAGGTGAAGGTAATCCAAAACCACATCAAGGTAGGTCAAAGTAGACAGAAGAACTATGCCGATAACTGAAGGAATGATATGGAATTTCTGGTATGAGATCATGTTTTCAGGAAGGTACCTCCATGGAAGGGTGTTATAAGTTTCAGTAAGAAGGGTAAATTGAGTTCCAGGTACATCGGACCTTCTGAAATTTTAGAATTAATTGGGGTTATAGCATACCATTTGGAAATGCCGCCATGTCTCTCCAAAGTTCCCGATGTGTTCCATGTATCACTGTAGAGAAAATACAAGCCTGACCCAACGCATGTACTTACCTATGAAAAATTTGATCTAGAACCCGATCTATCTTATTGCGAAGAGCCTATCAAGGTTCTTGATACAAGAGAAAAAGTGTTAAGATATCAGACAACTCATTTGGTAAATGTTCTATGGAGAAACCATAAGATAGAAGAGGCAACGTGGGAACCCGAGGAACATATGATGACGAACCACTTGAGTCTTTTTATGCAGTAATACTCTAGAAATTTCGAGGATGAAATTATTTGAATGAGGGGAGAATGTAACAACCCAAGATTCCACTGTACGCTTTCCTTTGAATAATAGAGTAGTGTGTGTTGTATGCAACTTCGAGTTCTAAAACAGTAAAACAAATCAAACTAGCCGTTATGAATAGTAATACCCACTTTTTGAAATTTTATAAATTTTATATTCCAAAATGGACTTGTTTATTGTATTCGTAATATAAAATTTATATTTGGGTTAATTTTTGGTATTTTTATGAAAACATTCAAATTTTGATGAACAGTGAAAACAGTGAGTTATAATTTAAAATCGAATTATTATTTAAATAATTATTTATTTTATTTAAAATTACTTTAGGTCGAAATATATAAAGAATACCTATATAAGTTCATGTAATTCATTGGATTCGGTTTATAATAAATTTTTATATATAATAATTTTATTGAAATTTTTACCGTCTTTTATCCACCACCTAGGAGGATTTGAAAATTTACATAAAACATAATTTTACAGATTCTGTGAGTTGAATTTCAAAAATCCAAGAGAAACGGTAGATATCAGTACGTAATATGTGGTTCAATAAGATGAAAATATTTTTTGGTGAATAGTATATTTTTACTTATACTTACCACAATTAAAAGTAAATTGGTTAATTAAGGGTAACAATGATATTATTATTACCCTAACAAATGTCATAATTCTATTTGATAAGTGTAATACGACCAAAAACAACCTTAGGAATAAAATATGGTCCTTTAGGTCCCCTTGGATTAGATTAGGACATTTATTATTATTTAATTCAAAGAAGTGTTAAAATTGTTAAAATCAATGTTCAATAACTAAACCATTTTTAATATAGGGTTATACATAAGATAATTTTGACTATAAATATTTATTATAAACCTAAAAATATTTTTTAAATAATTATATTTTATTTATAATTTTAATAAATTAAATAATATATTTTATTTATGACACAATGATGATAAATTAATTACCTAATCAATGAAATAATAAAATAATTGATATTATAAATATCCAAATAAAGGTAACATTAGATTTTTTATGAATACCTTTAATTTTATAGGTCAATATGACATGTTAGGGTTGGTTAGATTAATTTTTTTCGATGTAATAATTCGGTTATGAATTTAGCAAAAACAAAATACCAAATAGTGTCAAAATTGGCATAAAAGAGTTTTTAAAACAAATATTATATTATTAATTGATATTATTTTCCTAAAAATATAAGGTCTCTCCAAAA
The DNA here is from genome assembly GCA_963277665.1 of Viscum album. NCBI lineage: Eukaryota > Viridiplantae > Streptophyta > Magnoliopsida > Santalales > Viscaceae > Viscum > Viscum album. The sequence goes on from OY728157.1 coordinate 1,206,870,563, forward strand.
GAATTAAATAATATTATTTGTGTCATTAAGGAACCACTTGATGTTTTCTTAGATTTTTTTGTATGTTTATTAGCTATATAATATAAAAATACAATGAGACATGGTAAATGTCAAACTATTTAACTAAAAGTTAAATCAAAGAAAAAAGTTGATATAGTGATCCATGCCTATCTAAAACTTGTTGGATGAGTGGTTTTAGACCTCTATCCACGTTATCCTTTAAATAATTCATTTTCAGCCATTAGAAACCGAAAATTTTTTTATTATAAAACAATATTTCTAGCTTTTCCGAAGGTGCCCATCACCCCTCTTATAAAAATGCACTTCCCCTTCCCTCAAATACACACCTTCAAAGCCTTTTGGCTCAGCCAACCCCTACCCAAATAACCTATCAATTGTCCTCCCTTAATCTCTGAGGCATTACTTTTGTCAGAAATCTATCCTAAGGATCCCTTTTGATCAAATCAAAAGGAAGCACCCGAAGAAGATGTAAATATTTAATCACCTCTTTAAAGTTCCTTTCTTCTTCCACTTCCTCTTTATTTTTTTTTCTTCCATTATAAAATAATTACTCCATTATAATCTATATACTTTGATGTTATTATAAATATGGTACAACCATAATCATTATTCTATCCATCCTTTTAATGACATGTCACCATATGTGCGTACGTACGGCCTACCGTCTCCACGTCATGTTGTAATTATTATTCAATACATTATTATTTGGATAGGTATAATAATGATGTTTAATTGATGTAAATAATTAATATAGCATGATATTGATTATTTATATATGATATACCATACAATTATATATTATTATAATATCAAACGAATGATATTGTCGCTCGTGCGTATGTACTGATTACCGTCTCCATGAACACGATGAGATTCATTCCCCATCGTATCCATTTAAGACTAATTTGCATTTGATGGTTAAAAGTAATGGGTAAAGACTTAATATCATTCTGAATATTAATAAGATATATCCTATCCAAAAAAACATTACTTATGTAACAAATCATATAAACGAAAATGAATCATTGAACACTCGAAATGACGATAATACTATGATATTATTAACAAATAAATGTTAATTTCACAATCTCTTTATTATTTGAGGTTGTTTTTACGTAAGTATCGACTGGGACATATTTATCATCCACATCCATGTTTCTTAAAGATGTATTTCAAAAAAAATTACTAATTAATAGACAATCGGTTAATGTAATTTATACCCTTATTTGACCTTTTTTGTTTTTAAAGGAGTCTTTCCATCACTTTCTAAATGATGTACTTTCGGTCATTTTTGACAAAATTAATGTAAGAATGCTTTTTTCACTTATACGGTGGGTGTGGCTATTTTCCGCCGTTATAACATCATCGAAGAATCCATTAAAAATTTATTAGAATATTTTCGAAATAAATATTTTCCATTATAATTATGTGACTCTAAATGATTTCAAAAAAAGAAAGAGATATTTCTCTCAAATATTTTTGATTTCATCTATATCAACATCATTTGATTAATTTTACACTTGTTTTGAATTAGATTCATTATGAAACCAACCTTACATATTGTATTGAAGGATTTGTGATATTTTTTTCTATGGATGTGTTATTTTTATACCATTCATGGTTTATTGTTAATTTATTGAAATTTCATATACCAGTTTTAATAAGAATGTTTATGTTATGATTAAACTATTTCATATGAGGAATGAATTGGACTTAATATGTGACAGGTGGAGCTATTTATAGCTCCTTAATGCATCTATAGGTCTAATGAGACAAACTAGTGTCTTGGCATAAGGCATTGGGTATGTTGTTATAATGTTTGACATTATGGATTCTATCATTATGAAAGTGTCTATTGATATTGCATTTGATTATTCGACTAGTAGAATATCTATGTGAGTAAGTAAATGGCATTATTTTGATTTATATTTTCCATATTATGATGAATTTAATGTTGCAAAGGCTTTTGTTTTAGTTTTATACACCGCCTTAAATGTTTATTCTTATTTATAAACGTTTCTGTTATATTATTATCCTTACTGAGCATCTGAGCTCACCCATTTCAATGTTTTATTTTTCACAGGATGTGAAATGATATATTATGATTGACCTATATGGATTGTTTATGGGATCTCAGTGTTGTCTATGGAGACTCTATTGTTGTAGTTTTTTATTTTATAATGTAATGTAAATGTTAGGAGTTTATCTAGTACATCCAAGGCTACGGAACTAATCGGTCTTTAGAGACTTAATCATTTGTGATCATGCCAATATTATGTAATAATACACTAACTCTAGATAATGAGGGTCGAGCCGTTACATTCTATATAAGCAATGAAAAAAACCATATTATTCAGCTCTGAGCATGGAACTTCTAGTTTCAATAACATTGAAAGTAGTAAAATGAGTAACTCCAAGCTTCATCCAAATACAATTTTCTTCTTTAAAAGAAGAAATATGGCTATATATATTCTTGGCCATGGAACAAAGAAATGTATTGCGTACATTATAGTTAGGTTGATATTCATGCATTTCTTGGTTGGTGAATGTACTAACTTCCTTGTCAGGGATTTTATATCCTCCAGTAAGCATAAAAAATTTTCGACTTCAGTGTTGACAATAAATGTCTTCATGCGATAACTCCAGTATTCTTAATCATTCCCATCAAAAATAAGTGGTATTGTTGGATTCAGGTTGTCATTGGAACCAACATTGATTCTTGTCAACATAATGAAAATCATTCCACACAAACGTTTTAGTATTATATATAAGTGAACATGGAAAATATTCCTCAGCAATGAAAAATCAGAACATTGAAAAACATGAGAAAGGAAAACATATATGTGAATATATGTATTTCAGAGACCTTCCCTGATACAAATTGTAGGATCAAAATAATGAACGTTGCTGATTATAGAATCTAATGATATAGATGCTCAATATATTATATGAGGTAAATTTTACACATTAAAAAATTACTTTGGAAATATTAAAGATTGTAATGTTTAACAAAGATAAAAACGGTAAATTAACAAAACCTCTTGTTCTACAAACTAGCTTAATTGAGAAAATGTGATTTTGAGAATTTAATTCATGAAAGGAGGTTCTGGAAATAAAAAATAATTTTTTTTACAAAGATAAAGATTCTACCTTAAAGAGTCTAGAATATTAATAAATCAGAGTATACAAGTATATGAAAGAATAAGATAGTTATATTTTCCTTAATAACCAAAATTGTTCCGGAAAACTTGAAACAAAACAAGTAACAAGTAGTAAATCTTTTAACCTAGAGATAATGGTATCTAACAACCTTGGATAAAAGTACCTTGATGTAAACTTTTAAAAAGGTCTCTCTTACCCACACCAGGGTAATCCCTCGATACGAAGATCAAAGTCTATCTTTCTACCCCCACAAGCCCTCAACTTCAAGGTAGTCGGCACCTTCTTCTTCCTCCGCAAGGATGTCCTCGATCATTAAGATAGTCGACACCTCTTTATTCTTATACTTGTAATCCCTCGTATGTACTCAGAAACATTCAGAGTCACACGAAGCAATTCAGAATAAGAAGTTCAGTATGCACTAAGAATTAGAGTCTCTTTATATCGAATTAACTTCAGCAGCATGTAATCACTATGTTTATCAACTTATTTCTATGTATTGAGCTCGTTCAATTGAGATCCTATTTATAGTAAGAGCTCCAACGGCCGGCTCCCTCCTCCAACGATTATATTTTTCAATGAATTTCGGAGGGACCTGTACACATTTCCCTCAAACAATTATTAGTTAGTAATTGAATGCACGACATATTTATGTAACTAAAACATGAGTAACCAAAAATATGGTTTCAGAAAAAAAATCAATTATGTGGAATATAAGGAAAAATACATGTTTTCATCCTAGAAAAAAACTATTCAGTGTTTATAATACAATGATATTCGGATTCTGTTTTCAAAAGAATTCAGAACCTGAATTCTATTAAATTTTGGAATCTGAATTTCAAGGAAATTAGGAATCTAAATTCACAAAAATTCAGAACTTGAACTTAGAATGTTCGGAGACTAAATTCTGAAGAATTTGGAACCGAAACATAGAAAGATTGGAATTTGAATTCATAAGAATTTGGTGTCTGAACTTACAAAGTCCAGAGTCTGAATTCATTAGAATTCAGTGTCTAAACATATAAATTTCGGTGTCTAAATTCATAATAATTCAATGATTGAACATAGAATTTTCAGAGTATGATTTAAGCGAATTTTGAGTATGGACTCATAAGAGTTCGGAGTCTGAATTCATAGAACTCGGTGTCGAACTCGTAAGAGTACGGAGTCTTAATTCAGAGAACTCAGAGACTAAACTTGTAGGAGTTCGGAGTCTGAATTCAAAGAACTTAGAGTCTGAACACTGAAGAGTCCATAATTTTAATTCAGAGAATTCAGAGTCTGAACACAGAAGAGTTCGTAGTCCGAATTCATATAATTTAGAACCATAATTCGGCTCATGTAAACAGAATACTCTATAACTAAGTATTATAATATTATTAGGTTTTAGATATGAAAACGAGTTTTATACATAGAGAAAATATGAACAATGAAAAAAATTGAAGTATAAATTTCCTTGGTGAATGAAAATTTCCTTATGAAGATAAAACATACGGTAAACAAAATTTTCCTTAAGATAAGGTGTATGTGATTTTCAAAACAAGAAGGAATGGAAACTTCATAAGGAATCTTTATTGACTCAAAAACTCCAACCTCTATTTCAACAATGACTACAAAACACACAATTTATTCATAACTACTATAGTATATAATGTTCAATTCCTTTCTGAGACTTGTCTTAAACGCACTAAAAACCTATCTACATTACTTTCTGGTTAGATGATTTTTCCAAAAGTGTACCCCACAAGTCTTGAAAAATTAGCCTCATAGGTACCAACAGATTCATCATACATTTGATTAAATTCACGAAACTCATTTTCAATTTTCATATGAAGAACATGAGAAAAGTACTTATTGAGGAAAAATTTCTTGAACTATACCCAGACCATGTATTCTATTTCATCATGATTGCTCACATTCTTGATTAGATTCATCCAATGGTTGGACACACCTTCTAACAGATAAATTGATAGATTGAATATCTCATGACTAAAAACAAGATAATAGAGAATATTGTTCCAATTGTATTGATCCAGTGTCCTGAAACATGTGGATCAGAAGAACCGCTGAAAAAGGTGGATATTCCCTCATAGATGACTCATGGGAATGTTGTTCCCTCCTTTCCTCGTTTATAAGCTCAGCATGATCAATTTATTAAGAAATTTGTGTGAGCTTATAAAAGAGGTTTTCCATTTGAGATCCCATAGAATTTGTATTTTCAGGATAATAATCATTTCATTTTCCATCACAATCACCATTAACATGGTTCCTTTGGGTTCCATCTATTGACTAAAACCCAAAACATAGAGTAAAATATTATTAACATATTTGGGAACAAAATAACCCTGAACAAACAATTATAGAATGTATAAATTGTGACACCTCATTTAATATAAAACACCTTAAGTTTATCCAAGGTTATCCATAAAGAATTTATATTTAAATAGTTCATGATGGTTCAGGAATATTTTTTACAATTTCCTAAGAATATACACAAGGTGTGTCAAACCAGGCATGCATCGACGCCCATTGTCGTGTACTAGGTTACGTTGTGTCAAGACCGACACACCTTTTCAGAGTTTCTACTACTAGGTACATATATTTTGGAGCCCCATCCCCTTGGGTAATCTAGATAGATATGAATATCAAGGAAACCAATCAATCAATCCTTTACCAAAATTCCAGGACATTTTCTTATTCATATCCTTATCCTTAAACATGTCCTTAGGTCTATCACTAACATTTTTAACAACCTATATTACAATGGTAAACTAAACCTTTTCTCCAATACTAACTGTTATGGCCCTCACTTTTCGGATATTAAATTCACATAACTTTTGTGTAATACTTAACCATTATACAAAAAGACCCCTAAAGACCATATAAGTCTTGTGTTATTAGAAACATGGAAACATAAACATCGGTATAGAAGTGATCTACATTATCTCAAACTAGATTCTTCAAGACTGTAACCCTAGTTGTACACATCAAACATAATGAATATCTTCATAACATGGTCATGGAAACATAAAAACGTGGGATCTTATATCCTCTGTAATGGTAAACAATGGAGACATATAGGAAAAAACATGAGAAAAGGGGTATGAGAACTTGGAGGTTTACAAGACATGAAACACAAGTAAATAAAGAACATAATCCATGAATGCTTATCATAGGAATAAAATATAGAATTGTGGAATACAAAAACATGTGATATCATTCCCTATAAGTTAAGAAACTTGTGAAAAACTTGTATATGAACTTCATGGGAACCAAAACAATTGGGAAAGATACACAGCCATCCCCAGTCACAGAATTTCCTTGTTAGGGATTGAGGTTCCCTATCTTCCAATAGTGGTCCAGGTCTCCCTATCCTTTAACTTTATGTTTAATAAACATACTGGGGGGGAAAGACCACCATCCCCGGACGATGTCCTTTCCTTGTAAGGGATCATGTTTCCCCATCATTACCCAGTGGTTCAAGCCTTTTAACTAGATCATTATTTCATGGGATATAAATCTTTACCAAATTATTTGGAGAGAGATATAGGTCCCACCCATATCATAATAAAATTAATCATACATGTTCATTAACATAACCAAACTTTCATCATATAACGACCCATAATAATATATTAGTTTTATAAACATACTTTCATAATCCCATGAAATGAAATGGGTAAAAAACATTTTGTCACATCATATAATTTGGTAAAGATATTGGTTTCATAATTATTTCATCAAATCATAACTTATAAAATGAAGTGGGTTTCAAAAGAAGATGACATATGGAAGATAAATGTGTGTCATAAGAATCATTTCATAAAAAAAATAAACCATTACCGAAATAATATTAATGTAATATTTGGATAATTTCTTATAATGGTATGAGTAACATCAATAGATTTAATATTTGATGGAAAATAATATGGAAATATATTTTGAAAACATTTCTTGAAGAAAATAACATTAGTATTTGAAAAAGGTTCAATAAAACATAAACACTTTTGATGTTTTTTTATAAATAAACTCAAAAAAAATAGAAAACTATATGGATACCATTTTTCTTTTAAAATATAAAAAGATATCATGAGAACATTTTAAAACCATTTTACTTAAAAACTTATAAAGGAAGCTTGAAACTGTTTTGAACACCATTTCATTGAAAATAATTTAAAAACATTTTATGATCGATTGAAAATCATAAAATTTTTTAAAATAATTATTCCAAAAAATTTATCTTAAAAGATAAATTTTTATACATTTTTTATGACATGGTTTTTGGTGTTTTTGGAATGTGTCTGAATGAAGGAAAATTGAGACCAACCAGCCCTTCTTATTTGGTAACTCTTGAAATGTAATCCCCATGAAAGAGAGATAATAAATGGATATGTAAAATACCATACATTTACTTAAAATATTATAAAATATATTCTTGGGTTGTATAATCACCAAATAAAGTAGATGAAAGGTGAATATGAAATAAATCTCATAGAATGAATAGTGAGACTAGAAATCCCCTTACCTAGTGTCTCGAATCTCATAGTACCTAATAAATAATACTATATAATAAATATATTATTATTATAAAAACATCACAGAGCTATGTTATTATATATTATACAATAATTTTTTCTATTATGTCTTTATATTAACCTTTTTTTAACAATTCTGTGTAATGGTTTGTCTTTAGGTAATGTCTCTTTTGTACTTTATATGTGTTTTGATTCATTATATATTTGGTTCTTATACATAGATCATGATTTATATACTCTAAAACATAGAATAAATATCACTTATATTCATTATATATGTTTTATAATATTATATATATCATATATTCATGAAATGTAATACATCGTACATGGATACGATAGATTGAACTTACTCACAAACATTGTTTCTATTTAATTTTCATATTGAAAAGAATAAAGTAAATGAAATATATATATATATGTTTTTATATTATAATTATTATAGTATAATTATTATCTAATATATGTTATATAAGTTTACTAAACACACCTTTAATACATTCCATGTAGTGAGTGAACGAATACCATCACTTTGAGGGGCGGTAGTCCGCACATCCCCAAACGAAATTATAATATTTACACATAATAGAAAGTATAATGATATATATTATAAAAGTATTATAAAAGATTAAATAAATAATATATAATATATATATCATATATAAATAGATTTTTCATCATAATTACCACCATGATATATCGTAAAGGAAAACAAAAAATCATCATTTTTTGAGATGGTAGTTCATCGTACACATAAACAGTATGTTTTTTCCTAATAGATGGATGTGTGTGAAAGTGTAGGTATAACACTTAGTGAAAAAACTTCTCAGTATTTTGAGGATACTTGTGTAGTTAAATAATAAATTTTTTAGGTGAATTTAAAGAGTGGAGAAAAAAATAGTATGATCGATACTAAGAGAGGGTGTTGTCTCTTAATCGGGTAACTCCTTTTGGAATTCCCCAACGGGCATAATAGGAATGTTTTTTACCCAAAGGGAGGATTCATGGAGGAATGGATGGATTCTATGTAGTGTATTGGAAATATATTGGGAAATAATAATATTTTGTATAGGGGTGAATAATTGGTAGATGTGGGGGCCTTCTATATGGTAGATAGGGGACATACATGGAATTTCTAAAACATGTTATGTATACCCACGTTTTTACACACAAATAAAGTCATATTATAAAACGAAACTGAAAAATGGAATGTGTATTGAATAAATATGTCCATCATGTGGGATTTTGACTTTTGTATTGTTCAATTAGGCCCTTAGGATTAATATTTATTCCCATGTAAATTTGAACATTACCTTAATAACATTAATTATTTTTAACTTCATTCAATATTTATTTTTGTAAAAATCTAATTTTACTTATTATAAATTATTTTAAATGATTATTAAAAATATAGAATAGATTTTTAGAATTTTAAATCACATATGTGTTTGAAATTAATTGAAAATTAATCCCGCATATTGGATGACAATGTTGGTTTTTAATGATAAAAATATAAAAATAATTATATGTTTTTCTATCCAGTTTCAATGTCGTTTTGGTTCCAGTGACCTTAATTTAACCAATTGATAAAAAAATATCTTATGAAACATTTAAAATAAATAATAATATATTTTATTTCTATAAATAAATTAGATGAAAAAGAGGTTTTGAATTAAAAATCAATATTTTCACTTTTCATCCAAAAATGATGCTTCATAGAAAAATATTGAAAATTCAACCTAAGATAATTTTGGAATTATATATTATAAAATAATGTTTATTTTATGAAATTAATTTTCAAAAAGTTTCTTAAATTAATTTTTTTCCCTAGAATGATATGGAAAACAGTTCGTTTATGAAAATAGTATTTTAAAAATTATAAATAAATTACTAAAAAATTAAATTTTTCATTATAAATATATAATATTAAAATAAAAAACTATTAAATAAATATTTTAATAGTATATATTACTACTCATATTAATGTGTTTATGGTCTAGGTTATATCTATATCATTAAAATAATTATAAGAATAAAATGATGTCTCGAAGAAACATAGTATTGTGTGTTACGTATGCGAAGTCAGTGTTGTGTATAGTGCAAGAGAAGTTTTTTTCATTCGGAAGGAATGTGTGATTTAGTGAAATTTAATTCATCAATGAAAATTAAATCATTAAAAATGTTAATAAAAACATGGGGTGTGACATTGTAGACATAGACTTGGTCACAGTTAGTTATGACACATCGTGTATTCCACCAACAAAACATGTTTTACTACGTGGGATGAATCCGTGATCCAAATGGGGATATGTGAATGCTATAATGTGAGAATGTTCCCCTCACAATCTTTGTACCCCTTGATCTATTTTAATGACATTTAAATAGTCTGTATCTGATTCATTTGAATTCAAAATTTTGCTTGTGAGTGAACTATCCAGAGAGTTTTTTCATATTGAATGCAACGATGTCATCAGTAGGTAAATTTTAGATATGTTATGAAATTTTCCATGCATGGATCTTGTCTAGTTCATGGTAGATGAATAATGAAATCATATCAAATCACCATGTGATATTGGGTGTAACCATTTAGGAGGCCTAGGTAGTGGAGTTCCCCGATGGCTTCTACCTGTCTTACCCTCTAGCATGTTTGGATAGTGGAATTGACCGATGATCATTCCTACTTACCATCCCTCAGGTATAGTCAGTGTATTTACTCAATGTTTTGGGAATACCCTCTAGTAGGGATGGGGAGTGGAGTTCCATGACAAACTCTTTTCCTCCTTTACCATATAGTTGTGCTGGGTAGTGGAGTTCCTCGATGGATTCTTTTTAGAATTACCATCAAGTGGGGCTGAGAAGAGGAGTTTCACGATTACTTTCTCCATAATTACCTCTTATAGGGGATGAGTCGTGGATTTCCTATGTTATAAGAAGAGTACGACCCTCTGGTCATACCTGGATATTGGATCCTTACCTAGAATTTGTGGGCCTTTTACTATACGACATAGTGAGGATATGTGGTTTGACCTGGCTTGGGAATCATGAGTAAGAAAGATTCTTTCCCAAAATTGATTCATTTTTGTGACACTACATAAAACCCTTTGGGAGATTTAATTCCACCCAAATCAAATAGTATCAGGATGTGGTGTTTGATTAACTTAGAATTTTTGTGTTCAGGGAAGACACATGTGATGATGGGAATAATTGATGGACTTCTGTTGGAACTGTTGGCTACTCTTCTTCTTGAGATGAGTTATTTGACGTAGATCCCCTTACTATCTAGTTTGGGTTTCTATGACTAATCATATAATTCTTTATTCTGTACCCACTCCATGGGTTTGGTTTCTCTTTTTCAATGAGAAGTGCTGATACGCGGGGTATGCCACATGCTTTCTATATATAACTTCTCATGGTTGGATGAGTCTACTTACATACTATAGGTGGTGATGTCTTGAGGTTTAGTTCATATACTCCCCATTTATTCTCCTTGTGTTTGTATGAGCTTACATTCTCTCTTAGTATTGGATGATCTGTACTCTTTATTTATACCTTCTTCTATCTACTATTTTCACTTCGGTTGTATCTCTACTGCCCCCACCCCCCTCCCCGCACCCTTTTACGGTGTTCCACTAGGTATGTATATACTCACCCCTATATAGGATTCACCCTAACATGTGGTTTATTTTTCATATGATAGATAGTTCGAACCTAACATAAGAGGAGCTTAGAGGAACTGGGTTCTTGGACAATGTATGGTTGTCGATGTTGGGATAACGAAGCTGGGCTCTCTCGGCTATTTATTCTTCACTAGTATTGTCTGGTTGGGACTCTTTTATGGCTAGGTGAGTATTTTTCACCATTACTTATATTTTACACTACCATAATTTTGTACTTTATATAAGTTCATTCATGCTTGATTTACATTATAGTAATGTTTCATCTTTTCCTTCTTTCCATATGAATATTTTCCATTGAGTTGGTTGTGTGTCTACCTATATGTATGTAGGAAAAAGCCTCCTCGTGTTAGTTATGCCTTTAGAATTTATTTCAACCCCATATCCTATAGATGTATGATTTTGGTAGTGTTATCTTTAGTCCAAGGTTAGGTAGGGTTGTGAAAAACCAAATCAATTCATTGATTAATAGTTACTTCAACGGTATGATCATTGTATGAGGATTTCATCTCAAATTCCACTCCATTGTGACATATTTGGTATTATAAACTGATTAAATTTTATGTGGTTTATATACTACCGAATTTAAATGTTATATTATGAACCACATTATATTGATGTTATTTATTATTTCATTTTATTTTATTTCGTTCATGGGGTTTTGAATCAAAAGTAACCAATGAAACAAGGGTTTATTCATCAATCCAATTTTAATCAGGAATATATATTCGTGAATTTCTACTAATGGAAATTGTTTTATAATTTTGAAGTAAAATCCTTTAATTTTATTCTACCCTAGTTATTAATGAAATTTTCCAGTAATAGTAAAATTTTCCTCTCTTAGTTACATAAAATAATTGTTAAAATGTTTTAATTAAAATCCAATGTTACTTCAATTTTCAGTTGAAAATCATTTTTCATGAAAATAAATTTTTATTAAAAATATAAACAATATTTATAATATTATTATCTGATTTTATGAAAGTAATTTTGCCACATTAATGGACACAAACTCAAAAAATTAATAGTGACCATCCTATCATTTTCCAAACAACACAGTTTTTGGATTTTCTTACAAAATTCAGAAAGGAATATTTGTTTAAATGTACTAGACAGAAATGGAAATTTCATATCATCATGAACCCAAATTTATTTTTAAAATACTTTAAAATTTTTCATTTTTTACTTCAATTATAATGATATTATGAACAATGTATAAATTTATAGTATTTTTAAATGGCTTTCAAAGTGAAAAGGGTATTTTCCTCAAAAAACATTAATCGTATTTTTTTACAATTCTATTAATAAATAGCAGAAACTATTTATTTAAAATATACTCCATTGGGAATGTGTTGTAATGGTATAAACCTTATCCTTTCTCTATATGGTTTATGATTAGTTTATCTGAGTAATGTATTGACTTTCACTTTCTTGATTAATTCCTGTACTGATTAACTCTACCATAAAAAAAATAATTTTTTCTAATCATTGGTGATGGAATTTATCTAAAATATTTATATTAACTGTATCATAGAGATTATTATTACCCTAAACCACATACATTTTTTAAATACAATGTTTAATTATTAATTTTATTTTATTAACTAGTGATATATTTGTTAATAATGAATATTTTTTCATAAATTAAATCAATCGTTTAATAAATAAGGAATACATTATAAATTCAGTTATTGTTGGGTCCTAGTTATAGATATCCCCATGTTGCATCTGTATTATTTTGAGATGAATATTTTTTCTTTCCTTATTTAAGTTGGTTTGGTGTATATTGACCCATCAATTTAATTGGCTTGGCACAATGTCTTTTTGATAAAGATATCATGATGTCTATGATCATGATGTCTACTATTAACCATATCCTTCATTGAGAAAATATATATTATTAACCAAGAGATTTATTCTTTGAAATTATCCATGGATTATTTTTTATATCAGGTGATTATTCATGTGGAATTATATAATCATTATTTATTCCAACCATTTTAATGTACATGATCAAGATATCATATAAATGGAATGTGTTTACATTTATTTACCATTCCATGTTATTATACCAAATTGATTCATTGTATATTCAATTATTTATAACAAATATTGGGCATATGAGAAAACCATTATTTTGATTCATTTCACCATAATATGAAGAATTAATCTTTGAATGAGTTCAAGGATATATAATTTTTACGTTCACCATATTGTATTTCCTGCATTGAAACTTGTAGTCTGAATCATGTATGTTTCTATTCTATAAATAATACTAATATATTATATCCTTAAGGATATTATTTCATGTATATTATTCCAAATCTGTAACGTAACCACCATCTTGTGGCTATTGGGGTCAGGGACGTAACCGTTGGTATTATAATAGGTTTACCCGAAACCTTGGGAACTATATTTGGGAAAATATAAATTAGGGAACGTAACCATATTCTATACTTCGGGGATAAGAATCTAATAACATCATATTGTATTGGTAAATAATATATTAAGTGGGTTTTTCTAGAAATACAACCCTTTCAGTATACTACAAGTGGATATAGTTCTAGAATAGTTTACTACAAGAAAATTAGGCTATATCCATAGACCTATATCCATAGTTTACTTAAACAGTGGATATAGGTATTTGTGTTAAAGATATATCAATTAGTTGGATAAATAGGTTGCTATTTGGGTAGTATATAGAAACGAGTTTCTTAAAATGATGGTATAGATACTTTCTTCAGAGCTTATTGCCAATGCTCTATGAAATTATGGCTATAGCCTATACCTATTTCCATGATTTTTGAAAACTATGGCCATAGGTTTCCTGCCAAACTATGGAAAAACATTCATGAGAATATAGAGAGAAGAACTTTTTCCAAGGTTTTCTTTCCAATTACCACTATTTTTAATGATATATAAAATAAAGTAAACATCTATATTCCATATGTATCTTCCAATGTAATGGTAACGTGGCCAGCTACCAACGATTGAGGTTTGTAGATCGAATCCCTCAAGATGCAATTTATTTTCCACTTATATCAACTATTTATAACGTTTATAGTCATGTTGGAAAATCATGTTAGTAATGGCCATTATTTACAAAATGGATGTTATGGTTGTGGTTTCTATGGTGTAAACTGTGTCTTAATGCTCAAAAAAATTGTGGCTATAACTTTTTTATATAGTCACTCTAGTGTGATCCGAAACACATTGGACCTATGTTTATAAATTATATCCATGGTTTTGACACATATATCCATAGTTGGGGACCGTGGATATAACAAATGTTTCAAATTTTGGTTTTTTCTTAAGTGTTATAACTCAGAAAATGGAACATCGGTATTTGACTCAGTCATCAACTGGTGCATTATAAAGGGCCTTACAGACACCTAGTTGTACACTCACATGGGGTACTACTTGGATAATTAATATTTTTATTACATCACATTATAATGGATTTGAATATATAATAACAATTAATGACCTATGTTAAACATCATGTATCATAGAATGAAAATAAGCTGTCATGATTTAGACATCATATATATTTTATCTTGTTTATACACAATGATTACAGTTGCTCTCATTATGTATTTTGGTTTTATTAAATGCCTATAACTTGAAGGAATAATGTTTCATGGGATATAATAGAAATAATGATGATGATGATAAACCAAATTGGATGACGATTGGATTAAAAGTAATTGTAATTATTCTTAATATGTTATCAAAAAATATTATTCACAGCCTATAGAATAACCAAATCTATGACTTACCAAAGGTCATAATTATGGAGTCTGCTAAGATCTTGAGTGGTCGAGACTATGCAGTTATAAAGACTCAATTTTTTTTATGTTAGAAATTTTTAAAGAGACACCTAGAAGAATTTCATAAATAAGCATGACATTTTTTAGGTAAATATGGTCGTATCATAATAAATTTTAGTTGATAGGTGAGGAGTTAATATAGGGAAATAATTTTTATCATAGTAATCAATTTATATTTTTTTGTCTTGAATGAGGGGAACCAAGGAATTATCTGAGTCAATTATCATTTTAAAGTCTAACTCCAAGAATAAGGAGTGAAATAAATTGAAGTATTTATGTATTTGGATTCAAGAAACATGTTATAGATGTTTTTTTACTAATGGTATTTTGGTTATAAGAATTATGAAAATTATAAAGATTGTGTTAATTTTGGAAATATTTTTGTATACATCTAATATTAAAACAATAATGATAGATAATATCATGAGATTATAAGATTAAATATGTTCATATGTTCAATGTCTTAAATAACCCTTTTTAGGTTTTATTTTAGGGGTATTTTATCAATATTAAGGGTATTTTGGGAGACATTATTGAAATAAAACCTATTAGTTTTGTATGTGTTTCAGTGAAAAATATATTAAAGGAAGTATTATATTAATTTTTTTATAAATAAGATTAAATATATTAGTAACCTTTGAGGTTTATATTCTCTTTTATGTTATGGTAATTATGGGTCACTACAGATTGTTAATGTTTTAAAAATTTTGTTAATATTGTTTTACAAAGAGGACATCCTGCATTCTAGGTGACAGCCTAGCACATCCATCAAGATTGTGGGGCTTAAACCATAAACTGAAGGGTGAAAAGGGTGGGATTTCTGACACTAGCCTATATAATGTAATGCTTAGTGTGAAATTGTTTTAACATAAATGATTTGATTGAAATTGACTTTTATAATTGATTAATTATAATTTTGGGTGTTACTCTTGATGTTGTGGAGATTAATGTATTATATTTGATAATTTTTCTCATCATTACGGTTTTTAAATATTTAGAGACTTACAGAAGTAATTTTCACAATTTTATGTATATTATGATCACTTAAAAGTTAATTTTAGTTCTTCATACATCAAAAATTCATAGTTAGTTTTTATTCCTTAGAGCAATAAGTTATGTGTAAATTGATTGAACCATAAATAAATGAGGAAATTGAGATTATTAAAATCTAAAGATATCAAGTACATATAATTCATGGGGTTCCATATTTTTGTAGAAAATTATTCCATCAAATATTTAAAAAGGATCTTTGAAAAAATTTAATATTATTACCAACATATCATATAAACCATTGGTCATTTAACTCATCGCATATTTATGGGTATGCGGTCATTTTATTTCACTTGATCATTCACTTTCTTGTGACTAATGATATTTGTAACTCTTCATAACTATTTATTCATTTATTAAATATATACACTTTCACATCTAAAAAATTTTATTATACTTATAAAACTATTTTTTAATTCCACATGACCTTTGTATTTTTCTTTCAATATTTTAAGAATATGTTTTGTTAACCCTTTTTATAGTGAGGGCTTTCAGAAATGAATTTCTAAATATCTGAACCTTTATTTACAAGTGCATGTTTCAATTAAAAGGATGAAATTTATTTAATGTGGGTAAAAATAAAAACCATATACTTTTAAAATAACAAAAATATATATATAACACATATGACATGAAATAACTATGTTAATTGTCCCACAAAATATTTTTTTTTCATTAAAATGTTATACCATAGTTGTTGATTTTGTAGGTATGAATAGGATTAAAAAAAGTAGGAAATATATATATATATATATATATATATATATATATCTTAATAAATACCATCTTATTGATAAATTTCCTGTAAATACCCACCCACACTTTTTGTAAAGTCATTTTATGCTTCAAAATACTTTTTTCATCAAATAGGGTTTTATTTCTATTTTTTTAGAAATTATATTTAATTTATACTAGTTTTATATATTTTATTTTATAAAAATAATATATTTATTTTTATTAGTGTATCAAATTTATCATTGGGTGATTTTTTTTATTTTTATGAAAATATTGATTTATCATTCTATAATGAGAAATACCTCTTTTTATAAAACTTCCATTTCGGTTCCATGAATTAGGTAATTTAGAATTCCCATTATTATTTTAATTTTATTTAAAAGTAAAAATAGTATTATTCAGTAATATATAAAATAATTAATTTCATATGAATCATCATTATAACATATTTTGGTAAAAGTTTCTTTTTATTATTAAAAATGCAATTTTATAAAAAATATTTTTAAATGCATAATGTTCAACCATTTTAAATAATTAGAATAAATAATGATAAATTAATATGTATGTGAAATTTATATATTATATATCTATGTATTTCAATTTAAATCCATATTATTATGATCACTAGTTATATAATAAATATAGGAATATCTTATCCTTGAAATGCATTTCATGAAAAAAATCAACAAGATTTATATGTTAGTTTTTAAATTTAATTATTCCCCATATATGAATAGAATTTTAAAAAATAGTTTAAATATTTATAATAATAATAATTAATGTTATATTGGATGGAAAAATTAATTTTTAGTCAAAATTATTAGTGATAATACTAAATTTTATTTAACACGATTAAGGTTAATATAGGGTTTTTCTCGTTACACGCAGATATATCAAAATTAATTTTCCAAAAATATAAAATTTTTATTTTATAACATTATTTATATTTTAAAAATAATTGGGTATAAATTATCTACTAATTATAAATTTATTTTATACATAATGTATAAATTAACTCGGTAAAAAAATTGTTTTGGCGACAAATAAAATAGTAAATGTATGTAAATTTTGAGGATAAGATAATAAAATGTTTAATGGACTTTTATTTTGATATTTTTGAGGTTTTAATAAGAAATAACTTTAATATACTATATTATTTATCATGTTTTTATGTTTTTTTGGGTCGGAGTGACTTCTTGTTATTGAATAGTTTTGGGCATTTAGAAATATTCCACTCCTCCCCAATATTAAACGGGAACACACTATCATCACTTAATGAAACCAATAAAGCAATTGGGATTCAACAAAAATATAAAATATCACTCTGGAAAATCCTCATCCATAAGATAAATCATTATTTCATGCCAAAATTTGAATCCTGGTTTCCTTTAGAAGAGTTCTAAAATTCATTTCCCTAAGTGAAGGTAATCAACTTAAAGAAACTCTTTTTAAATTTTTTTCACCATATTCAATAACATGTTTAAAATTAAATTATAATAAAACCTATATATTCCATATAATAAGATATTATTCTGTTAATATCATCATATTCATCCATATCTTCTTCTATCAAGTGTGAAACAACGCCATTGCTTGTGTGTACAACAGACTGCCACCTCACAAACCGATTTAATTTTCATTCAATCACTCACTCAATTGGATAGTCATAATGAGGGAAATAATTAATATATATGATACATTTGACATGATATTAATTATTTAAAATTTAAATATCACCCACTTCCTTAACCTTTCTCCCATTAATGGAATAATATTGTCGCTCTTGCATGCATACGGCCTACGGTCACCACGAAGTGATGTGATTATTTCTCCATTTATAAAATTAAATAATGTTTTTAAAAACATATCAAATGAATAAATATTAGAGTAAACAAAATAATAAAAATATTTATATGATTTATCTATATCCTATGAAAAATATTTGGAATTATCGCAACAAAACTCTCATGAGAAAATGAAGAAGTTAACACCTGGAGAAATGGTAAAAACGAAATATTATTAACAAATTGGTGAATATATGTTATAATAAGATCATATATGAAATTATAAATATTAATATGGTTTATTTATAAATTAATAACTTGTTTAAATCCAATTTTCATGATTTTTAATGATATTCATCTAAATATAAATATGAGATAAGGAACATCATCTCAATTTCCCTTCACTAAAGCATATTTTAGTTTTTAACACTTGATTTCATTTATGAGGTGTATATACTAACCCTTTCAATTAATATGACACAAATTATTCATATTTATGTTTATTTTAATCTTAAGTTGAACTTATTTCATACAAGGTTATTTTGTTTTATAATTACTATGTGGTGTGGAATTTCCTAACTCAATTTATTTTAACTAGGTTATATTATTTTTTCAATGATTTTTATAATATAATATTATTTGTTCAATCAATTTTTAGGATATTTAATTTCTACATTTTTATGTTAATTTAAATTTTATAAAAATAATCAATTCATTTATTAATTCTGACTTCAAAAGTATGATTATTGTAAGGGGATTTCATCTCAATTTCCACTCCACTAGCACATATTTTTTATATACACATTTTCACTTTTTACATGGTATATCTATTTAAAATTTTGATATTTTATAAAATGAATATATTTATATTCATTTCATTTTTTTGAAATTATTTCTTTCATCGGGGTTATGATTAAATAGTAACCAAATCAATAAGGGTTTTTGTTTTAATAATATTTTAATTAGGATTGTTTTTGCTTAAATTTTAGATGAAGGAGATTATTTGATAATTATCTAGTAAACCCCTTTAATTAACTTATTTTCTGATTTTTCAAGAAATATTTAGGTAATATTTCTTTTTTCCTCTATTATTATCTTAAAATTATATAGATAATGTTTTTAAACAAAATAAGAATTCATTTCTCAATTTAGTCGACAAAATCTTTCAAATATATGTCTTTTGAAAATATTTTATCAAATAATTTTTATATTATACTATAATTGATTAAATTCCAATTTATTAGTGGTTCTGATTTTAAAAAATTAATGGAATCACTCTATAACATTCCCAGAAAGTCAAACATTGACTTTTCATACAAAAATAAGAAAGGGGACTTTGTATTTACATACTTGGAATGAATGAAACGTTCCCACTATTATGACCACCAATATATATGAGTACTCTGATAAAATTTCCATGTTTTATTTCAATGAAGCTTTATTCCAAATATTTTTAAAACATCTAGATTTGAAAAACGATTTTTCGAGTGAAAATGGTGTTTTCTTCAAAAGGTTTTAATGATTTTTAGGGTATTTATATTAATAAATAACAAACCCCCTTTATTGTACCCACACTCCACTTGAGATATGATGTAATTATACCATCCATATCCACTATATATATATGGTTTATGAAATTTTTTACAGGGGAAGTATTTGAATTCAATTTCTTTACTAATTTTTTATTAATTAACATTAACTTGAAACATTCGGTATCATGTGATCATTTGTCTCTAAATTTTTTTTAAATATCCACTTTATTTGTATCCTGTATATTATTATTGATTATAAAATATACAATTTTTAGATGTGATGTTATATTATGAAATTTATATAATTAATTAGGGAAATTTTGAACAAATTAGATCCTTTATTGAGTATAGATATTTATTAATAAGGTATATTTTTCATGAATTAAATTGATCATTCGATATGTAATGAATACATTGGAAATGAGATGATGGATGAGTCTTGGTAATATATATCCCTTCAATTGTAATCTCAGGAGGAAAATAATTTTTATAACCTTCTTTAAATGGTATTGGTGTGTACCTCCCCATTAATTAAATTTTCATAGAGCAAGGTCTTGATATTATTGACATCATTATGTCTAGGATCATGATGTATAATATTAATAATATAATTTCATTGTTATTGAATTATATTTATACATGGAATAATTTCAATTATATTATCCATGGAATATCTATTAGATCATGTGTTTATTTATATGTCATCATTTGATCATCATTTATTCCTTCCATATTGTTCTTCATTCCCAAGTTATTGATTTAATCAAATTTGATTTTGGTTATTTATATTTTATATTGATTATCCCTTATTGATTTATAGTATATTCCATTATACATAACCCTAACTAATCATCTGTTCTCACCTATATTTTTTTCCTCTCTCTATGATATAAAGTTGGAATCTTTAAATGAGTTCAAGGATGATGAATTTTTACTTTCCCTATGCTATACTTAATTTTTAAAATATAATGTGAGATTCAAGTATGAATGTATTTTACCAACACTTTTATACTATTTGATCTTTTATGATGTGATTTATTAAATCTTAATCCTAATTTTTAAATTAATCCTTGGCTCTATGATACTAGGTTTAGGGTATTTATAGATAAAAATTAGATTAGACAGTTCATTTATAAGATTTTTAAAAGATAATTTTCAAGATTAAAGAATTTATATTAAATAATGGAGGATAGAAAACCACTAATGTGGGTAGTTTTGAAATGCTAAAAATTAAAAAGTGATTTATATTAATATTTTTCACATTATAATCATGTTTCTGGGAGTTTCTAGTCATGTCTAGGGTTTGATAATTGAAGCTTAATGGGATAGATAGACCAACCAGTAGCTTTGGTCAATAAGTGTACCATCATATAGGTAGTACAGATACACTAGATTTCTACTGATGATAAAATAAATACTACACCTATATGGATGTATAAGTGTGGGTGTCTCTATAATTTATCTATAATTTTACATTTTAATGTTTCCATCTCTATGTTCAACCCTCACTCAAACTATATGACCCATAAATATATCTTTTAGTGAACATAGACCCTACATTATCTTATATATGGTGATCTATGTAAAACCCATAGATTTTATGAATTATTTTCCTTCAAAAAAAATTAATTTTCTCGATAACTTGTGTTACACACAACATAGAGTTTTAACAAACCCCAACATACTAAATATGTTATTATTTAAACATGATTTTTGTGACCTTGAAATTAAACATGGGGGAATGAATAGGAAAAACCACATTTTAATATTTATCTATAAATATTTTATATAAGGGAGTGATATTGATAAACAAATACTTAATTTTTGGTAGTCTTTATATACTTTGACATTTCATTTCTTCAAATGAAATAATTTTTATTATTTTTTATGGAAAAATAATAAATTTAATTTTTCCCACTATTGTAAAATTCATTTGAAAAAATGAACTAGGTTTTTGAAAACAACATGAAATAAATTTTATTTGGGGGATTTTTTTATATATATCTAAATTTAATTTATGGTCAATGAATAGTGAAAATATTGATTTTAATATAGAACTACATTTTTTATTTAAATAATTAAAAAAATAAATCATGTCTTATAATATTTGAAAAGTAACGTTAATTCAACTATATTATTTAAATATAATTTAGGTAATTTTAATCATTTTCATGTTGAATTATTATATAAAAACTTTTTCTCTTTATAAAATGTTTATATTTGGAAAAACATTTTTTTCATCACATTTGGGGGATTAATTTAAAATTAAATTCAGGTTATTCTGTGGTTGTATCAAGAAAAATGGATTCCTTATCTGGAATGTATATAATTTATAATTTATAATAATTTAAACATAAATTTGGGTCAAAATTAATATTAAAAATAGTAAAAATTAAATATCACGGTTACGCTCAAAACTAATTTTTAGGGGTTGAACAAAAATACAAGGATTAAAATAGCCTAAAATTTTCCCAATTTTTCATTTTATCCATATTTAGACCTTATATTTTCTATGGTTCTATAATTATCCATTTTAGAGCATTTTTTCATGTTAAAAACATGGTTATATATTTTCTTTATTAAAACTTTCAAGTGTTTCCTCAGCCCCATTTATAAAAATAAAACCCCCACTCCTCTCCTCTTTAAACAAAATTTATTTTAGTTAATCAAATCACAGCCCAAATCATTTACTGACTTACCTCCCGATGTTCTGGATTTATTTTTTTATTAAGTCCTACTAAAAATATTTATATGAGGTTCTCTGAAACAGAGGTAGAATCATTAACCTTGTGTTTTCATTTTATTTATTCATAGGACTCCTTAAAATATTCTTCAAACTAGATGATATCATAAATTATGTATCTACCATGAATTAATATTTCATTATGTTTATTATATGAAAATTATCAATGTCCTCATCCATCAAATGTAAAATTAAACTGTCGATCATGTGTACAACGAACTACCACATGGAGAACTGAAAAAATTACTTTTCCTTCACCACCTATCACAATTGGATTTAATGATAGATTTTATTTATATACATTAAACTAATAATATTTTTTATTTCTGGAATTATAATTTCATATCTACCTTCTTATAATAAATTATTTTAGAAAATAATAACATCACCTGAGGGCTTGTATTGACTACCACCTCCATGAAACGTTGTGATTATTTTTTTTCATTTTGTTTTTAAATAGATGGTAATAAAGATAAATATAATGAATATATATGATATTTATGATATATAAATTGTAACGACCTGACCCTAGTTACCCAGAGTAGGTTCATTATTACAGAACATTTTCATGATCACAAAACATCAAGTCTCGAAAGATAGATTAGTTTAGTAGCCTTTGAAAAACTAGATACATTCATAAAGTTTACATTACAACATAAAATTAAAACTAAAACAACATAGTCTCCATATTCCACACTCATATCCCTTCATACTATCCCTGCATGTCATTCATAAAATAATTCTTCACATACTGGGAAAAATAAAACAGAGAAAGGTGTGAGCTCGGATGCCTAGTAAGGATAATAATATAGCAGAATCTTTCATAAATAAGAATAAACATTTAAGGAAATGTATAACTAAAAGAATTCATTTAAACTTGAACTACTGCATAATATGTAATAAATAAAATTAAATAATTTCATTTACTTATTCACATGAATATTCTACTAATCAAATATTCACATGAAATATTAATAACCACTTTCATACCGATTGAATGCATAATGCAAGAATGTCATAACCACGTAGCCAAGGCCTCGCGCCAAGACTACAAATAAGATTTTGTCTAGGACTCATGTCAAGACAGTAGTTTTCCTAATTATACCTACCGATTCATCGAGGAGCTATAGCGGGCTCCTCCCGTCACATATTAAGTCGAATTCATTCCTCATATGAACGGGTTTAAACATAACATAAACATTTGTATTAAAACTAGAATACAAAATGTAAATACTTTCTCCATAAAATATGAATGGAATATAAATAACACATATATAGTCAAACATATCAAAAATACATCAATACAATATGGATGATTTTTATCATACTAAATCAACTTCAAATAAACATAAAATTCATCAATGGATGTTGACATAGATGAAATCAAAACTATTTTGTGAAAAATATCTCTTTTTTTTTAATCATTTAAAAGTAAAATAATTATTAAAGAAAACATTTACTTCAAAAATATTCTTATAAGCTTTTAAGGGAAGCTTCGATGATTTTATAACAGCTGAAAATAGCTGCACCTGCCGTATATGTTAAAAAAGACATTCTTACCTTCATTCTGTCGAAAAGGTTAAAAAGGACCTTGTTTGGAAAATGACGGAAAGATACCATTATAAACTTCTTATAAAATGTAAAACAAGGGTATAAATGACTTTAACGCATAATATGTAAAATAGTAAGAATTTTTAAAAATACATTTTAATGAAACACGGATGTCTATGATAAAGAGGTCCTAGTAGATAATTATGTATAAACATCCTCAGATAATGAAGAGATTGTGAAATAAACCCTTACCTTGTACTTTTCCATGAAAGAGTGTAGGTTAACCACCTGTATAATTGTTAAATAATTCTTATTAAATTATACAAGAATCATATACATAAATATGATTATCATATATGATCTATTAATACTTCTTTGTTAATAATATTTTAGTATTGTCGTCATTTCGAGTGTTAAATGATTCATTTACCTTTATACGCTTCGTTACGTAAGCCATGTTCGTTATGGATTGGTTGTATATTATTCATATCCAGAATGATATAATTTCCATAAACATTACTTTTAATCATCAAACGTGAATTAGTCTTGAATGGATATGATGGGGAAATGAATCTCATCGTGTTCGTGGAGACGGTAATCCGTACGAACGCACGAACGCTACTTCCATTTCATTTTTCATTTTAAAAAGAATGAAAACCAAATGATACATAGGTATATTATTATTCCATTATAATATAATATCTTATATGTGTTACTTATGTTCATTAACACCATCCTTTATATGTTCTATGTATGGTATGAATGAGTCATATCACTTTGGGGGGGCGGTAGTCCACACTTCCTCAAATGAAATTATCGTATATATATAAAACATGAAACGAATAATGTTATGCAATAAAATGGAATCAAAGAAGCATATATATAAAATAAATATCATTAATATCATATTTAATTATATTTCCATCATAATGGCCACTATTATAGGTGGTTGGAGATTAGCGAACAATCATCGTTTCGTGAGGCGTTTGGTTTCCATCCACAGAAACATTATGTTATTCACACATAAGTTGGAAGTGTGTCAAAGTGTAGTTTGAATAATTTTCATAACAATAACCTAGTATATTTTGGATACTATTTTTGTTACAAAATAAAATAATAATAAGAGTTTAGGGTTGGAGAAGTAAAATAAAAGAAAATAAGCTAAGAGAAAACATTACCTTTATTTTGGGTAACTCCCTTTGGTTTGAACAAAAAAGGACTCTTGAAGTGCCTTATGCCTAAGGTAAAGATTCTAGGAGGAAGATTGGGATGTAAATAGCATAATTTGGAAAAGGTTGTATGAGACAAGAGGCTTGAGAGGTGTGATTAATTGGATAAAAGTGGTGTCCTTTTATAATGGGGAGGAGGGGCTCTTTAGGAAAAACTTAAAGTATTAATTTATAATAAATTCATATTCAGTTTATAATGGGTCAATAGAGAATGATTCAAAGTATAAGGTGGTAATTC
Source organism: Viscum album (assembly GCA_963277665.1). Classification (NCBI taxonomy): domain Eukaryota; kingdom Viridiplantae; phylum Streptophyta; class Magnoliopsida; order Santalales; family Viscaceae; genus Viscum; species Viscum album. Next base: position 1,206,896,644 of record OY728157.1, read on the forward strand.
ATCCAAATCCTTTCCACACATATATTTTAGACAGGTTTGGGTCATTATATTATCCTTATCCTTTAGTTTTAACTCTTAGATAATTAGATTTACATTTACCATGTCACTTTATATTTTTATATTATATAGTTAATAAACATACTAATACATCCAAGAGACCACCAAGTGGTCCATTAATAATAAAAATATCATGATATAAGTTCTTTGGATAATCCATTGATTTTTAGGAATAGAATATCAATTAATAATATAATTCTTGTTTTAAAAATTCATTTATTTCAATTTTAACAATATTTAATAATTGATTTTCGTTAAAGTCGTAAAAACATTATTAATTTGAAAAAAATTAATTTATGCAATCATAACATGTCATATTAACCAATAAAATTCTTGCATGTCATCAAAACATTCAAATTATATTTATTTTAACCTATATAATACCAATTATATTATTCTTTCATTAATAAGGACAAAACAACATCATTATTATGTCATAAATAAATTTATTTATTAAATGTCTAAAAATTACTAATAAAATACCATTATGTGGGAAATATTTTTATATTTATAATTAAAATTTATATTCTAAAATATAACATATATAACCCAATTTAAAAATTGTTTTTCTAGAAGATATATATGATTATGCCATTTTTTATTTACTTTAACATAATTAATATAAAGTATCCTTGTCACCTCCATGTGGCTCCATGGGGTCCCAAAATCAACCCAAAGATGCCCATGGTCGGACATGTATTATAAAATAATGTTAGGACACATCTTAGGGTTAGTTATTTTTATTATAATATTATTTTTTACCCTTATTTACTGGATTAACCCATTAACCATGGTAAATAAAATATTTACCAAAGTAATTATTCAAAATTTCTGAAAATATACGTTTCCTATTGACACAATTTGGACATCCTGGCTCCAAATATGTAATCATTTTTTACAAATTCAAAACACAGAAGTGGAAGAAATTAATTTAAAATTAATTCCCACTGTCAAAACAAAAAGCGTGTTTTTAAGAAATAATAACTATCAAAAGATTGACACTTGTTTATGTTCGGTTTAATTGTAAAATTATGTCCAATGAACAAAATTTTATTAAATGGTAAAAATTTATTCTAAAATATTTTTAAATCCAATCAAATTAATAATTTATCACTATTAATTATTTTGATAAAAAAAATTTTAAATTAAAATTAACTAATGTTCACTATTCATCAAAATAAAAAAGTTATCCAAAAAGTATCAAAATTTCACCCTTGGCTAATTTCGATAATCCTAATCCAAAAATGGAGTCTATTTTGAAAGATAAAGTTTATAAAATATCAAAAAGTGGGTATTATTATTCATAACGGCGTGTTTGATAGGTTGTGTTGTGTGTTAGAACTCGAAGTTGTGTACAACACACGCTACAGTATTATTCAAAGAGAAGCGTACCGTGGAAGCTTGGGGTGTTACATTCTACCCTCATTAAAATAATTTCGTCCTTGAAATTTCAAGAATATTATTTCATAAAAAGACTTGGGTGGTTCTTCATCATAAGTTTCTCGAGTTCCCACGTTGCCTCTTCCAACTTATGGTTTCTACATAAAACTTTTACCATACAAGTCGTCCGATTTCTCAGCACAGGTTCACTAGTATCAAGAATCCTGATGGGATCTTTGCAATAAGACAGATCATGTTCCAGTTCTAATTCCTCATAGGTGAGTACATGCATTGGGTCAGGCATGAATTTTTTCAATAGTGATATGTGGAACACATCGTGAAATTTGGAGAGATTTGGCGGCATTGCCAAATGGTGTGTTATAGCCCTAATTTGTTCAATAATATCGAAATGTCAGATGTACCTAGACTCAATATACCTTTCGTACCAAAACGTATAACTCTATTCCATAGAGATACCTTCAAGAAAACATGATCTCCTACATGAAATTCCAAATCCATCGTTCGATTATCGACATAGATCTTCTGCCTACTTTGAGCTTCTTTGATGTTGTTTTGGATTACCTTTACCTTTTCCATAGTTTCCTCCACTAGTTATGGGCATACATGTTTTCTCTCACCAATGTCATCCCAACAGGTTGGTGAGCGACATCTCTTTCTGTATAATGCTTCATATGGTGCCATTTGAATACTTGAATGGAATCTATTGTTATAGGAAAATTCCACCAGAGGTAAAGACTGATCTTACATACCCATAAAGTCAAGTGAGCATGATCTAAACATGTATTCTAAGGAATGAATAGTCTATTTTGATTGTCCATCTATTTGGTGATGGTAGGCAGTCCTCAAACGAAGTTCTATATCCTAGCCCTTCTGAAGACTTTTCCAGAATCTTGAAGTAAAATGGGGATCATGGTCAGAAACAATCGATAGAGGTACTCCATGAAGTTTCACAACTTCATTAATATATAGCCTTTCTAGACGTAGAAGTGGTAAATCTTCCCTTATAGCAAGAAAATGTGCTGACATGGTAAGTCGATCAACAAGGACCCATATTTCAACGTTACTTCTAGGTGTCTTTGGTAGTCCCTTGACAATGTCCATAGTGATGTAATCCCATTTACACTCAGGTATGGGAAGAGGTTGCATGACTCCTCCAGGCTGTTGCCTTCCAGCTTTCACTTGTTGAAAAACCATACATCTTGACACAAAATCAGCAATCTCCCTCTTCATGTTGTCCCACAAAAAATATTCCTTCAAATATCTATACATATTGGTGCTCCCAGGGTGTATTCAGAAATTGGAACTATGGGCATCATCCAACAATTCCCTTTTCAGATCAAGTATATCGGGAACACAAAGTCTCTTCCCCAATTTCAAAATTCCATATTCATACAAAAAGTCATTCAATCCCCTATCATTCATAGATTTAATCTTCTTTTGAAATTTCTCATAATCGGTCTGAGAACTCTTTATCCTTTCTAGTAAAGATGGTTTGTCAACCATTTCAAAAAGTATCGATGTTTCAACTTCTATGGTAATTCCCAAATCCATCTTCACTAGATCCATGAAAATATGATCCCTTTCAATTAGCATCGCATTCAAAACATGATGATCTTTTCTGCTCAAAGAATCTGCCACCTTAGATGCCTTCCCCTTTGTGGTAGTGTATCATGCAATCCTAATCCTTGAGTAGTTCAAGCCATCTCCTTTACCTCATGTTGAGTTCTTTCTGTGAGAAAATATACTTCAAACTCTTATTATCAGTATATATCTTACATTTTTCACCATAGAGATAATGTATCCATATTTTCAAAAGAAAATATTACAGAATCAAACTCAAGATCATAAGTAGGATAGTTTTTCCTATGAATTTTCAGTCATCGTGATACATAAGAAATAACTGTATCATCTACATAAGGAAACAACCAAGTAATTTCTTCAATGCATCACTATAAATAAAGAACCCATCATTTCCCGATAGTAGAGTCAATATAGGATCATCAACTAATCTTCTCTTCAGTTCTCAAAAACATTATTCACACTCTTTTGTCAAAAAAAATTTAATCGCATTACGTGTGAGCATCGTTAATGGGATAGCCAACCGGGCAATATTATGGACGAAACATTGATAATAACCTACTAAACCAATAAAACAATGTACCTCGGTTGTACTCGTTGGTGCTGTCCATTATTGAATTGCTCTTGTCTTAGAAGGATCAAAAGAGATTTCATCCTTAGAGACAATATGGCCAAGAAAATAATTCTCCTGAATCCAGAATTCACACTTTCTAAACATCCCATAAAATTCACGTATTCTCAGAGTCTACAATATAATGCACAAATGATTTTAATGATCATTATATATTTTGGTGTATAAAAAGATATCATCAATAAATACCACTATAAATTCATCATGATATTCCATGAAAACTCTATTCATTAGATCCATGATAACAGAGGGTTCATTAGTCAATCCAAAAGGAATTATTGTAAACTCGTAATGCCCGTACCGGGTTTGAAATGTTGTCTTTAGAATGTCTTCCTTCTTCACACACAACAGATGGTATCCAGATCGAAGGTCAATCATTGAAGAGTATTGAGCTCCATGTAGTTTTTCAAATAAATCATCAATGTGAGGTGGGGGATACTGGTTCTTTATTGTTATAGCATTTATCTTCCTATAGTCGTACATAACCTCATAGATCCGTCTTACTTTTTGACAAAAAGAACAGGGGCTCCCCATGGAAAACACTATGGTGAATAAATACCTTATTACTCAATTCATCTAGTTTTTTCTTTAGTTAAACTAATTCCACAGTGGCCATTATATAAAGGGTCTTCGATATTGGCCTTGATCCAAGAATTAAATCAATGGAAAACTTAAATTCTCGTTCTGTAGGATGTCCAGGTAAATCTTCCAGAAACACATCTACATATTCTTTCACAATAGGTACATCCTCTATTTGAACATTACTTTACTCACCCACAATCATTTAATTTTCTTCCTCCCCAATAATTGAATTTAGTTGAGCTACTGTAGGTGGATCTAAATAAGAATAATGTGGTGACGATTCTACTCTAAAGATAAGGTGTTCCTTATCATCATCATCAAAAATCGTAACCACCTTCTTCTTACAATAAATCATCACATCATTGTCTGAAATCAAATCCATACCGAGAATCATATCAAACTCAAGAATAGGTATTAAAATGAGATCAGTGGATAAAAAAAATTTATGTGCTCTAATGGGGACTGATTCACAAAACATTGTTTCAATGATACTTCCCTTAAGAGTTTTAACTAACAACTCCCTTGTTAAATCAAACTGTAAATATCTAATTTTCTTAGAAAAATGGGAAGATATGAAACAATGTGATGATCTATAATCAAATAAAGAATTTTCTAAACTTGAGGAAACAATTAAATTACCCACCACCACGTCTTTCGGAGCTTCTACCTCAACAGTAGTGATAACATAAGCATGGTCTTGATCCCTTGGAATTGTCTGAGGTAAGTTCACTTGACTCTTAGAACATTCATTTGCATAATTTCCCATCTCTCTATAATTATATCATTCCACGTAGACATCAATTCTATTTCCCTTGTAATCATAAGCTTGGTGGCCTTTTTCACCACACATGTAACAGAATCTCATTCCCTTCAAGCAAGTACCAGGGTGTTTCATCACACATTTACTACAGGATGGATAATAAACTTTTTTCTTCTTCTCTTTATTTCCATTTCCATAGTGGTCAGCAGATCTCTTCTTCTCTTGCTTTGCCTTAAAGTTATAAGACATAGCGAATTCCTTTTTCTGTCTTGAAAGCACATGAGACAATATCTTCGTACGACGAGAAATATTATGAGACTAATTCTCGATGGAGAAACGGTATTAACCCCTTAAAGAAGTGATCATTTTTACTTATTGGGTTACGTATATAATCTATTGCATGCCTCTCTAACCTTGTAATGTTAGCCTCATAATTTGTGACATTCTCATCCTCCTTTTGCCTCAAACTCATAAATTTCCTTTCTATATCTGTATGATGGTCACGAGGAGAGTATTTTTCTAAGAAATTCTCTTTAAAGTCCCTCCATTCTATATTTGATACTTTATCATCATCATTCGTGTTTTGTATCAATGACCACCATTGAGCAGCATCTCCAGTGAGGTGGTAAACTACCATGATAAATTCTTCCCTTTCACTACTCCCCAAGGCATTGAATATTTTCTATAAGGAATTTATCCATTTCTCATCTACTAAGGGAATTGTGATTCCATAGAATGTTAATGGTTATTGACTCATGAAGAGATCTAACACTAATCCTCCATGTTGTGGATCAGGGTTCTCCATACGGGTAAGGTTATTTTTTCATAACCTCAGTGAGTTGTCCCAGTATGTTGAGTAGCTGATCAGGAATAGTTGCATCACCTGCTCCACTATAATTATCTTGAGCAGGAGAGAAATCCCTACATGGAGTGAGTGAATTGATACGGTTTCCATTCCTTCCACTAGGAACCATTTCTAAAAAATGGCATAAACTAGATGAGTTTATGAATCAAAATACATAATTTTATACTTGTAAAACACTTAACATAAATTGAACTACTTATGGATATAATCCAAAATCATAAAAAAATGTTTTCTTTGAGGATGTATATACTCATAAAGCCTTCATAATGATTTTTAATGAAAATGAGATTTATCCTAAGCATATCCCCTAGGAGTGTTGTAACCAAGAGTGCAGCAAGGCCCATTTTCGTGCAACAGTTCCCATTCAGGTCTAGCTCAAAGCGGGGTTTTTGGGTTTTACGCCTAGGTAAATCTATGCCAGATCCACCTCTACCTGCTCATATCTAGACAGGGATTTATTTAACATAATACTCACGAAATCACTACAATACCAAAATTCTAGGAAGTTATCCTATACTAATCCTCAAATTCAATCTTACGGCTATGTGCTCTAATCAGAGTTTATCTAAATCTTACTTCCAAGTATTTTACAAAACTTCCTCGGATACAAACTATAACGCACCAACCCCATTTACCAAGAGTTGGTGCATTATTACATAACATTTTCATGATCACAAAAGATCACATCTCTAATGATTTATTAGTTTAGTAGCCTTGGAAACACAAGATACATTCATATAGCTTACATTACAACGTAAAATGAAAAATAAAAAAACATAGTCTCCATAGTCCACACTCATATCCCCTCATAATATCCCTAAAATTCATTCATAAAATACTTCTTCACATCCTGGAAAAAATAAAACATTGAAAGGGGTGATCTCAGATGCCCAGTTAGGATAAAAATATAGCGGAAACATTCATAAATAAGCATAAACATTTAAGTAAATTTATATCTAAATTAAAAGCCTTTTAAACATTAACATTAGTATAATATTGCAAAAATAAAATTAAATAATGCAATTTACTTATTCACATGGATATTCTACTAATCGAATAATCACATTCAATATCAATAACAACTTTCATAATGATGGAATGCATAATGTCGGACTATCATAACCACGTAGCCAAGGCCTCATTCCAAGACTACAATAAGATTTTGTCAAGGACTCATTCCAAGACACTAGTTTGCCTCATGTGACCTACCAATGCATCAAGGATCTATAACGGGCTCCACCCGTCACTTATTATGTCTGATTCATTCCACATATGAATAAGTTTAAACATAACATAAACATTCGTATTAAAACTATCAAATGAAATATCAATACTTTCCCCATAATCCATACAAGGTATAAAAATAAGACATCCATAGTCAAACATATCACAAAACATTCAATACAGTATGGATTTTTTTATCATAATAAATCAACTTCAAATAAACTTAAAATCCATCAAAGGATGTTGAGATAGATGAAATCAAAACTATTTGAAAGAAATATCTCTTTTTTTAAATCATTTAAAATTCACATAATTATAAAAGATAAAATTTACTTTAAAATATTTTTATAAGATTGTAAGGTAAGTTTCAACGATTTTATAATGGCGGAAAATAACCGCACCTGCCGTATAAGTTAAAAAAGACATTCTTACCTTAATTATGTCGAAAAGGTTAAAAAGGTCTTTGTTTGGAAAATGACGGAAGGATTCATTTATAAACATCATATAAAAATTAAATTAAGGGTATAAATGACTTTAACCCATATTCTGTAAAATAGTAAGAATATTTTGAAATATATTTTTATGAAGCATGGATGTCGATGATAAATAGGTCCCAGTAGATAATTACGTATAAACAACCTCGGAAAATGAAGAGATTGTGAAATAAACCCTTACATTGTATTTTTCTTTGATAGAGTGTAGGTTAACATCATGTATAATAGTGAAATCATTGTTATTAAATTATAAGATAATCATATACAAAAATATGGTATCATATATTATCTTTTAATATTTCTTTGTTAAAAATATTTTAGTATTATCGTCATTTCAGGTGTTAACTGATTCTTTTTCTTTTATATGTTTCGTTACGTAAGACATGTTTATTATGAATAGGTTTTATCTTATTCATATCCAAAATAATATCAAGTCCTTAAAAATTACTTTTAATCATCAAATGAGAATTATTCTTGAATGGATATGATGGGGAAATGATTCTCATCGCGTTCATGGAGACGGTAATTCGTACGTACTCAATAACGCTTCTTCCATTTCATTTTTAATTCTAAAAAGAATCAAAATCACATGATACAAAGGTATATTATTATTCCAGTATAATATAATATTTTTTATGTGTTAGTTATGTTTTTTAACACAATCCTTTATATGTTCCATGTATGGTATTACCGAGTTATATCACTTTGAGGGGGAGGTAGTCCACACTTCCTCAAATGAAATTATCGTATATATATAAAACAAGAAATGAATAATGGTATGCTATAAAATGGAATTACCGAAGCTTATATATAAAATAAATATCATAAATATCATATTTAAATATATTTCGATCATTATGGCCATCGTGAGAGGTGGTAGGAGATAATTGAACAATCAACGTTTCGTGAGGCGTTTGGTTTCCATCCACAGAAACATTATGTTTTTCACCCATTAGACGGACGTGTGTGAAAGTTTAGTTCGAATAAATCTCATAAAAATATACTAGTATATTTAGGATACTGTTTTTGTTACAAAAGAAAATAATAAGAAGAGTTTAGGGGTTGTAAAAGTAAAAAAAAGGAAAGAATCTAGGAGAAAACGTTACCTTTAATTTGGGTGACTCCATTTGGTTTGATCAAAAAAAGACTATTGAAGTTCCTTATTCCAAAGGTAAGGATTCTAGGAGGAGGATACGTATGTAGGGAGATTAATTGGGTAGTGTTTGGACGATCCAAGAGGTTTGATAGGAGTGAGTAATTGGTAAGAATTGGTGTCCTTTTATAAAGGGGAGGAGGGGCTCTTTAGGAAAAACATAATGTATTAAATTATAATAAATTCATATTAGTTTTATAATGGATATAAAGTGTATTATTCAAAGTCTATGGTGGGTATGGGTCGAAATCCTTTCAACCAATATATTTTAGACAGGTTTGGGTCATTATATTAACCTTATCTTTTAGTATTAAATCTTAATTAATTAGATTGACATTTACCATGTCACTTTGTATTTTTATATTATATAGTTAATAAAATTATAATATACAACAAAGAGGCACACAAGTGGTACATTAATGATACACATATCATGATATAAGTCCTTTGGAAGATACTTAAATTTTTTTGCAATAGAATATCAATTTATAATATAATACTTGTTTTAAAAACTCATTTTTGTCAATTTTGACAATATTTAATAATTGATTTTTGTTAAAGTTTTACCAAATTTATTAGTTAGAACCAAATTAATTTAAGAAATCCTAAAAAGTCATATTAACCACTAAAATTCGTGTATGGCATCAAAACTTTCAAATTTTTATTTATTTTAACCTTTATAATACCAATTATTTTATTCTTTCATTAATAAGGAAAATATTGCATCATTATTGTGTCATAAATAAATTTAATTATTAAATGTCTAAAAATTATATATAAAATATCATTATGTAGGAAATATTTTTTAAATTTTAATTAATAATTATAGTCTTAAATATAACGTATATAACCCTATGTAAAAATTGTTTTTCTAAAACATATATTCTTTTTTCATTATTGTATTTACTTTTACTTAATTAATATAGAGTATCCTTATCATCTACCAGTGGCTCCATGGGGTCCCAAAATAGACCCAAAGATGCCCATGGTCGTACATGTATCAACCAATAAGTTTAGGGCACTTTTTAAAATAACTTATTATTATAATAATATTATTTTTTACTCTTATTTACCGGATTTTCCCTTTAACCATGGTAAATAAAATATTTACCGAAATAATTATTCAAAATGTAAAAAAATAAAAGTTACCTATTTACACAATTTTGAAATCCAGATTCCAAATATGGAATCCATTTCTATAAATTCAAAACACAGAAGTGAAAAAAATTAATTTAAATTTATTTCCCACTGTCAAAACAAAAAGCCTGTTTTGAAGAAATAATAACTATCAAAAGATTGACACTTTTTTATGTTTGGTATAATTGTGAAATAATTTCCAATTACCAAAATTGTATTAAATGGTAAAAATATATTCTAAATATAATTTTAAACTTCTTATATTCATAATTTATCACTATTAATTATATTGATTAAAAAGGATGTTTTTAATTAAAATTTAGTAATTTTCACTATTCATAAAAATATAAAAGATATCCAAAAAGTACCAAAATATCACTCTAGGATAATCTCGATATTCAGAATCCAAAAATGTAATCGATTTAGAAATTTAAAATTTAAAAAAATTGGTATTACTATTCATAACAGCTAGATTGATTGGTTGTGGTGTGTGTTAGAACTCAATGTTGCGTACAACACATGCTACTGTATTATTCGAAGAGAAGCATACCGTAGAATCTTGGGGTGTTATATTAATTAATCTGTATTTTTTATATGTTATTTTAAATTTTTTCTATCTTCTAAAAAATTTAAATAGTGTTAATGCATACGTACAATCTACCATCTCCAAGAACAGTGTAATTCATTATCACATATCTAACTTTAATGAATTAGATTAGATATGTATATAATGAATAAATATGATATTTATATCATAATTAAAAAAATTTATATTATGAAACCATAATAAAAGATCGTGTTCCAAAACTACTGAACTAAAACATATATGAAAAATGAAGCATTTTGCACCCAGAAAAGTGATGTTAACAAAGAATTGTTGTTAAAATATTGCTAAAAGGATTTAATTATATCATATATGGTATTAATTTTATGATTATGGTTTTTTAATATATTTATAACAAACATTCAGTTATTATATTGGAGTTTCAAATTTATACGGACAAACTCAAGACCATTGGAAAGGGATTGTCATCCCAAATTGTCGTCATTGAGAAATATGTCTTGTAAAGAACATATATTTTATTAAGGTGTAATTACATCAATATGACATGTAATGTCATGAATTTTAATTTCTAAATTATATTTAAAAGAATTATTTAATGTTATTATTTCATGGGGATTATTATAAATTAGTTACCAAAGTGGAAAGGAATCTTTATATCACTTTTACTTATAGGAGACATGTCCCATATTCACCTTTTTTTCTTTTTTTGTGGTGTATATACTACACATGAATGTATTATAGGATTGTTCTCATTAAAATCTTGGGATATAAATATATATTTAATTTTTTTTCATGGATTTTACAATTCACAATTTACTAAAATGTTGAGGGTTTTATGTTATAATCTCTTTGTTTATCAAGATTTAATATAATTATGCAAAGGATTAAGAAATATTATAATATATATCTCAATAAACTCATCAATTTAATTATTCCTCTGGTTATTTCTTAATAAATCAAGTTTTCCTTTACTTTTACTCGCATTATATAGAAAATATTCCTAAAGATCTTTTTTATGAAACATGACATTGATTCCCTCTTCAGTCAAAAATATTTTCTATTCTATGACTATGTTTTCAAAAAAAAGATTTAGGAATTTTATTAATATTCTAATAATATTTTTTAATTTCATTTTTATCCATGTCTTAAATTTAAAAAAATAGCCTTAAAAGAATATTATTATCATTTTCCAAATGTGGTACATTATTATCATTTTAATGAAAATGAGAAAAAAATGTTTTTTTTAACATGTACAAAATGAATGGTATTTCACAACATTAAGGATGATCACCGATTTAAACTATAATTTAAAATTTTTCAAGGTTTTTACAAAGGTATTTTATTTATTATTTGTGGATTTTTTATATTTTAATGATGTTATTTCAAAATGGCGTGTATACATTCCTCCATAATTTTTTAACAATATTTTAAATTTATTTCTATTCATCGATGACAAAACACCATGGAGCTACATAGGATCCATATGAATATGGTCGAATTATAACATAACTCTTCTTTGTCTTGATGGATTATTATTGTGATCAAAACATTTGTATGAAACCCATTTCTTTTCCATGGGTTATTAGATTATGATGTATTTGTTAAATCTATTTATTTTTCATGTTTTATGATATATGATGTTTTATTTATGAAATTGTTGAACACATATGAATTAATTATGATTATGTGACTGATGGGACAATAAATAGATATCCCTCCATGAAATTTGATATTGATGGATGACTCATGATTAAATCTGTAATATATAAACCTAATTTCAAGGTCAAGATTTTATATGAGGACCTATTTTCATGTCCATAATATTAATCGAGACCCTTTTTTCATATCCACAATATTATGTTTGGAAATGGTTTTCAAATCCATGGGTTTATGTGTGTACTTGGATTTCATGTTCATAATATTAGTTGGGAACCTGGTTTTCATATGCATTAGTTTACATGAGGGCCTGATCTCATGTCCTTAATATAATCATTGATCCAATTTCAATTTATTCATGATCACAATGTTAAAAACATATCTTATGACATAATTTTATGACTTTTGAAAATTTTATTCTCTCATGGATCATGTTCTTTGATTCCTCTATGATTCATGTCTTATGAACATCCATGATATATTATGTGATTCCAAATAATGATCATCGATATATAGGGTATGATTTTAAAATGTTATTCCCATGTTCACATACCTTAATTCCTATGTAATTCTTATGTGATTATTGATATCCCTTTTTTTACCCGTACATAGCATATAAGATCACAATTTCTTATGTTTTCATTCCCCATGTTTTTAAGAAATTTATTATTTATTATATGTCTAAAAAAGGTGATAGTTTTTATGAACGTAGTGAGAGATGATGTGGTTCACATATAAGATAGTTGTTTCTGTGTCCATGTTTCCAAATATACTAGACCTATATGATTATTGGATAAATTATTATGTTGGGTAATTAATATTAATCTAATAAGAGGTATTATTGATTTATGGAAAGTATGGTCCATAATAGATGATATCATAGGAAGGTTTAGATAAAATTTAAAAACTTCTATGAGGAAAAATCAGTGATATCCCAAGGGATAAGTCAATATATAAGAAAATATCCTATAATTTTGGTGAAGGATAGGGAATGTTTTCTTCAGGAAATTAAATCCTTGTATGGATACAACAAGTGGATTTGGAACAAACATAGCCCTACCTAGGGGTAACAACTGTGAAAATGGTGAATTAGGTTTTTAATTTATCATATCCCAGTGCACAAAAATAATTCTTATTGTACACCTATTTTGACACTCTTGGAGGACATGTTTTGGGAATTCACAATCTCTTTACGAATCATCATAATGGATTTGAATAGATGATGACCATGAAGGACCTAGTTTCAACCTATGGTTCGATAGATTTGAAATAATGTTTCATGTTTTAGACTTACAATTAATGTTTATTACGATTAATCACTATGATTAGCGATTAATGATTATTATACTAACCATCATGGTTTTAGAAGGAGATTGAAGATATAAAAATGATGTTGGGGAAGTGATAGGTATACCTAGATATTTCTGTATCATATTTGAGATTTGTTGATTAAATTACAATATAACATGAGAAGTTTATGGAAACATTAATTCTTGTCCACAACGATTAAATATTGATTAAATTGTTAAAACACCTAATGTAATGATAATCACATACACAGTCTAGTACACATATTGAGTTGACGATTATGGGAATGTGATTCTTATAAATCTTATTATCCTCTATTTGGATGAATTTTATTCCATAATTGGAATGGATTTCCTTTACCTATAAAAATACCACATCAAATTCCAAGGGAAGATATTCACATTAGATTTTCTAAACCAATATATAATCATCTATTAGTGAAATGATAAATATGAACATCCAAACCAAATTGAATCCATTTTATGGGTCTTAATTCCTATAAAAAAAAGAACTGTTTAACATAGATGGTTGGAAATAAACAAAAAAAATTGATGGTAAAAAAATTATAAAAGTGTTTACTGATATCTTACAAGAAGAGATTCCTAATCATACACAAAGTGTTGTAGTTTATTTCTAAATAGAACTCATATGTGGTGCCACCCCAATTTCAAAATTATATATATAATGGACCAGATTGTGTTGAAAGAGTAGAAGAAAAAACCTAATGAGAATCTTTAAAAGAGATTTATTCACCCAAGGGTGTCACTCTGTGGTGCACCATCTCTTTTTGTTAAGAATAAATATGGATTTCTGTAACTCTATAGGGATTATCATGAACAGAACAAGATCACAATAAAGAACTAATTTTCTCTACCCTATACTGATGACTTGTTTGATTAACATCACATAACACTATACTTGTCCAATATTGATCATCATTCTGGATATTATTAATTATGGTTTTAGAATAACGATATATCCAAGATAGAAGTTTTAACAAGTTATGGACACTGAATATATATGAATTCCATTCGATCTTAATAATTAACCCATTATCTGCCTGGATTTAAGGAATAATGTCTTTGTGGATTAACATGCTCATTTTTGGAAGTCTTTATAGAATATATTAATATTTAAAAAAGTGAAAGGAGGAGTATGAATATCACTTAAGAATTGTGTTGAAGGCCCTGAGGAAAAATAATTTGAATACATAATTTCCCAAGGGTAAATTATAACTAAATTATTTTCATTTTTGAAAAATATAACCTCAATGAGAGGTATATTTTTGGGGCCATTAAAGCGTAAAGTTATTGAATATTGGGCCAAAAACCCAATTTGACTGAGATCCAATTTTTTTGGGGTTTGTATAGATATTATAAATTGATTTTGGATAATTTATCATGAAAATATAATCCAAAACCCAAATTAACTCATAAGGTAACCAACTTCCTATTAATAGATAAATGTGAGGAAAAATTGAATGAACTAAAGAGAAGATTAATACATTCAATTATGGTTACATTACACTATAGTGGGGAAGAGTTTATAATATATATCGATGCATAAAAAAAGTTATTTGGACATGTTCTTATGTAGAATGACGTGGTGATAGAATATGCCTCATTAAAATTTAATGTTCATGAGAAAAACTACACAATTCATGATTTGGTGTTAGCTGCGTTAATTTATTCATTAATGATATAGAGACATTATCTTTATATAGAATGGTGTGGAAAATACACTAATCATATAAATTTATATTATATTTTCACAAAAAAATAGTCTAATATTCAGTAATGAAGATAAATGGAGTTAATTATATATTATGAATGTTTAATACATTAAAACCCAGGGAATGTGAACAAGGTGGTTGAAGCTATAAGTCGAACGAATCATACTAGGTTATCTTTGATAAGGATAAAAATATCAATTATTTATTTATTTTCAAAGGATGCATCTATAAACATTGAAGTAAGGGGATAAATTATTTCTTTAGCAAATGAGTGTTTAGAAATCTATCCATGTGATGACTAAAGAGAAATAGATGGATAATGTTGATCAAATGGAGAAGGTGAGACTTTTTCCTTTGTTTAATCTTGATTATGAGTAAACGACTAGGTTCAAGAACAGTTTATGGGTTATTAAATGAGCCAAAATTCTCATAAATAGATATTATACCATTTTAGTTGAATATTAATTATTTTATAAAAACAATATCATAGGGATTGTAATTGTATAGTTCCTTGGGACACATATATACATAAAAATATTGTCAATTTGAGATGTATATCAACTCCAAATATGTTCTTCATAATTATAATCCTTCTTAGACATATCATGAATAATACATTTCATCATAACTTGTGTATAAGAAATATAACAAAGGGTGATCTCAGATGATCATTAACACTATACAAGAGAGATATCAACATATAATATAAATAAGGGCATCAAAACATGACAATGGCATTTGGAAATGATATCTTATATAACATATATCAAAAAATAGAGTCTTGGAAGAAATCTTGGCAGTTCATAAGGATTGAATTATAAAATAATCAAAGAACATGATCCATGAGAGTTAAAACATTTGCATAAGGCATCGATTTATGAAATACAAATAATTGTAGAAAATAATTTCATTTGTAGTCTAGGATAATTTCTAATAATATTATAGGGAAATGGGTTCACTCCCCAAACCAACATTTTAGTCAATGATCACTCCCAAGACTATAATAGTAGCTAAATTCCCATAAAAATTTAGATCAATCTCCATTCAAAGCTTTTTTATCTCATGAGATATCAATCTCTACATAATTCATTGTATGGAGATAAAGGCCCCAACCATTATTTTTTATAATGTGACCATCATACTAGGTTATATCATAACCACAATTCTTGGTTATAATTTATCCACCATCACATAATAGAACTATATATAACTGTTCTACATGATCGTAAAACATTAATCATATCAGATCCGATGAAAATAAAGGGCTTTATGCATAAATAAAAAAAGGGGATTAATAAATAATTAATCATGTTAGAATACATGAAAATAAATTAATTTCCTAAAACATTCATCATAACATAACCTATGGGAAATAGAAGCATGTTTCATAAGCATTTAATCAGGGTATAACCCAGGGAAGAAGAAGTGGATTTCTTAAATATTTTTCCATCATAATCATAAACAATCAAAAAATTATAATAAGAATTATATAATGTAATTATATCCCTAGTAAATAATAAGTAACATAAAATTATTCCATATTACCTATAAAATGATTTTGAAATATCAATTAGAACAATTCTTGAGGAAAATAACATTCTTTAAAATTTATTTTTTAAAACAAAATAATCATAAAATATTAAGGAAATACTATTCTTTGAAAATAAAATTGTAATATTTTATAATAATATTTATAATATGTATTGTTCACTATTTTGTGAATATTCAAATATATTGATAATTTTTTAAATAAATATTCCTTTCAATATTTTTGGAGATGCTAAATAGAGTTTTTTTGGAAAACAATATGAAGATTCTATTAAGGGAATTTTTTGAAAGCGTAAAACATGTGTACTGGTTTCTTTAATAATAATTTTTATATAATTAAATAAATTTTTTAAATCATATTTATAAAAACTATTTTTTGATGAAAATATTTCTTCAAACAAAGAGATAAATAAAGAAAAAAAATATTATAAATATTACATTAAACTCTTGAGTACATAAAGATAGTAAAATTAAGGGAAAATGTAGTATCATGATATAACAAAAGAATAATATAATTATTTTATTTCTTGAGATAAGGATCTCAATATTTCATCATCATAAGCAAAGATAAAAACAAACCTATAAAAAATGAGATTTTTTCATCAAAACTGTACAACATTGTTAACATTGAATTGTAAGCCACATTAATGAATAAAAATAAATAAAAAATAATATATTATGAATGGAAGTATATTAATGATATAAAAACTCAATTTCATAGTATATTCACATCATAATTATGATAGGTGCATAACACAACATATTCCTCAAAGATGTCAAATTTATACAATAATATCTTACCACTTTGATAACCATTGAACTATAAGCATCATAAAAGATGGATCCGAAAATGGATATGAAAAAAACAATAATTTTAATGATAATAAATATAAAATACATTAAATATCATAATTTAAAACATATATGATATAGGTTGTGAATATGGTAAATGTCTAAGAGAAGAAAAAGTTAGACTGAGATCCCTTACAATAAGTCTGGACTTCTATCATACATGTTCGAACCACATTAACAATATTAATGAATTTATTATTAATGTATTAAAGAATAATAGTTATATATACAATACAATATTCTATTTACTTATATAATTTTATTACATGTTTATAACAATTCTATGTTAATATCACATTTTTGGTAATAACTTCTCTGTTTTTCGTGTATGTTCGGATTTTTTATTTTCTTTCCTCTTTATTTAATCATTGGAAAATCACATAAAAAATTTAACAATGACATAAATATAACATATATTCATTATATAATTATTTATAGTAATTCATAAAGTTTAGATATAAAAAATGAAATACACAATTCATGGAGACGAAATCTAAGGGCATTACATTATACACCCCTAAAAATGTATTTTCCCTCAAAATTGGTCGCATTCCTACCAAAAATCGAGGATACTTATTCATCATTACATCATAAGGTTCCAACATGGCATTCTCAAGCTAGTATTCTCACTAGAAATATTTAACCATGAGTGTGTTCATATTTCAAAACACTTTATTTGTATTTTCTACAATCTCAATAGATTATTCCTTACAAAAATGACCATTCCCAGTGGTGTGACCTTGGATCTCAATATATGTGATTGTTTGGGGATGTAATTTCTCATGAGAGATACATGTAACACATCTTGGACTTTAAATAGGTTCAATGGAAGTAACAATCGATAATATACCCTTCCAATGTGATCAATAATTTCAAAGCGATAGATATACCTAGGTATATCATTTTTTTTATATCATAAGAAAAATTTAATACTTTGATTTTTCATCAATTAATTTCCACATCATCTCTTACTCAAAGAAAATAAGATGAATTTTCTATTCCTAAATTACTAACAGATCACATGATTAATAATAGAATTATTTGTTATTCCTTTTTATCTCTAGTTATTATCATAACAAAATGGATACCCTCGGTTATCCAATATACATATATCATTATATTTTGAGGTAATGCATTAATCTCTAAACCTCATCCAATATTCAACATAAACCATTTCATAAATGGATAACCTTATGACCCTCCATATAATTAAATTTTATAAATAAGGTCACCCAATTTACAAAAATAAAATTAATTTGAATCCACAAAATATCATTAGATTTATGTTAATGGTCACTTGTAACATACGTGAATACCTTGGTCATATATTTATTTTGTTCATGATTATATCCAGAATTACCATAAAACCTCTTTGAAAACACTCATTCTTCCAAAATAATTAAATAAAACAAAAAATTATTAATTATATTAAAAAATTAAAAAATTTATTTAAACTACATAAATTATATCAAAAACCACTTTTTCAAAAAAAAAATCATTAATCCGCTCTAGGGTTATGAATACTATCTAGATTATTTCATATATTTTCATTAATTTTGGGGATGAGTCCTCATTTTAAAATTAAATCCAAGAAAATAGAACTTCATGACTACGAAAAGGGTGACACATAACATAGCCTAAAGGCCTAGTGGGCATGTAGCCTATTACATGACCCAAAGAAATGATGTTTTTATCCCAAGGCTCATTCTGTGAAAAGTACTTTTACAGTACTTAAGTACTATAGAAAACACATAGTACTCACCACTGCTACAGTGCCCACTGCAGCTATAGTGCCCGGTGTTGATACAGTATCTCTGTTGCTACTATATGGATATAACAGTCCTATTGTAACCTGATCCTAAGGATTTTGAACCCCCATTTTTCATGTATGATTATGGGGTTCATAATACGAATC
Source organism: Viscum album (assembly GCA_963277665.1). NCBI lineage: Eukaryota > Viridiplantae > Streptophyta > Magnoliopsida > Santalales > Viscaceae > Viscum > Viscum album. The sequence goes on from OY728157.1 coordinate 1,206,916,102, forward strand.
CAATCCCGAACTTATTACATTATTTATATCAAAATTCTCTTTGTCCAAACAATTTTTTTTTCAACATCTATTACATATTAAGGGTTGTCATCTATTGATTTTTTTTCAATACAATATCGACAATCCATTAAATCGATTTTCTAGTTCATTAGTACCATTCAATAATTCATGAATATCCTAAATGAAAAACTAACAATGAAATACCCTTAAACATTCCATGAATCATATAACATAATTTGTATAATTCCAATACATAAACTCACTAATAATTCCACTTCATTATTCAACCATTAACAAGGATTGATCATATTATTCATTAATCCCTCTTTCCTATAATCTGAAATATAAATAATGTCTTAAAATTCTACATCCTCAATTTTGTCATGCTTCTAATGTTTAACAAAAACAATATTATTAAAACAAATAAAACCTTTAATATTTCATTTTTAGCCTCCTCATCATTTTAATTATAACCATAACTCAAAATAACATTCTTGTTCTATTCATGATAATTACCCTATGACATCAATTAGTATAATTCCTATTCATTATATATTTATTAAATTCATCCATTGATTATGCCTTAGAGAAAAATTATTCTCATTCATTACTTCAACCAAACCGTTCATTTTTACAAGTACATTAATTTCAATGTGTCCTTATTTTCTACACTAAAAACATCCTTTTATCAATTTGAGACGTTCAATTCAGTTATTCATACTACATTCTCAACATATATGAAACTGAGTCTTCTTTTCTACATGTTCTCCACCACCTGAGCTCTCGATGAAATCTATCAATATTTTCTTTGGTGAGTTAGAGAGTTTCATGTGGTTCAAGTTATTAATCATATATCATGATAACTGATTATTAATAATCACAATATCCTTCATCCTAGTAATCATCCCATTTTTATAATCATGAACACATTTTCAATCACATTCCTTTTTTAACACAATTAATTATGGTTCCCACATTTAACTGAACAAAAAATAATTTTGTGAGAAACAATAATCATAGTGGAAAACCATGTAATCATGAAAAACATATTTAACAATTTCTATATCAGGAAATATTATTTTCATTTTATGACACATTAGGCTTAAACAAGGTAATTATTTAAATAATTCAACATGGTTCATAAATATATTTCAAATTTATAAAGAAAATACCATGGGAGTGTTAAACAATGTTTCTGGAAAGGAAAATTTTCATACACCAGGTGACAATCGAGTACATCTCAGTGTGATCTTTTCAAATTTATTACCCAAAGGTACTTCTATTCCAGTTCAATATCCAATTGTAGTATCCACACAGGGATGTAATTTCTTGGAAACCACTCCCTCTATCCTTTTCAAAAATTCCAGGACATCTTCATATACTTTTACTCATCCTTACAATTATCCTTATACATATACTGACATATAATCTTAGAAATATCCCAAGGGATACCCCTAATGTTTTCTCAAACTAGTTTCTTAAGATAACCTAAACATTTCATATAATACCAATTGTAATGAAAAAAACTTATCACACATAGATATTATACATTTTTAGATGAATATTTATTATATTAAAAAATAAACACTTAAAGATCGTAAAGGTATACTGTTATTGGAAATGTGTAAACCTAAAATACTAGTCCAACAGATGTATATATTATCTCCAACTATATTCGTCACAAATGGAACCCTTCTTAGACATATCATGCATAATACATTTCTTTATAACATAAGGAAAAGAATCATAAGAATGGGTGAGATTAGATTCTCAATAAGGGTAAAAAATAGATATATCCACATATCAGGAGCATAATGGTATAATAAAATAAGAATGAAATTTGAAAACCATATCATATATATAAAAAATAATAAACATGATTTAGTACATAAATACTAGCAGTTTATAAAACATAAATCATAATGTAATCAAATAACAGGAACCCTGAAATAACAACATTGTCATAAGACATAGATTTTTTTATACAAATATGAAATGAAAGTCACTTTCTGAGTAGTCATAGATCATTTCCAAAACAATCATAGTAGAATGGGTTCACACCCTAGACCATCGTAGAAGTCAATGTTCACTACCATGTCTATTATTGTAGACAGAGTCGATTATTGAATTATGTTTACTCCCAATTATGGTCTTGTTTATATCATGAGAAATTAATATTTACCAAATTTATTAGAGGAAGATATAGGTCCCACCCATATTTTTTTATAGCATTATTACAATCCTTGGTTATAACATAACCAACATCCTTGTTTTTTACATCACCACAACAATATAATAAAAACCATACATAATTGATCGAAAAGATCATAAAACAATCATCATAACAAAACCCATGAAAATAAATTGGTTTCATAGCACATTTATCATATTAAACCGCATGAACTGAAACATGACTCTTAAATTATTCATCATATCAGAACCCAAGAAATGTTATAAAATTAATAAAACCTTCCACATAGCATAACGTACGGAAAAAATAAGTAGCATCCAAAGTCATTTTATCATGGTATAACCCTCGAAAATAGAAGTTGGTTTCATAATCATAATTTCACTATAAACATAAACCATCAATATAAATTATAATAATAATCGTATCCTTGGAACATATACCCAAAAAATAATACGTAACATTAGTGGATTTCATAGTAGGTGAAAATGATTTTGAAAGATCACATAGAACATTCACTGGGGAAAATAATCTTTCTTTAATTATCACTTTTTTATTTAAAAATTGTTAACATATAATTGGAAATTTTTTATTATAAAATATACTTCAATACATATATTTTATTTTTTGAAATATTTAGTGGTCATGATTATGGATAACCGCATACATGTCGTACACATTAAAAAAAATTAATCCTTTGAAATTATACATATAAACCAAAGGGTACCTATTTGGAAAATGGCATGGAGATTCCATTTAAAATATTTGTAAAAATTAAAAATATTATGAAATTTTATTTAATAAATAATTTGTATAATTTTTTAAAAAATTGAAAGCATTTTTATAAAACATGATTTTGGAAGACAATAGTCATTCGATCGAAGACAAAAAAAAGATGGTTTTTATTAAAACATTATGTTGAACTATTGATTACATAAATAGAGTTAAATGAATGGAAAAATTGTGTAATCATAAATAATCATATGAGAATTAAATTATTGTGTTTCTTAAGATATGTATCATAATATTTTATCATCTAAATCATAACCATAATCAATCTCGATAAACAATTAGATTGTATCATAACACGATAACCACTTTGGTATCAGGGAATCATATTCCCCATGAATAATTAAAGATAAAAGAAATATAATATATCATAATAAATGTAAATTATTTCTATAAAATTTAAAATGGGATTTATATATTCATCATAAAATAATACAGTTACAGAACACAACATATGTGTCGAAGAAAGAAAATTAAGGCAATAACCTCATACTACTTTGATAACCATTGATCCACAAACCCCATGAAAAAACAGATCCTAAAATGGATATGTAAATCCCAAAAAATTTCATTAGAAAAAATATAAAATAAATTCACTTGAATTTTATACACCTCATATAAAAATAAAATGATTTATATGGAATCTATCTTAACGATTAAAAAGTGAGGAAAAAATTCCCTTTCTCCATTGGTAACATTGAAATGGTAAACCCATTGAAATATAGATACTAAAATTGATATTTCATTTGCAATAATTTTCAATAAAATCATCAAAGAACAAATTAATGGTAAGTATATACACCTTATAAAAGAAATAGGTTGTGAATACGGAAAATGTCTCACAAATTTAAAAAGCGAGACAAAATGTGTTACCTTACGTAATGGATTACTTTTATCATATATGAAACTCATATATAATAAATAAAAGGCTGTTATAAATTAAATATATAATGTAAATTACATATATCATTACATTAATAATTTAATTGTGACAATTTATTGCACGTTAATTAACAATTCCATGTTAAAATCACTTTTTGGGAAATAACAGATTAGTTTTTAATGTATGTTCTGATTCGTTAATTTTCATCCTCATACTTTGATCATGGTTCCATAATATACATAAATTTAACCATGATAAATTTATCATATATATTCATAATATATGTGTAAAGAGTAATCCATAAAATTTAGAGGTGGTAAATGAAATACGTCATTCATGGAGACGATTGGTCGTACGTATGCATGAAAGATATTTCCATTTTCATGATGGATGAAGAAAAAGAAATGAAAATAATATATTAAAATTAAATTATCATTTATATTTCAAATATATTACATATATTCATTAAATATTTCCCTTATTTCCTTTCATCTAAAACACATGTTGAAAACTAATCTCATCTTTTCGGGAGGTAGTAGTCCACCATACAAGTGAATGACAATATCGTATCCCCCGTAGAATAGAAAGTAAGGAGGAAAATATTTTAAAATAATTGAAAAAGTACAATTGTATTAAAAAAACTTCTTTATTCATTTATTTTTTCCTTACGACCCTCCAATTAAAACAAAAATTAAAATCCCATAACATCGGTTTGAGAGGCGGTTTCCCTCCATACACACATGTGATATTATTTTTTTACACTGAGTTTGAATGTAAGAATATATATGTGTTATTATAAATATAGAGGTATAATATTAAAATAAATGTATTATTTCAACATAAAATATTTCACTATATCCACTCATGAGATTAAATGATCCAAAATGAATAATATCGGTTCACGAGGCAGTCGTCCACCGTGCACACAAATGATGATTTCATATCCCATTTTATGAGAGAAGAGATGAATTTTGGTTATTATATTAAAATAATAATATATAATTATATGATATAGACTATTGTTTTTATATAATAATAATTTAGGAATATTTTATAGATGTGTAATATGAATTAAAATAATGACGCTTGGTTATGCACGGTGCTGCTTCATCGGACAACCTCCATTGGTAAGAAACAAAAGGTTTGATTGGTTGGATTTAGGATCAAAATAAGTCATTTAAATCATGTAGATGTTTGTAATGAAGATATTTTTAAATATATTTTCTTATATAAAGGGATTTTTTTTGAAATGAGAGTTGAGAGGGTGGCCAATTATGAGTAGGTGAGTGGTGCATTTGTAATTTCTAAATAGAAAATGGTGTAACCATGTTTTTCATAAGGAAAATTTCTAAACATTTTCCATTATAGTGAATGATTGGATATATGGTATAAATATTCCGATAAAATTTCCTTTTTAAAAGTTTCTAGGACATTTTATACCTCCATATATTAGTTTAACCCCCTGGTAATCACATTTTCTTCTTAACTATGGTAATTAATCTATAATGGATTTAATATTAATAATGGTAAAAAAAAATTAACATATTATAAAATATAAATTATTATTATTTAAAATATGTAATCCAATTTTCCAAACTATATCTATATAATGGTAAAATTTTAATTTAAAAATTTTCACGTATGCTTGAGGAGAAAATTGTTTTCCAAATAGAAAATGTTTAAATGTTTAAAACTTGTTTTTATAAAAATCAAATATTAATTTGATTAAAATGACCTAGAGTGGATTTTTATATAATAGTTTTAATATTGATACTTTCAAAACAATATTAAAGTATTTTTATGTTTTTAAATTCATTAAAATAAATAATATTTCTTAATAAAAACCATTATTTGTCATGATTCATCGAAATATTAATCTTTTTAAAAAATTATAACAATTTTAAAACTATATAATTTTCAATTGAAAAATTAAAAAAAAAATTTCGATAAATTCTTTAAATGTGGAACAAATAATTTCAAAATAAGTGCACAAACGGTGACAAAACTTCTTTTTTATAATAATACAGTTTTATGATTAAAAATGGATTTATTATTTCCTCTTATATATAAAAACATATTTTGAATTTAAATACATTAGTTGAATATATAATATATATTAGATTAATTAAAATCATTCACCAAAAGTGATTTATTTAGTTTATTTATTTTAAACATCATTTTGTGAGCACAAATAGTTTTTTAGAAATAATTTAAATTTTATTTAAATAGTTTTTATTTTCATTTATAATTAATTGATCACCATCGAATTGATATTCTATAAACTTCTAAAACATGTAAGTTTCATATTTAGCTAAAATTATTCATACCCACCTTTTCAATGCCTAGGAAATTAATGTCAATTCAAATTATAATTTTTTTTAGGTATTCCATGTTTCATTAAAATTAGTATTGAGTGTAACACATACTAAAATAAGTTTTACATGTGAAAAAAATTATAGAAAATATTTAGTTTACTTTAAAAAATATTTTATAAAATATTTGGGTGTTATATGTTACATCTATACCAAATTTAAATATGGAAATGTTATAAGAATATAATAGTTCTTTATTCTCTATTTATCGTGGAATAAAGAAGATATATAGAGATGTGATTGAGTATTTTTGGTCGGATATAATAATGAGATATATTTTATAATTTTCACCTCGATGATGAGTATTTTAGTAATTTAAGACTATGTGAAACAAGTATAATGGGATATCATACCAATACCCATACCAAAATGTAAATGAGAAAGCATCACCGTGTATTTTGTCCTTAGACCCCCCCAAAACATGAAAAAGACAGAACGCCTAATGGATTCATTTTTTAATGTTTTTTATAATGCCCTTTTAATGGTTGAGGGGGATCCTTTACATAGTTTGTAAACCTAGGGGCACTAATCCTTGAATACATGGTAATTTTAATGACAAATGAACAAACACCCAACTGCAATCCCAACCCAACTGATTGATATATTTTTTTCAATTGTAACAGACCTACAAGGAAATCAGCTAGAAATACCAATCCATAAATCCATTGGTCTAGTACTGCTGGAAAATCCATACCCTCTTATTCATCCAAATCTGAGAGCATTTCGAATATTTACTCTCTTCATTTTAATTGACAACATCTACGACTGCATCTTTGATATTCGGCCCACAATTTTTTTACTAAAATCCTCTAATATAGTATTTTCCAACATGTCTTTTTTCCACCTCTGCTTTCCCCTTCAGTATGATTCATTACCACACATGAATCATTCTTCCATCCCCAACATGATGCCTCCACACGACCAAACACACTATAACCTAAGGATTCCCCCGCACCCCATCCACATACCGCCTACCCTAACTCCATCAAACACCCCCCTTGCATCCCATTGAAGCACTGTATTATTCCCCCCCTCATTATATTTTCACTCATTCCAAGTTCATGTTACCATTACCCCAGAGGGCACTAAATAAAATAAATTGTATATCCCTGACCCCTTATTTTGTGAAAATCTATTGTTTGAGGTGTTCTATGAGCTATCAGTGACTCGTTTTAAGCGTTTTCCATATTTCCAGTTTTCATCAAAATACACAGGGTGTCTAAGTCATCATGTTAGTGTGTCACAATATAAGTGCATTATCATGTTAGGGTGTGACCAGGTTAGTGCATTTCCATGTCAGTTCATTGGTAGGTTGAGGTGCCAGTAGGTTGAGGTCTTGGTAGGTCGAGTCCTCTATAGTTTCTAGTGTTTGTAGGTTGAGGCGTTGGTAGGTTGAGGCATCATTCAGTCATTGAGTTGATATCGTGGCGTTGGTGGCTCAACATATGTAGTTCATTGCATCATTATTTTATTTTCCATGTCTCAGCATCGGTAGGACATCACGTAGGCAGCTTGGTGTTGGTGTCTTAGTGTCAGTAGGGCGTAACGATAGCGCAACCTTCAATGGATCCACATCATTGACTCAACCATCAATGACTCATTTGCAGTTTTCCTATTCTTTCCCAATTTTGTAGTTCTTCCGCTCTTACAACTTATTTGACATAAATTGAGTTTAAAACGTTGATTGGGCATTTTTAAAATCCTTTTTAATGGTTTTATGTTTAAATTTAATATTATAACATCTATGGAGATTTGAGATACTCAAACCATGTAATTTTGACCATGATCCCACATAAATGACTTTTAAAACTGTTTTTACCATAAAATAGGATCTAGCTCTTCAATAATGGGATATTCCCTTTCCATGTATGTTTTTCGTTCCTCTTGGTGTGTCTAGATCCTTCATCCCTAGACTAGTTGTGTGCTTGTGCTAGAGCCCCTCATGTTTAGATTTCTTGGAGTATCCCACTTCTCAGGTGATCCCATGTTCTTGGTACAAGGACGGACATTGATTATTTGATCATCCATGTAGGGATTTATTCTATATCTAATCAGTTATTCATAATTTGGTGTGGGTAAACTAATGATTACTTCCGAAGAACATGTGAATACATTTCGTAAAACAAGAAATAAATAAGAATGGGATGTGATTAAAAGAATACATATTCAATGAAATAATAGGCTAGGAATGTTTTGATTTTTCATCGCTTGTTTTATTTTTTATCTTTGATTATTTTATGGTTTTTTTAGCTACATGCCTTTTGAAAATCATGGTCGTTGGTGGCCCTTTCTTGCATATAGTTGGTATCCCATTAGTTTTGTTATGATGTTTGATAATAGGTCGTAACATGAAATCTGCTTAACCATGTAGACTTAATTAAATGAAATGGATTCTCCATGTTGAAAACCCATCAATGATCACCCCTTTTTATCATGTTGATAAAATAACAATGTTACGAAATCTGAATATATATATCTTATTGATAGGTATGGCTGAGTGAAGTGTTATGTTGGGTGTTGTGTGAGTTATGTTGTGTTTCTATTAGAAACAAGGGAGATGGTTCTGTGAGAAGGGTGTTGGATGTTGTGCAGTGTGGATATGGTCTAATGGTAGTTTCTATAGGTTTGGGGTGTGGGAAGGTGTGTGTGGCATGTTGGTATCCCAGTTTGAGAGACATATTTATTGTGGAATGGATGGAATTATAGGTATTGGGGATGCCATTTTTTGATGTGCTCATATTGAGAGGTTGTCCATTAATACTATGGGGTGGTTATGGAATTGTACGTAGTGTGAATAAATTATGGAAATGTTGGTATTGTTTTATATAACTTTTAAGAATGATAGTTGGTAGTGGTTGGGTGGGGGTCTGTTGTGGGACTACAAATCTGGTTTTGTTGTTTTATGTTTATGATTGGTTATTTCCTAGTAGTGCAGTAATAAACTAAATTGAACCCCTAAATAAATCATTTGAATGTGGGTAAATTAAAAAGTGGTTTGGTTTGTGAGTTGTTGTGCGGTGTTGTGCATCTAGAGGTAGTGGAAAAGGTGACGTGTGGTGACTTTGTCATTTGTTCGAAAACCCATAGGTTGGGCTGAGTTCTTGGTATAATGTGTATGTGTGTATATATATATATATATATTATAGACGTTTCCTAGTGATTTCTATACACATCCCACATTGTTGAGCACTATATTCTGAAAACCACCATTTCAGGTTGGAAGGTGTCATTCCCTACATCCTGGGTGGAGGATGGATGGTTGGTTACTGAATTTCTTCCTCACACACTCTTTCAGTTCTTACCACTCGAGTGTATCTAGGAATGTTGTAATGTCTTGAGTATTACCATAGCCCCCATATAATTTGGGAAGGTTTTTTGTGTATGAGAGGCCTAGATGATTGTGTTCTGGGATTACATACCCATGTTTCTTCTGGATGAGGCATAGGTGTCTTTAGTTGAGAGGCATGGTTATTATGGCAGATGTGTCTATTGGATGGATTGTGTGTGTTTTGAGGCCGAGGTGTTAGCGGGCAGGTTTTGGCAGTGGGAATTTCTACGATAAGAGTGGTAGCATCAAGAAGTTACCCATACCAAATGAGTAGTTAAGCAGTCGGAATGTGGTGTGGGGTACCCAAATATTGATGTACATATAAAAGTACATTACTAGACTTTCGTTATCTGGTGAGCGTGCATTGGTGAGGTCTAGATTGGTAGTATCCATTGGTAGGTGATTGTGGTTCTACTATTTTCTCACAGGTACATTTGTATGTTTCCCAAACATATGCATGGGTACCTTTAGTTTCCATATTGATTATACTCATTTTCTCACCCAATGTATATAAAACTATTTTTAGGTGTCCTGGAGGACTTCGAGGACCATGGAATACATTACTAGCTCAGGTGTCGTGATTAGTTGTTATTATTTCTTAGCATCTTTTCTTTTGGTACTTTACTTTGGTGTTTTATTGTACCTTGTATAAGGTTTACTTTTTAACATGCTAGTGGGAATGCATTATGGAATTACATTTATTTTTAGTATTTGGAGTTCTTTGGGATTCACCATCTTATCTATTGATCTAGTTCTATAAAAAGTGTAATGCCTTCTATACTATGTGAGAATCAATACCATTTGGTGCTAGTCTCCGTTCTGAGGCCTATTGATGGAAATAATCAGTGTCATTATCTCTCCTTATTCTTAAGAAGAAAGGGTGTGGCACTTTGTTATCCCTTCCCTCATCTTGAAGAAGGCGGGTCATGATAAAATTGTTTCAAAGGGAGGTTTGGAAATTTTAGTGATATGATTGACTTCGAAGTTAGGCTTTGTGAGAATTGTATAGGATTGTAGGGAAATAGTGTTAGGTTACCTTGGTGTGTTAAATAGGGAAAGGAAGATTGTTCAGGACATGGGAATCACCCCCCCCCCAAGATCTGATGCATGGACTATGGACCTAGTGAATGACTAAATGAGGCTTCACTTATTTAAGGGTAGAGACCCTTGGAATGGTAAATTAACTATAATGACCTGTGATATTGTATATATTGGGTGATTTGTGATATTACTTTAATTTAAAAAATTAAAATAAAATATTCACACTACATAGCCTTAGGAATTCACTATTTACATTTCTAGCTATGGAACCGAGATGTTGTCCACATGTGGTACGAGTAGTTGAGGCCCAGCAAGTTGACCTGGTTGATCATAATAGGGTCGATTGAGAGGAGGAAGGTGACTAGTGGAAAAAAGACGATTTGTTCCTTCAAGCGACAAACTCTGGGAATGTATGAGGGAAACGTCTCAGTTATGGAGATGGAGAGTTGGCTTGAGAGTTGGTGAACACTTTAAGCATGATCTGGGCTATAATGGAGTACTAGGTTCTTCTAGCGGTGATCCATAAGAGGGAACCAGTTCATAAATGGTGGAAAAATTACCTAGGGGAGAGGAAGTAGACTTATGATATATGGGTGGATATTGAGAAGGAGTTTCGGGAAGAATTCCATTCTTCCACAGTGAAGGTTGAGAAGAGGAAGGATCTACTCTCCCTATGGTAGGGTAGTATGTCTGTAAGGGAACTAGGGATCATGTTCAAGGATCTCCTACACTTCTCTTTGGATATCTTTTCAGATGAGGAGACTCAAGCGAGACACATAGAGGAGGAACCCCAACGTTCTCTTCATTATTCCATCACTCCCTTTACTGTATTAACATACATATATTTTCATAAAGAATGATGAGGAGGTTGAAAGGATCCAATTTCTGGGAGGTGTTCCATGATATAGGAGCCATTACATTTCATCAATGGGGATGTTCGTCCTTAGTAGGCCTCTAGCATCAAGGTCTTTCCTGTTCTGACCAGTGGGGAGTAAGCCTCAACAGTTCTAGTTCTGATCCCCTGGTCCACTCCCTTTCCTCATTGGCCCAAGACCAAGGTTCCTTGTCTGTGGGGTCCATGTACATCTTTGAAACCAGTGCCCAGTTTATGCTCTGTAGAGTTGGGGTGGAGAGGTGCAACGCCCACCTTAGTAGAAACAGTTGTCAGTTTGGCACTTCTTGAAGAAAGGGAAGTGAGTTCCTATTCCACCGAGGGTAGAAGATTCTGTGGGAGGATAACCTCAGGTTTTTTCATAGAGACCTCAACAAGGCCATGGTCGGGGAGGTGGTCAATAGCAGAGGGGGTAGATGATCTGGGTGTGGGAAGTTTCACATGGTCAAGGAAGTAGTTCCAAGGGGTAGAGATTGTTTGAGGTAAGATAAGTATGTTTCGTAATCTTCTGTGTGCTATGTTTGATTCAAAAGCTTCACACTCCTTTTTCTTATTCAGTCTATCCCATCCCTTTGGTCAAGAAGAAGAGATAATTTTTGTTCCGCTAGTGTTGAATATGTCGATGGGTGGTTACACCAGTCTTTTTGATGTGTTCCGGGGATGTAGACTAATGATGGGACTGCATCAGTCCCCTGGGGATCTCCTTCTAATATAGATGCAATCAAAAGATGTCATCCTAGGAATCAAATGGTGGATTTTTCATTCCATTATTGACTACTTTTAGAGGAAACTCTTGTTATAAGATACAGATATCCAGCTTGTAGAATTCATTAGTGAGTGGGGATAGCTGGTGGGAAGTTAGTGTGGGGAGCCCCTTTTTTATGTGTTAGCTGAGTTATCTATGGTATCAATAGACACAGATATGGATGAACTTCTGGTGGTTGTCAGAGAGTTCCTGGATGCCTTCCTAGAGGAGTTTGATCTTCTACCCCCTTGACATGGTGCTAAGTTCATAATAGACTTGCAACCTACTACCCATATTATTTCTATAATTACATATCTGGTGGAACCTTCTCAGTTTTGGAAGATGAGGATTCCGATTGATGACCTGATGAATAACGGTTTTACCCATCTGAGTTTTTCATCGTGAGGTTCCCCAATCTTGTTCGCGTAGATGGTAGATAGTGGTCTTATACTATTCATAGACTACCCGAGGCTGAATTAGGTGATGACCGTGAACCATTACCCTCTCTGATGATCGATGATCTTTTAGACCAATAAAAGGGAGTAGATTGGTTCTCAAAAATCGATCTGTGGTGTAGATATCAATATTTGACGGTGAATGAGGGTGACATCCTGATGACGGATTTCATATGCAAGTATGGGAACTTTAAGTTCATGGTCGTGCCCTTCGTGGTCATGAATGCACTAGTTGTCTTCATGGGGCTCATGAAATTTATTTTCTTGGAGTTCCTGGACTGTTTCATCATCGTGGTCATCGATGTCATCCTGATCTACTCAATATTAGAGGAGGAACCTGATGAGCATATGAAAACTTTCTTGGAGGACCTCTGGCACCACCAGCTTTATAGGATGTTGTCCATGTGAATGTTCTGGACATGATAGGTGAACTTCCTTAGAAACGTGGTGTCTCTACAATGGGTATAAGTGGACCCATCAATGCACGAAGAGGTTGTTTCTTGGGTAGTACCCAAGAATGTGGAAGAGTTCTGTTGTTTCCTTGGTCTTGCGGGCTATTATCGGAGGTTCATACTTGACTTCTCTTCAGTTGTGGATTTTTTGACATCATTGACTAGAAAAAACTAGGCCTTCATGTAGAGTGAGTCATTTCAGGAAACTTTCATCCACCAAAAGGGGAATATGGTCATTGCTCAAGTGATTAGTTTTCAAGAGGAAGGGGTGATGTTTGAAGTGTTTGGTGACACTTCTGGCCAAGGATTGTGATGTGTCGTTATGAAGTGATGGGGAGTAATCACTTATGGGTCTAGGAATTTAGAAAATCAAGAATGTAACTATGACACCTAAGATTTTCAGCTGGTGACAGTCATCTTTGCACTAAATTTTTGGCAGCATTACCTTATAGGTGATAATTTTTTAGTCTTCACGAATCATAAGATCTTGAGGTAAATCTTTCCCCAATGGGACTTGAACATGTGATAGTGGAGGTGAATGCAGTTTCTCTAGGACTACAAATTCGAGATCTCTTACACCCCATTAAAGGGAAATGTTTTCGTCGATGATTTGAGTAGGAATTATCCAAAGGAGGTAGTTTTTGAAAACACATATGATTGGAAGGAAATAGAGGATTTGGTCGTCTCACGCCTTGATTCTAGAGAGGATAGTGGGAAAGGTTTTCTGTTTCAAATGACAGTGTAGTGTTCATTAGTGCGATAGGTAATAGAGTATTGATATGGAGACTCAAACACCGATGTGATGCATGATCACGCTACCCAGGGTGATGCTCTGAAGGGATGGTCATTGGATAGCCATAATTGCATGTTGTTCCATTGGAAGCTATTAATCCTAGTGGCAATGTGTGAGGAAGTTCTTAGTGAGTTCCATAGCTCACCCCTAACAGGGAATCTAGGAGTCTCTATGATGTAACGTGGCTTGAGGGAATAGTTTTGGTGGCTCGAGATGATGTGGGTACTGGTGGATTTTTCATCAAGGTGCCTCATGGGTCAGCAGGTGAAGGTCGAGCATCATGTTCCTAGAGGTCTATTTCAGCCCTTACATGTGCTTGAGTTGAAGTGTTATAAAGTCTAGATGGATTTTTTTCACAGGATTACCCAGGGATCATGGAGTATGTCATTTTATTTGGGTATTAGTGGACTATTTGATGAAGATGTCTCACTTTATGGTGATCAAGGAGTTGATCATGGTGGATGCCTTAGCCCGTAGGTACATATGTGAAGTCGTGCGACTGTATGGAGTTCTAAGATCCATTTTCTTGGATCAGGATACACATTTTACATATTGAGTCTGGAGGGTATTGAAGAATGCCTTTGGAACTTAGTTATACCTTAGCAATGCTTTCTACCCTCAGATGGATGGACAGATAGAAAGGGCCATATAGACCTTAGAGGACATGTTGTGGGGGTTTGTTTTGGATATATAATGATTGTGTGTACAATCCTTTCACTGGTAGAGTTTTCCTACAACCATAGTTATCACTCTACCATTGGTATGGAACCATTCAAGGAGTTCTACAAAAGGTTGTGTCATTCACCAGTATGTTGGACAATGGTTTGGAAAGCATCCCTTCTTGGACCAAAGGTATTGCAGAGCAAAATGGAGAAGTTTCATCTTGGGAATGAGAGGATGAAAGAATCATAAGACCGAAGGAAGTCCTATGCTGACCATAAGAGGATGCCCTTGGAGTTTGAGGTTGGGTACCATGTTTTCTTGAAGGTGTCCCCTCAATGATGACAGTGTAGGTTCAGTAAGGGAATAAATCATCCCCCCATCCTCATCAGACCTTTTGAGGTGTTGGGGTGAGCTGGTGAGGTGGCATATCAGCTGGTGTTTCTACCATAGTTATAGAAGATTCAAGATGTCTTCCATGTCTCAGAGCTCTATCGGTATCTACATAATGACTCAAAAATCTTTGACTGGGGATATTTTGATATCAACGACCACCCGAGATTCACGATATGACCATTAAAAATTGTGGATCATGAGAAGAAGGTGTTTCATGGATGGAATATTCCTTTGGTTTACGTGTTATGGATGAATGGTTTCCTAGAGGATAATAAATGGGAATATGAGAGATAGATGCACTCCTAGTACCCAGTGTAGTTCAATGTCTTATTTTTGTGTTTTAATTTTTTGGTTGGTTCTATAATGTAATTATTGGCCTTGTTCATTATCATATGAGTTGTTTATATGTTCTCTGAATGCGTTTGAAATGTCTTGACTATTGGGATGGGGGACCTGATACCTAATCAATACACATTAATGTAAAAATGATTAAACCAGTGCATGAGAGTCAGTGCTTCCTAAAGCGAATAGTATCTTGAAAGGGGGGAAGGAGTTCCCTAATAAATGTGTCCAGACATCGTGACCTTTGGTGTTTGGGTGTTTGTTTATGGAAGTGGGGCCTTAGTATTTTTATAGTTGTTCAGGTGATATTTTTCAAGGATTTTTCCTTCAATGTCATGTTTTTCACTTCATCTTTAGCAATAACACAATGTGGTTTTCACCTGAGAGGTATCTTAAGGAGTGTTTATTCTTACACCCTTTATTATTTGTTAGTTTTTAATTCTCAAGGAAGAGAATAGTTTGAGAGGATTCATATTTAATACCCCGTATTTCCCCATGTCCTTACTTTGTGAGAATCTAGTGTTTGAGGTGTTATGAGAGCCTTTCGTGACTTATTTCAAAAGTTTTCCAAATTCCCAGTTTTCCATTGGTAACTCAAGGCTTTGATGTCGGCATGTCAGTGTGTCCGAATGTTGGTGTGTTTTCATGTCAGTGCAAAAAAATTTTTGTTCATTGGTAGTTTGAGGCATTGGTAGGTCATTGCATCCATAGATCTACATCGGTGGCTCGACATTGATAGTTCATTGTGTCAGTTGCCTAGAATTAGTTTCTCATCATCTGTAGGTTATTTTGTCGGTGTCTCAGCAATTGTGGATCACCTTCAGTATCTTATTGTGTCACATACAAGAAATATTTTAAAGGTATTTTTCATTTATTTTACATCCTTTATTTGTTTTGGGGTTTCCCTAGGTTTTAGGGAGGAATAGATGAGTATTCATGAATTGGGCCAAACCGTGAGCCCAATTCCAGATTAAAAAATAAATTTTGTATCTTTTATAACATTTTCATTTTTTAACATCTTTCATCCATTCAAATTCCTAATTTACCTCCCCTAACCTATTAACACCACCAAGGTAATTTGGAGATTTTAGAAATCCATAACCATGGCTTATTTGGGTTTTATCTAAGGGGTTGGGCCTTCCCGAAAGCCCAATTCCTGTTTTAAAAATAAAATTTGATTTTGTTATAACTTATTCAATATTTGGGAATTTTCGGAGATTCCAAGTCTCACACAAGACCCATTAACCCAGCAGCGCAGCTGAACTCTCTTCCACCTCTATGGTGCTCTGGATAATCGCGATTTGGTGCCGAACTTCATAGGGTTCCTCAAATCGCCCAGATTTGATGAGGTAAAGTATTTCATTCATAACTCTCTCAATTCTCAATATTATTCCTCCATTATAGTACTTAAATGAGATAATATATATTTTTCGAACGTACCGTAAATTTGGCTCTTTTAAATTTTAGATACTGATGTTTTGTAGTGATTACTTCAAGATACTTCAAGTAAATGAGCCATTTTCTATCCACTTTCAAATTAATTTGGGTTTAACTCATTGTTCTTAGGGTTTCTTCGGTTATTATTGAGTTTACTAATATCTGAAAACTAGGATTTCGAACCTAGGGTTTAACTTTGGGCTTTCTTGGCCAATTTGTGTGGTTTTAGGTTTGATCTAGTTCTTTCTTGATGCGGCGGGGGTGCGATTTGATTTTCTTACGGAGATTCAAGGGTTTCTGATTATTTAGTAGGTTATTCCATTGTGTGTGCAGTTTTTGTGAATTACCTTGTTGTTTTCATGGTACCTTAATGTTTATTTCACTTTAATGTTTCTGTAAAAATTGTTTTTAGTTTCATTTATAGTGCAAATGAATTTTAAGTTCCAATTTTTGGTGAAATTGGGGGTTTTTCATTCAAATCATTTATTGGTTCATTTTGGGATCCGCCATAACTGAATTGTTGGTTTCATTAAAGGGTTCTAAACTGAAATTTTGTTTTAATAACTTACAAGTGTTAACATAGTGTGAAAGGTGTATATATTAAAGAGCTCTGGGTGCAAAACAATGTGATGTTCTGAGAGGTTGTTTTATTGGAAATAGAATTATTTTATTTAGTGTTTTAAATGGTATAAAATGTCTGTAGCTACTGTAGAATTTTATTGTGAACAGTAGTGATATTTTATAAGAAATAGGATGTGTGTTTCTTTAGGAAATTGTTTGAGAACAAAAAGGGGAAGCCCGGGTACCTAGGTGGGGCGGATTTGTACTAGTACGGCTAGTGGATCGGATGGGTTTTGTCCCTGTTCCACTTAGCATCTGGATAACGACAACTCTAACTAAACTATTTGGATAATGATTGGGGACCACTAGGTTATGGGTATGTTCCCTACTAGTGGCTCATGCATGAGAACCGATTTTTCTACAGTTATTCTACACTGAGGTATGACATACATAGGGCCCGAGACATCCTAGTGCTTAGGGGTGTTCCTGATTTTGATGCTCATTGGATTTGTGGTATATACCCTTGTTGTGGGTTGTTTTTGGCAGTACGTTACAGTATCTCACATTTCTATTTAGTGTGCTAACATTCTAAAATTCTTGGATTGAAAACTGTTCTCATTTGAAAGTTTCATTTCTTTGAATTTTAACACTATTTCACCTTTTGTATTAAAATTGCTTGTTTTGTTCAAAGTGTATTGCATGCTCTTTGGAATAATCTGGTGGTATCTTATTGGGCTTAGTCTCACACCCTACATACACCCCATGGGTGTAAGTAGACCTGCTTATGCTTCACTCAGGTAAAGGGAAGGCTAAGGGTGATGGTGGTTCGAGATGTTAGTCTCCATCGTTGGGGCAGAGTTGCGGGGACAGCTTGCGGGTGATGATCCCATTATAATGTGGAGTCCATGGGGATGTCTTTATGTTGTCATTATTTGTTTTTAGACCACGTTTAGTGTCTTTAAACATATGTATTCAGATCTGGTTTTGTTAAAAATTGTTTAGCATGAAAATTTCAGATTCTAATAATTGATTGTTTTTTTATGATTTATGCTTTCATACTTGGGTAAATCGTTCCCAAACCATATTTTTTTGATACCCGGGCACTTGTGCCAGCCCGTGGGGATAGGGAACGCCCTTCAGGCCTTGCCACGGACCTGGTTTCGTGCCGTTAATGGTGGCGACCAGATCCAATTTGTGACAAAATGGTATCAGAGCAGGTTAATGTTCTTGGTTATATTGTTATTTTGAGATGAGTTGGGATAGACAGGAGCTAGGACTATCAGGGCTCGGGTTATTGGTTTTGAGTAGGGTTCCTGGCCCGCACCTCTCATGGCAGACCTTGAGTCACCAGTGGATGTTGGAATTTACTGATTCACATCACTTCCAGGTGAGACGTGTGGGCTGCAGACCACATGTGGACATCATGCAGATGTGGAGTAGTTGTTTCTTTTATTACAGGAATGTGTTTAGTTTATTTATATTTGATGTATTTGATTACAATTTTCAGAATTGTGGTATTGACTATTGTTTTGTGACTGTTGCATTTTGTAGCAACATGCTTCCCCGGAAAGCTCCCACGCTCCCACAGGAGGAAGCTGGAGAGAGTTCTCCCACGTCGATTGATCAGTGGATTGTGGAGGCTGTTGTTCAGGCTATCCAAGCTTTGGTACAGGGACCATCTCATGCTCATATTCCTGTTAGGGCAGAGGAGACAGGTCCTAGAAAATATAAAGCACAAGAGTTTCTAAAACAATCCTTCTACCTTCCGAGGTAGCACAGAACCCCAGGAAGCAGAAGACTGGCTCGAGAAGATTGAGCGTATGTTTGAGTTCTTGGAAACACCCGAGGAGATCAGGGTGAAGTGTGCCTCCTTTCTATTGGAGGGTCCCAGCCATAAATGGTGGGAGTCAGTGCTTCAGGCTGGGAAGAATGAGAAGATGCACTGGGGAGATTTCAAGGTTGTCTTCAATGAACAGTATTTCCCTGAGGTGTTGGCTTATTCCTCGTCTAGAGAGTTCATGGAACTTTTTCAGGGGAATCTATCTATGATGGAGTATGCCAACTGTTTTGGTGAGTTGGTTCGGTATGCTCCAGCAATTGTCTCTAATGAGCAATCGAAGGCCCAGAGGTTTGAGAAAGGCTTGCGACCAGAGATATATTCCCAGGTGTTCTTGTTTAAGCTGGGGACCTATGATGAGGTTGTTGATCGGGTATGCATGGTGGAGATTGATAGGAAAGGCATGGTTGGTTTCTATGGTTCAGTATCAGCAGTGGGCTGTGGAAACTCCTCAGAGAAGAAAAGGAAGCGGGAGGATCATGTTAAGAAAGGAGGGGGCAGTTCAGGCCACTCTTCCAAGTAGTTTTCTTCTGTGGATTCTGATGTGAGATCGGGCGTGTTCCACCAATGTGGGAGGCCTGGGAATATCTTACCAGCATGTCCTCTTCCTCCGAAGCCTTGTTACCAGTGTGGAGTTATAGGGAATTTGCAGCGCTTCTGGGGTGTGGCACGTCCACTCCCAAGTGGGGCAGGGTCAGTGGCTTCAAGAAGAGTGCTAGCACAATCTGAGTCGTCGAGGACTGGGGGATCTCGATTTGGTGGTTGTGGTGGTAGGGCTGGATAATCCTATGGGAAGAGCCGGTTCAGGGCACAACCACAGACTAGTGGTCATCCTCAGAAAGATACTGGACATCTCCATGCAGTGGATCAGTCACCAGCAGGATCAGATGCGGGACCGTCGACAGTTCGAGGTACTATTCTGATCGCATCTTCTATAGCTACTGCTCTTTTTGATACTAGTGCCTCTGTTTCATTAATTTCCAGACATCTTGTGGACATGCTGAATTTTCGAACTGAGTTGATGTCTTTGCGATGGAGTTGGTGACACCGTTGGGAAAGAAGAAGGAGCAGGGCCTCAGGTGCCCCTCGTGTGCACTTTCTGTGTCAGGGGTCGAGATGGAGTGGGACCTCTTGGTCTTAGATATGGACCTTTTTGATGTCATACTCGGGATGGATTGGCTAGTACACTTCCAGGCACAGATCGATTGCTACAGACGGCATGTGAGTTTCATGTAACCTGATGGGAGTCGCCAGGTTTTTCATAGAGAATGGGATCCATGATCAAGTCGTGCAGGACTTCCACTACCAATGTTGGGAAGTTTTATCTTTCATTTATCTTCGCTTGTACTAGAGGACGGCCTTTCCCCGGAATGTGCACTACCTCGTGTAGTGAATGAGTTCCCCAAGGTATTCCCAGATGATTTTTCTGGTTTTCCCCCAGAGCGGGATGTGGAGTTTTCGATTGATCTGGTGCTGGGAACACAACCGATATCTCTTCCCTCTTATCGCATGTCCCCCACCGAGTTGAGGGAATTAAAGATATAGTTGGATGACTTATAATACAATGGATTCATTTTCCCGAGCGTCTCTCCTTGGGCCGCTACTGTGTTGTTTGCAAAAAAGTTTGATGGATCCCTCTGGTTGTGCATTGACTACAAAAATCTGAATAAGGTAACAATTAAAAACAAATACACTTTTCCCAGAATAGATGATTTGTTTAATCAGTTGAAGGAGGAAAAGTGGTTCTCAAAGATAGACGTGCGTTCAGGGTATCATCAACTCAGGGTGAAGGAGTCAGATATCCCTAAGACAACATTCCGAATAGGTACGACCACTTTGAGTATTTGGTCATGCCCTTCGGATTGACTGATCCTCCAGCGGTATTTATGGCACTTATGAATAGGGTGTTCTATTAGTATCTCTATTCCTTTGTTGTGGTGTTCATGGATGACATTATGGTATAATCTTGCTCTGAGGAGGAACACGAACATCACTAGAAGATCGTTTTGGTTACATTACGAGATCACCGCCTCTATGCAAAGTTGTCAAAGTGCACTTTCTGGATCAGAGAGGTGAGATTTCTAGGGCATGTGATCTCAGAGCAAGGAGTTTCAGTGGACCCTGAGAAAATTAGTGAAGTCATGTCGAGGGAGAAACAGAATAATGTATTCATGATTTGGAGTTTTCCTGGCTTGGCTGGTTATTATAGGCAATTCATTCGGGATTTCTCTCGGCTTGCTTCATCGATGACATCCCTCACCTAGAAAGGGGTGAAGTTTGTATGGGGTGCAGAATGTCAGGCATCGTTCGAGGAGCTGAAGAGGCGACTGACTACCGCCCCCGTGCTGATTTTTCCAGAGGAGGGAAAGGGATACATGGCCTATTGTGATGGTTCAGGTATGGGTCTTGGGTGCGTGCTTATGCAGGATGATCATGTGGTCGCGTATGGCTCCCGCCAACATCAACCACATGAAAAGGACTACCCAAACCATGGCTTGGAGTTGGTAGTGTTGATGCATGCTTTGAAGACATTGTGTCAATACCTATTTGGGGAGAAGTTTGTGGTATACTCTGATCACAAAATCTTGTCTAATATCTTCTCATAGAAGGACATAAACTTGAGGCAAAGGCGCTGGATCGAGTACTTGCAGGGGTTTGACTTTGATATTGTCTATACACTGGGCAAGGGTAATGTAGTGGCCAATGCTTTGAGCAGACGAGTTCCAGTGCAGGCTTTGAGGAAGTCTAGTGATGAGTGGACATTGATGGGTCTCTTTTCTCAGATGGATGTGGAGACTAGGGAATATAGTGGAGGGGCATTCTTGGCAAGTGTCCAGTTGACTCATTCTCTATTGGAGTTGATTCAGCAGGAACAACCCAGTGATGTTCTTTGTCTGCGGTCTAAGCAGTTCCTTCATGGTGGGGAGACATCCTCTGATTGGTCGTTGTCTCCCGAGGGCATCTTATGCTTCAAGGTCCGTTTAGTAGTGACATTATCTCTGCGGAAGGTGGTGATGCTAGATAGCCACTAGTCTCAGTGGGCTGTCCATCCGGGTGCCACTAATATGTATGATCATGTTCATCCGAAGTTTTGGTGGCCTGGTATGAGACGAGACATAACAGAATTTGTTTCGAGATGCTACACATCTCAGCAGGTGAAAGCAGAGCACCAAAGGCCATCCGGTTTGCTCCAACCACTACCCATTCCTACCTGGAAGTGGAAAGAGGTTTCCATGGACTTCATTGTTGGCTTACCTCGTACACCTCGGGGTAAGAATGCTATTTGGGTGGTGATTGATCGTCTGACCAAATCATCCCACTTCATTCCGATAAAAGATACAACTAAAGTAGATGAGTTGGGCCATTTGTATCTTCAGGAAGTGGTGAGACTCCATGGAGTACCATCAGGTGTTTTCTCAGATAGAGACCCCCGCTTCACTTCTCGATTTTGGGAAGGCCTTCAGAAGCCCTTGGGGTCTCAGATTAAGATGAGCATGGCATACCAACCACAGACGGATGGTTAGACAGAGTGGGCGAATCAGATATTTTAGGACATACTTCGTGCATGTGTCCTGGACTTTGGAGGTTCCTGGGATATCCATTTGGGATTGGTAGAGTTTTCATATAATAATAGTTACCAATCCATGATTCGAATGGCCCCTTTTGAGGCGCTCTATGGTCGGCCTTGTCGGTCCCCCCTATGTTGGGATGAGATAGGAGAGACTTCACTGTTGGGACCAAGCCTTGTGCAGGAGACTTCTGAGAAGGTCATGTTGATCAGGCAGCGCTTATTGATAGCTCATTGTCATCATGAATCTTATGCTGACTGGAGGCGTCGAGACCTAGTGTTTTTTGTGGGTGACAGGGTATTCTTAAAAGTGGCCCCTCGTCTGGGCCATCGTCGATTGGGGAAGCAAGGTAAGATGATGCCATGGTATGTCGGACCCTTTGAGATCACTGAGGGTATTGGGAAGGTGAAATACTTGTTGGCCTTACATTCTCAGTTGACGTCTATCCATAATGTCTTCTTCATTTCGTAGTTGAAGAAATACAATCCGGATCCATCCCATGTGTTGAGTTGGGAAGAACTGGAGATAGAGACTAACTTGTCTATCGTTGAGAGGCCGGTGATAATAGTGGACTCCCAAGAGAAGATACTTCGAGGAAAGTCTATTCCTTTAGTCCAGGTTTTATGGCAGCATGGGAATGATAAACATGAGACATGGGAGCGAAAGTCATGGGTCGAGGAAGAGTACCCATTCTTGTTTTCCAACCGAGATTCATGTTGACTTTCCGGGGTAGAAAGTCCTTCATGGTGGGGAAAATTGTCACATACAAGACATATTTTAAATGTATTTTTCATTTAATTTATATCCTTTCTTTTTTTTGGGGTTTCTCTAGGTTTTAGGGAGGAATAAATGAGTATCCATGAATTGGTCCAAACCGTGAGCCCAATTCCAAATTAGAAAATAAATATTGTAACTTTTATAACTTTTTAATTTTTCAACATTTTTCATCCATTAAAATTCTTAATTTACCTCCCCTAACCTATTAACACCACCAAAGTAATTTGGAGCTTTTAGAAATCCATAACCAGGGTTTATTTGGGTTTTTATCTAAGGGGTTGGGCCTTCACGGAAGCCCAATTCCTGTTTTAAAAATAATGATTGATTTTGTTATAAAATATTCAATATTTGAGATTTTTTGGTGATTCCAAGTCTCACCCAAGACCAATTAACCTAGCCACGCGTCGGAACTCTATCCCACCTCTTTGGAGCTCTGGATAATCGCGATTTGTTTCCGAACTTCATAGGGTTCCTCAAATCCCCCATATTTGATGAGGTAAAGTATTTCGTTCATAACTCTCTCAATTCTCAATCTGTTTCCTCCATTACAGTTCCGAAAAGAGATAATACATCTTGTTTGAACGTACCCTTTAATTTTGGATTTTTTAAATTTCAGATACTGGAGTTTTGGAGTGATTACTTCAAGATACTTCAAGTAAATGAGCCCTTTTCTTTCCTCTTTCAAATTGATTTGTGTTTAACTCACTGTTCTTAGGGTTTCTTCGGTTATAATTGAGTTTACTAATGCCCGAAATATTGAATTTTGAACCTGGGGTTTAACTTTGGGAATTATTGGCCAATTTATGTAGTTTTAGGTTTGATCTAGTTCTCTCTTGGTGCGGCGGGGGTGCGATTTGATTTTCCCACGGAGATTCAAGGGTTTTTGTTAATTAGGTAGGTGATTCCATTGTGTGTGAAATTTTTGTGAATTAGCTTTCTGTTTTCATGGTACCTTAATGTTTATTTCACTTGAATGTTTTTGTAAAAATTGGGTTTAGGTTCATTTATAATGCCAATGAATTTTAAGTTCCAATTTTTGGTGAAATTGGGGGGTTTTTCATTCAAATCTTTTATTGGTTCATTTTGGGATGCCCCATAACTGAATTTTTGGTTTCATTAAAGGGTGTTTAACTGAATTTTTGTAATGAAATAAAAGTGTTAACATAGTGTGAATGGTGGATATCTTAAAGAGCTTTGGGTGCAAAAAACTTTGATGTTTTGAGAGGTTGTTTTATTGGAAATAAAATTATTTTATTGTGTCTTTGAAATGGTATAAAATTTTTGTGGCTACTGTACAATTTGTTTGTGACTAGTAGTGATATTTTATATGAAAAAGGATGTGTGTTTCTTGATGAAATTTTTTGAGCACAAAAAGGGGAAGCCCGGGTACCTAGGTTGGGCGGATTTGTACTAGTACGGCTAGTGGATCGGATGGGTTTTGTCCCTGTTCCACTTAGCATCTTGATAACGAAAACTCTAACTAAACTATTTGGATGATGGTTGGGGACCACTAGGTTATGGGTATTCTCCCTACTAGTGGCTCATGCATGAGAACAGATTGTTCTATAGTTACTCTACACCGAGGTACGAGGTACATAGGGCCCGAGACAACCTAGTGCTTAGGGGTGTTCCCGATTTTGATGCTAATTGGATTTATGGTATTTACCCTTCTTGTGGGTAGTTTTTGGAAATACATTACAGTAGATCACATGTCTATTTAATGTGCTAACATTATGAAATTCTCGGATTGAAAACTATTTTCATTTGAAAGTTGAATTTCTTTGAATTTTAACATTGTTTCACCTTGTGTATTAAAATTGCTTGTTTTGTTCACATTGTATTGCATGATCTTTGGAATAATCTGGTGGTATACTATTGGGATTAGGCTCAGACCCTACTTACACCCCTTGGGTGTATGTAGACATACTTATGCATGACATAGGTAAAGGGAAGGCTAAGGGTGATGGCGGTTCGGGATGTTAGTCCCCATCGTTGTGGCGGAGTTGCAGGGACGGCTTGCGGGTGATGATCCACTTCTCATGTGGAGTCCATGGGGATGTATTTATGTTGTCATTATTTGTTTTTAGACCACTTTTAGTGTCTTTAATCATATTTATTCAGATCTGGTTTTGTTAAAAATTTTATAGCATGAGAATTCCAGATTCTAATAATTGATTGTTTTTTATGATTTATGCTTTCATACACGGGTAAATCATTACCAAACCATATTTTTTTGATACCTGGGAACTTGTGCCAGCCCGTGGGGATAGGGAACGCCCTTCGGGCCTTGCCATGGGCCGGGTTTGGTGCCATTAATGGTGGCGACTAGATCTGGTTCGTGACATATTGCATTGGTAGATCAGTGTCAGTAGTTCACCTCGGTAGCTCACCCATCGGTGGCTCTACATCAGTGACTCACCCATCGGTGACTCATTCTCAGTTTTCCTAGTATATCCTAGTTTTTTATTTTCAACCCTCTTATATCATATTTGACATAAGACGAGCTTAAAACCGTGATTGGGTGTTTGTAAGAGCTTTCTAAAGGGTATTATGTATATCTTTAATATTCAAACATACTAGGATATTTGACATACTCAAACCATGTAATATTGACCATAAACCCATGTTAATGAATTTTAAAACCATTATTATTTTGAAATATTATATGGCTCATCATTGTCAAGATCATCCTTTGAATAGTATGATTTCAATTCCTCTTGGTGTTTCTAGAGACATCCTCCCTAGATGAGTCATGTACATGTACTAGATCCCCTCCTCTTTAGTTTTCATGGAGTTTCCTAATACTCGTTTGATCCCTTGTTCTTAGCGCAAGGAAGAACATTGATTCTTTGGTCATCCTAGAAGGGATTTTATCTATCTCTCATTAATAATGAATCATGTGTGTGGGTTTACTAAGGATTATTATTGAAACAGGGGTTAATAATTTTTTTTAAAATAGAAATAAATAATAATGGGAAATGACCAAGAGATGATAGAGTCAATGAAATAACAGGTTGTGAGTGGTTTGATATTTTATTTCTTGTTTTATTTTTCATCATTGATTATTTTATTGTTATAGTTGATATAAGTCTTCTAAAAATCAGGTTCCTTGGTGGTATTTTTTTTTATTAGTGGTGTCCTGTTTTTTTTATGATGTTTGATAATCATATATAACATGAAATCTCCTTAAACATGCACAATTGGTTAATTGAAACAGATTCCCCATGATGAAAACCCTTGTATGATCACCCATGTTTATCTTGTGTATTAACTAAAAGTGTTTCCAAATCTAAATATATATTAATCCTTTTTATAGGTGTGCCTATGATATGTGTTCTTTTTGGTTTTGTGTGAGTTGTGTGGTAATACTATTGAGGGTAAGGGAGTTGGTTCTTTGAGAAGGGTGTGGGACATTTTGTAGTGGGGTTCGGGTCTAATGGTAGTTGTTGTGGGTTTGGTGTGTGGGGAGGTGTTTGTGGCATGTTAGTTTCCTAGTTTGAGAGACTGGTGGATTTTGGAATGGATGGACTAATAGGCAGTGGGACTCCAATTGTTTGCCTTGTGGTCGTGGAGCAACATTTGGTAGTGGGAATGTGGAATGGTTATAGACTTGTACATAGTGGGACTGCATGGGGGAAATATTATGATTTTTTGGTAAGATATTGAATAATAATAGTTGGAAGTGTTTGGATGGGTCTGTGCAGTGGAACTGAATATTTGGTTTTCTTGTTTTATGGTTATGTTTGGAAGTTTCCCGATAGTGATGGAATTAACTAATGTGAACCCCTAAATACATAATTGGCAAGTGGATAAACCAAAATGGGGTGGATTGGTGGAATGTTGTGTGATTTTGTGCAACTAGAGGTAGTGGTAATGGTGATGTGTGGTGACTTAGTAATATTTTTGAAACCGCATATGTTGGGATGAGTTCTTGGTATTATCTATATATAAATATATATGATTTTATTTCCATTTGATTTCTATACGCATTCCACCCTTGTTGAGAACAAAGTGACGAACACCTCCATTTCATGGGGGGTTGTCCTTACCAACATCCCAGTGGGAGGATGGAAGGCTAGTTATTTACTTTCTTCCTCGTACACTCTTTTGGTTCTTACCGCTCAAGCATATCAGGGCAGGTTGTAATGGCTTGAGGATTACCATATCCCAAGTCCTTCAGGTAATTTATTTTTGGAAAAGTGGAATAGGTGTTCTTAATCTTGGATTTCATTCCATAGTATGTTTGGGTTATGGTCTATGTGTCGTTGGGTGAGAGGCTTGATATTTTTGGCCTAGGTGTCTACAGGTGGAATTCTGTGTGGTTTGTTGTCGAGGTGAGTGTGGATGGGTTGTGGATGTGGGACTACATATGGTAAGAGTGGAATCATCAAGATGTATGTTGTTTGGAATGATAAGATAAAAAGTGGGAAAGTTCTGTGACATACATAAATTTTGATGTTATTATACTACTAATTTTCTTTACTTGTGTTATTGGGTGAGCGTGCCTTTGTGTGGCTGGGCTGGTTAGTATTCCTTGGTAGGAGATTTGAGGTTCTACTATTTTCTCACAAGGAATATAGTATATTTTCCCCACATGTGCTTGGGTATCTTTAGTTTCTCTATTAAGTATAATCGTAGACACAGCCTATTTATATAAACCTGTTTTCAGGTTTCTAGGAGGACTTCAAGGACTATGCTAGACTTTACTAGATCGGGTGTCAGGATTAGTTGATGCTGCTGTTAAGTCACTTTTTTTTGTACTTTAATTTGAATTTTTTGTACCCTGTATCGTATTTATGTTTGAACATGCATGTGGGAATGGATTCTGGCATTACATTTAATTTTAGTATTCGGAGTTTTCTGGGATTTACAATTTCTCTCTTGATCTTGTTCTATAAAAAGGGTAATTCCTTTTATACCATGTGAGATTTCATACACATTGGTGCTAGTCACCACTCCAGGGCCTATTGAATGTGGAAGTAGAGGGTCATTATATCTCCTTCATGTTGACGAAGGAAGTGAATAACAATTCGTTATCCCTTCCATCATCAAGAAGAAGGTGGGTCCAAACACTACTCCACCGCCTGAGCAGACCGCTAAACCCAACGTCCCTACCTCATATCTCTACTATCGAGGCCAAATCCCAGTAACCTCAATCCCTCCCCCAACTCCTATGATTCCACATCAAATTACTGACTCCCCATTGAGCCGACTAATCATACAGTGATAAATAAATCCCCCACCACATTATTAGGGTACTTCCAGGATTTGATCCTAGGCTTCATACACTATTACGAGTTGTCTTTTTGACTAGAACATACACCAATTGTAACAAAACATCTAAAGGAAAAAATGAAATGTGGTTGTAGTCAATCAACTTATAATGTTATTAAATGTAAATTCCATCAAATAGGATTAATCTATTGATCATATTTCTAGAATATGCATTAATAAACTGGAAAAGTTTCAAGGACTACCACATTATATTGAATCCAATAAAGATTTCAGGTATACCTCAAAATTCTGATGATTTATTTTGTAATCCCTGCATACATAGTGGATTTTTAGCACTACATATCATACTCATAAAAATGGAAAATATGAAATAACCACTCAAACCCTAGAGGATATTCTATGATCTTGTTTTGTGGATTTGAAATATGGTTCGGATCGAGACATTCTTTAATTTCAGTTTTATTACAATAGCATCATTCCCTTGAGAATTTTAATTGATCTTTATGAATCTCTATATATAAATATGTGTATAACTTTAATACGATGTGATGAACTTGGTGAATGAAATATATTAGGAAATAATATATATGAATAAATTTAATATAAATCTAGATCCATTAAATAGTACATCAATGTATATTAGAGCCGATAGAAAAGATTTGATAAAAATAATCATTGCGTTTAGGAGTTTAAAGATGATGATAAGGCCATTCCTTGAAATTCTATATCTAAGAATCATATATTCGTAAAAAATAAAGGATTGTAAATACCTAGGTAAATTTTCTCAATCATTATTCCTGAAAAAGTATGCAAATAGGATTATCCTTGTGTGCTTCCACCAAACCAATAATAATCTCATCATGTGTTCCATGTATCACTCCTAAGGACGTATATACCTATCCCTTTACATGTACTAGACCTATAGGATGTATCACTAGAGAAAGATATTTTTAAGTCATAAAATGAGTAGATATTCTAGGTTATTGAGAGAAAGTGCAACGAAACAAGACTACTCACATGGACAATGTTTTGTGTTGAACCCACCAATTTAAATAATCTATTTGGGTACCTGAGGATATCATGACCAAAAACTATCCTCATTTTTAGGTATTAGGGTGATGATTTTTGAGGGAAAAAATTAGATTTAAGTGGGGTATAATATAACCCCTCAATATTTTTGGAAATGTTTTTTTTCATTTTATTAAATTTAATTTCATGGATAACTTATTTTACACGCTACCCCTAATTTTCATGAACTTGAATATACTATTAATATTACAATTTAAACATGGCCATAATAACATAGTCATTAAATTTAGTGGTATGAATAAGAATAAATTAATTTTGAAAATTATTTATAATTATATTATATAAAGAAAATATATTGTTAAATATGTAAATAATTTTTTAAGTCCTTATATACATCGAAAATATATTTCTCCAAAAAATAAATAATATTTGTTAATTTATTTTTAAAAATTATATAATTAATTTTTTCTATTTACATAAAATGTATATAAAAAATGGAATCATTTATTGTTATAAACATGTCAAATATAATTTAGGTTTCATTTTTTATAATTTATTGAAATGATTAATTTTTAGATAAATATAAAAAATATTAGTTTATTTAAACTGTATTTTCATTTAAGGGAATTATTTATTTCAATATTATTTTTAAATTTTTTAAAAGTAAAATTAGTTCACCTACATTATTATTAATCCAATTTGCGTATTTTTAAAAAATTATTATTATGAATTTATATAAAAAACCTTTTATAATATGGAAAGTTTTCTATTTGGAAAACCACCTTTTCATCTCATCTATAGGTTTAATTTTAAATTATATTATTCCAATTATGTGAATTGAATTTTAAAAAATGGTATCCATATTTAAAATGATAATATTTAACAATATATGATTAGAGAAACTTGATTTTTGGCCAAAATGATTAGTAAAAACTATAAAAATTGAATATCACGATTAAGGATAAAACAAATTTACTAATGGTTAAACTAAAACTATAAGGGTTAAAATGACATAAAAACTTTTATAATTACTATTTAATGGAAACATTTCGAATTTATCAAATCTATAGATCGATAATGCACAATTGTGGATCTTTCTTAAAGGGTATAACATGGTTTTTTCATTTTCTTTTCCAAAATTCATTCTATGTCTTATCCCTCACTAATAAAAGTCCACCCTTGCTTCTTCTCTTTACACTTCAGAATACTTTTATCCAATAGAAACCCAAATACCTTACTTAATTTCATCCCCATGTCTTATATTCCTTATTTGGATTAGTAAACCCTCTTTAGAAGGCATTAAGTGTAAACCTAAAGAGTTTATCTATAATGTAGAAAACATTATATACGTTGATATTATGATAATGTTGAAGAATGTTAATTAAAAAGTATATCAAATTCACAAAATTAACATATAGGTATAGTGTCTTTAGAAACTACGAAACATAAAAGATGGCTCATAAGACATTTTCATTGTCTCCCACTTATTTTATCATAACCAAAACTATTTTTGACATATCTTTCTAAATACCCTTCCTCATGACCTAAGGAAATTAAAATTATGAACCCGTGAGTTTAGATTCTCCGTAAGGATAAAAAAGGTAAATATCAATCATGTTATAAACATAATACATGATAACAAAACATTTGAAAATCTTATCATGTATAAGAACGATCGTGATATCATGCCGTGTGATAAATCATAAAAGTTCAAAAGAATCAATGGACTTAATTGAAAAATCTATAACATAAGAGATGAATTTTTTTCCTAAAAATAATAATATAAAATCATTTCATATTAGTCAATGTTAATTTCCAAGACCATCACAGTGGGAAATGTCCGTTACCAATCGAGTTCACTTCTTGTTCTTGCCCTGTATTACTAAACTGAGATCGTTTCTCATTCCTTCCATGTATATATCATGAGATAAAAATCATTTCCAAAAGCATCAGAGGGATATGTAGATCCCATAAATATCATACTGAAATCATTTTTATGTGTTCCACAAGAACATAAATCATTCTTCATTATCCTAAGAATAAAATTGGTTTTTTGAACATCATTCCACCATAACATAATCCAAGTAAAAAATGGTCTTCATAAATATAATTTCATCAGGAAAAAAAATAAAACCATAGTAATTATATGGATAGATACATAACCCAATTAAATAATTTCATCTTATATGGAAAATGATTTTGATAAAATACATGACATTAATTTTTGAGAAAAATATCCTTTCTTCTTAAAAAATGTTTTCTTTTAAAAAAAATTCATTCCATTTCAAAAGAGAAAATTTATTTGAAAATAAACATAAAATAATCTATAGTATGCCCCATTGAAATAAGGTGTTATAAATACTTCAAAATTCCTTTCATTTCATATAAGTTACCATCCTCCTCTTACATTTACCAGAAATCCAAAAAGTACCTCGTATCGAATATCGATAAAGCATAACTTTCATATTGTTTTGTAAAAATTCACAAATGGTTAAAATTGAATTTAAAAATTTTTATAAAAATATAAATAGTATTATATATTTTGGAAACAAGAATGTAGATGATAAATAACCCCCAGTAAATACTTATGAATAAACAATCTCAGATAATAATGAGATTCCAAAATTATCTCGTACATTTGGTAATATATCAAAACTTCGGTATAATGATTTAAATAAATCCATTTCCATATTCCCTTTTCATATAAATTTTTATTATTTCATATAATATAGTATTATCACCCATTTTTTATCAACATTTCATTATTACTTTTTATTTAGGAATTAAATTCTTCATTTTCTTATGCTTGTTTTGTCGAATATGTTCCATTTTTCCTTTATAATTCATTGTTATATATTTCCAGTATAATATTATTATAATATATATAATATTTTTTCATTCAACACATTTCTATAATCAGGATTTAATAAAGGTAATATAGAATGAATCGAATCGCATCGTGGAGTTGGTAGGTCGTACGTACGCACGAGCGACAATATCATACCCATAATTATTTAATGGTATACAATTGTATGTTGTATTACATTTTATAATCAATATAATTTCATAAAAATCATATAATTTTATTATTTAAAACATTATACCCATCTACGCACGGTGGTGTTGAAGAACATATTACACAACATTGTAGAGACGGTAAGTCGTACG
The DNA here is from genome assembly GCA_963277665.1 of Viscum album. Taxonomy (NCBI): domain Eukaryota; kingdom Viridiplantae; phylum Streptophyta; class Magnoliopsida; order Santalales; family Viscaceae; genus Viscum; species Viscum album. The sequence continues at coordinate 1,206,949,051 of OY728157.1, forward strand.
TACACGCGTATGGTGATTTCATTTCACATAGGATGGATAGAAGGTGTAATATGGTTGATTGATAATTATAATAACATATATGTATATAATTTATACTGGAGTTATTAATATATAAATATACAACTCATGAAGAGGAAGTATAAGAAGAAATAAGTTTGAAATAATTCGTAAAGCAGATTACCTCTTCTTCAACGTGCTTCCTCTAAATCTCCACTCTGAGCACTAGAGTTGGTATTTAAAAAATACCAGAACCTCTAGAACATAATTATGGAAGTTTATATGTGATAAGGTACAAGTATGGCCAAGAGTAAATTCTCAATGTAAAGTGAATAGGTTAGGGATGAGGTGCCCTTTTAAAAATGAGGTGAGGGGAACTTTTGGGATCTCCAAAAATATAAATTTATAATAAAATAAAAATACATCCAAAAAACGTAAAAAAATAACCCAATTCAGAATATGAGATGGTATAAGGTTGTAATATCTTAAACAAATAGATTTTACATATGTTTTATGTAAATTTAAACATTATCATTTTATGAAATTATTAGTTATTCTATTATATTTTAAGTAAGTTAACAGATATTTCAACATTAAAAGGATGAAATATTTACTTATTTTATGTCAATTATATATTAAATATGTTCCTTATAATATTTTAGAAAATTTTATTATTATTATATATTTTTTATACATGTTTTCTGATTTTTAAATAATTTAAGAAAACATTGTTTTGATAAACAATCAGTAATATCAATTTGATATAATTTAATTCTTTGATTTTTTAAAAAATTAATATAACAAGATAACATAAAAACAACTATTTTATTATATTAAAAATATTCCAAGAAAATATATAAAATACATTTCATATATTAATTATCCAAAATTTTATTTATTTCAATATTTTTAAAAATATTTATTTGAGATCTCAATGAATAAAATAATAACTAAATCAAATTTAGGTAATCATTAAGTGTACTTATTTGTTGAATAAAAATTAAAAATAAAATATTATGACCAAGATAAATATATTAAATTTACTAATAATATATTTATTTGAATTTATCCTTTATAATATGCAATAATTGAAATGTTATACTTACTAAATTATGAATGTGAAAACTTTAGCATCACTTTAAAGAAAATAATTTATGTGTCACAATATCTTATATAATGCTCCAAATGGTCACTAACTCTACCATTAGATGTTTATTGTCAAGATATAATAAAAAAATTTGACTTGTGAATGTGTTTGTGTCCATTGATGGTTATTAATATTTTAAAAATAAATATTTTATTGACTTCCATTCAATTAATTAATTTTTACATCATCAAGTATAGGTCCTTAATGTAATATTGTAATTTTGAAAAATTAAAACTAAATAACCGTGATAATGAAAAAAATTCTATATTTAAAATGAGTACTTTTAATTGAATTTATATTCTGTAAAACATTATATAAAAAATTATTTTGTTATTAAAATTTGTATGATACATATTTAACTTTTCATTAAATAAAATAAATAATATTTCTTAATCACATCCAAGTGGCTTTCAAAGGACTTAATTCCGACCCAATGATGATTTTGGTTGAAAAAAACACATAAAATGATATTAATACAAGTGTTTGGTAATTTTATAATAGTATTATGACACTTAATTACATGTTTTACCCTTTTTTGGTAGTAATAAAAATTATTGATTTTACGATTCCTAATACCACATGAAATCAAATAAAATTAATTGATTTGGACCAAATTATTCAAAATATGGAATCCATGTTTCAAAATTATAAACATAAAATTCACTTAATTAATTAAAATTAATGTCATTTTTGGAAAGAGAGAACATGTTTTAAATGTTTAAACATTGCAAAATGTTGAAATGTTTTTTAATTTGAATTCAATGTAAAATTAATGTTAATGAAATATATAATATTGAAATATAAAAATATATTATATTTATACATAAAAGAAATTACATATTATAATTTAACCATATAAATTTTTTTGATGAAAAGGGAAATTTCAAATAAATGTTTGTGTACTTTTCATATTCATCAAAATTTGAATGCTATCAAAAAATAGTAAAATTTCATTGAATGTAGATTTTTATATCCCAGATACAAATAAAATGTTTATGTTGTCATATACAAATTATTAATACGTCAAAATATTAATTAAAAATGGGTTCTCCATTAAAAGGAAAAATATTACCCTTTTGAAAAGTATAGGTTTTTATACATCAAATATGATTTATTCATACTCAATGACAAAAATATCTAATTGATGAATATAAAAATAATAATAATAAGATATATATTTCATTAATTACATTTAATAATATAAATTCACTCAATTTATTAACAAAAATATAAAAATATATAATTGTTCTATATAATATTTTTCTTAAATAATTATTAGCGAATGACTTCACCTTATATTTTCATAAGTTTTTTATATTTATTCCCACAAACCTTAAAAATAGGTTAAAATGGTAATTTAATACTAAGATCATCTAATGGTTTGTTTAAACTAAAAATTTCATTCAATATAATCTATTGAAGAATTAATATTATTTAGGGAAAGTATTTCATTAATAAAATAGGGTGTTACATTCTCTGAAACCATGGGTATTCTTTTTTATTTATTCTCCAATGTCATAATAATATTATTTATCTACAGTGGTATAATAAAATATGTATCCCCAGTATGATTATATTTCATTAATTTTATTTCATTACCTATTTTCATATCCTTTTACATCAACTTGAAAACAAAATGGTTGTTCGCGTGTACGACAGAGTACAACAGCGCCAACCTATGTAATTCGTTTTCCATCACTACCTCTCATGTATTGATATAATGATGGATTTAAATGATATTTATGATATTTATGAAATAATTATTCTTTTTAAATTATAATATCTAATCTATCTTCTTAAATTCTAATCTGTTAGATAACAATATTGTCGCTCATGTATATGTGTGGACTACTACCACCACGAAGTGATGATATTTGTTTTTCATTTTATTGGGAAATGGATGGTAATAATGACTGATATAATGAATACATATGATATCTATTATATTAAATTATTCTTTAAATGTGATATATTATTTATATTTCATTCATTCCATCCACGAAAAAATGGAAATGGTGATCATGCGTACATATAGCCCAATGTATCCACAAATTGTGTACTTCATTATTCAATATATAAAATTTATAAATAACTCTAAATATGTATATAATATATTATTTCTATATAATTATTAAAATTATTACCCTAAAACATTATATGGACCAAAACTATAGAAGATAATAATACAAGAAAAATGAAGCAGTTATCAACTAAAATGGTTATTTTAACAAATAATTATTAATAAAATGGTGGTAAAAGGTTATAATTTAATTATAAATGGTATAATATGCCTGATTATGTATATTTAATATATTTATAATAAAACTTTTTTTATTATACATGAATTTCAAACATATAGGATGAAATTAGAGACTTTATGTAAGGGATATTTTATAAAATTTTATTTTTATGACAAATTTTTTGTTAAAAGGGGTAGAATTTAACACACTGATATTTTGAGAATTATATTTTTTTTAAAATTTATTTATCTTTTTGATATTCTTTTTCATTTCACACTACACTATAAATTATTCTTTAGATAAATATATATATTTATTTATATATTTATTTATATATATTAAAAAAATAATTTGAACATTATTTCCACAAGAAATACCAACTTGGCATGCACTACAATAAATACCAACTTGTCATGTGCTACAACAAACACCGACTTGTTATACGATGCATGAAACAATGAGTTTATATAAAACAACTCTTTTTTTATTTAAATAGGATAATTATAAAATATTTGTAAAAATTAGTAATATGAATAGTAATAACTACTTTTCAAATAATTTATATAATTGTTTTATATGATTAAAACAAACTGATAATAAAATATATGATTTTTGGTAATGTCCTTTTTATGTTTAAAATCCTTGTTTAATCAAATAAATTGCTTCTAATAATGAAAGTAATTTTAGATAAATTTAGAAATTTAATTTTATAAAATATAATTCATTTTTGAATTCAGAATTTTGAAATTATAATAGGTTGATTTTTTGATATTTTTCTGAGAAACTTCATTTTTGATGTATAGTGAAAAATACTGCTTCTTCGGTAAAAACATCCTTTTTTTATAATTAATTGTTAATGATATATGATATTATAAATTATTTTTAAGGTAAAATTAGATATATATTACATCTAATTACATAATTAAATTCATTTAAATTAATTCCACTTTTATACTGAATATAAAATCTTCACAATCATTTGAACATTTTCATATATTGAAAAACTCTTATTTCGTCCCGTCTTGATATTAGCACAAATATAAAATTATCAACTTTAGTGAAGTGAATTTTAAATACCATACATATTCTAGATATTCAGTATAATATTTAGAGTCTAATAATACCTTGTTAATTTTTTACAAATATTATTAGTATAAGTGATAAAAATTAACCACAGTAGTTAAGGCCAAATTAAGTTTAATTAGGGGCTAAACCTTTTAATTAAGGCCCCAAATGAACTAGAAATTTTTCTGAAATACATTGAATGTCCATATTTCGGTCCTACACCTACAATTACTAATATGGGTTGGTTTGTTAAAACTTTTTCCATGTAAGAATATGTTCACACCTAATTAGTTTCTAAAAAATCCATGTGAGTCATTTTCCTTCCCTATAAATGACCACTAATTCTTCCCATTACTCACACAAATCAAAACGTTTATGTTAATAAAATATCATCCCATGTATCCTAAAACAAATCCTTCCTTTGATTATAAAGCCTCCCTTTGGGAAAAACCCTTTCATGGAAGCCTTTTGGCACAAACTGAAAGGAGTTACCTGATTAAGAGGTAACATCTTTTTTCAAGATCCTTTACTTAATTTTCCTTACTCACCCCTCCAATATTTTAATTACCTTATTGTGTTACAAAACCAGTATAATTTATAAAATAGGATGTTTCTTTGAAATCATTATTACCTACACATACAGACACCTCCATCTAATTCATGTTTAACGTAATGATTCTCTGTATGGTGGACTATTGCCTCATGAAATCATGATTATAAATTTGGCTTTTAACAGAAATATTGGTGGTAATTAGGATGGAAATATATTTATATTAGTAACATAGAATATTTATTATGTCTTTGATATAATTTATTCATTTTTTAACTCACATATTTTTACCTTCCATTTGGTGTTAATACGATAATCTTTATTGGGGAAGTGTGGACTTCCACCACATTAAAGCGATGTGATTCCTTCAAACACCTCATGGAATTTATTAAAGATGATTTTAATGAACTTATATGATATATATTATATATTAATTATATTTTAATAATTTTTTTATATACTTGGATATATATACATATTTATGTTACATACTTTCATTCAATATGATAATAAAAACATAAACAATGTTCATGTGTATGAATAGCTTACCGTCTCCTTGAATGGTGTATTCCATTACATACATCATTATGAAATAAATTATTATAATATAAATAGAATTTATATAACTGATATTTATACCATTTTTTAATTTCTTTAATCCTGATATAAGTATAAGTACCAACACTATAACAAATTAAGAATAAAGGGAATGATTACTTGAAGGGAAACATTAACAAAGGACAATTAACAATAGGGTAATACAATGTCATAATAAAACCATAAATGGTATTATATGTAATACTATTATTCTATATAATATTAATAATAGAATTATATTTTTTATACAGCAATCTCGTATGAGTATGGAGAGATTCAAAACACAAGGTAAGGGAAATTTCATCTCACTTTCAATTATTGTGAGATACATGTTAGGTTCGCAACTCATTAATTTTGTGTGGTGTATGTATTGACCATGTTTTTACCCTATGTATCTTATAAACTAATTCATGGGTGTCCACATATCCATTTTATTATATTCTTTAATCTTGTTTATGTTTCAAAATGTACCAAATCGATAAAAAAATTTGGTTTCAATTTTCCTTCATTGAGAGTCGTGTTTTATTATGCACCTAAACTATTTTTTGAGGTGCATATACTTAAATTTTACAGACCATATCTTTAATATAAATCTTTTAATGTTATATTAAACTTTATCTAACGTCCTTTCCTTATAAGGAGAGAATGATCTCATGATACCATGTTATAAAAGTTTATTCAGACAATATCATATGATTTTGAGATTTGGTATGTTTGTACTTGTCTCTTTGGAGGCACCCAATAAAATTGGATCAATAAACCCCATGTATGTTTATTCTTCCTCTGATGAACTCTTATGATCCATCTCTAAAGAATATTCATTATTTTAATTATCCCTTATTATTTCATGGAATACTCATGTATTCGTACCATTTCTTACTCTTTGGAACAAAATATATTTAAGAAACAATTTTTATGAAAGACTGACTATACCCTCTCTTTGGTCTGAAATATATGTTTTATAAAAAGGTTTTTTCATAATATTATACTAATATCCTATATATCTAAAATGAATATTTACTATTTTTTTGTTTTCTAATCTCTTAAAATCAATCTTCTTGTCACTTTCAGAAAAATGAATTTTCTATCCTTTTTACTGTGAAAAATGGATGTTCTTTTGACCACATATGACATATATGCATTTACCCATCATCATTTCATCAAATATCCCTTTTTATTTTCAAAAAGTTTAATATAAAAGAAAATATTTTTATAATAATTTTTCAAGGAAAAATATTTTCAATATTGTTTTACACTTCTTTTATATGTTTTCATGGAAAATGGATTTCAAAATGTTTTCAAGTCTATTTTAAAATTTTTCAAAGTGTATTAAAAAACATGGTTTTCTAAAAAAAATCATGAAAATTTTATAAATACTCTTGAAAATGGTTTACACAATGTTTACATCTATTATTTACATGTTTTAAATGTTTTTTCAATGAAGTTGTTTTCAAAACCTTTTTTAGATTATTTTATAAGCAATTATGAAAAATTGTTTTCAAAATATTTTTAATTATTATTATATATTTTTTCAAGTAAAATGGTTTTCAAAAAAATTTCATTATCATTTTATAATTTTGTGAAATGTTTTCAATGAAAATGGTATTTAAAATGTTTTTAAAGATTATTTTATATGTTTTCAAGGAAACGTTATTTCAAAATGATTTCTTAATTTTCAAGGTATTTAAAAAGAAAATGATCTCCAAATGGTTTTATGTATTAAAAGAACTTTTTCAAAAAAACAATTATATTTTCCTCAAGAAGTGTTTGTAATAGATCATTTAAAATTATTTCTTTCTAAGATAACAGTCGTTGGTCTTTCTCATGTCTTTATGTGGAAAGTATTCAATTTTTCCATTTATATTCTAGCTTTTAATGGATTGTGTTTCTATGGAATGATGTTATGATAATCATTTATCTTCCATGAGTTATATGCTTTTTAAACCCTCTTTTTTCACATGTTATATTTATGATTAAATGATTATGAAACATGTCTCTTTTCATATATTATGATATGTTTACATTTTAATGACCCCCATTTATTTTCATGGGTTAGGATATGTTAATTTGGGAACTTGTGCTACATGTATGTATGTTTTTATTATTTGATGGGTGGGACCTATATCTCCCTTAAATTCCATGGGAAATGTTTTATATCTCATGACATAAACTATGATGGTCTTTGGAGTGAACCTTGACTACTATGATGTCCATGGGAGTGAAAAATTACTTCAAAGTTGGTATGAGGAGGGAAATCCTACAACTATGATATCCATGGGAGTGAACCATAACAACTATGAGGTATGGGGAGTGAACCAATACTACTATTATGTTCTTCTCAATGATTAATTGAATATTATGAAAGTAATTATACACTTATTTGTTTTCCACAATTTCTTGTCTTATTCCTATCTTTTTATTTCAAGCATTACACAATTTATTTCATGTGATTCATGTCTTATAAACTGAAAATATTTTTTACAAGAACTATTTTATGATCTTTTATATGAAGGGTATTATCCTCAATTTATATGATCACATTTTCATAACCTTATACTCATTTTTATGCTTACATGTCTCCCTTTTTTACCCATACTGAGCATTTATGCTCAACACTTTTCATGTTTCCTTTATCTAGGTTATGATGAAACGTTTTAGATAGAATTAATAATGTTGGAGGTAATTATGGGAGGTTTTCAAGATCCTTCACTAGGATAGATGTTTTTCTTCAAGATTACAAAGACACTAAACTATTATAGTCCATTGGATTTTATATTTGTAATGTACTGAATATTCATCTAAAGTTATGTAATATCCATGTATATTAAGCCTAGGTCGGTGTTGTTGGTATCAAAAGGAGGATTAGTCAACATTTGGAAACTAAGATGATAAAAAATTAGTGAAATCCCAAGTTTTATTTATAAGGATGTGTCTTGGGTTTTCTCTAATAAAAAATATAAGGGTGAGTTACCATTTAGTAAAATGTCCTTGAATTTTGGAAAAGTATATAGTGATTGGTTTCCATGTAATACATCCCCATATAGATTCTACAAGTGGATGTAGATCTGGAACATATGTACCTAGGTGTAAAAACTATGAAAATATATCCTGGTCTTGACTCAAGGTAATCTGGTACATGACAATGGGCCTTGTTGCACAATTGGTTTGGCACTCCTAGGGGATATTCTATAGGAATACACAAACTATTCGTGATCCATTAGGACGAATTTAGATATAATTTATCTATGAATAACCTAGGATAAACCCAAGGTGTCATATATTATGGATTCTGACCTGATTTAGACATCCTATAAGTAATTCTTTTAATGACTGTTTGGTTTTCTGCTATGATAAGTAATGATTAGACAATGTTTTTGGTTTTAGTCAATGGAGGGAATTAGAAGGAAGTGAATTAATGTTGAATATGATGGAAGATATTCTGATGGGCTGTCAAGAGGGATGATCACTCGAGTGAAGGATATCTTAATAATGCCTAATAAATTTTCACATAACATGAATAACAATGCTTACCTAAAAAAACTCTCAGACTCAACGAGGAAGATAAAGAAGGAGTACAATGAGAGTTTGGGTAACGAAGACCATGAAGGAAAGAATATTAGGTTTCGTTTATGTCAAGAATGTGGAGAAAATCACCTAAGATATTTCCTTATAGGAACCAAAAAAAATTTGACTATAAAAAAGAAGGATATAAATCCAGTTACTATTAGGGAAAAATGAAGATTTCATTAATGATATTGATGGGAATTTTGTCCTCACAATGGTATTATCAACTGATGATCACATTAAATGTGGAAAATATGGGAATTATAAAAATAAATTTCCTCTGATGAAGGTTTGTGAAGTGAATCAATAGGGAGGTGCATGTAATGGTTTTTTATATATGATGAAGAAACCCCGAATGACATATGAAAGGTAAGTATTTTTCTACATAAGTATGACTAAATTGTGTTTGATAAATGTTAACAATTGATTATTATTTCATATTACCAGAAAGAGGTATTAAGTAATATGTTAATGAATCCTATGTAATGGTTTGTGAATAACATTGGACGAATGCTATACTTATGTTTTGGAATTCAGAGACTATGTTATATGAATCCTGAAATATAAAATTATTTTCATAGACGTTTTCATCAATGATTGTAAAGTAATAGTTGAATGGTGATGAAGACATGGAAAATTGATTTCATGAAAAGGTGATATTTTTATTAAGGTAAAATAATCGAAACTAAATTAGTATGCCCTCATAATGATGTTTGGATAATGATATACTACATATGAATAGTTAAATTGGACAGTACAGATTGGTCCGAAACAGATTATTGACAAAATGTTCTATGTCCTCAAGTATGACGTTTACAACTTCTTGGATTCAATGGATGTATCCAGTAATCCTTGGAATAAGGAGTAAATCATGTTTTCCAAAAGTTTTTTCGGTAATTTATATTATTACCATTTTCAATAGATTATATGATGAGTTAATTCACATGTTTGGAATGTGGAAACGAAAAGATTATTTTGGATATATATATATAAGGGAATAAATGTTAATATGATTTCATGACCTTTTTTGTAAAAACATGAATTTCCATATTTAGTAGGGGTTATTAGGTTAATGATTCATGTAAATTTTAAGTTGAACTTAAGATCAATTCAATAATATTAATGTGTTATCATCCATATAGTGATTTATGCATATTGGATATCCTTTTAAACAAACCTTCTATTGATGGAAAATAATGGAAAATGGGATGGAATATCATGGAAATCAGGATCTGTTATTTATTTAGGGATGAAAAATAAATTTTTTATAGATGTAGATGAAGTGAATCAACAAATTATAAATAATGGAATTCTTTAGAAACTATAATAGTATATCTGTTAAAGAAAACTCTTTAACGATTCCTGAAACAGAAAATATTTATCTATACCTACATTTTCGATGAATCATAAGGTCCCTTAGGTCATTACAAAATAATTTATTTCTAGTTTTTAATAGTAAATTAACCTTGTTCTATATCACTATCCATCAAAACTTGATGGTAATAATTTTCTTCCATATCCATGTTTTCATTTTCCACTTAAATTCTTTCATATTGAAACGTATTTATATGTTACATTGGGTAACTGTTATGGTTCCAAATTTCCATTTTTAATGGAATTATTATTATAAATTTTTATGATGAGGTCCTATATGAATGAAACATTCAAGTATTAATCCTTTCATAACCCTGATGACCATCAAGGGTGAAATTTATTTTAAGGGAGGTTGAATGTAACACCCTGAGATTTTAAGAATTATTTTTTCTAAATTAATTTTTATTTTCAATATTTTGTTTCATTTCCTATGATAATAAAAATAGTTCAATATATACACACACACACACACAAATATATATATATATATATATTAAAAAAAATAAGTTAAACATTTCCTTCACATGAAACACCAACTTGGCTTCTGAAATACACAATACTAACTTGGCTAGAGCTACAAACAACACCGACGTGGCATATGATGCATGAAAAACTGAGTTTCTACAAAACATATCTTTTATTGTTTTAATTATATAAATAAGATAATTATAAAAAAGAGGATAAACATAGTAATATGAATAATAATGAATACTTTCCAAATATTTCTTATAATTATTTTATATAAATAAAATATATTGGTAATAATGGATATGATTATTGGTAATGTCCATTAAATTTTTGGAAACATCGTTTTCCTGAATAAACTACTTCTAATAATGAAAGTAATTTTAGAAACATTTTAAATTTTAATTTGATAAAATAAACTTAATTTTTGAATTCATTATGTCAATGGTATCTTATCATGGATTGTTTGTATTTTTCTGACAAAAATCATTTTTGATAAATAGTGATAAATACGGATTTTAGTTAAAAATGTCTTTTGAATAATTTATTTTCAATGATAAATGATATTATATATTAGTTTCATGGTCACATTATATAAATATTACCTATATTAAAAAAACTTAATTCATTATAATCAAATCCAATTTGATTCAGAATATAAAATCATAAAAAACGTTTGAATTTTATCTTTCATTAAAACCCCGTTATTTCGTCGCATCTGCGGTATTAGCCTTAATCTGAAATTTTCCTCTTCTATGATGTGAATTTAAAAAATCAAAAAATACCATTTAATTCATTCAAATATTTAGATTCTAATAATTCCGTTTTCATTTTTACAAAATTTATTAGTAAAATTGGTTAAAAATAATCCCAAATGTTAAGGCCAAATTAATCATAACTAGCAACTAAACCTAATAATTAAGGACCGAAATAACCTAGAAACTTGTAAATATACCATTTTATGTCCATATTCAATTAATAAACCTTCAAATATCAATTTTGTTTGGTTTTTCATGACATTTTTATGGTAATAACATGTGGACACCTAATTTATTTCTTAAAATTCCAGGTGAGTCTTTTTCCTTCCCTATAAAATACCACCACCTCTACCCGTTCCACACACCTATAAATCCTTTTAAGTTTTTCCATTATCTACCCATGTATACATAAAAAAATAATCCCTTCGTTATTGAACCCTCACATTGGGTAGAAACCCTGTCAAGGTTGCCTTTTAGCACAAACCAAATGAGTTACCTGATTAAGAGGTAAGGTTTTGTTTCAAGCTCCTTCCCATTATTTTCCTTCATCACCCCTACACTCTAATTATTCCATTATAATGTGAAAAATCCAGTATATTTTTTATACAATGATGTTTTTATGAATATTAACTGACCTAAACATACACACACCTCCATCTAATGGATTTTTAACATAATGTTTCTATGTGCGGCGAATTACTACCTAACGAAATGATGATTGTTCATTTATCCTTTAACACCAATAATAGTGTCCTTAATGATAGACACTCTATATATATAGGTAATATATTATATATATTTTGACTTTAATCTTATTTATTCATTTTTTAACACATATTATTTTACCTGCCATTTGTTTTTAATACGATAATGACATTTGAGTAAGTGTGGAATGATGTCCTCTCAAAGCGATGTGATTCATTAACACACCACATGGAATGTCAGAAGGATGATTTTGATGAACATATACTATATATATGATATATTAAGGATACTTGGATAAGGATATATATATATACATATATATATATATACATATGTCATTTACATACTTTTCTTCACTATGACAATGAAAACGGAAACAACGTTCATGCATTTGAACAACTTACCATCTCCATGAACGATGTATTCCATTTAATAATCAATGATGAAATATATTATTTTTATATAAATATAATTTCTATAATTTATATTTATATAATGATATACATTTTGGAATCATTATATAAGTATAAGGACCAACACTATAACAAATTAAGAACAAATAAAATGATTACTCATAGTGAAAATTTAACACATGATCATTAACATGCAAGTAATATATAGTAATAATATAACAATATATGTTATTATTTATAATAATATTTTTATTTAAAATTTTTATAATAATATTATATTTACTATATAGGATGTGTTTACAAGTATAGATAGAGTTAAGACACAAGGTAAGGGGAATTTCATCCCACTTTTAATTTCCGTGAGATACATATTAGGTTTACAACACATTCCTTTTGCATGGTGTAGGTACTGACCATGTTTGTGTCCTTTAAATATAATAATTATATTTATGTGTATTCACATTCCCATTTTATGATCTTTCTTTCATAGTGTTTATGTTTCAAAAGATACTGAATCGGTAAAAATGTTTTGTCTCAATTTTCCTTCTTTGAGAGTCATGTTTTTTTATGCACGTAATCCCTTTTTTGAGGTGAACATAATTCCATTATACATTCCATATAATGAATCTATATATTTTTATGATATACTATGTTTCATTTTAATTATGTAACTTACATGGATAATATGATCCCAAGATACCATGTTATAAGAGTTTATTGAGATAGCCTCATCAGTTTTCGAGATTGTTTATGTTTATTCGTCCTCTGATGAAATATTATGATCCATCTCTCAAGAATATTCATGAGTTTACGTATACTATTTTATTTCATGATATACTCATTTATTTGAACAATTTTATACTCTTTTTACAAAATATAGTAAAAAATGTTTTCTAGGAAACCACGACTTTACCCTCTCTTCTTTCGGAAATCAATGTTTTCAAAAAAGGGCTTCCAAAAATAATATACCATTATCATATAAAATCTAAAAGATATTATTTCAATTTTTATTTTAAAAATATCTTCAATGTAATATTCTTGTCCCTTTATAAAAAACTAATCTTTCTATCCTTTTTACCATGAAAAAGAAGTGTTCTTTTGACCTGTTACGACATGTACACATTTACTAGTCGTCATTTCAATGAAGCTCCATTTTCATTGATAAAAATTTTAATCTTTATGAAAATGTTTTTAAAATAAAGTTTCATGGAAAGGTGTTTTAAAAATGTGTTTAAACTTATTTTATATTTTTTTTCTTGAAAATGGTTTTCAAAATGTTTTCCGGCCATATTTACATGTTTTCGGAGAGTTTTGAAAAAATGGATTTTAAAATATTTTCCAGATTCTTTTTTTCAGTTTTCAGGGAAAAAAAATTCAAACATTTTTCGTTATTCTTTAATAAGTTTTCTAGGGAAATTGTTTTCAAAATGTTTTTAAATATTATTTTATATGTTTCAAGTACAATTGTTTTCGAAATGTTTTCGAACAATTTTTATATGTTTTCAATGTGTTTTGAAAGAGAAATGTTTATAAATTTATTTTATATTATTTTATATGTTTTCATGGAATTTTGTTTTCAAAACTATTTCATAAGTTTCAATGTAATTTCTATGAAAATTATTTTCAAATGGTTATATGTATTAAAAATACTTTTTTATACATGAATGGATATTTTCAACAACAAGTTTTTTAAAAAGATATTTTAAAATTATTTCTCATCTATGATAACATCCATTGGTGTTTGTCAAGCCTTTATGTGTAAATTATTCAATGTTTAAATTAATAATATTATTTTAATGGATTATTTTTTGATATAATGTTTTTATGAAACCAATTTATCTTTCACGGGTTATATGCTTTTGTAACACACATCTTTTCCAGGGTTATGTTTATAATTAAATGATTATGAAACCTATCTCTTTCCTCAAGATATGATATGATTACATTTTTATGATACCCATTTAATTTTATGGGTTAGTAAATGATAATTTATGATCTTGTGTCACATATATGTATGATTTCATTATGTGACAGGTGGGGCCTATATCTCCCTCCAATGATTGGGTAATGTTTTATATCTTATGAGATAAACAAATATAGTTTTAGGAGTGATCCTTAACTATTATGGTGTACATAAGAGTGATCCATGACAACTAGGAAGGTATACGGAGTGAACTCATGATACTATGATGTCCATGGGTGTGAACCATGACTACTATGATGGTATGGGGAGTGAACTTATATTACTATGATTGTCTTAAAAACAATTCCTTGGCTACAATTGCAATCATTATATGATTAGGTGCATTCCATAGTTCCTTGTCTTATTCATATCTTATGCTTTCGTGGCTTATGATCATTATTTCATATGATTCATATCTTATGAACTTCCAATAATTATGCTATGAAATATGTTATGATCATTGATATATTGGGTATATTATTCTATTTATAGGATCACTTCAAATACCCTTATACTCGTGTTTATGCTTACATACCTCCCTTGTTTACCGTTTCTGAGCATTTGATATCACCCATTTTCAGGTTTCCTTTCTCCAATTTATGAATATAGGTTTTATGTGTAATTAATAATGATTGATATATTTATGGGATATGTAGAGAATATTTCACCCTGATATAAGATTTTGTCTTCAATATTCCAAAGATACTAAACTATTACGGTACTCTGGCATTTATTTTTGTAATGTAAAGAATATTCATCTAATATGATGTAATATCCATGTATGCTAAGATTAGGTCACTATAGTTGGTATTTAAGGGAGGTGTATTCATAATTTTGAAATGAGGAAGAGAAAAAAAAGAGTGAGATCCCTAGGTTTATTTCTAAGCATATTTCTAGGGTTGTATCTAAGGACATGTATAAGTATGAGTTAATGATTAGGAAAATATCCTTGAATTTTGTTAAAGGATAAAGTTAGTGGAAACCATTAAATACCTCAAAGTATATATTATACAAGTGTTTGTGCCACTCTCACAGTTTTACCTAGGGGTAAAAACTCTAAAAATATATTTTGGTCTTGACTCGGGGTAATGTGGTACACGACAATGGGCCTTACAAAACAAATGGTTTCACATTCCCTGGGGATATGATTTGAGAAATAACAAAATCTTAATCATCAATCATGATTTATTTTGATATAATTTATCTATTAATAAACTAGTACATCCAAAGGTGTCATATATTATGGATGGTTTTATGATTTAGAGATCCTATAAGTAATTGTTTTTCTGGCTATGTGGTTTATTCTTGTGATAAGTAATGATCACACTATGCTTTTAGTATTAGTCAGTGGAAGGAACTGGATAGAACTGGATTAATATTGAATGTTATGGAAGAACTTCTGATGGGAAGTCATGGGGGATGATCATTTGAGTGAAATATGTCATTATCATGCCTAATTAATTTACACAGAACATGATTAACAATATTTACCTTAACCACCTCTTAGACTCACCCAGTAAGAGAAATAAAGAGTTTACTATGAGTTTGGGTAATAAAGACCCTTGATGAAAGAAGATTCAGTTTCCATTTTGTCAAGAATGTTGAATAAATCACTTAAGTTAATTCATAAGAGTAACAAGATATTTTGACTCAAAAAAATAAGGATATAAATAAAGTTGTTCCATGGGAAAAATGAGGAGTTCAATAAATGAAATTGATGGGAATGCTGTCCCCCCTAAGGTAGTATCAATTGATGACTTATTTAACGTTTTAAAATATGGGAATTTTGAAAATCAATGTATTCTATGGACGGATAAGGTTGTTAATCAATAAGGAGTTTCATGTAATGGAATTTCTACAGATGATGAAGAAACCATGAATGACATAAGATTAGTATGTGTAGTTGTATATATGAATGATTAAATTGAGTTCGATAATTATGAAGACTTAATTATTTTTAAATATTATTGGAAAGATGTAAGTTATTCATGCATGAGTAACGGTTTATAAATAATGTTGAAAAAATGAAGTATTTATGTTTTCTAATTCAGAGACTATGTTATATGAATCATCAAATATATAAGTATTTTTCAGTATATGTTTTCAACAAGGATTGTAAAAGAAATATTGAATGGTGATAAATACATGGATAAGTGATTTCATGGAAAGTTAATATTTTTATTAAAGGAAGGTAGTCCTTAATTAATGTCTAATTACAGGATAATGATGTTTAGATAAAGATATACCAGATTAAATAAGTAAATTGGACAGTACATATTTCCCTAAAACTGATTATTGAAAAAATTCTCTTTGACATCAAGGATGAAAATTAAAAATTCATGTATTTAACAGATGTATCCAATAATCATTGGAATAAGGATAAATTCATGTTTTCCAATGTGATTTATGGTAACTCAGGTTATTACCATGTTTCACGAGAATATATTATGAGGATAATCACATGTTTTGAATGTTTAAACCAATTGCTACTTTTGGATATACAAGGGAATCAATGTTATGTTGATTTCTTGACCATCTTTATATAGCAATTAATTTCCATATTTAGGATGGGTTATGAAAGTAATTATTTAAGGAAATTTTATGTTAAACTACCGATTAAGTCAATACAATTTAATTGTTATCTTCCATATAAGTATTTATGCATATTGGACAGCTTGTTCAAATTACCTCGTGTGGATTTTATCTAATGGAAAATTGGATGGTATGTCATGGAACTTAGGATCAATTAATACATTAGGAATGAAATGGTAACTTTTTTATATAAAGAGGTTAAGTGGATCAACACATAATAATGTGTGACGTTTTCTACAAACAATACATGTATATTATATAATGAAAACTATGTATCTTTTGTTAAAACCAAAAATGTTGTACTATACCTAGGTTTTTTATGAATCAGAGGGTCCCTTAAGTCATTACAGAATTATGGATTTCTTGTTGTTAAATTTTTCATAACCTTGTTCTCTATCACTCTCCATTATAACTTTATCATAATATTTTTATCCCATATCCATTTTTTCACTTTCCACATTTTTTCTCCATGTGGAAATGTATTTAAACGTTACTTTGGGTAATATTTATGCATCTAAATTTACATTTTTATAGGATGATTTAGAAAAAAAATTTACGATGTGGGACTCTATGCATGAAACAATCATGTATTAAACCAATGATAACCCATATTAATTTTGGGGAATAAATTCATTTTAATGGGGGTATAATGTAAACCCACAGATTTTGAGAATACTTTTTTTCAAATTAATTTATTTTTTCGATATTTTGTTTCATTTCACATGACACTACGAATATTTAATTATATATATAATAAAAAACAAAGTAAAAAATTCCTTCCACACACAATACCAACTTGTCTTGTGCAACACGTAATACCAACTTGGCTTGCACCATAAGCAACACTGACATGGTGTACGATACACACAACACTATGTTTCAACAAAACATCTCTTATAATTCATTTAATTATTTCAATAACATAATTATACCCTAGAAGTTTATAATATTAATATAAATAGTAATAAAAAAATTTATATATATTATATAATTTTTGTATATAAATAAAACATATTGATAATATAAGATATGATTTTTGGTAAAGTCAATTTTATGCTTAAAAACAACGTTTTCTCAAATAAACTCCTTCTAATAATGAAAGTAATTTTAGAAACATTTAGAAATATAATTTTATAATTTAAAATATATTTTATATGTATAATTTAAAAAATAGATTAGGGTTATTGTTAGGGATTTTTCTGAGAAACATCATGTTTTGATGAATAGTGAAAATTATTACTTTTTAGTTAAAAATTGCCTTTTTGTCTAATCTATTATTGACGATAAATGATATTATAAATTAGTTATAAGGTCAAATTATACAAATATTACATATAATAATACAATTAAATTCGTTATAATCAATTCCACTTTGATACTGAATATAAAATCTTAACAGACGTTTGAACTATTTCCTACTTTAAAACATTGTCATTTCGTCTCATCTACCGGATTGGCTCTTATCTTAAGTTTTCCGCTTATGTGAATGGAATTTATAAAACTAACATAAAAAGATTTATTTTGTCTAATATTTATATTCTAATGATATTGGGTTATTTTTTAACAAAAAAATATTAGTAAATGTGATTAAAATTAATCACAGTAGTTAATGCCAAATTAAGCTTAATTAGGGAGAAACCATAAAATAAAGGTCCCAAATGACCATGAAACATGTATAACACCCATTTTATGATCATATATAGTCCTTAAATATTAAAATCTTGATTTAATTCGTTTTTATGCCTTTTTGTATGTAATAACATGTGAACACCTAGTTTGTTTCCAAAAACTCAATGTGAGTCCTTTTCCTACCCAATAAAAATCCACCAACTATACCCATTCCTCACATGTCTAAAAAATTTAAAGTTCATAAAAACACTACCCAATTATATTCCCAACGATCCTACCTTTTCCTTTGAATCCTCATTCTTGTTAGAAACCCCCCCCCCACCAAATCCTTTTTGGCATATACCAAAGTTACATGATTAAGAGGTAATGTCTTTTTTTAAGGTCCTTAATTTTATTTTCATTATTCACCACACAACTATATTTGTTCCCTTATTATGTGAAATAACCATTATATTTCATATAATATTATGTTGTTATGAAAAGGGTCTGAACTACACATACACAAACATCCATCTAATGGATGTTGAATGTATTGTTTCTTTGTACGATGAACTACTACCTCACGAAGCAATGCTTGTTCATTTCTCCTCTACCACCAATCATAGTGGCCATTATGATGGAAACCCTATTTATATATATAATATAATATATTTATTATTTATTTATTCTTATATATTCTTTTTTTAACACACATATTCATACCATCCATTTGGTGTTAATACGATAATAACATCTGAGGATGTGTGGACTACCACACCCTCAGAGTGATGTGATTCATTCACACACCACATGGAATGTATACAGGATGGGATTAATGAAAATATATGATATATAAATGTTACATTTATAATGATATATATTTATATACATTTATATTCATATGTAATTTACATATTCTCTTTCAATATGATAATAAAAATTGAAACAACATTCATGTGTACGAATGACTTACCGTCTTCTTGAACATTGTATTCTATTTTTACTTCATTATGTAATAAATTATTATAATATAATTATAATGTATATAAAATATATTTATATCATATTATACATTCTTTAATCATTATATAAGTATAATGACCAACACAATAACGAATTAAGAACAAAGAGAATGATTAGCCGAAGTGAATCTTTAACATACGATCATTAACAAGCGGGTAATATAAGGTCCTAATCGGACCATATATTTTATTATGTATAAGATTATTTTTTAAAAATATGTATAATGAAGTTATATTCATTATACAAAAATATTTTATGAGTACGGAGAGAGTCAAGACACAAGGTATTGGACATTTCATCTCACTTTTAATTTCTTTGGGATACATGTTATGTATTCCACTCATTCCTTTTTTGTGGTGTATGTTCTGAATATGGTTGTATATGTTTTATAATATAATTAAATTTATGGGTATTCACATGTCCATTTTATTATCCTTATTTAATGTTCTTTAAGTTTAAAAAGTTATCAAATCAACAATAATGTTTTTCCTCAATTTTCCATCTCTGAGACTCTTGTTGTTATGTAACTAAACTCTTTTTTGAGAGCATATACATCAATTTTAAAAAACATATCATGAATATAAATATTTTCATGATATAATATGAATAATTTAACTTCATTTCCTTACATTGAAGTCAGGATCCCATGATGCCAAGTTATACGGGTTTTTGTAGACAATCTCATTGCATTTTTAGATTGTTCAAGTGTTTTATTCCATTGATGAAGGCTTTTTTCATCCATATCTCATGAATAATCATGATTTTACTTATCCTATATTATTTTATGATATTCTCAAGTATTGTTATAATTTTATACTCGTTGGTACATAATATTTTTAAGAATCTGTTTTAGAAAAGTCTGACTTTGCCCTCTCTTCGGTTGCAAATCTTTGTTTTCTAAAAAGTGATTCCATGAATATTATACACCTATAATATAATATCTAAAGTAAATTTATTATCCTTTTTTTATTTTACCAATATCTTCAATGGAATATTATTTTCTTTTTCAGAACAAGGAATTATTCCAACCTTTTTACCATGGAAAAGGTGTGTTCTTTTGACCTCGTACAACAAGTATGAATTTACCTGCTGTCATTTCATTTAAGATCCATTTTTACTGTTAAAACATTAAATCATTAATAAAAAAATTTAATATATATTTTCATGGAAAAATGTTTTAAAAATGGTTTTTGAATTTCTTCTATATTTTTTCATGTAAAATGGTTTTCAAAATGTTTTCTATTATTATTTACATGTTATCAATTTGTTTCAATAAAATGGCTACCAAAACGTATCCATGCATCTTCTATATGTTTTCAGGAAAAATGGTTTTCAAAATATTTTAGTCTTATTTACATATTTTCAATGTGTTTTAAAATAAATGGTTTTAAAAATAATTTAAGTCTTATTTTATATATTTTCAATAAAAATGTTTTTCAAAATGTTTTCATGTCTTATTTTATAGGTTTTGAAGTCCAAAGGTTTTCCAATAGTTTTAAAGATATTTTTATAAGTTTCAAAATCATGTTCAAAGAAAAAGTTTTTTATATATTTTTGAGATTATATTAAATGTTTTCACAGAAAAAAAGTTTTGAAAATATTTCATAAGTTTCAAGGTATTTTCTAAGAAAATTATTTGCAAATGGTTTTATGTACTAAAAAGAATTTTTCAAAAATGAAAGGATATTTTCATCATGATGTTTTTTAAATGATCATTATAAATTATTTCCCATATAAGATAACATCTATTAGTGTTTATAATTCATATTTGAGAAATTATTCAATGTTTTCATTCCTATTCATTCATTTAATATATTATAATTTGATGGAATGATTTTATGAAACCCATTTTTATTTCATGGTTTATATGCCTTTGAAACCCTCTTCTTTTCACAGGTTATGTTTATGATGAAATGATTATGAAACCATTATATTTATATAGGTTATGATATGTTTATATGATTATGATACCGATTTCATTTGATGTGTTATGATATGTTTATTTATTTTCTTATGTTACATGTATGTATGATTTCATTATGTGATGGGTGGGACCAATATCTCCATCCAATTCTTTGGTTAAAGTTCTATTTCTCATGATATGAACATAGATGGTCTTGTTAGTGAACCTTGACTACTATGGTGGTCATGGGAGTGAACCTTGACTACTATGTTTCCCAGGGGAGAGAACAATGACCACTAGTATGGTATGAGGAGTGAAATTATGCTACTACGAATTCCATCGGAGTGAACCAAGAATACTTGGATAGTATGGGGAGTGATCCCATAATACTATTGTAAAGACTCGAAAATTCAATGTAATTTTTTTTATTAAATGGTAATTTTACGAGACAGCGAAAATTGACGGCACAAGATTCCAAGGCCTTGAGTACGAGGAATAAATTATTGAACATTATTTCGGGTACGATCATAAAACGTGCTAGTGGGTTTTTCTATCTTTTGAACTGGTTCTAGGAATTGAAATTTGAAGGCACCATTTAACTCACAGTGCCGGTATTCACTTAAGAATAATTTCACATCGACGACAGTTGGGGGAGAGTGAAAGATTATTTTTTAGTTTTTTGTGATAGAATAAAATAAAATAAAGGTTGTGTAACTTTTTATTTTATTTTTCATTAGGATCTCCAATGTAGATATTCCAAAGTTGGGTACCACCTAATTTAATACAACCCATGAAAGGTTATGGAGTAGGGGACCGCCGATCTTAACCTCCCATGAGAGGTTATGGTTTTGGGGACCACCTGATGCTTAAAACCTTTTGAACTCCCTATTAAGTGGGGAGAAACCTCTTAACCCCCCCCCCACTTACTTGTACCCCTACCCCGCCCCCCCAAATTAATTATACCAACTCAATTAATTAATTAATCCATTCTAAAAATTGTGCCAACATAATTTAATTTGAAAACATAAATTAATATGTTGGTTATATTTTATTTTTTGTGGAATTGGGGAAAAGGCTAGGCAATGGAGAGAGCGTTGGAGAACATGGAAGAATTCTCTCCAACGAAGAACGCCCCATAAGAATACCATCTTTGACATCGACATTCTTCCTCTGGAAATCCTCCAACATGGGGAATCTTCAATCGATGATCGTCTTCCCCTCCCCAATGATGTCATCTTCTGCCTCACGATCTCCATACACGAATCAAACTAGGCAGGGTTTTCATCCTATGTTCTTCCCTTCTATGTTTCCTTTTCTGGAATCAGATTTGTGATTGATAAAGGTTGTGGGGATTGATGTTCTTAAATAACTACTATACATTTTCTTTTTCATGTTGAGCCACTTGATACTGCTCAAATGCAAAGGGTGTGGGCCAAACAAACATGAAATGACACCTCCTTTATTCTTCTTGAATGATTTATCCTACACAATGGAAGAATGTGACTTTGTTGATGACGACTGGTGCCGGTGGTCGGCACAGGTGGAACTCGAGAACGGCCGACGAAGGCACGATGCCATGCTGCCCCACAGCCTCTTCACCCCGCAGTGCTCTGCCGTCAGTTTCCATCGCCACCCCGTGGCCTCCACCACTCCACGTCTTCCATATCCGAGCCGACCCGAGTCGCCATCGTCTGAGCCACGTCCGCCATCTGGGTCAAACAGTCACTGCCGTTCGGGCCTAGCCGCCACCGCTGGGCTGATTTGTTTCCATCGTCCAGGCCGAGCCACCGCCCAAGCTGTCACGGCCTTCTTGCCAAACTACCCTGGCCGAGCCACCCCTTGGCATCGGGCCCTTGTGTCAACCCCCATCTGATCCGCTTCGCGGTCTCGCGCCATTGTGGTACCCTCCACAGCCTCCCGGTCACCTGCGGTCCTTCGCGGCCCCTTGCGGCCTTCTAGGCCGAACCCAGCATGCCGGGATGAACCCAACAGGTCGGGCCACCCAGTGGGTTAGTTCGGGTCAACCCAAATCGAGTCATACCATGCCTGGTCGGGCCAGGTTACTACGATCGGGTCAGACGGGACCCATACCCACTACGACCCATTTAAATTTTTGTGGTAATAACATTGTAATCAGACGTCCATTTGATGAACCATCAGTGGTGCTGGAAATATTGGAGCCAGAAGGTAACTCTGGTATACCCCACTAATGTTTTGGATAATGTTGGGGAACGGTCGGGTTGGATCGAGCACGAATCCAACCGGGCCCTCGGGACTAAAAGGCTAATAACTCACATACCGGGTGTCCGATTGACCCACCGTCTGTTGTGTTGAGACCCATTTGACATGGATGTCGTCTGAGATACTTATATTTGGTACAACTTGTCCATTGAAGAATAGATCAGTGTCTTGGGGATTGGACTCTCCTAGTAACGAGCAAGTCTTGTACAAAAACCCAGCTGTGGGCTGTGACGAGAAGAGTGCACCTAGCTATCCTGTGCGGGTCAGCTACTAGAGATCTTGCGTGGGTAATATCTTAGAGATCCTATGTGGGTCTGCTCTTGCGATCCTATGTGGGTCAGCTCTTAGATATCCTCAATGGGTTAGCTCCATCGATCCTGTGTGGGTCATCTCTTAGCGATCATGTGTGGGTCAGCTCGAGCGATCCTGTGTGTGTAAGCTCCTAGGTATCCTGTGTGGGTCAGCTCCAGTGATCATGTGTGGGTCAAATCCTTGGGATACCGTGTGGTTCAGCACCAGTGATACTATGTGGGTCAACTCCTAGAGATCTTGTGTGGTTCATCTCCTAGAAATCCTATGTGGGTCAGCTCCAGCGATCATATGTGGGTCAGCTTCTAGAAATTCTGTACATGTTAGAAACATATCCTCTTAATGAGGAAATGTGATTTATTAGTTACATATAATCATCTCTACTACTGTTCCAAAATATATAAATTGTGTGAGCTCAGTCAGAACCTCTGTGTTCCATCATGATTTAGATGGATTAATTGATATCTTTGGAATATGTATGGGCATATTCTTAAGTAGGGTTATATGTAGTTTTCATACATTGTGGTTTATCCAGGGGGGACATTTTGATACCGTGAGGGTGTCGAGGTCCCTACTATGTATTTTTATACTCTCCCTTGAATCGAACATGCCCGAATCTTGTTGTGTTGGATGAAGACGACATATAGTGCTGACTAAGGCTGAGACTACCAGGACTGGACGTTGCCCGGATGTGGACCATACGACGTATCAGTATGCAAAGAATATAGGAGGACGTGGAGTGTTGAGGAGGTGATTTATACCTACCATTCAGGTAAAAACCCGGAGGATATCCCATTAGTTTCCTTTCCTTTTCTTCAGTTGTATTGTATTTAATTTGTAATTGTACTATTATTGTTGGGCTTGTATTCCAACACTTTTTAATTTCAGCACTATTTTTCTATATAGTTGACTTGAAATTGTATCATATTGTGTGCTTGGTTGCGTGTGTTTATATGTTATAATGTAAATTCCTTCTTAGTTTTAGGGAATACACCTTTGGTGCTAGTAGCCATACCCTAGCCTATGGAAGGCGGGCTTGGTGTTAGTCACGGCACGAGCCACGAGTGACGGGTCGTGACAAATTGGTATCATAGGAGTCGATTCTACCACAAAAAAAACTAAACTCTATTATTTATTTTTATTTTAAATAGTATTAAGTGTAGTGATTATGGTTATAAATTTAGGGAATCCAGTGTTGGTGCAGCGACCAATGTATCCATACCAATGACCCTAACTTTTGATTTCTGACTCAGTGCACAAAAACACTGATTACGTGTGTTTTTTCAATAGTTTTCTTTGTGATATCTTGAGTCATCTCACCATGTATAACTTATTAACCATGAAACACCTATTTCTTTTCAGGATGCCACTACGAAAAGAGCCAACTAGGGTTCCGAGAGTTATACGCACTAATAGGCCACCATGCGTCGATGCCTCGGTGCAAGGCCATTTTCCAGTAGAAGCACTAGCGGAGGCACCAGCGATACCTTTCACCGTAGGGACAATGATTCCATAAGAAACAAAAGCAGACGGTGCACACCTCTTGAGCACGTTTTACGACTTCCATCACCAGAGGCGACCCAGGTTTAGGGGAGGGATGAACCCACATGCAGTAGAGGTTTGGCTGGAGGATTAGGTGAGAGTCTTCTGACTAGTAGGGACACCAATCGATCTCATGGTGATCCTTTCCGCCAGCCTTCTACAGGAAGAAGCTGGAAGATGTTGGAGCTTGATGAATTAGGGCCTGAACTTTTGAGCAAGGACTCAGGAAGGAGATCATGTCTTCTATGATCTAACTCATCATACCGACATATGAAGGGGTGTTAGAGATAGCACTTTTTGTGGAGAGTGTCCTTACTGAGTAGTCTCTAGAAGCGAGAACCACCACTAGTCGACATGTAGCGGGGTATTCTAGAGCTGGCAGTAGACAGATGTCGCAAAGGTCCAAAAGTCCTTGACCTACAGGTGGACGACCATAGGAATTAGGGTCGGTTGGACGAGGCACCCAAGGCAGAGACTGTCATGCCCGGAGCGGGCAGTGTTACACATGCAGCAGGCAGGGTCACAAAGATCGTGATTGTCTGACCCTCTGTACTGATGATTAGCATATGGTTGAAGGATCGCCTAGACAAAGACAAATATTCAACGGAGGAAGTCCACAGGGAGTAGGCGTATGTGGCAGAGGAGATGGTCGTAGAGCGGTCGGTGGTCGACGATTCAATTTGTTACCACCACCACCACTAGGAGGACCACCCCAACTGCAGGGAGCAGGTGCATAGGTGCAATAACAGCTCTAGGAAGCTGAGGCCTACGATAATGGTGCTTCAGAGATGATAAGAGGTATGATCTTTGTCTACTCAACTTTATCTGAAGTACTTATAGATATAGGTTTCAGTCATTCATTTATTACAACTTACCTATTTAGAGCTCAGAGATTCTGAAGGATCCATTGGTTCGATCCTTACATCTAGAATCACCTATGGGAGAAGAATCGACAATTATGCACTCGTGTTGGTAGTTCCAGATTACTCTATGAGGCAAGAGTAGAGAGTGGGATCTCCTAGTAGCGGAGTTGTGGCCTTATGATGTCATCTTGTGAATAGAATTTTTATCTACAGTCCATGCCCAGATTTATTGTATTAAGTGAAAAGTGCAGTGTGTCCTCATGGATGGGACCAGGATTACCTTCACCGACGAGAAGGGAGAATTTTTAGGGTAGGATAGACTAACCCAAAGGAGGGTGCAACAAAGTACATATCAGTTGGATAGCCTTTCCCTCAGATCGGTTCATGTGGAGATTCTGAGGTATCTGGTTGTGGAGGACTAGTATGCTGATGTTATCCCTGACTATGTTCCATGTCTACCACCTCATAGTGAGGTGGACATTTACATTGAATTTTACCACGGGATGGAACTTATATCTACACCATAGTATCGGATGGCTCCTGCGGAGCTTCGCGATACGCGTGTACAGCTAGAGAACTTGCAGGGGATAGGAATCATCTGGCCAAGTGTTTCTCCTTGGGCAGCCCTGATTTTGATTGCCAAGAAGGCGGATGGGAGCATGAGACTTTGTGTTGATTATCGGCGCCTGAACCAGGTGACTGTGATGAACAATTACCCACTCTCGAGGATTGAAGACCAATTTGATTAGCTAAACAAAGCACAGTGGTTCTCGAAGATAGACGAAAGATCATGCTATCACCAGCTTAGAGTGTGAGACAAAGAAGTGCAGAAGACAGCTTTCAGATGTCGGTATGGCCATAAAAAGTACTTGGTTATTTCATTCAGTGTAACCAATGCACTAATAGTGTTCATGAGACTCATTAATAGGATCTTTTGGCCTTACCTTGATCAATCTGTAGTATTCTTCATTGATGAAATTCTGATCTACTCGACTACTGAGGAGGATCATGCCTATCATCTGCAGGTAGTACTAGACACACTCTGAGAGCACCCGATTTATGGTAAGCTATCAAAGTTCCTGTTTTGGATCTGAGAGGTTCTCTTTATGGGAAATTTCATATCAGAGGCTGGAGTTTTAGTGGATCCAGAAATGACTCAGGCGGTACTTTCATGGGAGCCACCTAGGAGTGTGTTGGTGCTACGAAGTTTTCTTGGTTTAACTCGATAATATCATAGGTTTGTGCCAGATTTATCGATAGTTTCAACACCACTTTCAGCATTTAAAATGTAGGGGAAACCCTTAGTGTGGTCGGAGAGATGTCAGTAGAGTTTTTAGGAGCTGTGGCAGAGGCTGTCTAGTGCCCCCATATTCAGACATCCAGAGAAGGGTGTAGGGTACGTAGTCTACTGAGACGCGTCAGGGACCAGACTCTAATGTGTCCTAATGTAGGAGTGAGTAGTGGTCACATGTCGTTCTCGACAGCTGATACAACATTAGAAAAACTACGCTACCCACGACCTGGAGTTAGTAGAAGTGGTCTTCTCCTTAAATATGTGGTGAAATTACATAATGGAAGAGCGTTTTATAGTGTACTATAATAACAAGAGTCGTAGGTATTCCTTCTCTTAGAAGGACGTAACTATTAGAAAACGATGTTGGGTTGAGTTCCTCTATGTCTATGATTTCAAGATATTCTATACTACTGGGAAGGGGAATTTTGTAGTAGATTAAATTAGTAGGAGATCCAATATATAGCTGATTTGTGAGGCGATAGAGCAGTTGGATGCTTTGCCGAAATCTTTTGTGGATAGAGATTGAGCATGTTACGACCTACCTTCACCAAAAGGAGGGAAGGGTCAGCAGACTACCGGGCCCTTCCTTCTTTAAGTTGAAGGAGAGGTAATGACCCCCGTAACCCACCTTCAATAGGTCCCGGAGTGCTGACTAGCACCAAGGGTATAGAATCACACACTAAATAGAAGGCATTACCCTTTTTCTGTTTTACAAGATTGGGAGATAAGATGATGGAACCCAAAAACTCCAAAACTAAAAGAAAAGTAAAGCCAAAAGTAAACCATTCCCACATGCATGTTTCAAAAGTAAAATCCACAAAGTATGAAAGGTGACTACAACGGTAAGTACCAAAGGAAGAAAAAAACAGCAACTGCAACTGCCCCAAAGGTCCGAGCATGTATGGTCCCGTGCGATCCCTGAAGTCCTCCTGGAAACCTGAAAGTAGTTTAATATACATAGGGTGAGCATACAAGTACACTAAGTAGGGAAAACCAAATTCTCTCGTGCACAAGTGGGGGAACGTACTAAAGTCCCATGAGAAAAGGAGTAATCCAAACTCCTTTCATGGTAAACTATCCACCCAAGCCTCACCAAGGCACACTCCCCTAATAACGCAAGTCAATTCATATATATAATAAGAGAACATCAATGTTCGGGTACCCCAGGCCACTTTCCCACTGGTTATTGAGACATCCTACACATCAAACCAATCCTGCCATTCTGTCACCGCAGTCCCACTACCTCACCCGTCCGCAAACACATGGGTCACAACTGTCACATGTTACCACACCTGCAAACACCTAGGCCAGAGAAACTACCACCACGCCCAAATACATCTGGTCCTCATCCCGAAGACACTTGGGAATCCACCTGTCGCACACAACTGGCCAACTATTACACTACCCCGCCTGAATGTTCTTGGGCTAATAATGGACCACAGGCCATCACAGCCTGCATGAAGATACTTGGGAAATCCGGGAAAGGGATCAGAAAAGGAGCTAATAACTAGCCACTAAGAATAGTGTTGGGAAAAACACCATCCCCCATGAAATGGGGGTGTTCGGCAGTAAGTGCTCAACTTGGGTGGGGCGCGAATAAGAATCACAAAGCTACAAGTATATATATTTATTGGAAATAATAACTCACCCAAAGCTAGGTTTTTCTTCAGACAGCCTATAGATCACAATAGCACTCAATTCCGAGTCACGACTCTCGCCAATAAAACCCATTTGTCCCGTTCGTGTTTCATGTTCAGTGATAATGTTCAAATAAGTTCATGCACTACTGGAAAACTAACACCATAAGCATAGCCAAGGAAAAGAATCCATCCAATCATCAATTTAAACATGCACACTCGGTTCTCTTGTAATGTTACAACAACAAGGAATAATTGAGATTCCCCGAAGTACTAGAACCAGTGAAAACCCCGGGACATTGCCCCGTGTCCCCTCTCCAAAAAGGTTTTTCATCAACAGAGGATCCCACCTCAATTCGTGATATAAACAAGTAACCACCCGGTCTTAAAACTCACAACCACTGAATCCATATCAACAGGGGATCCCATCCCCAATTTCATAACCACCGAGAGCATAAAAATAACAGGGGATCTCATCACCTCCCACATCTCCTACAATCGGCCCGTAAAATAAAAACAACCAAAACACTACTACCAATACAAAGTAGGGTCATGCCTATATTTTCAGATTTATAAGATTTAACACACTCCATGATTTCAATTCCTTGTGTCTTAACTGGGGGTTATCACAGAAGGGTTGTTCCCGGTGAATCCAATTTACATAGTTGAATATATATAATTAACCAATTTACTTTTCACGGAAGGAGTTCACAACCATAAAGATGCAATTTAAAACATCACCAGGGGATCATTAATGTACAAAGAAAAACCACCAACCGTCATGATTTTCAGTAGGCGTAAGCCCGAATAATTCAGGAAAAAGGTCATAATATAAAACAACATCAATGATCATATCCCCCCCCCTTTTTTATCTATAGAATCTATTAATTATCTTTATTAGGTATGGTTTATCCAATTCTATACAAACAAAAGCATGCCCACCCGGCATGATACACAAAAGGGAGAGGCGATGAAGAAATTACCTACTTGTTGGATCAATGATCTACGCTGAGGCCGGGGGAGGAACTTCACAGATAGCGATGCGGCTCGCCTATATGAAAATCGCTTCTTCTATCAATGCTTAGGCCAGGCGCAGAACTATACTCATTATGATGCGGCTCGACCGATACACCAGAATCTGTTCGTGAAAAGCCGCGATCGAGGAAAGAAGAAACCACAACTAACCGTTAGTTTATAAGAGCCACAGACGGTTGAGATGAGAATGCCAAACCGCATAAGGAGCGGGAGTCATGGGTTGACCACGTGGTTGGGAAGTCACACACGGAGGCCTCTCGGGATTTTTAGGAATTACTTATGGGATTTAAATGGTTTTAAAAGGAGTAAAAGAATTAATTTATGTCAAAACTTACGTTGCGGGAGCGGAAAAGTCCTGTACTGTAAAAAGAACAAATGGCTCGGTGAGGAGACACGGTACCACCCTCACGGTGTCACCCTCACGGTGCCATCCTCACGGTGGCACCCTCACGGTGCCACCCTCATGGTGCAACCCTCACGGTGCCACCGACATGGTTCCACCTTCATGGTGTCACACTCACGGTGCCACCATTTTGGTGGAGCCTCACTTTGGCAATGTAATGGGCTAGGAGGGTCCAAGAAATTACAGAGTATCTTTTCTTCAGTCAATTACAGTCACTCCCCAACTTCTTTAGTGAGTTAGGGAGGTGCAGCGAGGGGATGCAGACTGCGAGATGCGGCGTGCTCAAATATCCACAGGATAGGCACCTAGTGGTTTTTTTGGAGGTGGGGAGCATGTCACCCTCTACATATTATGTATCATGGTACAAGTGTCACTTATATAGGAAGTGTTGTGGGAGTTCCACAAATCTCCTCTAGCGGTACATTGAAGAGTGGTAAATATGCACCCTGATCACTGATGACAACACTGGTGGCCATGAATGAAGAAAGAAGTTGTAGAGTTTGTCTCTCGGTGCCTCACATTCTAGCCAGGGAAGGCAGAGCATTAGGTACCAGCAGGATTGGTTCTGCCTTTGGAGGTACTAGAGTGGAAGTGAGATGGGATATCCATGGACTTCATGAAAGGACTTCCACTTACATCAAGGGGCCATGACTAGATTTAGGTGGTCATTGAACGACTCACCATGTCAGCCCACTTCCTACCGATCAATGAGCAGGGTTCAATAGAGTGTTTGGGATGTCTCTATGTGCGGGAGATTGTGCAGTTACATGGAGTAACCTCAATGATTGTCTCTGATTGTGATACACGATTCACTGCCAGACTATAGAAGGGGTTCAAGGAGGCTTTCAGGATGCATCTTCATTTGGGAAATTCCTTCATCCATAGACGGATGTCCAGACTGAGCTGACCATTCAAACCCTCGAGGACATTCTACTTGCATGTGTCCTCGACTTCGGTCACAATTGTGAGGATCACATGAATTTGGTGGAGTTTTCCTAAAACAACACCTATCACTCAACCATTGGGATGTAACCCTTTGATGCGTTGTATGAGAGACCTTGCTTATAACCTTTTTGCTGGACTGAACCAGGGGAGTAAGCACTAGTTGGACCAAAGATGGTATAGACTACCACAGAAAAGGTTTAGATCATCCAATAGGTGATAAAGACTACAAAAAGTGGGTAAAAGTTGTATGCTGACAGGAGACAGAGACCTCTAGGGTTAGAGGATGGAGGCAACGTTTTTCAATGGATCTCACCTCGATGAGGATTGTGGAGATTTGGCTGAGGCGACAAGTTATCTTCGAGATTCATCAGACCATTTCATATCCTCAGCAGAGTTTGTGAGGTGGCATACCTCCTAGATCTTACAACTTAGTTGAAAAGGGTGAACGACATCTTTCACATATCCCAGCCAAGGATATCTAATCATGACACTTCTAATATCATCGACCATGGAGAGCTAGACATCGACGATGGGGTGACTTTTTACAGAGGTTCCAGTAGAGATTGAAATGGACAGGAGCGGGTCCTTCATGGAAGGTTGATACCTCTAGTGAGCATTCTCTAGCAGCACAAGAACATACATGAGAGAAAATGGGAGCTAAGGGCTCATATTCATGCTTAGTACCCACACTTATTTTCCTAGTATGAGTTGTGGCTTATGAGGATGCAAAGCCCTGAGGTTGGGATAATGTAAACACCTGGAAATGCTGTGTAATTTTTTTTATTAAATGGGAATTTTATGAGTCCAAAAAAATTGACGGTGTGTGATTCCGAGGCCCGGAGATCCAATAATGAATTTCTGAACATTATTTCGGGTACGTTCAGTAAATGTGAAACTGGGTTTTTCTAATTTTTTAACAGTTGTTCGGAATTGAAATTTTAGGGAACTGTTGAACTTGCAGTGTCGTTATTATCTTAAAAAGGCATTCAATTCAATGTATGTTAGTCAAATGAGAATGATAATTTTTGGGTTTTTCTTGAAATAATAAAATAAAATCAAGGTTGTGTAACTTTTTATTTTATTTTTCTTTAGGATCTCCCATGTAGATTTTCCAAATGAGGGGACCACCTGAACTAAAACCTCCCATCAGAGGTTATAGAGGTGGGGACCACCAATATTAACCTCCCATGAGAGGTTATGGTGGTATGGACCACCCGAGGCTTGAAACCTCTTGAACTCCCTATTAAGTGGGGAGCAACCTCGGGAGCTCCTGTACATAATTTTGCCACACCCCCGTAGTTAGTTATACCAACTCAATTAATTAAATAAATAGTTTTGAAATTGTGAAAAAATAATTTAATTTGAAAACATAAAATAAGAAATTGGATATATTTTTATTATGGTAGAATTGAGAAAAAGTCCAGTCAGATGAGAGAGCATTGGAGAACAAGGGAGAGAACTCTCTAACGGAGAACACTAATAAAGAACGTCGACCTCAACTTCGACTTTCTTCCTCGGGAAATTATTCAATATGGGACATCTTAAATCGACAATCGTCTTCCCATCCCCAACAACATCATCTTATCCCTCATGATCTCGATCGATGAATCAAACGTTGGAGGGATTTTGTTCCCATATTCTTCCCTTTTATGTATCCTTTTCTGGAATGAGATTATTGATTGACAACGGTTGTGGGGATTGATGTTCTTAAATATCTTCCATACATGTTCTTTTTCTTGTTGATCCACTTTCTACTGCTCTTACGCGGATGGTGCGAGAAATCAAACATGGGCCGACACCTTTTTCGTTCTTCTTGAATAATGTATCCTTCGTGATGGAAAAAGGTGACTTTTGTGGCGGCTGCAGGTGCTGGTGGTCAGCACTGGTGGAACTTGAGAACCACTGACGAAGTCACGGTGCCCTACGGCCCTACGATGCTCTATACCCCACGGTGCTCCATTGTTTGTGTCCATCACTACCACATAGCCATTACACCCCTACGGCCTCCGACGCTATATACCTCAACAGCTGAGCCAACCTGATCCATCGCCTTCTGAGCAGCCGTTGCCTTCCAGGCCGAACCACCGCCACCGTTTGGGGCGAGCCACCGACGCTGGGGCGAGCCGCCGTCCGATCCACTGCCGCCGTCCAGGCCTATCCGTCGCTCGTTCTGTCACTACCATTTTGACTGAACGGCCCCGGTCGAGCCATCCCATGGCCTCGTGCCCTCGTAGAATCCCACGGACGAGTTACTCCATGGTCTCGCACCATCAGGGTACCCTCCGCGGCATCACTGCCGCCCGTGGTCCTTCGTGGCCCCTCACGGCATGTCGGGCCAGACCTAGTAGGCCTGGCTGAACCCCACAGATCAGGCCACCCAGTGGACTGAGCCAGACCCAGCAGGTCCGGCCGGGTCAACCTGAACAGGGTCGACCCAGGCCGGGTCAGTCCGACCGGGTCGGACCGGGTCAGTATGATCGAGTCGAACCGGACACGGGCTCACTATGACCGATTTACATTTTTTGGCCATAACATTGGCACCGGACATCCGTCTAATGAACTATCGCTAGTTCTAGAAATCATGGAGTAAGACGGTTCCTTTGGTATAACCCACTAGAGTTTTGGATAAATATGGGGAACAACCAGGTCGGATCTTACACGAATCCAACTATGCCCTAGAAACTAAAAGGCTAATAAATCACTGAACGAGCGTCTGATTGATGTACCGTAGATTGCTTTGAGACCCCTATGACATGGTTTCCCTTTGAGATACTTCTTCATGGGACATCATTGCAGTTGGAGAATCGAACAATGGCTTGGAGAGAAGATTGACCCAGACACGAGCCAACCCAGTGCGGAAACATAATAGCTGGCTTTGACAAGAAGAGTGCTCCTAGATATCCTATTTGGGTCATCTCCTGGAGATCATGTGAGGGTAAACTCCTATATATCATGTTTGGGTCAACTCCAGTGATCCTGTGTGGGTCAGCTCATAGCGATCCTGTGTGTGTCAGCTCTAGTAATCCTGTGTGGGTCAGCTCCTAGAAATCCTATGTGGGTCAGCTCCAGTGATCCTATGTGGGTCAGTTCCTAGCAATCCTGTGTGGGTCATCTCAAGTAATCCAGTGTGGGTCCGCTCCTAGAAATCTTGTGTGGGTCAGCTCCTTACGATCCTGTGTGGGTCAGCTCCAACGATCATGTGTGGGTCAGCTCCTAGTGATTCTGTACAGGTTAGCAGCAGATCCTCATAATAGAGTAAGATGATTTAGTAGTTACATATAATCATCTCTACTTTTGTGTATAATGATATACCTGGTGTGAGCATAGTCAAGAACTAATGTTTTCCTTCATGATTGCGATAGATTACTTTATATCTTAGGTATATGTTTGGGAATATACCTAAGTAGGGTTATATGTTGTTTTCATACTATTTGGTTTATCCTTGGTGGATTTTGAGAGACCTTGGGGTTCTCGGGTTCCCTACTTAGTATCTTTATACTCACCCCTGTATGGGTTATGCCTGCACCTTGTTGTGTTGGATGCAGACGACAGACAGCGCTGATTGAGGCTGAGAGTACCTGGACCAGACGGTGCTTGGAGGTGGACCATACGGCTTATCGGTACATGGATGAGACAAGAGGACATGGAGTGCTAAGGAAGAAATCTGTACCTACCCTTCTAGGTGGATCCCAAAGGAAGACCCAATAGCTTCCATTCTTTTTCATCAGTAGAATTGTACTGCAGTTGTACTTGTTTTATTACTGTTGGACTTGTATTCTAGCCCCTTTTTACTTTATTCACTGTTTTTTCTATACAGTTGACTTGTTTTTGTATCTTGATGTGTGCTTGGTTGCATGTGTTTACTAGTTATAAAGTCAATGAATTCCTAGTTTTAGGTAATACGATTTTGGTGCTAGTCGCCAGCCCCATGCCTATGGAAGGAATGATTGGGGTTAGTCATGGCACGGGCCCTGGGGGACGGGTCATGACAACTATAATGGTATCAGTTGTAATTACTTTGATACTATGGAAATCATTATATGTAAATGTTTTTTACACAAATCCATGTATTATTAAAATCTTATGATTTTGTTGATTATACTCTTTATTTTGTATGAGTCATGTATTATGTGCTGCTAATTTTTATTCCATGAACAATGTTATGAACACTGATATGCATGGTTTGATTTTCTATTTATAGCATTGCATTCTCATAACCTTATATTCTTTTTTATTCATACATGTCTCCATCATTCACCCTTACTGATCATTTGAGATCACCATGTTTCATGATTCCTTTCTCACGGAAATGAAGAAACATTATTGGTAGAAGTTCTAAAGGTGGAGATCTTTATGGGAGATGTTTTAGATCATTCACAAGGATAGATGATTTTGTTTCTAGGTTTCCAAAGACACTAAACTATTATGGTCCTCTTGCATGTATTTTTTAAGGTACTGAATATTCATCTAAAATGATGTAATATCCATGTATTTTAAGCCTAGGTCTCTATAGATAATGGTATATGTCAGGGTGTGCTAATCGTTGAGATAATGGTATGAGTTGGGTGAGATGAATTTTTTTATGATGGTTTGAGTCAGAGATAAAAATGTTGATATAATGGGTGATTGACCATGTTTTATTGAGATGGTTCTTAGTTAGTTGATCTGTAAGTTACATCATTTTATAAACCGAGTCATGCAACTACAAGTTATGAGTAATATTTTATCATTAAGTTGATTTAAGTACAAAAAAGGTTCATGGAATCCTGGTTAGCACACTACTATGTGACTCATGATATATTGTATATTTATTCTACATTTAGTTTATCTATCATGAAATACACTTCTATATACTGGTGCACTTATTTTAAGGATGCATTTTTGGTTTCATAGTAGGTTATACGTGCACATTCATAAGAATCTTGGTGTGCTTGCAGACATGAAGATCGGGGATCTAGGGAAAGGAAAGACTCTCATAGTAGGTGATTGAGGTGATGGATCAAGGTATTCATAGGTGGTACCAGGAAGGAATTTGAATATAAATTATCGTCACATTGTTTAATTCATGTTTCATTTTCTTATATACTGATCGAATTTTCCGCACAAGGGATCCTTGGGAACATTTATATTGTTTGACCTTGGTAGAATGGTTATGGAATTATGGAATCGCCTAGTTAGTGATGTGTTTTTGGATATTCTTTTCATAAATCATTTATTTTTAGTATGGATATTTATACTAAGGGTACAATCACCCCCATTACATTTTCTAGACCTTGGATGTCAGAAAGCTTCCACTTGGTTATACGGAGGTACACATGAGGTCATGTGGCTCCCCATCCAAGGCTAGGTTATTCCAGACAGGTTAGAACACATGTAACTACTTGATCCAATTTCATGGGACGTATTGTGCATGTGATGAAGCTAGGAAATGTACAAATAGATCATGGATTATTCTAGTATATGCATAGTGTAGGTTGTGGGTGGTTCAAAGAAAATAAAGGATTGGGCCCATAGAATGAGGGATACCACCATATACCAATGGATTCAATCATGGGAGTTATATGGAATCCTAATATATCGATAGGTGTAAAACTAATTTTAATTATGACGTCGGATCACATTTTCATAGCATATTTTCCATTTTAAAAATTGTAAGTGTGTAGAAATTTAAAAGACTTATTATAAAATTCATCTTAATAAATGATACTATTGCAATACATTGATAGAAATATTATATATATATATATAACATCTCCTCAAAGAGCCACTCATTGGATTCCAATGAGGAAAGTATAGTCAAATGATGCTTGTACGACCGTAAAAATAAATAAAACGATATCCATCAGCACTCTCCCCATGCAACACATAGTTGAGATTACCTACATGTTGTGTAAATATATATACATAAGTGTATATATGTGGTGTATCATGGTATTAGGGTCATTATAAAATTTCATGATGTATCTAGTGCTGAATGAAGGCCATAAAACATGATAATAGCTTATGATGTGTCTTCTTATTCCTCCTCACACAAAGTAGAAATTATTTCAATTGTTTTAAATATAAACATGTTTATATATTTTCATCATTAAGGTAGTGAAATATCTACTTAATGGTGTGATACATAATATAAAATCTAACATTCTAGTGGATGTAAAAGGGAATCTCCATATTCCTCTTCGGGTGTAGTTTTCAGTAGTTCACTGGTAGGTTTTATAAATATATACAAACACCTTCATCATAATATCCACACACAACCAATTTAGAAAAATATATATATAATCATGGAGGGTAATATTATGATTTGGGGGAATAAGATACTAAGCTAAGATGGAGTTCTAATAGTTGAAAACAAAAACTATCATGTATAAGAGTTGATTCATGTCTTTCATCTCCAACACTGAAAACATTATTATTCAACAAAAATAATATACTCTGTATAGTGGTGGATTCATTATAAAAATGTGTTTTAGGGTAGAATTATTCTACAAATCTATTTTACATGAATCACTTTAATTTTCTTTAATTTGAAGTCATGGTGAGAAAGATATGGGGGAGGGAGGGAGGGAGGGAGAGAGATATTAAGGGTGGAGATCAAGTTCTTAAGATGTTACCTTAAAAAAAATGTTCAACAAGGGTGGTAAGGTTTGGTTAATTTAATAGGAAAATTCCTTCAAAAAATTTATATTTTATTTCTTCTAAATAGATCCATCTTTTTAAGGGGGAAATGGATTAAATTAAATTTCTATTTTTATGTTTCAAAAAACCTCTTTATAAGTGATATATTTTTATAAAATTGTATATTTCTAATGATTTCTATGTTTTCCACTATTTTTACCATCCATACTGATCCTTTATATTAATAAAATATATTTAAAGGAATTATTTTTATATACATAAAAATAAATCATTTTTAAAAAATTAAACATATATCACTTCATTTATAGTATTGGAAAAATAAAATTAATTTTTTAGAAATATTTTCAAATATTATGTTTCAAGAGTTTCAACATTATCATTTATTATTAGGAATTTTTTATTTAAGAATCCCCTGCTATTTATTTTATTTAAACCATGTTTTATTTGAAATATAATATTATTTTCATGGAATTTCCATCAGTAAAAATAATCATTCATGATTTAAAATTTGTCATGGGAATGTACACATTTTATCTATATGTTCATCATTAAATTATTATCACTTTTAAAATCATTCCCTTCATATTATTCAGTTTAAGTATTTATTTACAGGTAATTTTTCTAGATTTTTAATTTTATTCTAATCATTACATATATTACCATTATATGTTTTTATTTCACACAAAAAAATTATCTACTGTGTTTATTAACAATTCATTTATTTATAAAAATTCCATCCTCATGAATATATTTTTTCATCGATGTTGTATTTTGAAAAAATATTTTTATAGAATTAAAATTATAAATGAAAGATACTAAAAAATTATAAAAAATTTATCAATTGGGTATCGTAAATGATGATGATATATGGGGATTGAACCCAAACCTAAAGGGATTTTTTCTATAAATTAATGTGCAGCTCTTATAAATACATTAAATGTCTCTGGTGGCCTCAATGATTTATTCTAGGTGTTCTGAATATCATTACATTTTATTTCAAAATTGACGATTTTATTATTTATTGAAATTAAAATATATATTTTTAAAATGTTATTTTATTATAAAAATGATTTTAAAGGAATTTGTTTTTAAATAAGCCTTTATTTTTTTATTATCAAATAAATATTTATAATGAATCTATATAATGTGAATTATTTTCTATAATCTCTTATGATTTTAAATTGTAATTGTCAAATTTTTTATAAAGCACAATTATTTTTAAGAAAAAACATTTTTGTAGTTTTCAATCAGTTATATATGGGGTTTTAACATTTTTATAAAAATAATAAACTGTTTTCCCACCCAAATTTTTTAAATATTTTTTTCACAAAGTTTATTCATGGGTAAAAGTATTTATATAGTTAGGTCTCAATGTGATATTTAACTTTAGTGAAGATGGAATGGTTCTCAAAATGTTTTTTTGAGAGAAATTGTATGGGTTTGATTTGAAAAAGAATTTTTAATTCTCTAAATATATATAACAAAAAATATCTTGTGATTGTAGTGAATTTAAAATAGTTAAAGATGTTGTAATATTTAATGTTTAATTTGGTCACTAATTTTGGAATCAAACCCATTATATATAAAAAATATAAAACAAATATACATTTATTTTTTCACCTGACTTATGAGTGTGGGTATGGGGAAGCCCAAAACTCTTACTCTTTATTCAATATAACATGTACTTTTTTGGGTCTATTCAACCACATACATTTAAAATGTTATACTATATTCACTATTACAAATAGAAAATTAGTATTATTATATTAATACTAGTAATATGTTATATAAAAGTCACTATATTTAACGAATATTGTTCTATAATTTTGGAAGAAACAAATGAGAGATCATTATATGGTAACATGGTGTATCCTTTAAATTACCTGAAACAAGATTTTCAAGGATTCTATTATCATAGACCATATCCACATGTTCTATCATAATAAAATTGTACAATATAAATCTTTGAATCATTGTTATTTCACTACCTTTACTAGTTTAGGAATGAAGAAATAGGTATTAGACAATGAGTATAGAAGTTATCATTGTAAAATCTGTACAAAACAATCAAAACTATTTATATATAAGGATGAAAATAGAAAAAAACATATTAATATTTTATCAGGATCACTTTGGGATGAACACACAAGTAGAGGGTGAATCAGTGTGAGATGGATTTATATTACTTTATTAATTTTATCCACATATTTATATATATGGTACATATTCAGAAAATAGACCTTTTATTGCCTTCACCTATAGTCAGTAAGAATTCAACTAAAATAGTAATTCCTAATGGAATATTGTGTTTTTTAATGAGGTTTCACTCCTTTAAGGACTTGCACCTAATTTATAGTGGTTATTGTCTCACACACATATAATTTCTTTTATTATCAGGAAAATAATGATCAATGGTATGGCCTTGTAATAATTCTCATAGAATAGACATTGTATGATAAAACATAAAATATGAAAACATGATTCAGGATGTAGGCCTAACCTTTATAAAGTGGTCTCTAGTATAACACAAGTATTCATCTCTGACCTCAATAATTATAATCAACTTTCTTGAAATTCATAAATCAAATGGATTCCTTGAATACACATTACTCAATAGGATATCCAAGATTTATAGAAATCATGTATGCTCCCTCTTCCACTTCTTCATCAATCAAAATAATATCAATTTAGTATTGATTATTCAAATATAGAATTCTTCAACCCAAATAGTAATCATTAAGCAGTAGCTCAATCATTATTTCTTATTCTTATATTGTACTTAAATAAACAATATAATATATTAGATTCAGTATTGTATCTTTAAATAACATCACTTGAAAAAAATAAAATATAGAATGGATCTTATCCAAACTACCCATACAACGTGTATGGCTAATATCACATGTATCATATGTGATGTTTTACATTGTATTCCTTTATTCATTTTATGATGTATCTATACATTGTGTTAGATTCTCAATGCATGAACATATGTTTCATGGGTTTACACATGCTTCTATTTATGAAATATTTATGCCTTACAGTATATATATTTACAGTTATCTTTCCCCATGAATTAAATATGTATGTGTTGCAACCAAATATGGATCACTCAATCTGTCATCATCACTCAAGTGAATATGTGGTTTCTTGATCATCAAACTTCATGAAATCTTTTTTTAATATACGAAGTATCTTCAGTAATTTTTATACACAATATCTCAGATATCTTCACATACCCATAGAAGACATATGGTTCTTCCTTCATGAACTCAATAGTGATTCATAGTTATTCATCAAAAAATTGTTATGAATAGAACCTCCCCTTCACATAACCAAATTGAATAGGGATATCCTGCAAACTAGTGGAATCATAGGGCTTTATAAATTCTCAATTTCACCAATATGAGAAGTGAGAGATCCTTATGTTTGGAACCACATGCTCTTTTCTTGATCTTATTATATTTATAAATGAGTCTTGATTATATTTCAGCACCTCAAATATACATTTAATTCAATGTTAACACACATTCAATGACCTCTAAACAATATGATTCAATTTACATTAGTGTAAATTCCACATTGTTTTAAATTTCCTATAACATCTCAAATATTCAAAATCATTTTATATTAATAATGTTGGACTCTCAATGTAGATAAACTTCTTCTCGCTTCTCAACATAGTTTGTGTGGATGTGAGAATAATCACATAATCCATCATTAACTCCCTCATGCTTTTAC
Organism: Viscum album; assembly: GCA_963277665.1. Taxonomy (NCBI): domain Eukaryota; kingdom Viridiplantae; phylum Streptophyta; class Magnoliopsida; order Santalales; family Viscaceae; genus Viscum; species Viscum album. Next base: position 1,206,991,664 of record OY728157.1, read on the forward strand.
ATTCTTTAATATTGCACTATAATTTCATATTTTATCTCAAAAATAACAAATTCTATGAAAAAATTCATGAAGTCAATAATAAGTTTTTTCTTGGATTCGAGTGACTGTATAGGAATTATTACATATGGTTTGATCACTATATATGCCTGGAATAATATTTTCCAAATATTGGATTCATTTTCAAATATTGGATATAAATTGTAGATCAAAAATTTAGAAGGAGGTAGTAGAAGATGTAACGAGAGAGAGGAAAACACATATTAGATTGACCAGGTTGCTATAATTTTATACATACAATTAAAGATTGAGTAATAACAACCCATATGCCAAAATATAACATTGGACTTACAGTTAGTTAGTCTCTGATTAGAAAACAATCCCAGGCCATTAGTTGCCCAAGTTAGTAGTGGGGTCAACATCCGTAACACTACAACCACACACACATGGGTCATGTCTTACTTGTATGGTCTACGAGCTCCCTCTATATTCCCCGTGAACACAATACAGGATATATTCACTCCAGGGTTCTCAATAATATCATTTTCACACTTTTTGGGTATGCTATGAATCCCCACATCATTCATTCTTGTCAGGTTCTTAGTCCTTTTTTGTTGTTATGAAAGCTGGTTGTGGTTAACCATAGTTCCCTCCTCATTAGATCATGAGCATAGGATATGTGGATCTGTAGTAGGACCTTAATTTTTAATGAAGGTACACTATAAATACTATTATAATTAATATATATTAATTTTCAGGCCCCCCACATTCCCTTTATGAAATTACAATTCAACCAAATAACCTTCATGATCTTCTTTATGAACATAAAATCAACATTTTTATTTTGTAAAGTTTTATTCTCTTCATGAAATTATTAAAATAATTTCTTCACGAAAATTATTATTTTCATGGGTTTTATCCCTTTGATAATGTTTCAATAAATGTGGAACATAGCATGTTTATTTAAATTATTGAAGACTAGTTCACTAATTTTCATACATACATGGAAAATTGATCAATCGTGACATCTAATATCATTAAATAAATGCACAATAATTCCCATGAATCACCAATTCATCTAAAATAAGATATGACATTTGAACTTTTAGAGGATGGATCTCATAAAATATTCTTAAAATCATAGAAAACCCAATTAAACAAACATTATTGTTAGCATAAATATGCTTACAAGGTATTATTCATCTTTAGTAAATATTTAATTATGTTCATCATCACTTACTAAATCATTGACAACATCAAAATACAAACAAAAAGTACGATTTTCAATCCCCCAATTTTTATTTTTTTTCATCACCAATAGAAATTTTCATGTCAATATGTAAATATAAATTTCACATATTATTCTGTTTCCTCATTTTAAAAAGTCATTATTTCATTTCATTTTCTCCCCTTATAAATAATAAATTAAAAGTAGCTGAGAGTTTATTGAATCAATAAGTTCATAATAAATGTTTCATCAATTATTAGACTATAATTCTACTTGTGGTTTCCCAATGTAGAAAAACTTTGGCTCTAATTTTCACATGAAACTTATCCATTCTCAATATATAATATGATACTAACTTTTTTCTTTTCTCAGATACTATTCCCCTTTTTACATGTTGATATTAATTGGTTCCTACCATTTGATACATTATTATAGAATTTTTCTAATACAACATGTTGATAAAATATTCTCATGAATTATTCAACCTAAAAAATGTCACTCATATGAACACATTGATTAAAAACATTCAATTAAACATGGGATGTTATTTATTTTTAGACTTGAATAATCTTTATGATTCTTCTATTTATTTCTGTGATCCATTAATAATATCCATATTAGGAACAAATACCATTTACATTTCTTATTGGGGATGATATATTTGAAACAAATACCTTATAAATGATTTTTTTGAACAAGTAACCTTTAAAGATATAACATTTTGGATTATATATAAGACTCTCAAAACATCATTGGATACTCCTCCTCAAGGGGTGATCACCATCTTCACTTCATGAAGGTTTATATTTTCATTTCTTCTTATTTTGAATTCCAGTTGTTGTGAGTACCAATTCTTGTGATCTCATCCATGATAGTTACTTCAAATTCCTTGATTAGATATACTAGTTTGATCATATCCTTCATGGTTTATCTATAGTATTTTTTATCAAAATAATATTTAAGATATCAGTAGATAGATCAAATTAGGATGCTAACTTCTATTAATCTTATAATGAATTTTCCATCTTGTATATATGGTAAGATAATATTCATCACAGTTCTCCTCCTAAGAATTTGTATCACCTTTAATTATATATAAATAATGAACAAACATGAATTATAGGGGAATAAGGTAGATCCCCTTTTATTTTCACAAATAGAAACACAGATAATAAGTCTTTATCAACCACGTGAATCATTTATTTTCTATTCCATGTGATATTAAAACCTTCATATTGACTCCACTCTCTTTATTAGTAGTCTTAGGATGTGTAGAATCTTTCTTTCCTTTGGAACCAACATTTCATGTAGTATTATTTTCAATTATAGACATCAATTCACATTCACATCCTATTTCATTTTGTTTATTCATTAGTATTTCATCTTGACATAGTTTTATAAAAAAATAGTTTTAGGTATGTATATTATTCTATTACATTTCTCATAGTACTTATGAGATTTAATAGTCAGCATTTATTGATAACCTCTCATTAAATTTGGATTCATCTTGTGGAATCTATCATTTTCATTTATCTTCTGCTTTAATATATGCTTCTTCTACATTTCTTAATCTTTCCAAATTAGTTGGGATAATGACCAGTATTTCACTTGGATTTTTCATATTATACTTCATAGATCCTCATGTCTTTTTAGGTGGTCTATCAACGACATCATCCCATTTATTTCTTTCATGGACTTGCCTTCCTCTTTATTCCTAAGAATCATTCTTATATTTATTGTCATATCCATGGTCAGATTATAGTGATCCATGGTATGACCTATTTTTCAAAAAAAAATATATATCTTGTTTTCTTTGGTTTATTATGTTTATTAACCATCCTGGGTTTGTTTTTATTATCATTATTTTTATTTTTACAGATGTTTGGCTTAGCTGACTTCTTTTTGAATTTCGCTGGAATATTATTTATAAATATTTTTCCATATTTCATTCACAAAGATGTATTTATATCCAATAGTATTATATTTTGAATTTTTATAATGACATAATTGAATGATTTATACATAAAAAAATCTTCAAAACGATTATTTCAATTTAAAATACTACATATGTTCTATATATTATAAAATCTATATATAATAGTAATATGGTTCACTTTATTTTGTGGTCGTTTCTTCTTCACAAATTTTCTACCACTTTATTTTTTAATACTTTTATTTTTAGATGATTTAATATTTTACCAACAATTAGATTCATTATTCTATAACCTTATACAAAACCCCAAAATTGTTGAAAAATATTTCTCTCTTCATCAAGATAACAGTTTGGCTAGATTAAGATTATTTGTGCTTCAATTTATTTACATTCTTATTTTGTTAATTATTACGGGAAGATATTCTTTGAGATTTAGTCTATTTTATTATAGATTTAGTTTTAATAAATTCATTTCCCTTCTTCATCCACTTTTTCATAGTTTTTGATTTTGATCCTTCAATATGCATACAGATAGAATTAACACAGTCAATTGTAATTGAAATGGATTGTACATATTTATTATAAATTTCTACAAATTAAACATTAGATTATTTAAATCTATTATTCACACCAGATGATGGAATTTTAGGATAATAATCTTATTTATAATCATGTGTGGTTTTATCTCTTGGTGTATTAGCTCTTATTTCAGTTTGTTATTATGAATCATCTACAACATCTCCAAAACATTCTAGTTTAAAACAATTTCAATATATTTTATATTTTGGATGAATTTATCATCCTCCGTAGATTTTACTTACTCCTCACATTTTTTCATGTTTTTAATAATATCACCTTCATGAAATATGTTCGTCTCATATATCAATGTATAAAGATACTTAATATGTTTTTTTTTCATGTTGTTAAATCTTGGAATCAATTGTATTTTTCTATATTCCTTCCTATTCATGGAAATTTTATTCAATCCTCCCAATGGTTATATCCTACATTATGATTGATTCAAACTAATGCCTCAAAAATCTAGATATTCCTTCTTCAATATCCAGGATCATAACACTGTTGATATTATATTCATTAGTAAGAGAAAATACATTCATCACCCTCTGTACCAGTGAAATATCTATTTTCTTGAATTCTTATTCTAGATGGGTGATCTCTTATTACAAGGAATTCATCTAGACTTTATAATTTTCATTTCATGTGGAATGATCATCACCCCTTATGTTTGGTTCTGCTCTTTAACATTTGAAAAACATATTTGTTAACTCTTAATTATCATCTTAGGTGGCAATATTGTCCAAATATTATATGGTATACAGAAAAATAATTTTTTCTCCTGTAACGAAATATTATCCTTCCTCACATGGATAGATTTTAACATATTATTATTTTTAAAAATGAAAAACTTCTTCATATTCATCAATTATTTATTCTTTATATTTTTCATTATCGTGGATGAGATATAGTTCTCATCATTAGTAAAAATAACTCCTAAATTTTTTCACTCCATTCTTAATTGATAACACATATATAAAATTCTCAAAAATCATCAAATAAAAGAATCAAATCTGAGGTGTGACATATTCCTCTGATACCTATTTTTTGTATAAATTTCGGATGAACACATAGGGAGGGGTGAATTAGTGTGAGATTATTTTTTATCAATTTAATACATTTATCCCTATCATTAAACATCTTTTAATTAATTAGTAAATGAATGTTTTATTGAATTCACTAGTCGTTAGAGATCATGAACATAAAAATAGTAAATTAAAATAGACACTAACGTTTATTAATGAGATCATCTCCATTAATGACTAGTCCCTAGTGTAATATCATTATTATCCCATCAACTAATATTTCCTTTTTTAACATGGAATACAAAATAATGGGTTTTATCATGCAATCATTCTCGTGGAACCGACATGGTACAATGCATGATAAAACATGGATGCATAAGATATAGGATATTAGGTTACCCCTTCTACGGTGGTCACCATTGTATAAAATGTCATAGAATTTAAATTCCAGTAATTCTAATCGATATCCTAATATTGCTCCAATAAAATAAATATCTTAAATACATAGAAATTAGTGGGTTGTCTCTTAATTCGAACGATCATATAGGAATCTTTTTATTCTTTTTCTTAAATAATAATAATATCATCATGGTGTTGATGAGTAAACTCAATAATTATTAATCCAAAATAATAATATAAAAAATTTATCTAGGTCACAATATATTCTTCTTATTCTTTGTGTCTTTGAAAAAAAATATAAGATATTGTGTTTGATTGTCTGATCATCAATGAACATCACAAGTAGTAACTGAATATTTCGTGGATAATACAAAATATTCTAAAACCACATGTCGGATTAATATCACATGTTTGTCAAAAAAAATTAAAATTTTATAATTTATTCCTTTTATGATTAATCTTAACATTTTTTTCACATGTTAATGAATTATCATATGTTTCATGGGATTTCACATGCTTATTTTTAGGAAAAAATTTATTAAATAATTTCTATATATTACTGGTTATCTTCCATCATGAAATAGTATGTAAGTAACATAACCAAATAATTCTCATAAGAACCATAACCTTTGTGAATATTATAGAATATGATATCAATATTCAATATTCATGAAATAATGTGATTTCTTGGAACATCTCAAGTATCTTCTTATAATTTCATTTGTAGTAACCTTGATATCATCACTTATCCATAGAAGAAACATCAATTTACCTTTATGAACTCAATAGGGTTTCATGGTTCTTCTTTTTAAAAGTTTTATGCTTAGAATATTTCCTTATCATAGACAAATATATCATGAGATCTTGCTTCACACTAGTGGAAGCATAAAGAGTTATATATGATATGTTTTCCAAATAATATAATTGTGTGAACTCGATAATCTCAAAAGAATTATCTCATATTAGTCACTTGATATGTATAGATGAGGTTCAATGAAATTGTACCACCACAATTCCTCATTTCATTCCATTACAATAACCATTCAAATTCATCCTAAGAATATGTTCTATTTCATTTTAGTGGTGATTATACATTTTTTTAAATGCCTCCGATGATCCTGGAAATTCAAAATCTGATGATGATAATAAAGTGGGAATCTCCACAATGGTCAGATTATACCCCTTTCTAAAAATACTTCCCACAAAGGTGATAATAATTGTATGAGTCATCAAGGACTCATTCATTCTTTTGGATTCTTGAATATGACACCATAACATAATAATTTATCTTGGTAGTATCATGGTATTCAAACATATGAATGAATTCAATATGAAGTCGCGTGCATAGAGTTGGGAGACCGAGTTTGCATTCTTCCTAATTGTTTGATCACTACAGAAAGCAAGAATAATATTCATTAAACACTGGATCTGTTTTATAAAATTGGATATAAATGGAAGAGAAATCCTTTGTTAGGTGGTAGGTGATGATACGATGAGAGATAAGATGTACTAAATTAGAATTTTCCGGTGGATAGAATTTTATATTTTTCATTAAAGAAAAATGAATAGTAACCTAAATGAAAAATACCATATCATAATTCTATTCACTGATCATTTTCTTGATAATAATTAATGTTTCATTGGTATCTCAAGATGGTATCCAGGTCGGCACTTGAAACAACACACACTATACGCTCATGGGTCATCCTGACTTTTATGGTTTACAGTCACCCTTTTCATGCCTCATTCACACCTTATGGGTGCTATATTGCCAATGGTCCTTGTACATAGCTTATGTGTTCTTAATGGGAATGTTAAGAAACCCCATTTTCTTACTAATTTTCATGACGAATTCCCCCTCATCCCTATACTGTCCGGTTGTGATCGACCCTCATCCCACCATAGAATTGGTTTTATATGGGTCCTATGAAGGGATAATAATCCATTTCATACAAACCACAATACAAATACTTGTATAATTAATAACAATGAACATAAAATCCAACCACATTCTCTTCATGAAATTAAAATTCTACAAAAATACCTTCATAAAGTTCATCACACAACATAAAATCAATCGTTATATTTTTCATGGTCTTTTCCCTTTATGGCCTTTATTAAAATATTTCTTCACGAAAATAAATATATAAGTTGTTTTTTTTCACCCATTAATGCTGTAAAAATTTGAAACATAGAATATCTTATTAAATCAATGAAGGCCAATTATCTAATATTCATAATTACTTAGATAATTGTTCAAACATGACATTAATATACATTAAATGAAACCATATAAATTATATAAGCAACACCACATCGTAAAAAATATGAGATGACCTTTAAACATTCAAATTATGGATATCTTCAAAGACTCATCATTTATTATAACATATAATTCAAAAATACTTGTGAGATTCAATTTACCTCTAATCTATTATTCCACTTTAGAACATATTCAAATTAGGTTCTTCAAAACTTACTAACTAATTAAAAAATTCAAACACAAATCCAAACTAGGATCTTTATATATGATTAATGAAACATTATAATTGAAGAGTGTAAAATATTATAGACTTCAACGAGGTTCTTAAAATGTTTATGCATATAATATTTAACATTAAGCTGATTTCATAGAATATTAGAGTAATGTTGATGGCTGTATTTTTATTCTCACATTGAATTCATGATTATTTATCACTATGTTTCCATATAGAGAATTTTTTTTATTATTCTCTCTTAGGCATCATCTATTTTGTCCTACTATGGTAATTCATAGTGTTTTCATTTCATCTTACCATTTAACCTCTCTTTGGTTCATAATTAAATTTGTTGGTCTCTTATAAGAAGTGACAAAATTATATCTTCCTGTCGATCAGGGTTACTTTTCCTCTATTCCTATATTTTTTCTATTTTTTTAAATTCCATTTTCTTTACTTTAATAACTCCATAAATTCAATTATAGTATATTTTACAATATCATAAATTTTTAAAATGATTTATTTAAAATTTTTCTATGTGATAAATTTAAATTGACTTTTACCTTCTTTAAAAATTATTGGAAATAATATATTTATTTATTTGATACATGTAAATGAATTATCCCACTATTATTTATATTTTTCAATATTATGATTCCTTAAAAATATTTCATGGTTTTAAAGAGGAATTATTATTTTAATTAATTAATAAAAAATATTCATTCTAAAATAAAAATTATTAAAAATTAAAATGTTATATCATATTATTTATCAAATTAACTTTATAATAGCTTATAAAAAAATTTCATCTATGATAATTGAAGTTCCTAGGGATTGATGGACCACTAAGAGTGGGGTTGTGAATCAATGGTTTATTTTATTTTACGAATTATTAATATTAATTAATCCTCCTAAAATTATCTTAATATTCTTCCAATCAACAATTGTTCAGATATCCTCACTACGAAAATGTAATAAATAATGGAATAAGAATATAAGTATTTATAAGGATGGGGTCTAAGTCCAAATCCTTGTCATGGTTAGTTATCAACAATAATCATGGATTCTACATTATAATCAATCTCAGATTATATTGGTCTTGGTGAATCTAAAACCCATAACTATAATAATATCACTAGAATTCTTCATACCATATTGTCTCTATACTTACAAAATCATACTATGATCTTCCTAGATTCTCATATTCTAACTGATCATATGGACTTTCACTAAGTATATAAAACTGTTTATTATAAATAAATTCTAAAGTAGATTACTAATTAGTATAGGGATGTCACTACATTCTAGAATATTTATCATTCTTCTCATATAAGATTATTTTAATGTGAGTTTATTTATTAAGAAAAAGACCTTTAATTAATTATCTATAATATCTTGGCTTCACTGCCCTTCAATAGAAACTACTCACATGATCATCTAATTCTACTTCCAAATCACAAAAAGGATCAACACATATATTTGAATAGTATCAACGCATTCTGTCTTTCGTCTATTTATATTAATTTTTGTTTTACTAATTCAAATAGATATATTTAGTATATCTGTTTTAGATTCTTCTTCTTCTTAAAAATTTGATAACCAAATTATCATTCATTAGAATCACAAGATCTTCACACTTAGTTTTCTACTTCTACATCAAGAGTTTGAAGTTCTTATTATTGGTTTATGCTCTCAATTTCCCACTATCAAATTCTCTCTTATTCTTTTTCACTTTATACATAGGTCATTAGAAATATTTTAGAAAATTTAGGATATATAAAATATATATATCATTAGATTCCATGATACTTATTATCATTTTATCATTTTTTTCTTGTGTGGGTTTTTCAGTTATCCTCATTTTATTTTTGGCTACTCTACCGGTATCTCCTGTAATTTTATTGGATTCCCATTTTTATTCGTTCTTAATAATTATATTTTCCAAAAAATTGATCCAGATACTTTTTCCTTTTTTATTGGCACTCTTCTCATGTTCTTCTATTAACCCTTTCACATAAGATGAAGTAAAATTTTACCATAATAGAAAAATTAAAAATATTAATACTAATTAATTTCATAAATGCACATAATCTTTTTCTATTTGAATTAGATTTTAACTCATCATAGCATGAATCAGCTGATTGAATGAAAACTAATTTGTGATAATTTTAACTTTCAAATCTATCTCTTACATTATTGTATTGATTTCATAATTGATCATAGATTAATTAATTTAAAATTATCCATTTTTTAATTATAGAAAAATTTAATAGGCATCCACCATAATCCCTTCTTCTTATGAACATATATTTATTATAAATTTAATTAGAATAATAAACATTTGTGATGTTTAAATCCTTAATGTCATCACAAAGAACATTAGATTTTATTATCATCATATTTTGGGATTTATTTATTAAATTTTTTGTAAAAATTTCAAGAACCCCTTTGAATATTATATTCCTTTTCTCAACATGAATATTAGATTCTATTTTATTTAACAACTATATAACATGTAATTTTTTATGTTTTAGTTTGAGAAAATTAGTCTAATCATCTTCAAAATCTATTTCTTATTTTTGAAACATCAATTGGAAAATTCTTTTATTGAATCTCCAGAAATCGTGGAATTTTTCTATTTGTTTGATTCATATTTTCTGGAAAATGGATCATACAATGATTTCCTTTACTCATGCATAAGTGAATTTTATCACATAAGTCTCATAAATAAGTCTCTATTACTTATATGAAACTGCAAATGAATCATTTGTAGGTCTTCAGGAATCATACACACCTTCCAATGACTCATATTCAACATTAAATAACTCATACGCAATTTAATATCACTCTTACACAACATTCCAATTATCATGACCCCTACTGCCAAATATACCACGACGATGGGAGGGAGACAATGACCCCCTGTGTCCTCCCATCTGAAAAACATTGGTTGGAAACTGGAACCAAGGTTATAAAATCTCATGTATGGGAGGAGTTTCCCTTTTAATATAAATAGAATTTGGAAACAATATGGATTAACGAAAAAAAATTGATGAAATGATATAATAAAAACCAATACCATCCCATAATGATTATATAAATAAAACTGATTTAGTTAAAATTAGACAAATTAAATAAGCAATAGAAAATAAAAAACAGTGACATAGAAACTGTCCAATTGTCATAGCTAGTAATTTATAGAACTATATAAAATACATGCTGGAAAAATGAAATTTTGATTATAAACATAGGGTATGGATACAAGTATACTCCATAGGAAAACAATAGCCTCTCATGAACATGTGAAAAGAAAATACTAATGCACCCATGAGAATATACTAGAACCAAATAGCATCTACATGTGTATAACAACCAAACCAATCCTCACCATGGCTCACATACCAAACAACACATACATGTGTAATAATAAAATAAAAATCATTTCGATGATTGGTAACCCGCTCCACTTTCCCACTAATTTTCCTCTCTCACACAACCAAATATTACGTCCAAGTGCTCCCAAATATTTTGAATAACATTAAATCAAATCACATCCTACATACATAAACCTAGACCATCACATCAAATCACATATTCAATAAATTAGGGTATCATTTATCTGAATTACAACAACCTCATGCCCTCGTCTTATCAAGCCTGACCTAACCATAATTCATCCCATCACAAGTTACCAGAACCACATGGGCCATCACATCTAGTCAAATAAAATATAGATGAGAGAACATTATACTTCATTCCATCACAAATAGTGTATATAACAAACACCTATGAGATGGAGAAGGTAAGAGAGTGTATCCATCCATCCATCCTCCCACCATGATGTTTGGAAAAAAACCCAAATATTATATATATATATATATATATTGATTTGAAAACATGGTGATTGACATGCGTATGGAACATAATGAAATTATATGAAAATAATATATATATATATATATATGTATATATAATAGAAACACTAAATCCCATCATAGGTGTTTATAATGAAGGAACCAACCAACTCACAACTTTACCTTACATTGTCGCTACCTCAAAATTAATAAACCCCATAAAAATCTATAATACATAAACATTCTTCAATTAGAAAAAATTAGGATTACTTGTTATCAACCCATTTAAATTAATTTATCCAATATACTAGTCACTTTCTAGACCATTAATTTATATTCATCATCCAACCATTTATGCAACATAGCATTTTATGTTTTATTCATCCATTTGACAATCCATGTTAATTTCAATACTACTTGGGAAACTATAACCAAATATCACAAAATCGGTAGTATAACATCCATATAACAATAAGTTTACATTTACTTCTGAATCCCTACTTCCCAACCACACCATAACAACCATCACTACCTTTCTACACATGCATATCAACATAGCCATCACCCATTCATAAAATCATCCCAAACAAGACAAAATAGACAACCGAATCTACAAACATATTATAGCACACATAGATATTTTCTCACATTAGACTAAGGGGATTTCATTTAATTCCACTTATTTGTTTTATAATTTCATGACACAATCCACGATATCTCTATGTATCTAATTCAATATCTTAGTAGATGTAATTAGACAACTACATTTTAAGTGATGTAACTATTCACACAACATGATTTCCACAAATTATCAACTAGTGAAAAAACAAGGACCCCCAATGACCATAATTTTAAAAGGGGTTTAATCCCGTACTGTTTCAATAACAAAAACCATATCAAAATTTTAAAAAAAGGATTTAATTCCCCTACCCATTAGTAAATTCAATTATCCATGTTTTTTAAATTTTTTAATTTGGATGCAACGATTTTTTTAAATATAAATATAATAACCCCTCCCATTTTGAAACACATAAATAATAAATGAAGGAATTATAAATTGAATTAAATAGTATTTACACAAAAAAAACTACACAAGAATTGGGGTTTTTTCATATGAGGAAACTTCTTATAGGGAGAAATCAAACCAACATCAGCAATATGTTCTATGAATCAAAGGGAAAAACTGTGAGAGGATTGGAGTGACTCGCTGGGAGATTCCCCTTCAGTGTCATCCTTCACAAACCCCAGAAACGTTCTTTAATTCTATATAATATTTCCATGGCTAGTTTCGATCCACAATGGGAAATTTCTATTGAGGGAATGAACTCTACATCGCAAAATTCCAAAAACATGGAACATATTCACACAAACAAGAGGTACAGAATCGGCCAAATGCGATATCCTTTCACGATGCACTCAAAAGCTCAAATATGAGTTGATTGAAAGAGAAAAATCATCCTCTCTTAAAAAAACTATATGATGGTGGTTTCCTTAATGTAGATGACCCAAATTCTCTACGTCAAAGTGTTAAAATGTGAAAGTATTCTGTCATTGTCTGAGTTTCATACTTCAAATATGATCATTCTGGGCCCTTAATTGATCTTAAATCCATGATTTATCACTGCTCGGGTTCATTGAAATGGAATATGGTGCCAATAGGTAAAGTCTTCTATTATATCCTTTTCAACTCACTTGAGGAACTTGATTAGGTATGGAGAACTAGTAATTTTCAACTCCGGCGTTGGTTTCTTAGGCTCACTGATTGGGATGTTTCCTTTAAACCACACACACAAAGGAACTCAATGGAAAAGGTTTGAGTAATATTACATAGATTGAATTGGTATTTTTGGCATCCAATAATCCTTCATGATATTGTTTCATGTATTGTATTTCCAGAAAAAAATGATCAATGAACCGTAAAAGCAGAATTAGGACTCCTTTCTTGGGTTATGGATGAAGTGAATCATGCCTTGGAATTGCCTAATTTTATTAAATTTAGTGATTTTGATTACAAAACTGAAATAAATGTGGAATATGTGAAAAAAAATCATTATTTTGAGGTCTATAAAATCATAGGTCATAACCTCTCTAATTATAGAGTGGTTAGGAAACAGGTGGCCCCTCCACTTATTAATGAATGGAAGGAGGTTAAATATAATAAGAAAGGTAAATCACAGGTGTTTGACTTACCTGAGACCACTGGTAAGAAAAATGATGTCTCGGTTAAAATTTAAAATGATTTTCCCCCATAAAAGTTAAATCTTGGGGAGAAATAGTGGATGAGGAAGAATTCTTACTTATAGAAATACCCTTGGTTATAGAAATAGAGGAAATGGTTTTAGAAATTATTAATTCTCACCATGTAATTGACATTAGTGAGGACATGATCACTCTATATCCTTTTAATCAATTGAAATATAATTCTTCTATTTTATGTAATGCAGATAAGAATAGTGTTTCTTGCAGAGATAAGGATTCAATTTACCCCATTAACCCTAATTATGACAAAATGGTGAATAGATATTACAATATTATTATCATGGAACAAAATAGAATTTAAAAGTAAAATAATCCTATAAATATTGATGACCCCATGGTGAAATCATTGGACAAACAGAGTATGTCTACCCCTTTCACTATATCTGGATCATCTATTCAAGAAACCCTTTCTTATGATGCTGTAGATATGGTTGAATACCATGGTAACATGAACAATAATAATGAAATGGGTAATTTTTCTCTCACTGTTATTGGAAACTCTAAATGCTCATCTTTTGCAGCTTTTTTATGAGAAACTATTCATAAAACTGCTTCTATTTCACGGGAAAATAGTTCTGTTTTGAATTTTCTTGATTATGATTACACACTATACACTATATCTAAATATTTTAGGCATGAAACATCTAATAATGTCGATCCTAGTCTTGTGGAATCTTCTGAGGTCTTGGACCTACCTACTATTATACAAGGACTGACTATTAGAGCTGTCTATGTATCTTTGTCATATGCTTCTGACTTGGTTTCTACTCAGAAAATCAACCAGGAATTACTGACATCATGGTGAAATACCATTGAATACTCATCTAATCCTAAACATAATAGACCTACACTATCTTCTTCAACTACTAATCCTCATAATCCCTTGCAGAATAAAGTTAGTGCAGTGGACAACATTATTCATCCTAGCTCCACTGCCAGTCTTCATGACAAAAAACTAAAACCAAACTCTTATTAGGATGTCAGAAGATCAGAGAGGAAGAAAGGTTCATGAAAATCCAAAAAAGGGGGTTCTAAGACAAAACAACCCCAAATGAATCAACTCTTTTGGAATTGTCAGGGTATTTCAAACGCTGACACTTTGATTTTTCTTAAGAGGTTTTTGATGATACACAATCCTAAATTTTTTTCAATTTCTGAGCCTAAAATAAATTTCACTTCTAATTTTTGTAATCTATACTCTCTTAGCTACAATTTTCTTGGTTCTTATAAGGATGGTCTCATTGTGGATGATCTATGTATATTTTATCACTCATCTGTTCAGAATGTTAATATTATCAAAAATACTGATCAAATATTTAATTTTAATTTCTGATGGGAAGGTCAACGCAATTTTTTCATGATGATATATGCTATGAATAGATACCACGAAAGAATAACACTATAGAAAGATACTTTTTGTTTTCTAATAACATTCATGACCCCTGGGTTGTGATGGGGGACTTCAATGTTATTTTCACTTCTTGTGAAATAACGGGTCCCTCTCCCTCATATATATCTTCAAGTGAATTTTGAGATTCCAATGAAGACTACAATCTAGTAGAATTTAACCTCAATGGAGTGAAATACCCTTGGTATAAAAGAAACTATAATAAGATTGTGGCTAGTAAACTAGATAGAGTTTTTTTAATATTGATGCTCTTGCTAAATGGGACACCATCTCTGGAATCACCCTTCATAGGTTGAACTCAGACCATCACCCCATTCGGGTCAATCTTCTCTTTAAAAACCTTAAACTCATTCTCCCCTTTATAATTAACAATGCATGGTCTACGAACCCAGACTACGATTCTTTAATCAAAAATACTTGTGAATCTATGAATCGTCAACATGAAACCATTGCCTATATCATAAAGCATAAAACTCTAAGTTGGATCTTGATGGATGGTGTAGATCTAAAATTAATCAGATTGACATGGACATATCTTATCTGGAAAATTAGCTTGGATAATCGAAAATTCATAATACCAGTTTTAATATTAACCATGATCCTCATTCTGAAATAAACATTTCTTTGAAACTCAATTCTCTTATTACATTTAAAGAAAAAATGATCAAAATATTTTTCAAAAAATGGCTCTCTGATGGTGATAGAAACAATAAATTCTATAACTCTCTTCAGAGAGTTAGGAATGTCAGTTGACCTCTTACTAACCTCTAGCATGATGATAAACATATTGACTTAGAGGAGCCATCTAAAATCAGGATGTCTCTTATTTCCATTACATTTTAAGGGGTATGGATGTTAATAAGGAACTTTGACCTAATATCATATCGAGGATGGTAGATGAGGTTGACAATGATTTTCATTTAAACACCCCCCTTGATCAAGAAATAAAAGATACAGTTTTCAATCGTAATCCAGATAGTGCCCTAGGTCCTGATGGCTTTAATAATGGGTTTTTTCTACATCACTAGAAAGTCATTATTTTTGAAGTGTTCATGCTTGTTTTATATTTCTTTTCCAATGGTGTCTTCCTCATGGGATTAATGAAAAATTCCTTATTTTAATCCCCAAAGTGGATATTGATTCTGAGATCCATGAATTTTGGCCTATTACCCTGATAAATACTCTCTACAAAATCATATCTAAGATTCTTACTAATAGACTTACCCATATATTCAATAAAATAGTTTCATAGAAACAATTTGGCTTTATTAAAGGAATGACTATTCAAGACTACATTTTCCTTGCCTCTGAATGCTCTAACTACTTAAACAAAACTTCTAGGGGAGGGAATGTTTCTATTAATCTTGATATTTTAAAATCCGTTGATAATAATGATTGGTGTTTTATATTCAATGTTCTGAAATGCATTGGATTTAATGATAACTCTTTTATGAGGATAAAAACCTTGTTTAAATATGCCTCTCTTTCCATTTTGATAAATGGCTCTCCTAATGGATACTCCAAATGCACCAATGGCGTTAGATAGGGAGATCCCCTCTTTGGGTTCCTCCTTGTCATTGTTGAAGATTACCTCAGATGTCTTCTTACTCAACTTGTCAATAAAAATAAACAAAACCCCATTTAGGTTGTTAGGAATCTCAATGTTACCACTAATCTTCTATATGATGATGACATCATCCTTTTTTTGGTTGGTGATCAAAAGAATATTGATGTTCTTAAAAATGATCTGACTCATTATGAGGATGTATCTGGACAAGCTATTTCTTAGAAAAAGTCTTATATTTTCTTTGGTAAAAACTTCTCTCCATAGATAAAAGGTATTATCACCAGAAATATTTTAATAAATGAAGGTCTCTTCCACTTCACTTATCTGGGGGTTCCTATTTTTTGGGGAAGACAGAAATCCAGATATTTTTACTACACTATTGAACAAATTATTAATCATCTTTCTTCTTGGAAAGGTATGTACCTCTCCATGGCTGCTAGAATCTGCCTTGTTAGATTGACCATTGTCTCAAAAATGGTCTATTCTCAAATGATATAAAAGGTGCCTATTGGTACCATTAAAAACATTAACAACTATAAAAAAAACATCATCTGGACGTGTTGTATCCTATAAAAGAAGCATTTCACCATCCCTTAAAATAACTGTTGTAAACCTTTTAATAAGGTAGATATTGGTATTAAAGAAAATAAATCTCTTTAATGAAACTCTTTGGAATAGACTTACATGGAGATTAATTAATAACAACTATAGTGCTATTGACTTCCTAAAATATATATTTATAAGTAAGCTTAAGAAAGGGAAATTAAATTATATTACCTCATAGATCTGGCCCCCCATTAGGGATACTTTCTATATAATTATGGAAAATTCTAGATGGATGGTTACAGCTAACTCAAACATGAATTTATGGCTTGATAATCGGACATGTACTCCTTTAATTTCAATGTTACCTCCTAATTATCCTCTTGATAATACTTACTAAACTATTAAAGATGTTTTACATTCTCACAAGAATGATATTCCATATAACATTACTCAGATCATTGATAACTACACTTATTCTAGTTCTAATGACAATCTTGTCTGGGTGTCGGCCTCCAATGTAATTCTAGAGTCAAAAAATTTCTTAAATCACAATTTTTTTACAACTGAATATTACATTCACAGGCTGAATTTTTTTAACAATCATTTGATTAAGCCTTCAACACTTACATGTATTTGGTGTATTTCACACAAAAGAATACCCACTGAGGTTGTCCTTCAAACCTTCTGTTTTCAACTCTGTTCTAAATTTCACCTATGCAATCTGCATAGGGAATATACTAACCATACTTTTTTTGTCATGTGCTACTGACTATGCTATTTGGAATTATATTTTTGAAATATTTTACTACAAAATGTATATCCTCAACTCGATCTGATATCATCTAAAGAAATGTGTTGAACATGAGGCCTCTCAAAAAATGAAAAAAATTTACTCTATGTCGTTACTGAGATCCTTCACATGATATGGTATGACAGAAATGATATTATTCACCATAAATGCTCATAAAATCTTAATTTAGATAAATCTAGGATTATCATTATAGTGTGAGAGGTAGCTTCAATTCAAAAGGCGCACGTTAATAACTCTGTTGGTGATTTTTTTATTCTGTGAAAACTGCGGATTGATGGCCTCTATCGGAATCCAAAGCACACCATTAATGTGTTCTGGAAAACTGCATTTCTAGGATGGATCAAGTTGAATGTTTATGGAGCCTCAAGGGGTAACCCAGGACCTACATGCTATGTTGTGATTTTTAGAGACTCCTCTGGCCAATTCTATTGTTTTTTCTATAGTGTATGCAGTATGGCTTCATCATTGGAAGCTAAAATGATGGTTTTTATTCATGTCGTCAACATTTCCCTTCAAAAAGGATGAAGGAAGCTCTGGATCAAAATCGATTATACTAACATTTTCTAGGAAATATGGAATGTTGTGGCTCATCTGGCATGGCCACTTTCCACTCATTGGATGATGTGTATTGATTCGCTCCTGGGGATAAATTACATTGCCACTAATATCTTTTGAGATGTGAACGATGTTGCTGATGCTCTTTCCAACAATGCTTTTAACATGGATTTGACATGGTTGAATACCCTTCCACCTGATTTTTTACATATTTATGAAAATGATTGTGAAAACTCCCTTCATTTCGACTAATGTAACATCGCTTTCATTTATATACAATAAAATGTTCTTTGGTCATTGACCAAGGAACTACCTTCTAAAAAAAGGGGAAAACCTATGGAACACCATCTATTAAGGGAACGAAATAAGGAATGAATAAATAAAAGATCCTATATTTCGGAATATTTGATCTAGAACCAATAGGTAGAGATATGGTCTTTTGGAAAAAAAATTAGATATCATTCATTATATACAGTTTAAACATTTAAAAGGGATTCAAAATTTTTAGAAGTTAAAGATATGATTATTCGCCATTAATATGACTTTAAATTCCATCAATTAGGGAATAAAAACCATTTTTCATATAAATGAAATCAAAAAGAAAAAAATTGGATTTTATTTAGATATACCATTAATATAGATTTACCATTACTATAGATCCATCACTGTTGATCTACCTTTAGCATATAGATATACCATTACTGCAGATCCACCAATACTGTAGATCCAATATTGGGGTCCAATCATTAGTTCATAGATATACTATTATTGTAGATCTACCATTACTAGAGATCCTCCATTGGGGATCTACCATTAGTTGAGAGACCTTTTATTATTATAGATCCACTGTTACTATAGATCCATGATTAGTGATCCACCATTAGTTTAGAGATCTAATATTATTTTATGTCTATAATTACATTACATCCACCATTGGTGATCTTCCATTATTTCAATGTTATACCATTAATATAGATCCACTATTAATTTAGATCCATTATTGTTGATCTACCATTATTTTATAGATCTAATGTTACTTTAGTTCCACAGTTTCTTTAGATCCACTATAGTTGATCTAGCATTGGTGAAAATATCTACCATTATACTACTATTACTATAGATCCACCATGGGTGATATACCATTTGTTCAGAGAACTTTCAATATAGTAGATCTAGCATTATAATAGATCCACTGTTGTTGATCTACCATTACTATATAGATTCCACCATTATTGTAGATCCTCCATTGGTGATTTTCTATTAGTTTAGATATATATCATTATTGTAGATCTACTATTGGTGACCTACGATAAGTATTTTTCGTCATCCTCTAAAACAAACGTTTTTCATCTAAATCAACTCAAAACTCCTCCCATAATCGTCCAAAAACCTTTTCATCCTCTCTAGACACCTCAACGATCTGATTTCTAAATAATAATAGGTTATAAGTTCAGTTAAATTACATTATATACCTCTCAATCATTTCTCACCCTCAATAATTATAAACCAATCCCATAAGGAATGAAAAGTGGTTCTGAACATCCACCTCATGAGATACCTATCAGTAATATTATCCAACCTCAAATTCTACCACCATCTAAACACCCCAGATATTAACTGTCATGCCCTAAAAAAGATCCCCAATTCCACAGATTAAATAATTCCATCTCCCATGTCCAGATACTATCTGCTTTAGATGGAACTGACTCACCCACAATGTTTCACCCGCATCAAGGTATAACATGTATAGGGATAATTTTTTTCCTTCTTTGAATTAATAGAATTTTTAATCACACATTATATAAACATGAAATAATATTATCTATTATTAAACAAAAATTTCAAAACATCACTTCAAAGAACAACGATGCATGACAAGGTGTAAAAATGACTCAAAACATCTCTGGGTATTGGGATCACATATGCATCTCATGTTCCCAAGTAATATCTTCTAGAACACTATGTTCCACAATACAGTATCCAAAGGAATGGTCCATCCTCGTAGAACCTTCTCTCCATAGTCTTGTATCTCTATTGGCTTCTCCACAAACATCACGTCATCCTTGATATCCATCTCCCATAAGTCAATTACATGGGTATGATCAAAAGTATAATGATGGAGATGAGATCCATGTTAGACATCATGGATATAGTCAAGTCTATATGGAAGTTCAACCTAGTAATAGACCTCACCAATGTTCCTCAACACCTTGAAGGTCCAAACAAATTTGGGAAAGAGCTTACTCCCCTTGTCGAATCTCCACTTTTTATGTTGATGGATATATTAAAGAATACACGGTCACCAACCTAGAACTCCAAGGGTATCTATCTATGATCATTAAAAAACATTTTAGGTTCATGTGTTTCTTTTATCCTCTCTGAAACCAACTGATCCTTCTATGTTGTCCTCTACTCCATGTTGGGATCAAGAACAACTGAATACAAAACCTTTACCCAGCATAATGTATTACAACATGACTGCTCAAAGAAAGACGCAAATGGGGACATGAAAATGGATAATTAATAGTTATTATTATAAGAAAACTCAACCAAGGGATGTTTTAAAGACCATGATCCATCTAAGTACAAGACTAAGGCCTGTAATATATCCTCCAGCATTATGATTGTCTTCTCTTTTTTCATGTTCGTCAAAGCGTGGAAAAAATTATTAACGTGTAACTGAGTGACAAAAGCCTGTTGTAATCCCCTAATAATTAATGAGGTAAAACACGAATCTTGATCTGAGACAATGGAATTTGTAACTCAATACAACCACACACTGTATCCTCAATAATATTTTCCAAAACATCTTTTATGTTCAACTCCTTGATCGTTTGGTGGTGAGCCTATTTTTCCCACAAATCCACAATTACACAGATATTATCATTGCCTCCTAGAGGTAGATGTTATCATGTCATTAATTCCATTAATATTTCATCCCATTTCCACTAAATAATAACCAAGTGTTGTATAAAAGTTCCAAAAACACAGTATTCATCCTTTATATGTTGGAAAACAAGAAATCAAGCCAGAAACATTTCCACTGCATATTTTTTCCAAGGAAAAAAATTCCATCATTCCTTGGTACATCTTATAAAATTTTATTTTTACACCTTAATGTGATAATAGAATCTCACAATGTAGCCCCTCACACATAGATACCAAAAGAAACAACCTCCAATGAAACACCATATGGTTCTTAACTTCCTCCGACCATCCTTAGGGAGCATAACTATCGACAACACGATCGTGCGTCACATCTTCTTCTATGTATCCTCACTGTGACTCCTCCCCCTTCCCCATCAGAGAAGACTACATCATCATCAAAAAACCTCCTCCATCAACCACCCTTGTATATATGTGAAAGTATTCCATCTACTTCATTTCTCTCTAAATAACCATAGACTTCTAACCAATATCCTTATGTTCTTTTTATTCTCAAATCATTGGCCACAATATTCCCCTTTCACGAGGTGTAAGAGATTTCAAAATCATAATATTGAGGTACCTTCATCCACCTTTTTTGTCATAGATTCATATCACAATGAAGAAAATATATACCTCAGGCTCTTAGGATATGTGAAAACAACAAATCACCCCCCTTTAAGGTCATGTCACCGCAAAATCATATCAGACACAACTATTGGATGCTAAAAATCATAGATGGCATAGTTAAGCTCTTGGGGATGTATCATTCAATACCTATAAGACATCATTAAATTATACTACATCAATAAATATCCCATGAATATATGTGTAGTGTCACAAAACACCTCATGTATAACACCCTCTAAAGGATCTTGAAGCACTAGAGCATTGACCAACCTCACTTTAATATAACATAATGATTTGTGAAATTGATTAGTCCACACAATGCATCTTTGATTATTATTAAATGATTTAAATAGGTATTAAATAGAGATAAATTAAGCCCAAACATTCAATAATATTCTACAATATGAAGTATTATATGAACATTTTCAACATTCTTCGGTGCTTCCCATGAAATAAGTACCTAGATCTACAGTGGGTCCACAACTACAGCCTTCTGATAGAACACATTCCTGAGGAAACACACCTATTGAGTCCAAAAATTACTCATAGAAAACATTCAATAGAGCTAATGGTGAAAAAATAACATAAAATATAGCTCGAATAAGGTCAACACGATCCTTCTTTGACTCCATGTTAATCAAAATAACATCAAAGAATATTAAAATGACCTAGTCCAGGGACTCATGGAACATGGAGATCATAATCCCCATGAACATGGATAGTACTTTCAATACATTGAATAGCATGACTACAAAGTGAAAGTTTCCACACATGCATCTTAAGGAAGTATTTAGGACATCACCCTCTGTAACCTTCAACTAGTGATATCCAAACCACATATCAATCAAGGAAAACTAAATTCCTCCCTTCAACTGGTAAAAAATATCATCGATCCTTGGAAGATGAGAGAGATTCTTGGTCATCACCTCATTCAACCACTGGTAGACTACGCACAACATCATACTACCATTCTATTTCTTAATAAAGAACACTACATCACCCCATGGTGACACACTATGATAGATGAATCCATTTTTAATCAAATCATCTATGTAATCTTCAGTTCCAACAACTTAGAAGGTGTCATCCGATATGGATCTATCGAAATCAGAGAAGAACCAAGCTTCAAGTCTATCTCGAACTCAACATCAGGTCAGGGGTAGTGTCATAACCTCATCATGGAAAGCATGAAATAACTCCCTAACAACCTTTGGAGACTCTGTTATCCTTGTGTGTACTTATTCAGTAGACAAGTAAGCTACAAACTAGAAAATGGGAACCACTCACTGATTACCCACCAGAAAACTCTCCTCTCCAGTGAAAACCACATATTGGTCATCCATATTTGAGAACACGAATCACCTATGAAAGTAGTTGATAACAGAACACATATAATACAACTAGTAAATATCAAGGATTACATCATATAGTTGAATATGGAGTATGAAATTATCCACACATGACTAATGATGTATCATCATCAGTGCACATCCCCAACACATATCAAAAAAGCTGATCTGGATTCCGACTGGTGTAATAAACCCCAGGGGAATGAGAAGACACTCATTTTCTATTCCCTAATCTGGTAATTGTGTTGGTGAAAATATTTATTAGGAATATTTATAATTAAAAAAATCATAGAAAATGGAAAATAATAAAATGATGATACATATATTGATTTCTGGACCCTCTGGTGCTTCTACTACCGGTTCATACTACTAACCATGCCCATATTCTCCACCTATCTACTGATGGATGACTCCCTCACCACAAATAGTTCAATGTCCCTAAGGTAGCGTTACATCATGAAGTTAGCCTCTACCTTCCCCAACTTCTCAATCATGAGCATAAATCTATTGTCCCAACTACTAGACTTTCATGGCATATAGCTGATACTAAGGATGATGCTAGACCTATCCACCCCTAGAGAACTGAGATCGAGAAACCAAAGGTGGCTTATCCCAATCATATCCATGAACCCCATGAACAAAAAAACTAGACTGAAGTCCCCATTAAGATCACAAAAACAACTATCCACTGGAGGAAGGATGGTAAGAAACAGAGGTTGACTCCCTGCTAGTCGAAACCTCAAAGGCCCTAGCACCTGAGTCCTCCCACAAACAACTCTACTCCTTGAGGAACCCTACTGGTTCACCTCCCATGGTAATCCTCCTCAAGAGAAAATCCTCTTTACCACCATAACCTTCTAATTAACCCCCACATTCATTGTAAATATAAGTGATGTATGAACTTACTGGATTGAAGGACGAAGTACCTCTTCAAGAAGTTTTTCATGATACTACTTGTCTAGGAAAATATATTGGGAAAAATAGAAGGTACATGAACATGATCCCAAGAACTCACATAGACATACTACCCTTCTAAAGGTAGAGTTTTTATTACCACATTACAACCATCATGGATGATGAAAGGAACTCTAATTGAATCTTTTTTTGGAAGATGACCCATGAAACATCTACCACCATCGGCACACCACGGTGCAACGTCTACCTCTGATGTGTGGTTCCTTACATCTTACTTAATTACAAATGGACCAAGTACACCATTGGATCCCTGATCAAACTAAAATATATTTGCATCACCTCTACCTAGATCTATATCTCAATATCTAAAACACATCCCTCGTACATCTCCAATACATGTCACTGAAAAGCGCACAATATCCTCTACCATTTATCATCATCCTCAACTAAGTCAATAATCCACTAATCAATTTGGATATCCTGATGAACCTCTATATCCTAATATATATGTGGATGATTACTATGTTCCACGTATTGAAATGGAAAAATGATTTATTTATCCTGGTAGTATGGAATTTTATTTAGTTTTATTTGTTTTGATTTAACGTTTTTAAAATTTCCCAAAACAAAAAAAAACAATTCAAATAAGAGAAAAATTAAATATGATTCATGTACTTTTTAGGTCACTTACATACAAATAGGTCCACCTCACATGGTTTTTCAATAAGAAAATATTTTATGCACTAAAATCAGAGGGGGATCTAAAAATGATGCATCCTAGATTGTCTCCCTGTCCTTTTTCATACACCAAGGTCAACAATAATTATCTCCATACCAACCCTCACAATCCCAACTACGAATAACTATAAACCAAATCCTATTTATCTACCATCAGCCTTTGATACCACACTTTAATGACCCATAAAAGTAAAGATACAACAATTAAGGGACAAAATTAATTACCCCCAAGTCCCACCTCTAGTAGGTCCTAGGTTGGAGACAAGCTCAGAGAGTATAAAAATATCATTTATGGGAGGTATTTTCCATAGTAATATAATAAGAATCGGGAGATAAAATGGATAATCCAAAAGAAACACCATGAAATAATATAAAAGTAACCAAAAACTATACCACCAACATGTATAAATAAAACTAATAAAATTAAAAGTATCAAAAGTAAATACCCAAAAGAGAAGATGAATTAGTGATAAATAAACATTCGAAAGGCTAATTCTAGTAATTTCCATCATGGTCAAGGAATTAAAATTGGAATCCTGAAAAGAGTTTCATATATATAGGGTGATAATATAACAGAACTCAGTAGGAAAACTAAAGACTCTCACGAACATGTGCAAGATATTAGTAATGTACCAGTTAGAAAATATTAAAACTGAACAGAACCTTCATAGGTATACTAACCAAACACATCATAAGAATCTCTCCCTCAACAAATAACACATCCAGTTTTAATACAATAATAAAATTCATATTGATGATGGTTACCTCATACTGATTTCCCATATATTTTCTCCTCTCACACCCCCATCTTCGTATGTCCTAATGCTCCCACCAATTCTGAATAACATCACATCTCATCACATACCACTTGCAAACACCTTGTCCATTATATCACATCACATATCATGTGTTGTAGAGTATCATGAAATGAATAACATCAACCTCATAACCTCCTAAATTCATGCATATCACCACTATAATCTATTTAATTTCATCTTGATTTATGACACCTTGGTCATCACATATCATCACATAAAATGTAGATTGGAGTCTTATGACTTCTTTCCATCACTACTCAGGAATATCACCAACACATAGAAGAGGGGGTAGAAAATAGTGGGTATCCAACCATCCATCCTCCCATCGAGATGTTGGTCAAATAATCCCCCCCTCCCCAATATATATATATATGGTTGTCATCATATTTTGGTTGAAACGGGTGGGATGTGTAAATAAATTATAAGTAAATACAATGTATATATAACAGATACACATAAGCCCATCCTATGGGTATAAAAAAAGGGTAAAAACCAACTCACAACTTTCCATCACATTGTTCTTTCCTCTAAATATATAAAACCCAAAAATATTCCATAATCCAAAAATATATTTAACTAATTCCAATTTTCATATTACCCATTATCAACCCATTTAAATTAAATTATCTTGTTCATTATACAATTTCTTGACCATTAAATACTATTCAGTATCCTACAATTAAAACTAGACAGTTTGTTGTTGTTTATTCTTCAATTATCAAATTCTTGATAATTCTAGTACTTCTCGGGTGACTATCACAACATAGAACACAATAATAAGTACAACATTTACATACCAATGGGCCAATATCCACTTTTGTAGCCCTACTACAATGTTTCAGCACAACCACTATCAAATACGTCTTATGTATTCATCACAACATAGTCGCCACCCATGCTTGACATCATCTTAAGAAAGTAGCAAAACACAAACACATTACAACACACACATAGTGTTTTCCATATTATGCACAGTGGCTTTGATTCAATTATGCATATTAATTTATGGGTTTTTTTCACACCAAACATATTATCTAGGGGATTCAAGTTCATTAACAAAGTATACATAATTAACCAATTACATGTTAGGTGAATTCAACAACCAAAAAACATGAATTCCACAAATCATCAACTATGTCACAAACAATGACCCCAAACAACCATGATATTCATTGGGGTTTGGGCTCATATAGTCTTAATAGAAAAACCCATATTAATGTGTAAAAACATCATTTCATTCCCCTACCCGTTATTAAATTAATTTAGATAACATATTTGTCTTTTTTAATTTGTATTCAACCATTTCCACATATATTAACATAAGAACCACTACCCACATGATTCATGAAAAAGAATCAAATGAATTCCTACTTAAAATAAAGAATATTTACAACAACATGATACACCATGAAATATAGGGTTCACATAAAATAGGAAACTACCTACATCGATAACTAGAACCAACACCAGAAATATGCTTCATGAATCCAAAGTAAATGTCCTTCATATAATTTCATCTCAAGAGAAATAATGATGTAAATCATGAACGAATGATCCTATCTTATGGAAGATTGGATCCTGAACTAGTGGGACTAGGTATGGTTTTCTAGTTGGACATTAAATATGGGTGTCAATAAATACATATGTTTTAAACATTCAAACATTATTCGATATTTTTAGAAGTTGATGATATGATTAATCACCCATGACGAAGCTTTAAATTCTATTAAATAATTATTAAAAACCATTTTTCATCAAAATGAAATCAAAAGGGGAAAATTGGATTTATTATAGACCTATCATTATTGTTGATCTACGGTTATAGTGGATCCACCCTCGAGTATATACCATTTGTTTAGAGATTTATTGTTACTCTAAATCCACATTTCCTATAGATCTATTGATTCGAATCTATAATTATTTTAGAGATATATCGTTACTGTAGATCTACAAATACTATAGATCTACCATTACTTTATACCCACCTTTGGTGACCTACTATTAGTTTAGAGATACACTATTACTGTAGATCTACCATTACTAATCTAACAATAATTCTGATATCTATCATTACTATAGATCTTTTGTTACTATAGATCCACCATTTATGATCTACCATTAGTTCAAAGATCTATAGTTATTGTAGATCCACTATTACAGTAGATTCATGATTAATGGAGACCCACCATTAGTTTTGAGATATAATGTTTATGTAGATCCATTTTTATTGTAGAATCACCATTAGTGATATACCATTAGATAAAAGATTAATATTACTGTAGATCTACCATTACCACAGATACACCATTGGTGATCTACCATTAGTTTAAAATCTATTGTTACTGTATATCCCCTATTATTGTCTGTCCACTATTGGTGATCTACCATTATTTTAGACATCTCATATTATTATGGATACTATATTACTATAAATTCACCCTTTTGACCTACCATTAGTTATGAGATCTATTTTTACTATAAAACTACTTTAGGGAGTCTATATAATGCCAAAAATGATTAAAATAGGAACATTTTATTCGATAGCATGATTGACACGCAAGACCAATCTTGTAAGGTAATATAATATCGCATTTTTAGAGACCCCATCTTGATGTACATTGAAATTACATTTATTTTCCGGAATACTTAATACATGACACAAAAAAATTTAAAAAAACCATATTAGTTTGTTATCTTTGGAATCTTAGAACCTAATATTCGAATCACGGTGAAAGATCATCAACATCTCCCATAAATATCTTCCCATTTTTGTTTTCCTAACTAAAACCATTATTAAATCCTATGGAAAATAAACCAAATAGAGGGAGAGCTTAAATTATCAGTATGGGTAAAAATGGAGAACATAATACAAACAATAAAAATTTCAATGTAAAAACATGAACATAAAGTTTAAACATCAAAATATTGAGCAATTACATAAATCTTGGCAGTATGGAAGGCATAGTTCATAAAGGAAAATTATAAATGATTTAATAACATTGGAATAAAACATATAATTGAGGAAAACTAATAATCATATATTTTTGATTTCCATAGTTTCCAAGGAATTTCATCTAAGACCATCATAGTGGATGAATTCCATTACTGAACCGGGTTAACATGTCATTCATTCCATGTATTACTGAACCAGATCAACATTTCAATCTATTCATGTCTATCTCATGTGATATAAATCATTACCCTATTAATTGGAGGGGGATATAGGTACCACCCATTTCATAATGAAATCATTCTTACATTTTCCAGAAAAACAAAAATAATTCAGTATAGCATAACCCATGAAATAAAATGGGATTCTTAAACATCATTCCATCATAAGAAAATCTATATAAGATAAATGCACTTCATAATACAATTTCAATCAAAAAATTAATAATAGGGATAAAAGAATAACCCTATGTCATCAGAGATTTAATTTTTTTTCATAAACCTCTATAACTTAATTCCTATGGAAAATATCCCATCTTCTTTAAAAACATTTTCTTTTCACAAAATTCCATGAAATTTTAAAAGAAAAGAATTCAATTGAAAATAAACATGAAATATTTTAGAATAGGATTCGTGTAAATAATTTTTTAATAATACATAAAAATCATTTCATGCCGTATAAGATCAAAAAATTCATCAAGTACTTTTATGGGAAAAGTAAAAAAGTACATCGTATGGTAAAAAAAAGAATGATTCTTTATATACCATGTAATAAAGGTATAAAATGGGTAAAAATGACTTTAAAAATAAATATAAGAATGTTAAAAATTATATGGAAACGTTTTATAAAACATGGAAATGGATGATAAATATATCCCCAGAAAATACTTAAATATAAACAGTCTCAGACATAAATTGGGATTAGTAAATTATCCCTTACATTAGGCATGATTTCATCTGTATTTTTATAAAATTCAGGTATATGGGGTTTAAACATATTATTAACTTGTAATAGAACCATAATAATATTTATTGTATCATATATGATTCACTTAAAACGTTGTATTATCTTTTCAGTTCTCAATTCCATGTTCATGTAATGTTTTTTGTAAGGATCATTTCATTTATCATAAATGTTTGGACATGTTATTATTCATATTATTTTTTGGATCAAGATATAATTACATAATTAATGTAAAACATAATTTATATATCATATATATTCAGTATATAAATATATATAATAGATCTATAAATTGAATGAAAAACATCATTTATGGAGACAATACATCTAACATACGCATGAAAGCTGTTTTAGTTTCCTTATTAAATTGAATAGAATTAAGTAAAAGAAATATCTATATACATAAATATAGAAGAATTTTTATTTCATATATTTCAGGATTATTTATTATATATAATTTATAATCATTCTTGAATTGTTAACATGGAAAATGAATCTCATCAGGTCGTGGAGATGTTAAGCCGTATATACGCACATGTGATGATATTGTTCCAATAGTTATTGAATCGTATTGAAGTGGATGGTGTTTAATATCTCAAAATTAGTATCATGTAAAAAAAATAATATATATTTATTATTTCCACCATTATTCACATCTAATTATGGTGGTGGTGAAAAATAGATTACACCACGGAGTGGAGACAATAATTCGTATGTACACACGTGCTGTAATTTCATTTTTCATAGGATGTGTAGAAGGTGAAATAAGGTTTTTTCATATTAATAATAATGTATTAGTATATGGGAGATACTGTTGTTATTACATTATAATGAAAGAACTAAATAAGAGGATGTAGAAAAAGAAATAAATTTGGAGGAATCAGTAGAAGATATTACCTATTCCTCGAAATGCCTCTTTAAATTTTTTCTTAGGGAACTAGATTTGGCCTTTTGAGAAGACCAACACAACTAGATTTTAACTATGGAAGTTTAGAAGAGATATGGTCTGGGGTTGGACGATCTTGAATGCTCAAAATGGAGTGATGAGGAGTGTGAGGAGGTGCCCTTTTATAAGAGACAAGAGGTACACTTTAAAAAAGTTACAAAATACTAATTTATTATAAATTAAATTTCGATTTAAAATGGACAAAAACATATTTAATTATAATCTAAGATTATTTTTGTGAGAATAACCATCATCTAATAATTTTTTGACATATTTTGTAAAAAAAATATCGTTACCTTTTTTGTTATACCCTTATTTTACCATATTTAATCATAATGTGATATCATGTTCTTTACACATTGTGGGTTAATGGAATTACCATATCATGTAAAATACCCAGAGAAAATTTATTTATGACTTATTTGTAATTATATTAAACATTTTTCTGAATCTAATATTTTTCTGTATTTAATATCATTTAATATACTATTTTATCTTTCAAGTCATGAATTGTGTCAATTTTGGACACTATTCATACAAGACTTTTTAAAAAATTCATAACAACCAGATTCTTTAAAAAATAATACATTAAATGAAAGATAATATGTCAAGATCATCTAGAAAATTCGTGTTTGACATAAAAATAAATAAATTATTTTTGTTTTAATTTTTATAAATTCATTTATTTGAATATTTCATTAATGTGGTAATCACTACATCATTATTATGTCATAAATAAATATATTTATCTAATGTATAAAAATTATACATAAAATACCAGGATGTAGCCAATGAGCCTATATCCGAGTGTTAGAGGCTCCTTCTTGGAATCCACGAGGCCGAGGATCAAATTTGGGTGATTTTGAATTTCCATTTACTGTAGAAGTAATGTAGCGGGTACTATTAGTTACATTAGTAACTAGAACTATTCATC
Organism: Viscum album; assembly: GCA_963277665.1. Taxonomy (NCBI): domain Eukaryota; kingdom Viridiplantae; phylum Streptophyta; class Magnoliopsida; order Santalales; family Viscaceae; genus Viscum; species Viscum album. Next base: position 1,207,023,467 of record OY728157.1, read on the forward strand.
TGATTTGGGCCTTAGGGCCCCCTGTTCGGGCCAATGGGTCTCATGGATTTTGGGCCTCCAATGGCCTTCGGGCCACTAATTTACATCGGGATGTAGGGCTTTTGGGCCACAGAAAAGACCAAAAAAGAAGTGCATACCACACAAAAGTAGGCTCAGATGAGGATTCGGAGAAAAATAATAATCCACCATATCAAAGCTAATCGGATTAGAATAATGAGAGGGTATGGAAACTTCCATCAGCACCAAGCACCGTGCAACTCTGCACAGGGCAATGCTATACGATCATCCATGCATGGTGGGGAGCTAGAAGCCTTCAATATGAAGATGTTGAGGAGGGTATGTTTCAAGTGGGTCAGGTCTTAGGACATTGAGGTCATTTATAGGACTTATTCCTTCCACATTCTAGTCATGTAAAGGTTACCATTTAAACCTTAAATGGGGGATTATCCAAAAAAATCAAATGAAAAGAGGCAATCGGGCCATTCGATCTAAATACCATGATATAAGAAATATGTTTTTCTTTCTAATGGATATTTATATACATAGATATTATTAATATAACCATATATTAAAATCTATTTAGTAAAAAATATATGTTTAGGTTATAATTATCTTTACATTAAATTAGTTTTTATAAAGTATCATTTTCATATCCAAGTGAATCCATGGCATCCCAAAATATACCCAAGGATGCTCATGGTCGGCCATATCTCATCTAATTGGATTTTTACATGTGTTAGGGAAATTTAATATTATTATAATAATATTTTTTACTCTTATTTACAATATTTATCCTTTAACCATGGTAAATTAATTAATAACTGATGTTACTATTCATAATTACAAAAAATAAAACATACCTATTTACACAATATGGACATTCTGATTCCAAATTTGGAATCCATTTTTCCAAATTTAAAACAAAGAAGGATCAGTAATTAATTGAAATTTTATTTGTTGTTCGAAAAAAAACATGTTTTTGTTTAAAACATTGAAAAAGATTGAAATGTTTTAACATATGAATTCAATGTAAAATTAATGAAAATGAATTCAATTGCATTAAAATATAAAAATATATTCTATTTATACATAAAAACCATTCAATAATATATTTTAACTATATAAATTATTTGAATGAAAGCATTTGTTTTCAATTAAAATTTACTGTATTTTTACTATTCATCAAAATATGAATGTTATCAGAAAATTATCAAAAATTTATCCAAAGTAAAGTTTTATGTCCCACTTCAAAATAAAAAATTTATCTTCTCAAATATAACCTATAAATGTTTAAAATACTATATTTAAAATTTGTGTTCCCTAAAAAGGCGATAAAACTTCATTTTTTTGGAATAATTATTCTCTAATATGAAAATTTTATTTTGTTCTCATATCTGGTGTAAGATGAATGATATTGTTATATAAAATTCAAAATGTGATTAATAATATTCATAAGGACTGATTTATATAATATTTTAAAAATATATCATTGTTTATTGAAACTCAGTATTGTGTAAAATGCATGTTATCGAGGAAGGACACTCATCCATGTAACGCAAGCCAAGTGAGTATTTCTTACAGTGAATGCTTTGGTTAGTTTTGGTATAACATAATAAAAACATAGTTCATTTATACCTTGATAAAAATCTATAATCAGTGTTGTGTAAAATCAATTATATCAAAAGATCATGAAATATTTTTCAACACAAGATAGGTATATTTTTGCGTATACTGCATGATAATATAGCGTATAGTGAGATCCAATCTTGGCATAGTGTAAAACAAATTATATCAATGAAATTAAAAATAATATATCTCAAAAAATATCATGGTTTCACATTCTCCCCCTCCCCCTTAAAAGGAATTTCTCCCTCGAAATTCGTTGTGGTTATAAATGGATTTCTACATGAATTTTTCTTTCATCAGAACCCAAATCATAAAAAGGGATACTACGACATCATTTTAAAAAGGAATGTTAGAAATTTGACGGTTACCAAAAGTTACTTGTCATTAGGTTTCCACATAGGAGAACATAGGTGTGAAGTGAATACATGGATATGGAAGAGAAATGTAACCATCATGTTCTAATCGATAATGATAGAGAATAAGGTTTGGAGAAAGTTAAATACCAGAAAGCCATAAATCTACGATGATTTAAGGGGCCTTCTGATTCATCAGATAAGAGGGTACTAGGATAAAAATTTTTGTTTTTAAAATCATTTCCCAAAATTTGAATAATTTTTTCATTAGGATAAATACCTACATGATTTCAATGTAATATCATTATTGGTTGTTCCATGAACTATTTCTACATCATCTCATATTTAATGAAACGATGTGTAATATTTCATTCTTGAAGTGTTAGTAGATCATACTATAGAAAGATAGTTCATTCCATCGTTCTCAACAAAAAGGTTATAAGAGATTATTAAATATGGATAAGTCTACCTATTTATAGATAATACATTAATCTAACAATCATTAATTAGAATATAAATTATACAATCCATAAATCAATAACATTACAATCCTTCCAAAAACTGAAAATATAAAACTTTATAAGGAGTTGAGCTAAATTGACTTAACATTTGTCTCCCATATCTCATTTGGAAGTTCTTTGTTGCTAAATTCTAAACATCAAATTACAATAATCATGTACCCTATTGAAATATGATAATAAGATAAATTACCATATATCCTTAGTGAAAACATGCATTACATCCAAATAAATGCTTTCTGCACCCCAAATATACCTACAATTCTATATATTCAAACCATGATATCCCTTTTTCCCTTTTATCAGTTAAGAGATCATTAGTCCTATCAAACATATTATTTTTTCATTATCCCTTCATTATGATCATATCATCTGCTATCCAAAAATATTTCAATCACTTTTCGTGGTTACTGGTACCATATAATTATAGAAAACCATTATAGGCTAATACGTTGATATTCCAATATGCCATAATACTATAAATGTGATTCCACAAAACTATTTGAAAATCCCAATACATAAACACTTAATCATTCCACTACTTCATTTTCATACTCAACATCACCAATATTGATCTCATATGACTTCCATTTGTATTTTTTCTTCGATAGGTTTTTGATGCCGATCATCATTAACCCATGTATTAGGGAATCATTTAGCATAATTTCCCATTTCCTTTCATATAAAGCATTGATGTTTGGGTGGTTTTTTCTCTGTAGTCTTTTCTCCCTCCCCATCATTAGCAACCTTTTTCCCATTACATCGGCAGTCCACTACTCTATGAACTTCTTTTCTACACTTAAAGAATCTTCTAGTGCCATTAAGACCATCTCCACTATTCTTTTTCCACACATTGAGAATAAAGAAACATTTATCTTCATTTCACCATTATTTTGAGATTTTCGGTTGAAATCCATTTTTATTTCTTGTCAAAACCATGATATGGATATGTAACACATTGTTACAATTCTATACTGACAGAAAAACGCACAATCTTCTCATATCTACTGAAGTCTCTAATAACTAATTCTCTTCGATGACATGGTTTTAAGCCACTAAAAAATCGATCAACATTATATTTAGGTTGGATGATAATTCCAGAAGCATACCTTGTAATTCTTGTAATGTTTTCCTTGTATGTTCCAATTGAATCGTCATACCTTTTCTTAAGCTGAAGGAACTCATTTTACATCTTTTTTTTAATAATAAGACGGAAGTTTTTATTTAAAAATAAGTTCTTGAACTCGTCCCATTTCATGGATTTAATTTCATCTTGCTGCCTTGTTTTCTTAATTAGAGTCCACCACTGGTCTTCTTCAGCTTCTAAATGATAGTAATCCAAAATGACCTATTCATGTTCTGAACACTGATGGATGGAAAATATCTTTTCAATGGTAGCGATCTATTGTTCAGTAACATGTTGATCAAAAGACCCACTGAATGAAGGTGGACGTTTCCTCATAAAAGAATTTATAGAATGTTGTTCCCTTATCTGTTCATTTGGGAGTCCAGAATGATTCATATCTTGTGTATGTATAGAAATAAGATTTTTAATTATATTTTCCATAACTTTTTGGTTCTTTATGAGGACAATAATTACATTTCCCAGTGCATTGATCATTAACATGGTTCCTTCTGGTTCCAACCCTTATCTAAATTTCAAAAAATAATAGTATGAGGGGAAAATATACTAGGAAACAAACATATCCAACGGGGAGTGCATTAAATATCTAACATCATATGTTTAATCCTAGGTTACTCATTATCATTACCATAATTCTATGACTGCAGCCTATACTTATACTTAACATTTGGTACATCCCTCTATATACCTTATAAATATCTCTAGGGATCTCACTAAATATTTCGTATCCTAGTTTCCAACGGATAACTAAACCTTCGCTCTGTTACCAACTACAGAGACCCATGCTTTACATACATGGAAATTACATTTCTTGTGCGGAATACTTAATACATGACACAATAAAATGTCCAAATACAGTATAAGTTTAGTGTCCCTAGAAACTCGGAACATAATCTTCTAATCATGGTGAAGGATCTTCAGCATCTTCCATAAAGTTATTCCATTTTTTCTGACCAAAAACCTTTCATTATATCCTGTGGAAAAAAAAATCGAAATGGTTAACTTAAATGATCAGTATGGTTAAACATTGAGTAAAAATATCGTAAACATTTTAACATAAAAACATGAACAAAAATTATAAACATCAAAATCTTGAGAAATGACATAAATCATGGCAGTAGTAAGGAATATATCATAAAGAAAAATTTACCATGATATAATAAAATTGGAATAAAACATTCAATTTTTTAAAACTAATAAGCACATATTATGATCTCTATAGTAGCTACGGAATTACTACCAAGACCATCATAGTGGGAAATGTCTATTACTGAACCGGGTTTACTTGTTGTTCCAGCGATGTATTATGGAACCATATTTACATGTCATTATAGTCAGGTCTATCTCATGAGATATAAATATTTACCCAATGAATTAGAGGGAGATATAGTTCAAAACTATCACATAATTAAATCATTCTTACATATTCCACAAAAACATAAATCATTCATCATAGCATAACCCATGAAAAAATGATATTCTTAAATATCATGCCATCATAACATAATCCATATAAGATAAATGGACTTCATAAAAATAATTCAATAAAATAAATGTAATAATAGGGATAAAAACATAACCCTATGTCTTTCTAGATGGAAAATAATTTTTATAAAACACTTAAACTTAATTACTCTGTAAAATATCCTTTCTTCCTTAAATAAATTTTCTTTTCTCAAAATGCGATGCAATTTTAAAGGAAAACTAATAAGTTGAAAATAAACATAAACTATTATAGAGGAAGTTTCACTGAAATAATGAATTAAGAAGACGTAAAAATCCATTCATGTCGTATAAGTTAAAAAACATTCTCCATTTACTTTTACCAAAAATGTCAAATGTACCTCGTATGGTACATAAAAGAAATATACCTTAAATACCATATTGTAAAATTAAAAAATTGGTAAAAATGACCTTAAAAATACATAGAATAATAGTAAACATTTTATGAAAAAAACTTATAAATCATGGACATGGATTAAAAATATATCCCTAGAAAATACATAAGTATAAACAATCTCATATGAAAATGAGATTGAAAAATTATTCCTTACCTTAGATATGATTGCTTCTGTATGTTTCTGAAACTACTGTATATTGGGTTTAATAATATTATTAACTTGTAACAAGTTAATAATATTTATGATATCATATATTATTATCTCACGACATTATATTACCCATTCATTTGTCAATTCCATGTTAAAGAAACGTTTTGTGTAATAATCGTTTCATTTATCGTATGTGATAGGACTTGTTATTATTCATATGATTACTTGGATCATGATTTATATACTACTAGAATTTAAAACATGATTTATATATCATATATATTAAGTATATAAATATATATATGACATTGATAAATTTAATCGAATACACCATTCATTGATACAGTAGGTCGTACATACAAATGAACGCTGTTTTCATTTCCTTATTAAATTTTATGGAATTAAGTAAATGTCATATATATATATATACGTAAATCCCATAGAATTATTATGTAATATATTTAATGATTATTTGTTATATATAATTTATAATAATTTTTGAATGGTTATCATGGCGAATTAATCACATCCGCTCGTAGAGATGGTAAGCCATACGTACGCACGAGCAATGATATCGTTCTAAAAAATTGTTGAACGGTATTAAAGTGGATGTTGTATAATATCTCATAATTAGTATCATGTTATAATAATAATATAATATTTATTATTTCCACCATTATACCCATACATTTAAGGTGGTGGTGAAAAACAGATTACACCACAGTCTGGAGACGGTAATCTGTATGTATGGACGCATTGTGCTTTCATTTTAATCGGATGGATAGAAGATGAAATAGGGTTCTTTAATATTTATAATAACATATTATTATATTAGTGATACTTATGTTATTACTTAATAATAAAACCACTAAAGAATAGGAATTATAAGAAGAAATAAATTTGAATGAATCCGTACAATAGATTACCACATCTTCGACGTGCCTCCTACAAATTTCCTCTTAGAGTTCTAGAGTTGGTATTTTGAGAAGACCAAAACCACTATAATGAAACTATGGAAGTTTAGAAAATACATTCTCATGGTTTTTTTCGAGCATGAATGCTCAAAATGGAGTTAATTTGAGAGAGGGGAGGTGCCCGTTTATATGATAATAGATGGGCACTTTAGGAAATTCCAAAATATTAATTTATTATAAATTCAATTTTAATATTGAATGGTAAAAAACATATTTTATTATAAGATAATATGATTTTGGATTGAATTACAATAATCCAATTATTATTTTACAAGTTTTTAATTATTTTGAATCCTTATCATTTTTGTTTTACCCTTATTTTACCCTTTTTAATTTTACCGTGATATCATGTTATTTACACATTGTGGGTAAATGTACTTACCATATCATATCAAACGACCCAAAAATTTATTTAGGACATATTTGGACATAAATTAACCATTTTATCGAATATTATATTTTGTGAAATTTAATATAATTTATTAAAATATTTTATGTTTTATGATTTGAATTGTTTCGATTTTGGACACTATTTATACTTCCCTTTAATAAAAATTTATAACAAACTGATTCCTTCAAAAATAAGGCATTAAATCCAAGATAATTTGTCAATATCATCTATAAAATTTGTATATGACATTAAAAACAAAATTACAATTGTTTTAATATTTATAAACAAATTTATTTGGATCTTTCATAAATGAGGTAATCATTACAATAAATTGTGTCATAAAAAAATATATTTATCTAATGTTATAAAATTATACAAAAAATACCATGATATAGGAAAAAATTTTATATTTATAACGACTATACATATACATAAATATTAGTTATATAACCCTCTATTAAAATAAATTTTTGGAAATGATATATTTTTAGGTTATAATTATCTTTACATTAAATTAATTCTTATGAATAGTGATTTTCACATGCAAGTGAATCCATGGTGTCCAAGAATCGAACAAATGATGATAATGGTCAAAAATAAATCATATAATAGAATTAGGACATCTTTTAGGGAAATTTTATATTATTATAATATTTTTTGTTACCCTTATTTACCAGATTTACTTTTTAACCATGGTAAATAAAACAATTACTAATGTTACTATTCATAATGTCCAAAAATAAAAAGTACCTATTTACAGAATTTTTACCTTTGGATTCTGAATATGGAATCCATTTTTCAAAATTCAAAATAGATAATTTAGAGTAATTAATTAAAAATTAATCATGTTTTCAAAAAAATGTTGTTTTATTTAAAACATGGAAAAAGATTGAAATTTTTTAACATATGAATTCAGTTTAAAATTAATAAAAATAACTTAAATTGTATTAAACTATAAAAATATATTATATTTATTCCTTAAAACCATTCAATAATATATTTTAACCATAAAAATTATTTCGATGAAAATATTTGTTTTCAATTAAAATTTATTGTATTTTCCCAATTCATCAAAATATTAAATTTAACAGAAAAACATCAAAAATTTATCAAATGTAAATTTCTATGTCTGGATTCCAAAGAAGAAATTTATCTTTTAAAATATAACTTATTAAAGTGTAAAAACATGATTTAAAATTTGTGCCCCATCAAAAGGACATAAAGCTGCTTTTTTTAAATATGTCTTTTATAAAAAAAATTGGTTTTCTTCTCATACCATGTGTTAGATGAATGATAATGTTATATAAAATTCAAAAAGTTGTTTATAATATTCATAATAGATAGTTTATATAATATATTAATAATATATCATTTTTTACTGAAACTCGATATTGCGTACAATGCAGGATATCGTGGAAGGTCACTCTTGTGTGTAACGCAAGCCAGGTCAGTGTCGCGTGTAGTTCAAGATTCCATTAATGTTGTGTATAACATAATAAAAAATTATTTAATTTATACATTGAACAAAATCAATAATCAGTGTTCCGTGAAATCAATTATATCAAAAGAACATGAAATTTTGTGCAACATAAGATATGTATATTGTTGCATATACAACGGGCTAGTACATTGTTGCGTATAGGACATGCTAATCTTGGTGTAGCATACTACACAAGACATCAATGAAATTAAAAAGAATATATTTGACAAAATCTTAGGGTGGTACACTGATACATTACTATATATTTACCATTTCAAAAAAATCAATCTATGATATTGATTTCAATTCATGTAATACTAAGTTAGATTGTGTTACATGCAACAAATACCTTCAATGATAGTTTACATTACACGCAAGACCACGTTTTACGGGAAAAATATATATTATTAAAGTATTATTACTTAATATAATAATATATAAATATCCCTTAAATTATATGTTTTTAATTTTACTAAAAAACTTCTGAAAATACATGATATATAAAAATATAATATGAATTCATTAGTTATAATTAATTAGAAATGAAAATATAAATTCATTGAATATAATGGAAATACATTAATGCGCTCAATGGAATGTTTTTTTAGTAAATTAAATTTAAATTATAATTATGGAATGATATTAATGAAATACAATTTTTATATATTCAATAATATTTATTTACATTTTTCTAATAGATTTAATTGTCATAATATAAGGGAAATCCAAATTTTAGACACCAAAACCTATATTTTTATAAAGTAAATTTTACCACCTTTTAATTGCGCACTAAATTTAAATCCAAAATTTCGAGCATTAAAAAATTAAATATGTAAAAATAAACTTAAATTTTGAAATTATAACATCAAAATTAGGTTAGGGTCTTTTTTTTATTTTTCTGTGATGTTTCATTTTTTAATGGATGGTAAACAATAATGAATTTTAATGGATAAGTTTTTTAAATAAAATTTATTTATAAGTTTGAATTATATTTTAAATTGGTTATAAATTAATAATCTATAAATTATATATCAATTAATCAAATTTTTTGTCATTTTATTAAATTTATCATAGAAATTGGATATAAAAAAGTATCAAACATTTGAACATTTTTACTCAAAAAACCTACATGGTCATCCCATCTACGTGATTATGTTTAAATTAATATATGCCACTTATGTTATTTGAATTCGGAAAAATTCATTACATATTTTTCATCATAATAATTTATAATTTATAATAACTTCAACCTAATTTTATGAAAAAAAACTACTGAAAGTCATTAAAATTAATTACAATGATTAAGAGAAAAAAATTTATAACAATTGACTGGGCTTTAAACAAAAGGCCCAAAATGAGCTAGAAAATTCTCCAAAATTCATTGAATGTTCATATTTTTACAATATAATACCTTTTAACTAATTTTTTTCATTATTGGATCCACATTACATGGTTTTAATGTGGGTTGAATTATCTTATTTAAAATCAACAAGAATGTCACTCCTCCTCCACTATAAAAAGTTATTCACCCCTTCCATTTATTCACACCTCCCAACCACATTATATAGCCAAAATATCATAAATTAAGATTAAAATATACCTCCCATAAACCTAGAAGAATAATTTGGGGTGGAAATAAATCTAAGGAAGTATTTTGGTATAATAAAGGAGTTACCCAATTAAGAGGTAATGTTCTTCAACAATCACTTTTTGTTAATTTATATCTCCACCCTATAAATTATTTTTATATCATGATTATTTAAAAACCTAAGTATATTAAATATACTTATATTTTTTTACTCTATGATTTAAACCCACACTTTCACACACATCCATAATAATTGTATATGCAGTCATTATTGATGTGTACGGCAGACTACCGCCTCATGAACCGATGTTGTTCATTTTTTCCTTTATCACCGTTCAAGGTTGGGTATAATGATGGATTTATAGTTTTGATTTGATATATATGATATTTAAATTTTATTTATGTATATTAAATTATTATATAACACATTACATCAAGCAATCTATGTTTTGGGGATATGATATCATCCTTTTTGGTCATGCAGACTACCACCTTCTTAAAGCAATGTGATTCATTCACGATTTACATTGAATGTATAATGGATGTTTTTAATAAAAATATGTGAAATATATGAAATAAAAATGATAATTTAATTATAATACACATAAATATATATTTTTTAATTTTCATTACTTTATATATGACAATGAAATGGAAGTAGCATTCATGTGTACGTACGACCTACTGTCGACATGAACGCTGTATTTTTTTTCCATATCTCCAAATATTATAGAAAATTACAAATACATATATAATGAATATATATTATAATTAAATCATGGTTTAAATTCTAAATATTCTGAAATAATTACTTGATTAATAATATAAATAGGTAATAAGTTAAAACATACTCGACCAAATAGGCAATTAAAACTCGAAATAGTGAAAATAATGATATATTATTTACAAAATGGTAATAAGATGTTATATAATGTTATATTGTGATATTATAAATATTTTTAAGTTTATTCTTCTAGTTAATTTCATTTTTAAAGCCCGTATACAGAAATTTAAATTACATTCACCCAAAAGGAAATGTCAGTTAAGAGATTCATGTCTCAATTTTTGTTCCATAAGGCATACGCCATTTTCACCACTTATTTTGTTATTGTGGTATATCTAATTCCTATTTTGATATATTATATCCTTAATTATATTATATTCATGTTATTTAAATTTATATTGTAATTTATCTCTTTCATGGGTCTTATAATACAAAATTTACTAAGTAATAAAGGACTTCATCCCAATTTCCATTCTTTGAGACACATTTTATTATTGTGTAACTAATTTATTATACATGGTACATGTACTGAAACATTGACATATAATATCATTATAAATTCATTCTTAATGAAATTATATGTTTTAAATTATTTTATTCCATCAAATGGGATTTAAATTAAGCATTACCAAGTGGAAAATAACCACATAACCTAATTTTTTTCATTGGGTGTTATTACATCTTCATTGTGGCTAATATTATAAGATTATGTGTGTTTTGAATTTTTAATATCTATTATTTTATTAACACTTGTTTTGTGTGGATTTGAATATGACATAAATAATCTATTTTTTTATTGATTATCACAACAATATTACGCTCTTTTTGGTGGTTTACTTCACAATCTCATTTTGTTCGAGATTGTTGACACATGAAAATCCATTAATGTAAATTATTGGATAATTTTTCAATAAAACCATTAATTTTATACTCCTCTAGTTATTCACTAAACTCTGCATGTAATATTACCATTTCTCACTCTTTGTTACTCAAAATGTTTTAGGAAGTGTTTTTAATAAAAATTGAATTCATTTTTCTCTTTAGTTGGAGAATATGCTTTCTCCTAAAAACCTATTTTTTAAAATTATTTTCAATATTTTTTTAACATACTCAAATGCATTATTAAAAAATATTATCATTTTTTCATTCTCAATTTTTTTCAAAGGAATATTTTTGTCTCTTTAGGAACAAGGAAATTTTCTAACCATTTACCATAAAAAAGAATGTTCTTTTTAACTTGTACGACATGTAATAATTTACCCACCATCATTTATTAAAATATTGCTTTTCATTTTTATAAGTGAAATTTTTAATGAAAATGTTTTCAAAAGTGATTTTTAAATAATTTTTTTTGAAAATGTTTTTCAAAACAAAATGATATTTTATTTAAATAGGTTTTCAAAATATATTTTTATAGTATTTCTATTCCTTAATTAAAAACCCATTTATTTTTAATCCAACTAGGATATGTTGTATTGGGACCATACGTATTAATCGTCAAGATGGGATTTTATTTATTTTTCCAAGTATATTATATAAATGAAATTCCGTTATAAATATTTGTAGTCCCCTTGAAATATTCAATTTCTTATGATCATTTAACATTTATTTTACCCTAAATATCCATATAATTTTTCATGGATATGATTATCCCATGAACCATATAGTGCTTTTATATAATGTGTTTACATGAAATTTTATTGGATTATTTGGTCAATTATTTATAAATTTATATCTTTTATATAATACATCTATTTGATAAGTAACATTGTTAATGGGTAAAATTGATTGTTATTTATTTAAAGAACGATTTGGATAAGTATAACATGGTTTGAGGAACGTTTAAATTAAGACCCTAAATGCATCGGTAATCGAATCAGATTAATTTTTTTTAAAAACCATTGATTTTGTTTCTAAAATATATTAGTTTGAAATTATCTAGTGAAAAGTCATGACAGTTGTATTCTAAACTGTATTGTGAGTGGTCATGATGGTAGAGGTACAATGTACCTGAGAAATAAGGTTTCCAATAATTAATAATTTCTTTTATTTGGATTTATTTATTATTATTCATGAGGGTTTTCTTTGACATTATCTATGGATGCATTTTATACTAATTTCATTGATTAAATATAATGGGTTTTTAATTTTTTACCTTTCCATATTATTTTCTGACATTCTTCTCAGTTATAGATTACATTGTATGTGTTCTCAATTATATACTATTTTATATTGATTATTATCATTGATTAATTGTTGCTTCTGATTTAATTTACCGTTATTGAGAATTTGAGAGCACCCTTATTTTGGTTCCTTTTTCCATGATTCCTAAAGTTTACATAGAATGATTTTCAAGATACTATTGAAGGTATAAATCTATTATCCTTAATAGGGAAAAATATTATGTTTTCAATAGTGAATTAATTTTAAAAAAATACCCTTGTATATATCTAGTTTACATAGAATACTAAACAGTTTGGTTTGTTGGGATTGGATTTATTTGTATCTTATTCCAATGTAGTGGTAGCATGAAACCATATCTAGCATTATTGGGCTTGGTTTCTATATTTGGAATCAGAGCAAGTTTTGTAGTAACCTTTAGAACCATATTTATAAAAGAATAAATTGTATAAAGTATACCTATGATATATTTTAAGGATATGTATACAAGAAAATCCTATAATTATAGTAAGGTATGTATTATATGGGTCTTCAGAGAAATACATCAATTTTTGGATATTATATGATGATGTGTTTATGGAACAGATCTAACTAGAGGTAGAAACTCTTAAAAGGTGTGTTATGCTTGAATCGAGCGTAACCTGGTACCTGAGAGTGAGCCTTACTACACACCATGATTGAAACTCCCAGGTGATATGCTTTAGATAATTCACATTATCATTAAAACCCATTATAATTTATTTAAATAGATAATGACAATAAATGACCTAGGATAAACAATGTGCATCTAATATTGAAAATAATTTTTCAAGATTTAGTAATCCAAAAAATAATTTTATAGTTTTTCAATATGATAATTGATGGTCAAACTATGGTTTTTCATATTACGAAATTCCCTCTACAAATGGGTAAACTCTTGACCAAGAAAGGACCTATGTGTAAATAAATGGATGATGTATTTATGCATTGGCGTTGTATTGAAAACCTTAGTCAAAATTCTATTTAATGATTAAATTTCAAGAATGTATATCATATTTATTTGGTAAAATAAATTAGTTTGGTTTAAAAAATAAAATCAAATATTACAAGTGACAAGACATCATGTCCATCATGTATAACATACTTGAACACATGATTGTAGTATTCTAAGGGTTTCATGCCTGCCACTATCCTACTTGATGTCCTGGTTATAGTGTAATTATCTCTAGTTTATAAATTTGAAGAATAAAAATTAATAATGAACATGTAGTGTTAATTTTTAGGTTTAGAGATTAATTAATTGGAAATATTTGTTTTTGAAAATAGGTAGATACAAATTGATAGATGTTCCACTTTTTGTGGGCCTTACAATCTGTTAAATATTCCTTTTATTGTTTTATGTATCATTGTTAATTTTTTGGTATCCATTTCTTAAATTAATGGAAAAATTGAAAATCGATTTTAGAAAAAACTAAAGGAATGTTTTACACAAATATGTCAAGTAAGTATATTTCATTATATTCATATGCAGTCCAAACATTTACTCAACATTAAGAAAATAACCAGAAGTTTTTTTTCAAACACCATATTTTTTGTACATCGGATGGTCTTCTAAATCATCACATATTTAAGACATTGAAACCTTAAAAATTTCATTAATCATTAAATTGTATGATATTGTGGACCATAATCACTAATTATAAATATTTATTTTTTCTTTCAGGTATATATATTCATTGGCCACTAATGATCTCTGATATAGAGAACCATTTATATGTTAGTCCATGTGACCTTTGTTCATTCCATTCTCTCTTTTCTAGAGGATATTTTACAAACAATACTCATGATTTAAGATTTAAACATAGTAAATATAAAAAATAATTATTTCCAATTTTGATTTTAAATTATGAGTATTCAATTTAATTATGGTGGGGATAATGTAATGCCCTAAAATTCTAAAATAAGAACATTTTATTAGATATAGTGTATGACTCGCAACACTAAGAGTGTAAATGAATATAATATACCAATAATTTACATTAGAATTATAATTTTAACTAAATTAAATCTATAAAATAAATTGAAATTCATGTAGTACATAGTTATCTTGCATTACACACAACATATACTTCATAAATATCTTGAGTTACACACAAGATTGAGTTCTACTAAACAACAATATATACTTAAAGTATTCTTATTTAATACAATAATATATAACCTAGATGTTAAAATAGTAGTTATTAATAGTATTAACTAACTTATAAAAATACATATTCTATTAATATATAATATTAATTTATTAGATAACAATTAATTAGAAATTAAAATATAAAACGATTGAATGTAAGAGAAATATTTTTATGCTCCCAAAGATGTGTTGTCTTAATAAATTAAATTAATTACAATTAAAAAATGAAATTATTGAAATAAATATTGTATATATTCAATAAAATACTTTTTTTTTCATTCATCCAATAGGTTTTATAGGACTAATATTATTACAAACACAATTTTACATATAAAAAATATATTTTTATAACGTCAATTTTACCTCCTTTTAATGGTGTAGCTTTTTAAAATACAATTTTTTCTACATTTCAAATTTTTATATGTAAAAATAAAAATAATTTTTGAAATTTTAAAATAAAAATTATCATTGGGTAATAGTTTTTTATTTTTCGGTAAAGTTTAATTTTTTTGATGAATATTGGAAAATATTGAATTATAATGGAAAACTTCTTGTTCATGTAATTTATGTATAAGAATAATTTTTTTTAATTTTTTTTAAGGTAAAATTATATAAATTATATATCCATTCATCATATTTAGGTTATTTTAATCAATTTTACAATGAAATTTGAATGAAATATTTATCATGATTATTAGTATTTTTACATAAAAATCACGCATTACCATCCCATCTATGAGGTTATTTTTAAATCTATTTAAACCACTTTGGTTGTTTTAATTTTGAAAAATAGATTCGAAATTTTTTATAATCATAAATTATAATTTCTAACATGGTATAATTTGTTTTTTACCAAATTTAGTAGTGAATGTGATTGAAATTAAGTAGAGTTCTTACTGAAAAATTTTCTTAACGAAGGACTAAACCATTAACATAATTCCCAAATAACCTACAAACATGTCTGAAATCCATATTATGATCACATTTAGACACTATAATAAATTTTATTGAATTGGTTTCATTATTGGATCCTCATTCCAACAGAAAAACTTTGGTGTAATTTCTATTTTATAAATTTAAAAGAATGTCACTCCTCCTGAACAATAAAAAGGCACTCACCCCTCTCACTTTTTAACACATTTCAAGATACTTTTAGAAAAAAATATGCTCAAATAATATCTCAAAATCTCCAGACTCAAACTATAATCCTAAAAATTTAATTAATCCATCCATGTTAGTCTTTTGTTATAAACCAAAATTAGTTACCAAATAAGAGGTAATGTTCTTCAATAATTACATTTATTTCATTTATTTCTCCAACCATTCAATTCTTTTTATGTCATGCGTATATAAAAAAATGATTTACTTTAATATAATTATATTTTTTATTATACTATTTATACCTACACTCTCACAAATATCCATCAAAATGGGTTATGCAATCATCATTCAGGTGTATGGAAGATTACCACCTTGTGAACTAATGTCATTCGTTCATCCATTTAACCGATTTATAGGTTGAAAAAAATTATGTATTTATAGTTTAAATATGATATATATGATATATATAAATTATTTACTATTATTTAATTCATATATAAAATATAAATTCATGCTTTTTATATTTTGGTGATACGATAATATCATTTTTGGATGTGTGGGCTAACACCTACTCATAGTGATGTGATTCATTCATACTATACATATATTGTTTAAAGGATGGTTTTAAAAAAATATTTAACTTATATGAAATAAAAATTATATTTTAATTTTAATATATATATATATATATATCATTTAATTTTCCTGATTTTCAATATGAAAAAGAAATTAAAGTAGTGTTCATGCGCACATATGACCAACTGCCACGATGAATGGTGAATTTCATTTACTATCTCAAAATATCTTGGATTATTAGAAATACATTTATAAAGAATATATATGATAATTAAATAAATTATTACATTCTTAATATAATTTATTAATGATCTAATTAATAATAATAACAATTAAGAAGTTAAAACCGAGTCAACAAACTAAGAAATTATCCCCTAAAATTGTGATATAATTAACTATTATTAACAAATGAGAAATAAGATATTGTAAGAAGATAATATATGATATTTCAAATATGATTATTATTATTTGATAATTTTTTTACGTCTTTAAAAACATTATACAAGAAGTTAAAAGATGTTCAATTGAAAGGAAACACAATGTAAATTATTATTCTCTCACTTTTAATTCCATGATCCAAACACCATTTTTATGACATACATCTTTTTTTGTTGTATATACTACCCATTTTGATATAATATATCATGAATTACATAATCTTAAAGGTATTTATAATAAAATTTCAATATATCTCTTTCATGGTTCTTATAATTTAAAAGTTATCAATTAATAAGGGAATTCATATCTATTTGCATTCTTTGAGACATATTTTATTATTTTTCAACTAGTTTTTTATATATGGTGTACATATTGAATCTTCAAAATATAATATCATTATTAATTACTTATTAGAGATATTTTCCATTTCAAATTTAATATTTTCATCACATGGGATTTGAATTAAGAATTACCATGTGAAAAATAATTTCACAACCCGATTTAATTTCATTGGTTTATATTAATTCCTTATTGCCATTACTATTATATGATTATGTGGGAAATAACATTTTAATATCTATTTTTTTATTTTAATTTTTTTTGTGGATTTAAATTTAACACAGAAAATCTATTGATTGAATGATTCTCACATCAACATTATGTTATTTTTAAGGGTTGACAACACTATTTAATATCTTTTCTGATTGTTTACCATTGAATTTAAATTAGATGAAAATATTGGATATTTGTTCAATAAACCCCGTTATTTAATCCCCTTTAGTTATTCATGACCATTTTCAAGTAATAGTACCATTTTCCACACTTAGATATAGAAACTATTTTTGAAAATGTTTTTAACAAAACCTGACTTCATTTCCCTCTTTATTCAAATAACATTTTTATTATAAAAATAATGTTTTCAATAATGGTTTTGAAAAATATTTGAACCATTAATTTTTTTTTAATAAAGTCATTTTTAACTTTTTTATTTCACATTTTTTTTCAAATGATTCTTTTTGTCTCTTACCGAACAAGTAATTTTTATTTACATTTACCATTAAAAAGGATTGTTATTTTTAGCTTGTATAACGTGTAAAAATTGACCGTCATTAATTTTTTGGAATTTTACATTTCACAAATAAATTGTTACTTTTCAAAGAAAATATTTTCATAATTAATTTAAATGAAATTATTTTTTAGAAAAATCTATTTCTTCATGAATGTTTTCATGATATATTTTATATTATTTTTATTCATTAAAGACAAAAACCCTTTATTTTTACACCACATGGGATATGTTGTATTGATACCATCCTCATTTTTCCTCAATATGGGTTTTCAATTATTTTTCCAAAGATAGTATTCAAATTCACTTCCTTCATTCATTTTTTTAGTCCCCTGGAAATAGTCAATTTATAATGATCATTGAATATTGAAAATACCCTAAATATCTATATCATTATTCATTAATATAATTATCTCCTAAATTTTATACAATATTTACATTAAGGGTTTAGTTATATAGTTATTTTTTCTAGAAAATATTGATAAATATGTATCCATTATTCAATACGAATATTTGATAAGGTGTTTTTTTATAAATTATACTGATTATTTAATATTCATGGAATTATTTTGATAAGTATGACATTGCATGGGGATATATAAATTAATACCCTCGATACATCAGTGGTCTCAAGGACAGAAATCAGCTACACGAAAACAATTTGAGTTTGATTACAAAATATAGTAGTTTTTAACTATATTGTGAAATGTATTGATAGTTGTATGATAAACCATCTTGTGAAAGGTATTTATGGTAAAAATACCATATAATTGGAAAAAATGGTGTCCAGTAATTATGAATTTCATTAATTGATATTCAGTTATATTTTTCCATGTGATTTTTTCTATGACATTGTCTATCGATGCATTTTATTCTCAATACATTGATTAAATGGAATGTGTTTTATATTATTTAACTTATATATTATTTACTCAATTTTTTCTTAGTTATGGACTACATGTCATGTGTTCTCAGTTGTTTACATTTCCATATTAATTATTCTCATTGATTAAATATTGTTTATGATATACTTTACCCTTACTGAACATTTCAGTTCACCGTTATTTTATTTACATTCCCTAGTATTTCTTAAAGTCTACTAAGATATATATGATAGGATTTGCGATATGGAGTAAAGTTATTATCCTTGAAATACAAAATATGTTATAATTAAAGTATTCATTTGTAAAACATGACTCCGGTATATATCTAGTTTACCAATACTACTAAATTTTTTTTGTTTTATAATGAAATTTAATTTTATCTTATGAAAATGTTACGGTATCATGAAATAGGATTTGGGATTTCTGGGTTCGGTTGGAAACATTATACCTCTAATATTTTATTTAAACATCTAGACACGCATTTTTCCTCTAAAACAAATAAAAAATCCTCCCTTCCTCCGCCAAACACCTCTGGACCATCCCCTTATTCCACAACCACTATATTGTCCATAATCTAATAGTCTGTAAGGTTTTCTACATTAAACCAACAAATACTTAAGGATTTTAATTTAATCGAAAAATACTTATAAGTAGAGAATAATAACTTATATTCAAATCAATATTAATCATAAAAAAATCCATACTTTTTTATTTTTTCACCGGGAATCTAAAATTTATAATAACATTAGATTAATTAAATTCCAAATCCAGGAAACTACTACGATTACCAAACTCTTCAATATCTTAAAAAAACTTCAAAAAAATAAAAAAAAACTTCATGAATTTATAAAAGAGTCGAAAACCCATCATCTTCATTCTAAGGATATCTTCCATTATATTAATACTCATGTTTTATTATTTCCATAAGATACAATGAAATTCAATTTAACATAAAAAAAATTTCATTCACATTTTCATACATGTTTTGTAGTATGTTTATTTTAGTAGCATCAATTCTTAGTGAAACGTTGATGGTATTTATAAGACCTTGGGTATTAAAACTCCCATATCAACTAGATTTTCACACATATTAATAAAAATTAACATGTTTTCCTATAAAAATCATCTACATATATTTTATATATTGTAGTATAAATGGTGTCCCTATTATATCTTCACTAGTCACTATCATGAGGATAAACTATATCCATCGTCTTATGCATGTGTCCACTCATCAAGAAACCATCATTTCAAAAATCCACAATGAAAATATAAAAATATTTTGAATATTGAATGGTATCTAACTCTATTTAATGAACTCTATAATATATGTTGCCTATATATATAGGTAGTATATAATATTATTAATTTTTTAGATCATAATATTATCACCCAAATTTATTTACAACACAACAACTTTGGAAACAATCCAAAAATTAATTGAATTTTTTACACATAGCTTCGTCAATGCACTACGGGAACATCAAAATTCCCAATTCACTAGCGGTACTTCAATAATATTCATATATAATTATTATAATTTAATGGGTATATTAGATAATGATAAAATATTTCTTATTTTATTAATGTTCATATGATCATGTTTTTAAAGAATCATTATCTACCCAATTTCTTCTAAACTGTTTAATTATAAAATGTTTAAATGGTGAATATTTTGAAGTTCATACGATGTATAGATGTACGGTTTAACACCCTGAGATTAGTGGGTGTGTAAAATCCCAATTATATATTGGGTATGGTTTTATATATATTATTCTCAAAATGGTACATCAGTAGTATGAAAATCCAAAAAGGGTATATGGGCTATTATCCCAATCACAAATGGGTATATGGTAGTTTAATACCCCAACTCCAGTAATATAGAGCCAATCGTTATATTAATAAAATTTCACAAGATATAAGATATTAAATTCTGAAGTATCAAATATATTATCAATATTTTTAGACTAGATACTTACATGATTATCACATTACATTTGAAATCATGAAATTTAACTTATAATTCAAGTGATAATTTTGTTATTTATTCTAGAATATCCTTGAAATCATTCATATATGAATTCTTGATATCCTAAGGAAATTAAAACATATTTAAGGGTGAAATAAGATTCTTTTTAATGAGAATGTACAACAGAGGCTATTATAGAATCAATAGAGCATAAATAATATGGCACAGATAAAAAAATCAAATCTGTCATATATTTAATATCATTAAAGGGGATTGTATCCATGGGTGATATTAAAATGTGATAAATAACCTTGATAACGATAACTACTTAAATAATGACATACTGAATTATTATGTTCCTCATAATCATATTTTCAAAGTCTCGTGCCAATACATCCTAAACATGACATCAAGGCATTGTTCTAAGATATCATAAATTATTTGGAATTCGTACACCAAATACCTAGGCTAGTTGGTCTCATGACGCCCACTGATGCATTAAGGATTTATAAAGTGAAATAACCATTAATTATTTTTTCTAATTCATTCAACAAATAAAATAAATGAATAATAATTCTATAAATAATCAACATATTCCTTTTTATAAAAAATTGACATTTAAATTTTTTATATCCACCATAGTCAATAAATTGAGAAAGATGATCATAATCCATTAAGGATAATATTTTGGATGGTATAATTGAATACATACTTATTAATGATTCATATTCATCAATGTATATAAACAGAGAATAATATTCTTAAAAAATATCATTGAAACATTTATTAATGAAATTATAACTTTAACTTTGAAATAAATATTTAAATATATAAAAAAGTATAGAATATTTGAAAAAATATTTTCTGTGGAAAGATCAATGGAAACATGTAATAACATATTCAATGAAAATATAAGTTCTGATGGAGGGAAAATATTTCAATATGATAAGCCTTAAAAAAAGATTATTTTCATACTTTCGGTTAAGAGTGTCCCGTTAAGAAAAGATAAGAAGATTATTTTAAAATATTTTTATTTAAAGTCAAAATCTAGTAGAAAGTAAATAAATAAATAAATTTATAATAGTAAAAACATTATTTAAAGGGTTTTAATGAAAATGTTGACATGGAAGAAGAATATTCTGGATAAAATAGAAAAATGATGTCGGTTTTCCATAAAAACATAATTTTAGAATTCCTAGAGTGATAAAAGATGAAACAAGAGAATTTGATATCTAGAAATAAAACTAGGGGAATAAAATATGTGGGTTTTAATATAAAAATATCATCTATTTCCACCAATCAAAAAATTTACAAAAACTAACACATATAAGGTTGAGATTATGAAATAAACTCTTACTATATGTCTAACATTATTCATAAGTGATTTCACACTCAAATGTAATAAATTTAAATTTATTATAAATTTAGAAAATAATCATTTAAATACTTAGTAGATTATATATAATCTACTCATAACTTTCCAACACCATTTTATTAATAATTCATTATTAAAATCGTTATTTTCGAGTGTTAACTATTTAATATTTCATTTAAATTTCTATATGGTGGTTTTGTTCCTTGCATCCTGATCATGGATTAATAATATATATAATGTTAATAATTTCTAAATTATTTTATTTAATCATTGTATAAACATTTATAACCATTTAAATAAATAAATTATAATATAATTAATTACACCACTTCATGAAGATTGTAGTTTATACACACGTACGAGGGATGTTTCCACTATTTGGTGGATGGTATGAAAGAAAGTTAGATAATACCTAAATCCCATGTAATCATAATTATGTCAAAAATAGCATATAGGTAAATTAAATTTATCTTTATTATCATCCATGTAAATAATAAATGAAAAACAAATCATGTCGCTTTATGGAGGTAGTAGTCCACACGTATACATGAGGGACGTTATTATGTACCAATGGATGGGAAGGTAAGAAGGTATATTAGATATTTTTTTAAATATGAATAATTATTTCATAAATATAATATTTAAACATTAAATAAATTATAGTAACCAACCATGAAATATGGCAATGGAAAATGAATCATATCACTATGTGGAGGCGGTAGTCCGCACTTATGCATGAGAGATACTTTTACTTTCCGTTTAATGTAAACGATGTGATATATAGCTGAACCATAAAATTAATAACATATAAATATAATAATAATACTTGATTAATTATTTTATGGTGGATATAGTTGATTTGGATTAAGTATAATAACAAATAAACATTGAACGAGTCAGTTAATATTATTACATCTTCTTTGAGAGTCCTCCATTGGTATACATAATAAGACTTCTTAGGATAGACATTAGAGAATTAAAAAAGTAAAAATTAATATAATTATGGTAAAAAAAATTCTTTGTATGCATTGGCTGGGATACATAACTATAGTGATGTGAATAAAAGAGAATATGATGTTCCCTTTTTTAGTGTGGGAAATTACACGCATGGAATTACACAAATTATTAAAATATGAAATTGATCATAATCACATAAAGTGGAATAAAAGAAAAAAAAACATTTATAATTGTGATTGAATGTATAAAAACAAAATGAATCACATTTAAACAAATTTGGGAAACATCTATAGATTTATCTTCTAGGTAAACCCCAATTTAACCAAATTTAACCTTAACCATTATTACTTAAATTTTTACCATGGTAAAAAATGTATACTTTCCAAAATAAGTGTGAAAATATAACCAAATATTCAAATGATGATTAATAAATTTGAATCAATTTTATTAGTTTAAAAATTTATAGGTGAAATAAATTAATTTTAATATATGGATAAAAAATTCCTGAAAAACATTTTTTTAGTAGAACATGTGATTTAAGAGTAAAATATAGATTCACCAAGAAATGAAGTAAGAAGATTATTTATATAGTTTTGATAGTAAAAGAATAAAAAAATTATATTGTTAGACGTTATGAATAATCCAAAACCAAATAGATCCTTAAAAACATACCATTAAATTTTATGACAAAAAACAATGTTTTTAATTTGGATAAAATGTAATTTATTCTCATAAAAGTAAATCTTGGGTTCCTAAATTCAAAATAATGTTTCAAAATACATTATTTCACTAAAAAATATTTATTCTAAAATCACTCAATAAATTAGATAAATTCAATTATTATAGATATTTTATGTCCTTTTCCCATAGTTTAAACATTTTTACTTATTTTACCCTTACAGATGTGACAATTAATTACCATAGTAACTATTCATAATGAAAAAACTAAAAATTAAATACTTAATAAATTTGAATCCACTAATTCAAAAATATGGAATCAATTTAGTCAATATTTAATTTATAATTTTAAAAAATTAATTTAAATATAAATACGTATAACTCAAAGAAAAATAGTTTATAGAAAATTATATTTTAATCACCAAAATTACCATATATCAAAAAAATTATAATGATGATTAATTTGTAATTAGTTAGATAATTTATTGTTATATATCAGTTATTTTAATTTAATTTAATATTTTTAAAAGAATGTGACTTTAAAATAAATTTATTAAATGAAAATAAATTACAGTTTTACAGAATTCGGGTTTCATCAATATTCACATAAAAATTAAACAATTCTGAAAAATCTAAAATCTTCCCCCATAAGATAATATTCAAAAGAGTGTTTAAAAAATGATATTCATTTACTCAAATTAAATTTATAAAAAATGATGGAAAATAATTATAATGTTCCTGAAAAAAGTCTTTAATAACTATTTTTTGAAGAAAACATATTTTTATAACATAAAATGGCTTTACTGAAAATTGTGTCCTTATTGATTATGAATTTATAAAAACATTTGAATTATATAAATAATCTATACCTATTTTTAGTAATCTGCTAATTCATTTTGAAACCATGAATTTTTTAAAATTTATAATTACCATATTTAAATACTAATATTTATCACACATTGCGTAAATCTCGATTTTTTATGTTATGTAAGCTATCAAGATTATTATTATTTTATGCTACATTTTTTGGTTTTTACATTATATCCTCCTTTAATAA
Organism: Viscum album; assembly: GCA_963277665.1. Lineage (NCBI taxonomy): Eukaryota > Viridiplantae > Streptophyta > Magnoliopsida > Santalales > Viscaceae > Viscum > Viscum album. The sequence continues at coordinate 1,207,048,828 of OY728157.1, forward strand.
ATTTCACCATTGAATTTTTTTATCACTGTAATTACGGGTTCAATATTTGAAAATTATTTTGTTGAAAAATCACATTCTATAACGGAATAATAATAATTTATTCAGAAATGGGAAGTGGGAAACATAAAGTTTGCCTGAAATAACACATAATCAGGTTCCCAGAGAAGTATAAAATTAGTATTAAGTAAAAATATGAAAATATAAGTGAAATAGAATGTTCAAATAGAAATATATAATTGTAGAGAGAAAAATAATTTGAAATTTTATGACCACAAGACAATAAATTATTAATGGATAATGATGACCATCAATTTATTAGAGAATAATGTAATCAGGTAACATTATTATTTCAAGATCCTTTTCATAAATTTGAGGCAGTGTTTTATCATCAAGATAGATAACACCTTAAAATATACTTATTAGATTTATTTTCATTTTATAATCACTATTTTATCCTTTTTCTTTTCTTTGTCTAATTTTCCTCTTATATTTCATCTTTTACTCCAATAAATGAATAATAAAGATAAAATTTTCATTCCTAAAGTATTAAAATTAACTTTCAATGAATTACAATATCTATTAAATGATACCAAATTATTCAAATTATTTATATACAATTAACAATATCAAAATCGATGAAACTAGTTATGATAGTATCTAATATGAATCAATTTCGAATACATCAATAATAAAACCCATAGAAAAGCCAAAATACTTCACACATTAAATTACAGCAGATCTAGGTCAAAATATATAATTTCATTCTTCATCTAATAATTCCTAAATCCTAAATAATAAATAATCCCCAAAAATAAATATTATTTCAATGCCAAACAAAGGTATAATAATTAAGTTATCTAATAGTGTATTCATATGTTTAATTATTACAACTAAATTGAATATCCTTGTTTCAAAAAGAGTTCCACTATGAGTCTTGATTGAAAACTCACTTTTTAAGGTTATAGTGAAATTTATAATTTTTCAGAAAACATGGAATATATAAATGAGTTTCCATATCTAGAATTAAATAATGTATTTGTTAAATTTGAGGCTACAATCAAAGTATATGTTATCACAACTTAATGGATTTAAACATTAGCAATAGTAATTACAAAATCATGGTATTTATCCTTTTCTATTTTATTGGTGTAAATACCCTTGATATTGGGAGATTAATTTACATAGTTCCCCAAATCCTTATAGTTGAAACACTATACATTGGATTCTGATTTCATTCACTTGAATTCATGTGAATGGTTTCCTTTATCTACAAAAATGAAGCAAACTCCCATTCTGATGAAACATGTTCCATGGTGTTTCTTTCAAAAATTACCCAATATGTGAAGCTCCATCCTTCAATTATTTTCATTCACCTCATTTGTATTTTATTTATTCCTATATGTCATATTCTTCTCTTGACATCCTTGGAAATAAGTAACACGAATAAGTCATTCTCCATATCGATGGGAGTTGATACCATATCATCATATGATGAAAATGATTGAGATTCCATCACACTTAAATGGTTGGATTTAATCTCCTAAAATAAATGACCGATTTTACTTTCAGATTATATATCTAGTCCATATCATGCCTTGTTAATGTTTTAATGATTTCCTTATACTCTTCAACACTCTTCCCTTTCATCATTCTTATATTGATGAATTTCCATTCTATATAATCTCATTTCTCATAATGATATTATTTTATTTTAAATAACATCTCTTTAAAAGTATTCCATTCCATTATCTTGATATCCTGTTATTCATTTGTATTTTGAATAAATGACCACCATTTTTATCATCTTCCTTCAAAAAATACACTACTAAAATTACCTTACCCCTTTAATTACTTCTCAAATCCATCAATATTATTTCAATGGACTTGATCCATTGTTCAGCTATCTATTTACTAGTAGTTTAATAAAATATGGAATTTTCTATGCCAGGAAGTATTCCAACATTAATAAATCATTTTTGAAAGAAATAGGTTGTTCAATAAAAACAAGGTTATTGGTTATAAACATTGACTTGTGATTCAATATAGTCATTATCTACTCAACTACCACACCATTCATGTTTAATTTCTCATTAGGTAAATTCCATGATTAATTAGGGGTTTTGAAATATTTTTTATTCATATCATTTTGATTCATTTATAATAAATTATATAAACTATATTATATCATAATGTTCTGAATCATCGTGTATTATTATTAATATATTTAAATACCTAAAATAAATTGAAAAAATTATCATAGCTAAACATAAAATAAAAATATTAGTATATTTTGGAATATATTAAAATTATAACAATATTTTCAAATATTTTATATTGTTTCATAAATAGTTTTCAATAAAAATATCAAATCTAATTGGAGTGTCTATCTTGGTTTGTAACCTAATCCCCACTCATTGTGTACCGAGTGAAGATTGAGTGGGTACTCAAGAAACATTTTTTAGAATAGTTACCCCTAGTTGCATTTATTCCAGAGTTATATCCACTTTCCTGTATCCCTTTATATATGTTATTTCTAGAAAATAGTTCATTATCAATATTAACAAGACATTATAATATTATACCATTATTAGACTTATCCTTTAAATTTTTTAGTGTTATGTTCTTTAATATATAATTTTATGATTCTTATTCTCAAGGTTTATATTATACCTCCCATTGATAAAAAATACAACACCCTACTTCCATTAACTATTATTTGGTGGTTATCATACTAAATTGGCACAAGATACAAGAGATTGCATCCTGATTAATTGAATAGTTTTTTATTCATGGGATATTAGATACATACAAAATTATCAGAGTATATTTGGTAATATGAAATGAAACTCAATATTATAGTGGAAATTTTATTATTTATTCAAGTAGATCACTAAAACCATTCCTAAATTCATTCATGATATCTTTGTGAAAGAAAAAAATAACAAAGGTTGAGATAATATGCTCAGTAAGGTAAAAACGAAAAATGATATCATGGAATAATTAGAGAATGATCAATGATAAATAATAATTAAATATACCATATAACCAATATTTTAAAATTTTAATATATCTATGGAAGAGATAACTATATAAATAAACACATGGATACTAATAAATAGTTTCATAATAGAATAATATATAATTTTAGTCATCATAATCATGAACTCATGTCCTCGTTCTAAGACATCATCAATAAATTATCAATGCCTTTTTCCAAGACCTCATAAATAATTAGGTCGGAACATGCCAAATACTCAGGATAGTTTCTATTAAGAGACCTAACAATGCATCATGGGACATTAAAGGACTCTCTATTATCTAATTATGTCTATTTCATTAATCATATGAAATTAATAAATAATAAATCAATACATAATTTACAAAAACAATCATTCTGAAATAGTAAAATACATATTGTGAATATCTTCTCCAGTTAATCACTTGAGAAATATAATAATATTCCACATACAATACTATTTTTTTGGTATAATTAGTTTATATCCATAATAAAGTATAATAATAATTAAACGATTTTGACATACATGAAAATACTTTTAAAATATAACAAGTTAATTTTTTTTAGAAAAACACCCTTTTAATTTTGAAATCACTTATTAAAAGTCTAAAGAATTCCATAAGATTTGAAAAAAATATTCATTAAAAATAACACAAAAAAATTACATATAAATATTCCTAGAAAATAATATTCTTGACTATGGGAAAAAAGGTAAGCATTAAAAAATATTTCCTTCACACCTTTGGTAAAAAGTGCCTCGTTCAAAAAATGAAATAGAACAATGATTTTAAAAAATATTATAAACAGCTAAAAATGTCTAAATATTACATTAATAAAAAAAATTATAATATTAAATATATTATTTAAATAATTTAAATATATTATACATGGATTTAAAATAATCCCAATCGAATAGAAAAATAAATTCTAATTTTTCTACAAAAAAACATTATAGGATTTTCAGTTGTTAGAGGATATAAATGAGACGAAAACATTTAATTACTATAAATAACCATATAATATGGAAAACATTATTTTTAAGATAAAATTAATATATAATTCCTCCAAAAAAACATAAACATAGACAATCCTAAATACGGATTATATTGTTAAATAAACCATTACCTCAAGTATTAATTGATGTGTAAGTGCTTCCAGCATCCTGTATAATAAATTTAAATTTATTATAATTATATAAAATAATCATATAAATACTTATAAAATAATATATTATCCAATTGAAACATTTCAACACCCTTGTAGTAATAATTCATTATTAAAATAGTCATTTATTAGTAATAACTATTTCATTTTTCATTTACATTTTGGTTTGGAGGCTTCATCCTTCATTCTTGATCATAATTCAAAAATATATAAAACTTGAACCATATTTTAATTATCATATATAATCATTATATTTTTTTATAACCATTAATATTAATATTTAACGAAAAAAAAATTACATCACTTCGTATAGACAATATCTTGTATGTATGCACGAGTGTAGTTTTCACCTTTTGTTGGACAAGAAAAAAAATTTAAATGATAATTCACATTAATATAGTCATTATTATTTCATAATTATCACATATACTCATTAAATATTTCGTTATTACCATCCATGTTAAGTGAGAATTTAATAATAATCTCATTGATTCCTGGATTTCGTAGTCCACACCTATGCATGAGTGAAATTTTCATTTCCCAAATGATGAGGAAGTAAGAAATTAGATTTGATATTATAAATAAAAATGTAAAGTTATTTCATAAATTTCATATATGTACATTTAATGCATTATAATAACCAACCATGAAATAAAATGATTCAAAATTAATCATATCACTACGTGGAGGCAGTAGTCCAAATGTATGCATCAACGATAGTTTTATTTATTATTTGATTGAAAGGAGGTGTAAAATGGTTGTACCATAATATTAATAGCATATAATTATATTTAAAATACCATGACTAAAAATCAATCATATCACTAGGTAGAGGCATTAGTCCACACGTATGCATGAGCGATAGTTTTATTTCTTATTTGATTGAGAGGTGTAAAATGGTTGTCCCATAATATGAATAACTTATAATTATATGGAAAATACATGATTCATTTTTTTAATTTGGATAAAATATATTTATAGTTATTATAAGAATAAATAAACATTGAAAGATTCATCATAAAATATTACCTCTTCTTTGAGTGTACACATTTTCCTTACACTTTAATATTTCATAGGATGTCGTCATGAGGGGACCATAGGGTCAATAATGAAGTGAAAGAAGATAATATTTTTTTATATAGGTATTTTATAATATAAATTCCTTATGTGGTCAAGAGAATATATGATTGGTGGTTCCCTATTATAAGTGAGGGAAAAGGAACACTTGGCATTATTTAAAAGATTTAAATATAACATAGAAGATAATCATTTCAAGTAGCAAAAAATTGAAAAAAAAATCATAAAAAATATTTTATATATTATAAAAATACTAAACCAATCACATTTATATAATTTTTTGATAAAATTTAATCTTTGTCATGTATTCAATCCCCTATAAACCCAATTTATATTTAACTGTGATTGCTCAAATTTTTATTGTGGTAACTTAATCATATGATCATAAATAAAGGGGGAAAATTAAAAAGATTTTAAATTATAATTTAATTTTTTTAATAAATTTAATTATATTCAAAATCAATATTTGTAAGAAATTACAATAAATATAATAATGAAGAACACATGAAAACATATTTTTAGAGAATAATATATTTACATGTAAAAACATTTCACCATTAAATCAAGTGATTAGTTGATTTCAATGAATTGTTTTTAATTAATAATAAAATAATTAATTTTTTCATACATTTATATCATGTAAAATATGAATTTATCCTTCAAACCATACCATTTAATGAAAATAACCAAAAAAATTATAATTTGGATAAAATATAATTTATCTTCATCAAATTTTAGCATGGTTTCCCAAATTAAAAATAATTATTTAATTACGTTGTTTTACCCCATAATATATATTTTTTAAAAAACAGTCATAATATAGGATAATGAAAAGTTTTAGAGTGATTTTAAAGCCTTAACCCATATTTTTAACACATATTTTCAAATTTTAGCCTTACCAAGGTGAAAATATTTACCCTGGTTACTATTAATAATGACCAATAATAAAATGGAACTATTTACAATATTTTAATATTTTGATTAAAAATATTGAATCAATTTTTCTATATTTAATTTCTATAATTGTAACAAATTAATTTTAATATAAATGTGTAAAACGTAAATACAAACATATTTCAGAAAAATATGTTTTATGACAAAAAATTAATATATACCAAAATAAAGTAAAATTATATTTATTATGTAATAATTATATTATTTCTATTTAAATTATACTTATGTTAATTTAATATAAAATTTATAATATAATTGTATATTAAAATAACATTATTAATTTGAAATAATGACAGTCTCCCAAAAATTGTTATTTTTTAGATTAGTATATTAATAATAACTGGGTAAATCCTAAAACAACTTGTTATGATTAAAAACTAATGTAGGATAAAACTTATATGTTTTAGGCTAAAATGAAGGTGTTATAATTTTTGGAATATTATGAATGATATTAAATGACTTCATACACAAATTATTATTGGTTTTTTGTCTCTCTAAACCTCGTGGTTTTGGTTAGTAGTTTTAATTATGATTAATTGAGTTACCAATGACTGCAATGGAAAATCCGATTATTTTTGTACTGGGAACCAAACGTGATGGGATATGGAGTGTAGAATTTTGTGTTCATACTAACCCTACTCTCTCAAGATATGACTAATAACATGGATCATGATGAATTTATTAATGATAAAATGAATGAACGTGTCTATATTTTTTTCTTCATATGATAATCTCAATCCTACATTAGTGGTTTCTTCGATCAAATAATTTTCAAGAAATTGATCAATATTGTAGAAATGTGATTTCAATTTTCTAGGGATCAATGTGTGAAAAAATTATTTTATATTTTTATTGTTTGAAGGGTGATCCTAATAAATGGTGGACCCTCATTAAGAATACTATTTTAGGGAAAGAAATAAAATATATGTATTGAGAGCGGGTAAAAAACATATTTTTAAATACGGATTTTCTCTAAAATCTATCCACTAAAATAAAGGGACAATTACTTGATCATAAAAAAGTATGACTACATTGGTATATAGGAAAATAGACTCATGATAATTTCAAAGTCTAATTATGGGTTTATCAATTACCATGAATCAAAAATCAATCATTTGTTTAGTGTTATAAAATAAATTCTCTAAAATTAGTTAGTTTAAATAGAATTTGGTATCTACGAAGAGGTTGTTTGATGATCCGTAAATGTCATTATGCAAATTGGTGACTCCCATTATTCTCAAGGTTTTTCGAAAAAATATTAAGATTATTTTTCATATATACTCAATAGAAATATATCATGGAAGAAATTAATCCAAATTTATACATGGTGATAATATAGTTTAAAGCATGGGTGAAATGCCTATAAAGAATAAGTAAATTCGTCAAATATGGAAGAGAAATTCATCTAGAATATGAATGTCAAGAATATATTAAGGGGTATATAATTTAATGGATGGATGTAAATCATGACCTCAAACACCACCCACACACATAGGATTCAATTCTATCGAGTATGGACATTACATTAAAATCTTCACCAAACCAAGGGTTAATGATGACAACCAACATCAGTAGCTTTGGAAGACAAAAGTGAAATGAAAAGCCTTTGAAATTTAAAACTACTAATGTGGTTCTTGAAAACAAAGTGGTAAAAGATATAATCATCATTCCCTCTCAAACTGAAAATGTATTATTTATTTTGGTTCTACCTAATTATTTATATCTATAGAATTTTATAATATTATAATATAACCACATAAATTATTAGATATTAAATTATCAGTGAAAACCACTTATGGTACAATGATTTCATCCCATGTATATAACTACTCTCAAATATAATGTTTTTGTAATTATCATCCAAAAAATATTATTATTAACACTTAAGATGAATTTAATGTGATTATAGGGAAGCACTTGCACTTTATACATAGATATGATATTAATTATTAGGATAATGAGGTCTAATTTTCATATCCAGATCAACCTATGATGATATATAAGTTTGAGGATAACTATAAACTCCCTATCGAATTTTATTCGATTATTTGTGAATTAATACTTAATAGTGAAGGTTATTAGCTCAAATGGATGAGGAAAAATCAATATTGAAGAAAATATATATTTTTAGAATATATTGATGTATTTATAGATGATTTTCATAGTATACCCCCAGACTCTGAGGTGATGTTTTCCATAAAACACGTACTTTGGGATATGCCTATATCAAATGCTCCATATAAAATGGCCCCAATTGAATTGAAGGAATTGAAAGCATAACTCGATGAAATGTTGGATATGGGTTTTATATGAAAAAGTGTTTCACCATAGGGTGAAATATTTCTATTTGTTGAAATAAAATATGGATCAATGTTTCATTTCATTTATTACCTTGAACATAACAAGATCGTGATCCATAAAAAGTGTAACATGAACCATAATAATGACTTATTCAATAATCTATATGGGGATCATTACTTATCAAAGATTAAATATCTATCTGGAAATCATTAATTGAGATTGAAAAGGTATGTTAATCCCATTATGTAATTTTATACAATATTTTTAGACTATTAATTTATATTGATGTATTTCAGACATAAAATTCCCCATTCGATATCCATGGATCTAATTAATAAATTCATTAGATATTACCTTGAAAAAAACTATTCTTTCATAATGATATTCTTATATATTTATACATAATGGAAGAGAATGAAGATCATTTTATGATTATGCAAAGGACATTGAATAATGTGAAACGATATTCCAAAGTTATCAAGTGTGAAATCTCATTACATAAATTATCATTCTTTGATATATAATCATATGTGAGGGTATACTTATAGATCCTTTAAATATAATGATGATTAAATAATGTCCCAACCATCCACTGTAACATAGATACATAATTTTCTTGGATTGGATGGTTATTACTGATTCCTGGTGATAAATTTTTCATAACAATTATATCCACTGACTATGTTATCTCAGAAATGATCCAACTCCCTTTAATAGTAGAATGTGAGGAAAATTTCATGAATCTCAAGAGATGTTTAGTGACTATCCTATTCACACAAAAACCTATAATGGATAAGGGTTTTTCATATATGGTGATGCATCAAAGATGAGATTAGCATGTGTCCCCATGAAAAATTGAATCATTATAGCCTATTACTCTTGTCAATTAAAAACACATGATTAAAATTATCCTATGTTGGATTTTGTGATGGCTATAACGATACATGAATTGAATAAATGGAATAATTATCTATATGGTTAAAATTGTGAGATATATAGTAATTTCAAGATCTTAAAGTACATATTCATATGGAATTAGTTGAATATGCACTAAATGAGATTGTATTAGTTAATAATAAACTATGACTGCCTAATAAATTACTTCATTGGGAAGGAAAACACGGTGGACGATTCTCTGAGAAAGTAGTATTGTGTTGCCTTTTACACGATAAGGATTCATGTAAACAAAATAAGCTTGTATTAAAAAATTATTTACATTGAAAAAAATATGATAAAGGAATAAATACTATCTTTCTCTAGTGATTAATCAACTATCAAACCCTCTTAATATCAATGAGGTGAATATGGGTCATATGAAATTGTAGAAGAAGCTAGGGAATATTCTATTGTTTATATTTAATAGTCGTGGAATTATAATATGCAAGAGAAAAATATTTTTCCCATAAATACTATAATTGAAGAAATATTTATTTGATGATTCGCATATCTCACTATTACATATCTATCATGGAATTCTAGAATTTAATATAAATACTAATAATCATTTCTAGTAGGAAAACATTAATAGGGAGATTGTAATGTATATATCCTGAAGTATGATATTCCATCATGTTAAGGAAAAGTGATAAATTTATAAGGTTATGATAAAACCATTATCTATACCTAAATGGTAAAGGGATAAAATTACAATGGATTTCATTATGGGTCTTCCTAAGACATTAAGAGGTCATAATTCTATTTGGGTTGTAGTTTGTCACCTTACGGGGCCAATGTATTTAATTACTATTGGACATGATTTATCAATCAATTAATTTTGAATGATATATATAAAATAAGTGGTAAGTATGAATAGATTACCACTTTACATTATGTACTATAAAGGTATACAGTTTGAAAAAAAATTATAGAAATTATTTTATTAAGATATTGATACAATGCAGAGCTTTAGTGCTGATTATCATCCTCAAAATGACTATCAATTTGAATGGAAAATTAAAACTCTAGAAGATATATTGAGATATTTTTCAATGTATTTCAAAGGATGTTTATATTAATAACATCCCATGATATATTTCTCATATAAAAATAATTGTTATTCTAGAATTAAAATTGATCCATATGGGGATCCCTATGGGAATTAGTGTAGAACTCCAAAATGTTTGAATGAATTTGGATAGACGGCTCTTCTGGGGATTAAAACTACCTAGAGTCTATAGAAGATGTACACTAATAATAAATTATGATATATATATCATTATGTAAGAGGAAAGACATTTATTAAAATATCACTATAGAATAGGGTCGTGAAATTTTTGATGAAGGGAAAAATTAATCTTTAGAAACACAAGTCCTTTTCAAATCTATGATCATGAGGGTATGGAAGATTATCATTTTGAAATTCAACAAAAAAAAGTCATATGTGCATGATTATTTCTATTTATCAATTTTCATGAAGTGAATACATAACCCTCAATAAGTTCTAAACTGAAGGGTTATACAAATAGAACAAGATTTACTTATGAGGAACCATCCAAAGAAATATTTTATCATTGAGAAAAAATTAATAATAAACAATTCAACTTACCTAGTTAAATTTATATGAAGAAATAATAAGTTTGATAAAGAGACATAAGAACCTGAGCTTGTAATGTGAGAAAAGTACTGTGGTCTATTTCCATCAAAGTAAATGAAAATAATGAGAGCAAAAAATCATTATCCCCAAGGATTTCTGTTAGGATAATTATCTTGATTACTAAGATAGAAGAAATTAACTTAATTAGAATCATAATAGACATGTTAAAAGATAATTAATTTAATATGATGAATCATTTTAGTGATATAGGAATCAAATCTCACCATTTATATATAATTATTTATATACATTTGATTGAAATATATTCATTGGATATATGGTGATTGGAAATATGATAATTGGATTTATTTTCATTGTATATGAATATTCCCAATAATTATATTAAAATTTTAATTTTTTTAAGAAAAATTAAAAAATTTAAATAATATATAATTCTAAAAAGATATAAAATGATAATATTTTATTTATTATAAAAAATTATCATATATGTCACATATTATTATTGTAATAATTATTATGTAATGATTTAATAAATTTATAAAATTCAATGAAATATTATATTACATATTTATTAATAAAATTTTATTCATAGAATACAAATAATTAATTTTAAGGGGATGTGATTAAAATAATTTAATTTTAAAATGTGATATTTTTCAACGAACCTATTTTTAGATTTTTTTTTATTTTTCGTCTAAATAAATAAAATTGTTCATTTTTAAATAATGAATAAAATATAATTTCTAAATTTATAAAAAATATATTAACACTCATTTAATTATTAATTGATATGAAATGTGATTTATAGTATTTAACATTTCAAAAGTCATTTCAATATAAAGAAGATTTTTTGTATGTGTTTTATATTTTCATTTAAAAATTATTTTTAAAATATTAATAAAATGAATTAGATTAAATGAATTATGATTTGGAAGCAATATATTTAAAGAGTGTAAGATTGGTTATTTTATATTTTAAGTAAAAAATATTTTCCTTTTTAAATAATTAAAAAATGAAAAAATGGTTAAAAATAATAAAATTATTATGGATCAAATGTTTTATAAATAAAATTATATTTATTCATTAGATAAGTCCTTTATAGGTTTTTCAGTCCAAACTAAATTTATATTGAATACAGAAATATTTTTCCTATTATGAATTCTTATTATTCTTTGGGGAGACTCCATTGAAAATAAGAAATTTTGAGGCCTTCATTCTGTGGTAGGACATCATAAAAATGTGTGATTTCATCAATATATATAATGAGTTATTAATCGTTATTTTCATTTATTTTATTATCTAAAATCATCCAAAATCTACTTCACAAAAAATGAAATTTATTTTAACATGAATATTATTCTAATAAAATGATAATGTTATTATATAATTTTATAATCTTACTCATTCATTCGAATAATAAGTTCTTGTTTGAGTTATTTAACCATCTACATGGATGGTGTTATATGATCTTAATTATTTCCCAAATGAATCATTATTATTAAATTAATATTGGTAATATTTTTAAGTTCATGGAATTAATCTTAACTTATTCTACATATTTAAAATAATATGTCACTTTCTTTTCCAAAATAACTATTAGGAATATAGTTTTAGATAATTTTGAAAACTCTTACATTGTAAACCTATACATTACAATTTGACACCTATACTTAGTACAAATTGTTTCACCAATGGAAACCCTTTTAAAATTAAAAATATTTTATTCTCATGAAAAATATTCTGGGTTTTCAACTTGACTCCTTAAATTCCATTTCATGTCCTTAAATCCTATGAAATAAATTCTAATACAAGGTGTGAGAACAAAAAACTCAGTAAGGGATATAAAATAAGGGTAAATGTTCGGCCAGATAAAACCCATAAAATAATCAAAAGAATTCCATTTATTTAGAAAATGGAATAATTTTTTTTAAAATATTTATATCATGACTTTTGAAAATCAATTGATATTTATTAAAACTCATTAAAAACATATAATATGTAAGTATGTAACTTGGTACATAATTATACTAAAATGGAATAACCATACAGTTACCATCTGTACAAGTCACTATTTAAAATGGAATTACCATACCATCTACTTCCATACATTCCAATCCTATGAATGGGATAACCATATGATCGAATTCTATTATCAATTCATTGAATGTTATAAGATTACCACTCATCCTTGGTTTATCATGAAACCACATGACCTTGGTTTATCAAATAGCCACCTACAAAATGTCTAAGTACCATCATATAATTATATTAAATAAAAGATTTAAATTTTCAAAATTTCACTCATAAAATTTAATTATCAATCATATTAAAACATTTCATGTTATTTAATAAATAATCCATTTTCAAAACCCATTTAAAATATTTAAAAATATATTTTAAAATAAAATTTCACCAAACCACTTCGAAAAAATGGACAAAAATTACAAAAAATTAAATTTTAAAACATTAAACTCTATATAAATGAATTAATATTATTTTTTCAAAAACATGTACATGATAGTGCAATATTTAGAATAAAAAATCTATAAAACATTAAAACGATGTTTTACTAATTGACTCCCATAGAAATATCATATTATTGAACTGTTCGTTAAAAAATGGAACACTTATATATATTTTCTATAAATACAAATAATAAAAGTACAAATAGATCATAATATTTAAAAAATAATTTTCCCATATGATATTATCATGAAATAATCATGAATTAGGGGTTTCACCCAAATAATGGAAAATAGGCTATGAATTCCCTTACATCATTGTAATTAATTGAAATCTATTCCATGTAAATGTGTAACATTTACAAATTTAAATATCATAATAATAAGTAGATTTATTATATAACATGTCAATTGATGGATTTATACATGTTAGAAATGAATATAGATGCATTACATAAAAATATGGTTCAAAGAAAGAAAATTGAGACTATATCTCTTATCTTGAGTCTGATTCATAACATATGTCCTTTATATTACTATATAATAATGTTATGTTAATTTTTTTACATTATTTATATCATTTTTAATTTTTATTATTCCTTTTATATCACATAGTACCATGTCATAACAGTTATTTATTTATTTTAGTTCACGTTGAACATTTTGACGATATTTAGTATAGGGGCTCAAACGGAAATTTGTATGATCTCAATAGTCAAAGTATCCATTAGTACATAAAATCAAGAATAATAATCATGAAATAATAATAATTTTATACATTAATTATACTTTTAATTTCATCCATCACATATGGGTATTAAAAATTAATTACATTCCAATCATAGAGACTCTAATCCATTTGTACGCATGAGTAACCTTATAATTTTATAACGATCATTATGGAATGATGGTAAGTAAAATATTATCTTTTAATAATGATAATAATGTAATTTATATTATATTAATCATTTGAATTATATATATATATAATTCATGTTATTTATTAATGAAAAATGAACCACACCGCTTCATGGAGGTGATAGTTCACACTAATGCACAAACGATGTTATCATTTATGTGTGAATGGAATAGTAAAAAATAAAATGATATATTAAATTCTAATAATGATAAATATATAATTAATATCAAATATAATCCTTAAATATGTCTTTATTTCTATCATTAAAATATAGTGTTTTAAAACAAATTATATTGGTTCGCAAGGTGGTATTACAACTTACACATGAATGATTAATTCTGTTCCCATTTAATAGAAATGGATATGTATTTAGGTGATGATAATAACATAATAAAAAATATATATATTTAGGATCTTCTATTTTTTATTTCATCATGGTGGAATAATATTTTTAGGAAGTGTAAGAAGAAATAAAAGATAAGAACTTAATTAAAAATGAATCCTCTCTTTTCAGAACACCTCCTTTGATTACAAACATAACACCTCTAAAGAGGATGTTCTATAAAAAAAATATGTCCTCTAAATGTTTGGAGGTATTTTAGGAAGGAATTGGGGATAATATTAGCTAAAATAAATATGTTCTAATTTGTGAGTGGAAGAGAATGAGGGCCACCATTTTCTAAGAGATGTAAGAGTAACTCTAAGTTTTCTTCAAATTATTAAATTAATACAAATTATTTTCAATTAAAAATGTACCCATACAGATTTATTTTTAAAATAGTAATATTATGGGTCTGATTCCATTCATAAAATTATAATTATTCAAGTTTTGAATATTTTTTAATCCTTATAATTTTTTAACCTTTTTTACCTTTTTAATTATTACTACGATATCCTGTAATATACACTTTGTGGGTTAATATAGTTACAATAAAATTGAAAAACCCAATAATTGAATAATTTATGGAATTTTTTTACCATTTTTAATGTTCTGGTTGAAATTATTTTTTTTTTTTATTTTATATCATTTAAAAAAATATTATTTATTTTAAAATATCATTAATTTCAATTTTTACACTATTCATTAGCTCACTTTTAAATAATATAATAACAACATCATATTATATAAAAAACTCTTCTAAATAATCAATAAAAAGTCAAAATAATTTAAAAACTTATTTTATGACATTAATTAACTCAAATTATATTAACTTTTGTATTTTTAATATCATTAATTTTATATTACATTTTATTAAATCAATATTGTATCATCACTATAAAAACCATTAATTTAATTATTTATTATTTAAAAATTTAAAATTAATTATCATGATAAATATAAATAATTTATCTTTCAAAATACTATTTATAGTCTAATATATCTACTACATATGACCATGTTAGAAATGTTTCACTAGTTGCAAAGAAATGTGTGAAAAAATTGATTTTTCATTGAATATAATATTATCAATTTTCTACAGTAATTCGAGTGGCTTCCAAAGGTTATAATTTTGGTAAAATTAATTTTTTTTTCTAAAGACACTTATTAAAAGAAATTATCATATGTGTGATGTTAATTGTAAAATATTTATAATAGTACATTTTCTCTAAATTACCTAATATACCTTTAAATGTGTTAATAATAAAAATTACAAAAGTTTTTATTGTTAGTGTTCAAAAATAAAAGGGATCAATATAAATTATTTATAACATCTGATTCCAAATATGGAATCATTTTTTCCCAAATAGAAAACACATATTTGGATAAAATTAATTTAAAATTAATATCATTAACGGATTGAGAATGTGGGTTTTCAATGTAGAAATGTTCTAACTATTGAAATATTTTTATGTACAAATTAAATATGAAATTTATTCCAACAAACATAAATAGATTAAATTATAAAATATATATCAAATTATATTTTAAACCCATTAAAAAATTTAACACTGATAATTATTTAGTCGAAAAAATACTATTTTCAATTTAAAACAAGTATTTTTCAATATTCATCAAAAAATGGAACTTATCAAAAAAATATGATACATTACACCAATGTAAATTTTGATATTTTTATTTCAAATAATTTTTTTATTTTATTAAGATATAATTTTTAAAATTATCATAAACTAGTTTTAAAAAAATTGTACCATCCAAAGGTTTCAAAAATGCCTTAAAAAGAGTACTTTTATTAGAAAATTTTTATTTGTTCTTATATCATATATAGAAAACAAATGAAATGAATGTTAAATATTATATCTAATGTTATATATATCTTTAATATAATAAAAAATTATTTTATTATTTTATAAACACACTTGTTATCGTTTTAATGGTTTTTCAAAAAATGGTCTCCTTTTATTTTGAATGGATTTTATTATCATTAGTAATTAATTTGTCATGAGAGAAGTAATTATATATAAATTTTTAAACCCAGTTTTCATAATTATTTTAATATTATTCATTACCTTCTATTATAATAGGTAGTTTTCAATGGTAACATTAAAATATTAATATTTTGTTATTCTCTTAAGATGGATGGGGCGTATCATTTACATTATCGAACATATTATTACATTTTAATAAACATGGGATGTTACATTCCCACAATGTTGGAAATTATGTATTTTTTATTTTAAAATTGGGATCATTAACTATTTTTTGACTTTTCTTTATACCATCATTTAAATCTCACAACGAAAAAATCATTAATAAAACAACAATATTAAAAAAATGAAGGGATGTCTGATGGTTACCTTAGATGGAACATACTAGGGTTCTATGTAGGATAAAATTGACATGGAAGAGAAAAATAACTATCATGTTCTGATGTACAATGATATAGAACATGGTTAGGTGAATGTTACGATGAAAATATCTATAGATATCTGATGGGTTAAAAAGATCACTAATTTCATAGTAAGAAAAGTAATCAGATAAAATTTTGATTCAAGATTATTTGTATATTGTTGATGAATTATTTTACTTAGTAGACAAGAAACATAAGGAAATATTTTTACATGAAATGAATAGTTTATTCCTCTGATAAATTTCTACCATAAACACGTCTTTTTGTCCAAATGATGAGTATTTACGATGAATTCATGACACCTGAAACACTATAATATACTTATATAGAATCAAATAATACAAAAAATGTTAAATATCTATTCCATATACCATTATACATTAACCAAAAACAAATTTTTTTGATCAAGATAAGATAATTCCACAAAAATAATAAACCTTATATGATGAAAAACAAATTCAATCTTCGAAATTCAATAGTAATGCCCAAAGTTCAACATAGGCAAATTCATAAATAACAATCCTTAAAATTCCTCAACATATTTCCAACTAATAATTAAAAAAATACATAAGGATTTCATCAAATAGTTTTCCACGAAAAACATTAAGAATTATCCCCATGTTTAATCAATCAATCCCAATGTCTCATACCAAAAATGTTAGTTCCTAAATCATATAATCACTAAGTATTATATCCATTTTCATAAATAACAATAATTTCCATAAAATTGTACTTTATTCTATATGATAATTTAACCTTTTTATCCAAATAATTCTCGTATTATTCAATATACCCCAATATTATAGGATTCCCAAAATAGGGAACGTATTCCAAAATAACATTAACCACATAATCTCCAAATCATTTTCCAATTTAAATGTTTTCTATTTGATAAAAAATATCTTCACAAAATCAATTTATTATTCATCCATAATATCATTTAACTATAAATAAATATTCATAATAACCAGGACATTACATAGGAACATGGTAAGCGATGCATACTTATTTCCCTTTGGTTGTGGGTTTGATTCTTGTGTCCTTGTCAGACACGACTGGTTTTCACACATCCTGTGGATTTTATTTTTCTTCTAAAAATATATAATTCTTATAAAATTTCCAAAATAAGATAAATTCATAAAAAATAGAAAACCCCTTTTTTAACCTCAAATATTATATCATACCTTTTATTTTATATCCCAAAAAGTAATGACCCACACTTTCCTCAAAAATAAAAGTCTCTCAAAATATTGTTATTTTCCATAAAATTCCGTAATTGAATATTTAAAATGGGTTTCTAACACATTGCACTTACAATCATCCTTAAAATTATAAACTCATGATTATAACAATACCTATTAATAAAACATCCCAATTTATATTTTTTTTAAATCCTACTCAGATACAAACTGTAAGGACCCAACATTAAACAAAACATATTATAATTTTATTAAAACTATAAATCACATTATTTTCCCAAAAATATTTTAGGTCTAGTGTTTTGAGAGTTATAAAAAACTATTTCATAGTAAACCCATATATTACCAGTGGAAACATATACTTAGTATCCATTTTGTTCACCAATGGAGATGATTTTAAAATAAAACATATTTTATGTTCCTTAAAATTCTTCTCATCTTTCAACTTGACTCCATACATTTCCTTGCCCATAATTAAATCCTATGAAAAATATTTTAACAGTTTGGATTCACATAACAAATTCAATAAGAGACATAAAAAAAGTTAAAATATTAGTCCAGTGAAAATCCATGAAAAAATTCATTAAAACATACCTTTCATTCATAATGATGATTCCACATTTCTAAATAATCTATATCATACATTTTTAAAATCAATGAATATTCATGAAAAATACTAAACAAACATATATGGTATATATAGGTAACATGGTATATAATTATACCCAAATGTAATAACTTAGCAGCTGACTTCAAAACATTTCAATCCTAAAAATGGAATAATCATAAAGTCGACTTTCATACATGTCCCTCCTATAAATAGAATAATCATATGGTCAACATCCATACCCAATGCATTCGATGTTATAATGTAACCACTTTTCCATAGCTTATCTTGTAACCAACTATAAAATATCCAGGTACCATGATGTAATCATATCATATAAAAGTTTTTTATTTTCAGCATGTCAGTAATGAAATTTTATTATTACACATCTGAAAACATTTCATGTTATTAAATAATAAATCTATTTTTAAACCCAATTTTAAACATTTAACCTGATATTTTTAAATCAAAGTGTCCCATACCACTTGGAAAATTTTGAGAGATATTAGAAAATAAAATTTTAAATCATTGATTTCTATATAAATACATTCTTAATACACATTTTAAAAAAATGGACATAAAATAGAATTATTCAGTAGAGTAAATATTTAAAATATTAAAAATGATGTTTCACATAATGTGTCCCTTATAAATATCATATTATTGAATTAAGAAATAATAAAATGAACCTATTATGTGTATTCCTTGTAAATATAAATAAGAAATGTGTAAATATAAAATAATATATTCAAAATTCATTTAATATATAAGATTAGAACGACATAATCATGAATTAAGAGTTTCACCCAATGAATTACTATTATGTTATTAATTCCATTAGTGCATTGCAATAAGTAGAATCATATGAAAAATAAATGATTACCACTTAATAAAAAGTTAAATATCATTTGAATAAAGAAATTCATGATATAATGTTTTAGTGTAGAGTTATATACATTTCAGAAAATAATAGAGATTCATAACATCAAAATATGCCTCACTGAAAGAAAACTGAGGCAAAGACCATTACATTGAGTCTGATTCATCGTGTATATCCTTTAAATTACAAAATAATTAACAAAACATAATTATTTAATTTATTTAAATTATTTTTAAATGTTATTAATCCTTTTATATCAATGTTTACCGTGTTAAAAAAATTATTTATTTAATTTAGTTCACATTGGACATTTTGACGATATTCGATACAAGGGTCCAAAATGACTTTGGTATGATATCAATAGTCAAAATGGTAATTAGTTTATAATTTGAAGAATAATATTATTGGAACAAAAATAATTTTTATTCAAAAATTATACTTTAATATAAATCCATTACATAATAATATATAAAAATTGTTACAATCATAGACACGTTAATTTATACGTACCCCTAAGTAACATTTTAATTTTTTAACAATAATTATGGATAATAGGTAAGTATAAATTTATCATTACATAATGATAAAAATATATTTAATATAATATTATTCCTTTAAATATTCTTATATATATCATCTGTATAATGTGTTTATGAAAAATGTATCGCATCGTTTTGTGGAGGTGATTGTTCACACGTACGCACGAACAACGTAATCATTTTTTTCATAGAAAGGTAAGAATTAAAATGATATATTAAATTTTCCAAATGATACATATGTCATTATTATCATATTTAAACACTAATTCCACAATTATATCTTGTAATGTGATACAGTGGTGGGAAATGAAGTATATTGATTTGTGATGTGGGTTTCCTCCATACATTCTAACCATTAATTGTTTTTTCATTTGACAGAATTGGAGAATGATTTAGGTGATGATATTAACATCATAAAATCTTTTAATAATTATGATTTTGGATTTATTATTTCATTATGGTTTAGTAATATTTCAATGAATTGGAAGAAAAAATAAAATAGAAACACTTAAATAATAATAATACCACTCTTTTAGACAACCTCATTTGATTAACAATTTAACACTATAAGGTGGGTTTTATACCTAAAATAAGACCTATAAAATGTGTTAAGGATAATTGTAATGTATTTGGGTAGATAATGAACAAACACAATTTTTTTAAATTGTGATTAAATGAGAAGAAGATATTCCCAAATATAAGAGAGGGGTGGGGAAATCATAGAATTCATCAAATTCCCAAAATAATATAAATTAATTTTTTTAAATGGCTCCATACTGATTTATTTATAATACAGAATTATTGTGGGTCTAAATCCATTCAAAAAATGAAAATTAGTCAAATTTTTCTATTTTTTAATCCTTATATTTTTATTTTAACCCTTATTTAACATTTTTAAATCATATAATTATATCTTTTATCTATAATTTTTGTCTTAATATAATAAATATAAAATTAAAAAATACTAATAAATGAGTGAGTTATGTAATTTGTAGACTTATACCAAAAATTTTAAAGAATTTTATATTTTTTTGATATTTATATCATTCAGTAATATATTATTTATTTTAAAAAACCTTAATGTCAATTTGGAAACTATTCATTATAAGGCTTTTTAAAATATCATAAAAAAATTATATCTTCTAAAAAACACTTTTAAATCATCACTTACAATTCTATTTAATCTAAAAAATCATTTATAACAATAATTATCTCAAATTATAGTTATTTTAGTATTTTTAATATCATTTATGTGATATTTCATTTAATTAAACAATTATTGCATCATCATAGTACAAGACAATAATTTAAATATTTTCTAATTCAGAAATATCATTTACTTATCATGATATAGATAAAAACTTTATCATTCCAAATACTATTTATAGAAAAACATAACCCCAATATAACCCCATATCAAAAATCTTCCACTATTTAAAAACAAGTGTCATAAAATTGAATTCTCTTTGAATATAGTATTATAAATGTAATAATCTCATTAAAGTGTATTCCCAAGTTTATATGTCAAGAATAATTAAAATAATTAATTTAGAAAAAATATATTAGAAATTTTATATTATTTATAAATTTATTTTTACTCTTAATTACCCGATTTACCATTAACAATGTTAATTAAAAAATTAATAAAGTAACTATTCAAATTTTCCAAAAACAACAGTGACTCATTTCCATAATTTTTAAATAATTATTCAAAATATGGTATCATTTTTTCAGAATTCAAAAAATTTAATTAGATAAAATTAATCTCATTAATGGAACAAGAAAACGGGTTTTTAAAGTAAAAAATATTCAATTGATTGAAAATTTTTTATTTCCAAATTTAACATGGAAATGAATAAAATAATTTTATTACCTTATAAAATATGGATTTAAAAATAATTTAAAATAAATTAAAAATATAATTTAACACTATTAATTATTTAGATAGAAAAATTGTTTTCAATTTGTAACCCATATTTTTTCACAATTCATCAAAAACAAAACTTATCAACATCATACAAAAAATAAAACAAAAGTAAATATTGATATTAAAATTGTAAAAATGAAGATTATTTTGTCAAATATAGTTTTTTTTAATTTTAAAACCTATATTTAAAACAAGTTCATCATCCAAATATGGAAAAACTGCCTTTTTCGAAAAATATTACTTCCATGCATTGAATTGTTATTGCTCGTATGTCATGTCTATAAAAAATATAAGATGAATGTTAAACATTATATTGAATATGTATTATATATATTTAATTAATATAATACAAAAAAGGTTATTTTTTTTATAAACACACTTTTCATATTTAAATAGATTTTTCATAAAATGACCTCATTTTATTTTCAAAGGTTTTTATTATGGTTTCAAATTAATTGGTAAAAAAATAATTAAATATATATACACTAGTAATTTAAGAACCCGAACATTTTTTTTCAATTATGTTTTTCCTTTTTCTAGAGTTTTTCTCAAGAGAGGAGTTTCTGGAAATTTTTGAAGTACATGCAGTGTACTTCCTTGCCGCTGAAGGCCTTGTTCTGGCCGTGTAAGGGACACATGCACGGCTGTGTATGGGTATGGGGAGGACTCTTAAATCGGAGTATACAAAATTCAAGTACACGGCGTGTACTCCAAAAGTACATATCATGTATTTTGTTTTTTTCATTAAACTCATTGGGGTCGTGACTAATCTCCAGAAACATCTCCTTTTAGGTCTCATTTGGCTGAGAGCACCCAAACGGCCATGGATCTTTGGCGAACCCCCGAGCGACCATCCTTCCTCTGAATCAAACTCTTTCGATTGCGTTGAAATCGCATCAGGTAATTATCTCTTCTACTAGAACCATGTTTCCTATTTTCTCCTCTTTTCCATGTTTTCATGGGTTGAACATTTTATTCATTTTCGTAGATCTACAACATTCTAAGGGGATTCAATCCTTTTTGTTTAAGTATATTGATCTTCTAACGACATTTTAGGTGGTTTGTTTCTTTCTGTAGAAAGTCATTGAGTATTATGTGCACATTCAACCAATACACTTGAATGGGGTATTTATTGTTTGCTGATTTTCCCTTGTTGTTTGCTTTCTTTTCTTGTATGCCTAATTAGAGGTTATTGTTGGTGAATAGGGTAATTTTTTGTGATTTGGATGTATTTCCCATGCATGTTTTGCCTGTTTAGGACTGTTTGGTCTTGTTTTAACTAGTTGGCTATTGCCAGTTCCATGCTTTCTATTATAGGATGGACTATTCTTTTTCTGACATGATGTTATGCTGTAGAATTCGAGACAAGTAGTTCTTTATGATTACTTTGGCCGTTACGTGATACTATTCGTGCTGATTTTACACAGTTATATGAGAACCTATTGTAATAGACCATTGGGTGACTTGATGTAAGGGCTTCTCCAGAGCATCTTTATAATTTACGACGTGAACCCATAAGTGGAATTGACGTTGAGTGATTCCTCCGAGAGTATGTAGTTCCTCGACATGGGCCACAGAGGGAATGTGACGTAAGTGATTACCTAGAGTGCCTTTAGTACCGATACGAGACTATGGGGGGAATAGACGGTGAGTGCTTCCTCAGAGATTCTATACTTCATCTGAACTAGAGGTGTGAGACTATGTGTGTTTCCTAGAGGGTTGCTTGTATATGAAAGGTAGGACCAGAGGGGATCAGCTGTGAGTACTTCCTAGATGGTTACCTATTTGTGTTATTCTCTTTGATTAGTTTTTGCTCGATAATTGAACTGTAGATTGTTTTCTACTGAGTACTTTCATGATTATGACTTTCTGTACTTTTACCTACCATATATTCATTGACTATTAGGCACAGATCTCTTGGGGTTACCTATTGGGATTAGTCTCACACCCTTTTGGGTCATTATTTAGGGCCCAAACAAATTATATTTTTTCTTGTATAGATATGGGAAAGGGCCCTTCAACTTCAGGTTCATGACTACTGTGGAACTGGATAGCATGGGACCAAGCAATGGCTTGCGATGATGAGGAGTTTATCTTCTATCTTTTTCACTTTGGTTTAGCAATGTTGTATTACATCATTGTGACTTGATTGGCTGTTTTATTAGACATATATGTAATAGGCATCATTTATGTATATCTACTCTAGTTGTTTACTTTATTAGTCTTCCAATGTAACTGTTGTTTGGTATTTATGGATTATGCGATTTTATATTGGTTTAATCTTCTATTGTGCTACTCTGCCTATGAGGGCATAATATCCCCGCTATCACACCCAAGGCCCTCACTGTTAATTGGCAGCCTCTGGCATTTGGGGAAATGAGCTTGAGGCTATGTGACAAACCGGGTATGGGGTGCCTCTGGGGGGCTTCCAAAACCGGGATGTTACAAAGTGGTATCAGAGGAATTCTTTTCTCTTGACTTACTGTTTGGAACCATTATCCAGAGATAGAACAGAAATGGATACTTGGTAATAAGTTGTTCCTGGGTGTAGCTAACCCGTGTACAAGGAAAAATCTAACATACTAAGTTTGTTTCAATTTTTTTCTGGCATTTCAATTTTACATTTGATTTTATTTCACCGATGGGTGATTCAAAAGTTTTTTGATTGTTACCGTTGATGTTATTGAGGATCTATTTTTGTCTCAGCCTTATGAGATGAGGGTATGCCATCTCATGTATCATATAGAAACCTGATGGAAATTACATGTCATGCATTCCTTCCATGTCATATAGGATGCATTAGTAATTACATGTTGTTGTGATAGATTTTGTGTAGAATATTCATAATATTGCGATAGATGCCTTGATAAAAATAGCTGCTTCTTGTTAGAACATTGATTGTGTAAGGTTTTATTTTAATGAACTCCAAGCATTGGTTTGTCAGGTGTTATGGGCCCACATGGACAAAATTTGGGGGATCATTGACTTTTTAGCTTGTTTTTAACTTTTTACAGATGCCAATCATTGATTATCATGGAGTATGGGTCCTCACGGATTGGAATTTGGCACTTTCAGAGTTTGTTTCTGTGTTTTATGAGCTCCAGAGTAGTTTCTGAGGCATACTTTTTGGAAAACCCTGAATACACACCATGTAATGTTAAGTGCATGCCATGTGTTCTTATGTTCGGGAAGAAATAGTTTTTATTAAGTACATGTTGTGTACTTTATTTACACGCCATGTAGTGTCTAACCATGTCACTTTCCATGTGGTCAAAGACACGAGATACAGAAAGGTTGGTAGGAACACACCCTGTACCTATTGTGCACGGTGTGTAGTGTAATCCTATGAGTTTGGCCATGTAGTTAACAACCTAGTTGGTGGAGTCTATTATTATAAATTTGGTGTCCACCTTGAACATGTTGTGTAGTCTGACCCAGGTACCCAGCCATGTTACGAAGAACACGAGTCGGTGTCATCTTTTCTCATACACGCCGTGTCCGCCTGGAACATCCCGTGAAGTGTCAGTCATGTAGCTGGTCGTGTAGCTAACCACACGGTCTGTTGGGACTTCTTAGTACACTTTGTTTCCATCTAGAACACGCTTTGTAGTGTGACCTAGGTACGTAGTCCGTGTAATAAATAATAGATGCCAAGTGAAGCTTGTTGAGTACATGTAGTGTCTACCTTGAACATGTCATGTAGTTTTTTCTTAAGAGAGTCGTGTGGCTTACCCATGTAGAAGGACTCAGCCAAGGGAAGAGGTTTCAAGTAAACGACTTGTGTTAGGATAACACGTTATGTTTTTGGTGTGTTACATGACCTATTTTAGAAGAAGTACACACCTATATAAATGACTTAAGGGAACAAGCTGCGTAGTCTTTATACACGTCGTGTAGTCATATTTTGTAAAATTTGGATACCTTCATTCTCCTATTCCCTTTTTATTATCCTAGTTTTCAGTCCTTGATAATGTTGATCTACGGTGTGCATTTGAACTTGTAGAGTCATGGCACCGAGACATCTTTCAGTTGTACGCCATTTTCCAGTTGGTGATCAGACCCCAGATATGGATGATAAAGGACTTCCAGCATAACCTCCTATCATGCCAGTTTTGGCACCAATCGTTATACCTAACACAAGAGCCGATGTTCATTTCAGATAGGAATTTATGAGGTTGATGCCTCCCTTACAGGGAGCTCCACCTCCTATGACGTCTATGGAAGACTTGACGTGGGTTTTCAAACATCAGCATCCTCCCACCTTTTCCGGCAACATAGGACCACAGGCTACAGAGTCATGTCAAGAAGCCATGTTTATGATCTTCGAGAACCTAGAGACACCTCCATAGTGGAGGGTCAAGCTCTCTAACTATATGACATGATACTCGTCCATCATGTGGTGGGATGTGATCTCACAGGTGGGTCATAAGCAGGTTATGGCTTTGAAGATTTTCAGAGCATCTTCTATGACTACTTCTATCCGGATACCCTGAGGGCTGACCGAGCCCATGAGTTTATTATTCTGAAGCTGGTTACTCTTTCTATTATTGATTTTCCTCATTCTTCACCTAGATTTATCACTTTACTCCCTTCCGTGGAGTAGATGGGTTATTCATGGAAAGGAAGTTTGAGGATGGTCTCAGGTAGGACAATCATTCCCAAGTGAACATCTTCTGGTTGACTTCTATCACATCTATCATCAACCAATAACTGATCATGGGGTGCAACCTGCGGGATTCTAAAGTTTTGAGCTATGGCGGATCTGCATCGGGAGTTAGAATCCCTCTTACTGACAGTAGGAGGCACCGTAGGGAGTCTTCGCACGTTGATTCGAGGAGGCAAGACATATCTTCTGGTAGCCTGGTGGTATGCTTCCAATGCGGGAAGAGTGGGCATATTATACTGCAGTTCCAGAGATACCCACTAGAGTATTGATCATGCAGCAATATGGGTCACCTTCTGTTTATCTATAGAACTTATCACCAGAAGCTAGTGACATGGGATCTTCTATAACTCTGCGTTCGGGACCAGTGTTTCCATTTTCTCACCAGTTAGGGATCTAGAGTTCATATGGTCGTTCAGGCTGAGGTGGAGGTTGTGGCCAAGGTGGTCATTCACCAGTATTTCAGTGAAATAAGAGTGGATTAGACCAGATTGGTCATGTAGGGTCACAGGGCCGTGGATCAGGCCACACCTTCGTAGTGGAGCAGACCCAACTAGAGCAGGATCATGGACCATCTACAGTTCCAGGTACGATCCCAGTTACTTCATTTTTTTTCTTCAACTCTTTTCGATACTGGGTCTTCCCATAGATTTATATTAGTGGCTCTCATGGAGAGCCTTGGGCTTTATATCATCTCTTCTACTGATATCATGATGCTAGACACTCCTTTTGGTACTAGAACAACTAGTATACGTCAGTTCATGGAGTTACATCTAGAGGATGGTGGGTGCAACTTCTTAAGGGATCTCTATGTCCTAAATATGACATACAATGATGTCAATCTTGAAATAGAATAACTAGTTCCCTTACAGGCAGTCATTGACTTTTATTGTTGTAGGGTGAGTTTCATATCACCATATGGTGGACCTTTTCTTCATAAAGTCGAGTGGGATGTCTAGGAGAGTAGGGTGGGTCCAGGGCATCATGGGTTATGGGGAGTTACAACCTAGATTTCTAGTCTATATCTGGATGACCATGAGACATCACATTTGGACTTTCCTCGATTAGTGGATGGTTTCAGGGATGTCTTTCTAGAGGACTTTTCAGGTTTTCTTCCGGAGTTAGAGGTTTCCATTTCGATTGAGCTTCTTCTAAGAGCGGCACCAGTGTCCATTAATCCTTATGGGATGGATAAACATATGTTTTAGAAGCTCAAGAAGTAGTTGGAGGAGTTTCAGGCAAAGGGTTTCATCTGACCCAATAATTCTCCATGTGGTTCACCTGTCCTATTTGCGAAGAAGGCAGACGGCAACATTAGGATTTGTGTGCATTATCAGAAGTTAATCTAGTTGAAAGTCAAGAACCGATATCTCTTTCCCAGGATTGATGATCTCATTTTTTAGCTTCGAGGATCCCAGGAGTTCTTGAAGATTTACTTGAGGTACAGTTACCATTAGTTGCACGTTAGTCCATCTGATATACCTATCGAGGCCTTCTGGAAAAGGTATGGTCTATACGAGTATACAGTTATGTCATTTGGCCTCACGAACATGTCGGCAGTTTTCATGGCTCTGATGAACTGAGTGTTCCATCCATACTTGGATTCCTTCGTGGTTGTATTCGTAGAAGATATCTTGGTGTACTATCACACTCGACACAACCATGCCACACATCTTTAGACCATTCTGTGTACACTGAGAGAGCACCAGTTATATACTATGTTCTAAAGATGCCAGTTTTAGATGGATCAGATTCACTTCTTGGGACATGTTATCTCAGAGACAGGAGTATCAGTTCACCAAGATAAAGTGAGAGCAGTAGTTTCCTGGGAGTAACTGAAGAACTTCTTTTATGTGAAAAGTTCTATAGGGTTGGATGGATACTACAAACGTTTCATACAAGACTTTTCACGCTGAGCAACACCACTGACAGGTCTGACCAAGAAGGGTGTGAAGTTCTTGTGGTCAGATTCTTATGAGTCACCATTTCAAGAGATGAAAGGGAGGTTGACGTTATCACCGATAATAGTATTTCTAGAGACATTCAAGAGCTATACTGTGTATTGTGATGCTTCAGGTATCGGGTTGGGAGTTGTGCCTATGTTGGGATATGGAGTCGTTGCGTACCGGTCTCGGTAGTTGAGGCTAAATGAGAATAATTACCCAACGCACGATCTCGAGTTGGAAGCTGCCATTCTTGCCTTGCATTGTTGGAGACATTACCTTCTAGGAGATTATTTTGTGGTTTGTACAAACCAAAAAAGTCTCAAGTACATCTTCACGCAGCGTGATCTGAATTTGAGACAGCGTAGGTGGGTTGAGTACCTAAAATCCTTTGACATTGAGCTTCCTTATTCTCTTAGAAAGGGAAACGTAGTGACAGATGCGTTGAGCAGGAGGACACAGATATAGGTAGTTCAGGAGGCCAACACTGAGTTGAAGCTTGTGGCTCTGTTCTCTGATACGCATTTGGAGGGGCACGATTGAAAGGGGAAGATTATTCTATCTTTCGTAGTTGTTACCTCTACCCTTCTTGATTGAGTACGAATGATTCTACAATCAGATTCTGAAGGCCTAGTCCTACAGGAAAGCGTGTCGGGAGGACACTATTTCTAGATGAACCATAGGCGAGGATGAGATCATGTGTTTCCAGGGATGCGTATGGGTGCCATGAGATATACACGAGGAGTTTATGAATGATTTTCCTTCCTCAGTTTTGGATGTTCATCCTGGTGTCGCCAAGATGTATTGTGATCTACACCATCAGTATTGGTGGCCAGGTATGAAGAGGGATATTACTGGGTTCGTCATGATTTGTTCCACTTGTTAGCAGGTGAAGGCAGAGAATCAGCGACAGGATGGGATTCATCAGTAGTTACCCATTTCCTAGTGGAAGTGGAATGATGTCACGATGGATTTCATCATAGGGTTGCTGAGGTCGCCTCGAGGGAATGACGCAATTTGGGTTGTCATTGACAGACTCACGAAGGATTCTCACTTATTACCGATCAAGGAGGCCTTTAGTGTTGATGAGATGGGGCAGTTTTACATTTGATATACTGTATGTCTTCATGGAGTTCCGCAGTCCATTGTTTCAGACATGGATGCTCATTTTAATTCTCGAGTATGGAAGGGGATTCAGAAGGTTTTTGGAACACAAGTACTTTTGAGTACAACTTACCATCCCCAGAAAAATGGCCAGTCTGAGCATACTATTCAGGTGCTCGAGGATATGCTCCAATTATGCATTATGGATTTTGGAGGTTCTTGGGAGAGGCACATACATACTGTGGAGTTTTCCAACAAAAATAGTTTTCAAGAAACTATTCAGATGGATCCTTATGAGGCCTTGTACGGTGGGCCATGCCGATCACCATTACGTTGGCTAGAAATAGGAGAGGCAGCTTTTCTAGGACCTCGTCTTGTTTCAGAGACCACAGAGTAGATATAGTTGATTCAGAAGAGGATGGAAACTGCATAGTCTCGTCAGAAGTCTTATGCTGATCAGCGGAGACAACCACTGGAGTTCGAGGTCGGGGATCAGGTTTTCCTACGTCTCACACCGAGGTTGGGACCCAAAAGGATCAGGAGACATGGGATGCATTCGCCAAAGTATGTGGAGCAATTTGAGGTGTTAGAGAGATTTGTTCTAGTTTCCTATCGGTTACAGTTAACTCAGAGGTACTCGGATATGCACGACTTCTTCAACATTTCTCAGCTCTGACGTTACATTTCATACTCGTCTCATGCTTTCCAACCTGAGGAAGTTGAGTTGGGGGTGGATGCATCCATCAAGGTGAATTCTATCCAGATTGTCGATCATAGTATGAATGTTTTCTATGGCCGGTATGTCCATCTAGTATGATTTCTATGGCATCACTGGCACGCACAGGACAAGATAGGGGAGTGGGAGGCCGATGTACGATCACAGTGTCCAGATTTGTTGGGGGTTTCTTCTTCTATTCCACGGTAGGGAAATTTGGGGAAAATTTTCATTAAGGGGGGAAGCTTTTAGGAACCCAGACCTTATTTTCCAGTATGTTTTCCATTTTTCTGTAGTTTTTGAGAGAAGAGGATTTATTTAAATTTTTGAAGTGCACGCCATGTACTTTAGGAGTACACACAGTTTACTTCCTTTCCGCTGAAGGACTTGTGTTGGACATGTAGGGGACACACACATAGTCATGTAACGGAGTTCGGAGGCTGCATAAAGTGGAGTATGGAAAAGGTGATTACACCGTGTGTACTCCAAAAGTACACATTGTGTATTTTGTTTTTTTCATTAAATGCCACGGGTCACGTCTAATCGCCATAAACATCTCCTTTTAGGTCTCTTTCTGCTGAGAGCTCCCGAACGACCAAATATCTTTGACGAACCACTAAGTGATTGTCCATCCTACAAATCGAACTCCTTCTATTGCATTGGAATCACATCGGGGAGTTCTATATTCTGCTGGAACCTCATATCAATTTTTCTCCCCTTTTCCAAGTTATCTTGGGTTGAATGTTTTATGAAGTTTTCATATGTCTACTACGTTATAAGAGGATTCAAGCCTCATGGATCAATTATATTGATCTCCTAACGCCAAGGTTGGTGGTTTGTGCCTCTCCGTAGAAAGTCTTTGAGTATTATGTGAAAATTCCACCCATACCCTCAAAAAGGGTATTGCATGTTTACTGTTTTTCCTCTATTGTTTGTCTGCATTGTTTGTATGTCTACGTAGAGGTTTTTGATTGGGAATAGGATAATATTTTGTGCTTTGGATGAATTTTCCATGCATTTTTTTCCTGTTTATGGCCATTTGGTCTAGGATTGCATGTTTGGATATTTCCAATTCCATGCCTAGAGTTGTAGGATGGAGTGTTCATTTTTTGAAATGTTTTTATGTTGTAGAATTCTATCCAAGTAGTTCTCGAGGTTTAGTTTGGCCGTTACATGATGCAATTCTTTCTGATTTCACACAGGGTTATGAGAACCTAGTGTAATAGACTATAGAAAAAATGGACGTAAGGGATTCTCTAGAGCATCTTTATAATTTAAGATGAAAGACCATTGGGGGAATTGACGTTAGTGCTTCTTTAGAGAGTCTGTAGTTCCTTGACATGGGCCATAGAGGGAGTGTGACGTAAGTGCTTCCCAAGAGCGCCTTTAGTACCGATATGATACTATAGGGGGAATTGACGGTGAGTGTTTCCTCAGAGAGTCTATACTGTACTTGAAACAGAGGGGTGAGACTATGTGTTCTTCCCCATAGGGTTTCTTGTATCTACTAGGTAGCTCCTGAGGGGATGGGAAATTAGTACATCCCAGAGGGTTACCTGTTTTTGTTATCTGATTTGATTAGCTATTTCTCGATAATTGAACTGTGGACTGTTTGCTGCTGAGTACTTTCCTATTTACTACTTTCTGTACTTTTACCTGCCATATATTCATAGACTATTAGCCACAGATCTTTAGGTGGTTTCCTACTGGTATTAGTCTCACACCCTATTTGGGTCATGCTTTTGGGCCCAAACCGATTATATTGTTGCATGTATAGAATAGGGCAGGCACCCTTCTACTTCAGTTTCTTGATTGTTGTGGAACTGGAGAGCATGGGACTAAGATATGGCTTGTGATGCTGAGGATTTTATCTGGTTTCTTTCACACATTAGTTTATCACTATTTTATTCCATCATTGTGACTAGTTTAGCTGTTTACCGAGACATATATGTATTATGCATCATTTATGTATTTCTGCTCCATTTGTTTTTTTATCAGTCTTCCGCTGTTTTTGTTGTTTGGTGTTTACTGCTTCTGCTATTGTATATTGGTTTAATCTTCTTCTGTGCTACTCTACCTATGAGGTCATATCTTCCCTGCTATCACACCCAATGCCCTCGCTACTAGTCGACAACCTCTTGCTTTCAGGGAAAATTTCTTGATGCCATGTTACCAACTGGGTATGGGGCGCCTCTACGCGGCTTCCGAAACTGGTACGTTACAAGTAAAACCTATTTTCAATATTCAGTTAATACTATTCATGATCTCCATTATAATTTCAATTTTATAATGGTAATATATAAAAATTAATATTCAATTGGTCACTTAAACACATTGTGGCATATCATATACGCTATCGAACGTAGTATTTCTTCCTTAAAAACTCCAGATGTTAAAATATTTGATATTAATGGTAATTTATTCCATTTATATGGTCTTTAATGGTGATATAAACATTTCATTGATCAATATATTACAGCTCGATGTTATCATAAAATTTAAAGAATCATGTTCGTCATTGATTCTATTCTCAGAAATTGTACCCATAAGATTCATTAAATAAACCTAGGAATATATAAATCATTGAGAACTAATGATTTTAATACCTTTAAAAATATTTTAATAATGATCATCATTTGAAATAATTAAGATCAATATCATTTTTGTGAAACTTTTATGAAATAAGGAAATTTATTAACATTCAATATGGAAAATAAACAATAACTAATTAATATATATATAATAAAATATTATAATATAAAAGTATAAAAGTTTGTATACATCAATACATTCTATAAATAAGTGATTAAAATTTTTATGTTCAATATACATGAATTTGAATAGCTTTTATGGATGTTAGTGGTAATGGTATAGATTTTATTTATAATATCTCTTTGAATTCAAGATATATTGTGAATAAAATTAAATATAGGAAATTATATTATATTTATCTCTCAAAACCTATCTATTTCATTCACTAATAATTACCATTTTAACATATTTTCATACCATTTTAACATTACATGGTTCACGATTCAACTGTAATGTTTCTTATAAGTGGGACTGACCTTGTCTTTCTTATTAATCATGACTACTTTTCAACCATGTCCAAATTATTTATATAGTTTTTTCGATTTTATTTTTTTTACACATTCATGACTACATTAATTAATTTGATAGCATATTCTCCATTCTTAAAATTTTTTATGAATATTTTTAAAAAAATTATGGGATATTCTATTGTCTGTTACCTGTTTAGAAAAGTCTGAAAAGAGTATTTTTTGTTAATTCATCCCATGTGAACATATTTTACCAATATTATATATATTTTTATTTATGAATATTACTTCCCACGATCACATGATTTTTCAATTTAATTATAATTTCATTATTTTATAAAATATATTCCTTCCAAAATAAACTTTACAAAAAATATATACGTACAATCTCCTTGTTTAAAATGGAATTTTATAAGTAACATATAAAATGTTTTCCATGTATGAAATATTACCTAAATTCTTATTAGTATTCATTTGGTATATCATATAATGAAACCATACTAATTATTTCTTCAAATGTCTTATGTGTTTGTTTGATATTTTAACATTCTACATTTTCTTTCCTTTAGTTTTGGAAATCACAGATACCTTATTAAAACCATGTTTACTAATTTTTTATATCTAATGTTTTATTGTTTTTTTTAGAATCAATACATTATACCATACATAAAAATGTTTCTAATGTATTAACAATATAATCATTTATTATTCATTCCAATCCATCAGATTGAAGGGGTTTCTGATTAATCAAACTAGCCATTATTCTGACCAATGGTTAGACTTATGTCTTGTCTACTGGACTAAAATAATTATGAAAATCTTACAAACATTAGTACCAATACATTATACTAAACCCTATTCAGTTTATCGTATTGAAAATTAATAAGGAATTCCATCATATTATAAAAATTTTATTTTCGAAATATATATATATTCTTTTACTGAATGAAATATAAGATATCATTGTAATGGTTCCAGAAAAAATGGCATCAGACATTTAGTTATTCCATATCATTATGAGATATCAAGTGAATGATGTTGGAGGTTGTTACTACTAAATCTAATATAAGATAGTTGCTTATTTTCTAATAAATAAGAGGTAATTTGAAGAGTTTCTAGATGATGCATTCAAAACTCAAGTCATCTACAGATTAATCTTTGTGAACATCTCTAACATATTATTTATAATTCTTTGGATAGTTTATTTTCTAAGGAATACTTGAATGTATTATAATTACATTAGAAAAAAATTTCATTTGTATTCATTGTTCGTTTGTGGTACTGATCTAGGGATTCAATGGATTGCAATATAGTGAATATTAACCATAGGATTAAGTAATTTTAGTGATAATAAAGATAGACTAATCGTCGTATCGAGGGATTCTAGGGGATTAGAAGATAGATCCATACAAATCATCATATCATGGGATTCCCTCGTAAGAAAATAAAAAACATATTGTTGGTTTAAAACTGTGGATACTTTTAGTCAAGGTATTTTAGACATCATTAACTCTAAATATTAAAGTGTAATTTATTCTATTAAAACCTCTATGTCATATTTAATTTTACAAGAATTTTATTTTTTTTCTGATTTAAATTTTTATTATTCATTTATTAGAATGTTATTTTATATACTTATATTTCTAATCATATCATTTTATTGGTGTGTTTTTATGCCGATTTAAAGTGAACTGATATAATTATACAATTTTGGAATTTCGTTTTTTTACTCTAATCATCAGAAGATCATTTTTTCATAAATAAGTAATTTTTTATTATAGTTTATTTTTTAAAACAATAATTCACCCCTATTATATTATAGCATCTCTTTCAATCCAGAAAATGGTATCTTTAAAGACCCGTATAATTCAAAGGAAATTTTTTCTTAATTTTCTATGGGATTTTACAAGAATGTAGGTTCTGACGGCACCTAATTCTGAGGCCCGGTGAGCCTGGAATAATTTTCCGAAGTTTAGCTCGCGTACGTTCAGTGAACGAATGAGTGGGTTTTTCTAACTTTTGATCCGGTTCTCGGAATTAAAATCTTAGGGCACTGATGAAGACTTCTGAGAAATAAAATTTGTGCAACTAATTTTATTTCTATATAGTGGTTAAAACCTAAGGATGGAGGTTGGGTGATCCTAAGTACCTAAGTGAGGTTAAATGTGAGGTGGGTCCACACGAACCCCACCACTTCACATTCCTTAAAACTACTCTAACTCCCCCATTAAGTGGGTGACCTCTCATATTCCTTAAATCCCTATTTTATGGAAATTGAGTTACCCCATAATTATACTGATATTTGTATCCCCTAATTTCTTAATAGGTAGTTTTATCAATTTATAAGTGAGTCATCCAATGTTATCAATACAAATCCCATTCTTAGAAAGGGACTGATTTCTAGAGGGATAACAGTTTTAGAAGCACCTCACAATAAGATAAGGCGTTTACAATTATGTTCTTTATAAGAAGAAGTGTCCACTGATGTGACTACAAGGAATTTAATTATAGAGTTTTAATTAATTCAAATGTTTTTTTCTATCACATATCCAAAGTTTATAGATTAGAGGAAGAAAATCTTAGAGGATATGATCTAGGGTATCAATCATAAATCATAGTTTCCCTTGGAGGGTTTTTCTCATGTCACTGCCCCTATGGGTATTAAATTGAATGAACTTACTAAAGAAGTCAGGGAATTCTTCCAATACATTGACGTAACAGTAGAAAGAGTCATGGTTAAGGTTTGTTATTTTCCTTTGGTTCACTAAACGGTGGTGTGGAGAACACTGATAATGGATTTGAATAAGTTTAGATGGCCCCTATAGGTCGTGGTAAAAGTGATTTTACCACTGTTTTGAAAGGTTTGTGGTGAAATATCAATTATATTTATGTACTTTGTGTTTTATTATATTGTGTGTGTTAAGGATCAACAAATCCTTTCATCCCCTGATTACTCTTCCTATAGTACATCTGTGGAAGAGGAATTTGGCAGTGATCAAGGATCTGATGATAATGAATCTTCATGTCGATTGGACCAAATGAGGTTAGTAATTTGAACCTATAATGTAATGAATCCTACATCAGCACCTACTAGAGATCCTTCTTTAGAAGGTATTAGGAAAAGAAAATTTTATTCATTTACGGGGTTATCTTCTCTAGAATCCCTGATTAAGTGTGGTTTTTCACACTTATATATCTTTTTATTATCCTGGAAACACATTCTGATTTGTCAAAAAATTTCCAGGTCACTATCAATCCCACATAGAAGAGCATGTTTCTACTTCTAAAGATGTGGGTGAGCATTGGCTTCTTTGTTATACCCTTCACTATTGGTCTCAGCCCGTCGAGAAGTGAATACAACTAAGGCACTAACTCAATCTCACATGTTACATGTTTTAGATGTTACAGTGATCATACCACTTGATTCGGTGTGAGTGTATATGGTTCTAAAGGATTGTAAGATATGTATATGTTCTTATACCACATTATCCTTGTTATAAGTGAGTTTTTGTAGAAGGTGTTTACTTTTTCAAGACCTGAATTTTTTATTTTTTCCATATCACCATATATGTAATTTTGTTATTCCAGTCATTAATGATGGTGAGTGAAGCACATCTTTGGGAAAATCACCGAATGATCCATGAAGCTACTCATCATAGGAAGGTGTTTCCTCCTTACATAGAGATGTTCATAGGGTAGTGTATGGTTCTAGTGACACGACTGAGAAAGGTATGTTCCTAAAATTATTTATATGCATCGATTACCTCATGATACTATATTTTTACCTTGTTATTGGAAACACCTTGTTTCATTTTCGGCAACGTCTTGACCCTATAGTTCATAGGCTCTGGTCCCTACTTATATGGGTGTTCCTCTTACTAGATCAACCAATGTAAAGGCTAGTTCTCTTCCCTCATCAAAAATTATTATGATCACGTCTCATTCTGTTGGATAAAGGGTCCTTGAATATGTCCCTTCCCATTGGAATAACCTTGATTGAGGTCTTAGGTCATTATTTCTTCATCAATCAATGTGGTGAAAAATTTAGAGGGAGTATTGGAAATTGTTGTTAGAAAGACTGTTGAATGAATAAAATAATGAGTTAGATAATCTTCAATTTATGTTTCCTGTCCTCATTTTCGAGGGTTTCGATTACTCTGACCTTCATTCCTTGGTGAAAGTGGTAATTTATGTGAAGGAATAAAAGAGGGAACTTGAATTGAGGGTGGAATTAGCCAATAAATCATCTTTAGTTAAGTATAATTGGTAAGAGGATATAAATGAATCTTATCATCATAAGGTGGAGGTGGCTAATCAGCAAGATGTTGTAAATGCTATGAAGCCTGAAAATGACCATATCTGGTATGAAATAGATAGTGTCCAATCTGAAACAATCCGTCTTTTAGGAGAACTATCAAAATTTCAACATGTAATTTAGATATTGGGTAAGATATAATCATAACAGCAGGGGATCCTTGACATAATGGAGAAAGCTAGGCTTAACTTCATTGACAGGGTGGATGAGTTGTAGCATGCTATAGACGTAGAAACTAAATATGATAATAAACTATGGAAATATGTGATCTCCCAATAGAAGGTACATTTAGAACTCAAGGAATCATCAATTCATATTTTGTGATGTAATTATTATTTCATTGTCCTTCTTCGACTTGAATGTTTATATGATAGACTTTGATATGTGGTGATTCTTCCTTTTCTATATACGATCAATGAATATATCCTCTAGACTCTATATGTTTTGGTCGATTTTTATTTTTCATTTATATTATACAAAAATATTCATATATTAAATATTATATGAATATTTAAGGATACCCATCTCTTGCATAATATCAAGAAAACAAGAATCCCTAGATTAGAATGAGGAAATTCTAACAGATCCTTATTTATAAATACTCATGATTTGCCACCAACATTAAATTCCTTATTGATCTGTTTATTTCAACTATCTTGAGATCACATGCTTTTTAAAAGGAAAAATGGGAAGAAAATATGTCCTAGAGGTAGGTTTCACTTTTTTTGTCGAATCTGGTAGGCTTGGAAAGAATGGATTGATTTCTGCTAAGGCCATATGGCAGGATTACAATATTTTTCAATATTGTAGTCTATATTGCCAAAAAAAATATTTTTGGGTCTTATAAATCATACCTTTTATTTATATAGTTTGGGGTATTTTCGAAAGGATCATATAATACTGTAGTTTAGGGTTTTTAGCTCATACATTCTATTACTGCAATTTAGGGTATTTTAGGTAAGACCATTTATCATTGTAGTTAATGGTCATTTATGTCATACCTCTTATCACTATAATTTTGGGTCATTTATCACATACCTTTTATCTCTATAGTTTACGGTATTTTATCTCAAGCCTTCTATTATTGTTTTTAGGGTCTTTTTGCTCAGACCATCTGTCTCTATAGTTTATTTTCTTTTAGGTTAGACCTTTTTTCATTGTAGATTCTGGTATCTTTCTTAGATGTGATTGAAGATCATATAATATTTTGTAGACATTCTAGGAATAACCCAAAACATACTAATAGTTTGGGTTTGGTCATGTTGTTTTGAGGGACCATAAGGATCATAAATCCCTTTTTTCATAGTGAAACATTAGTTTGAGGACCAAAAGTACATATGAAGGATTTATAGGAGTACAAGAATAGTTATGAATAGGGTATATTGAATATGGGTATCTTGTCAAGGGTCCATGTAAGATTTATGGTGTAGTATCGGTTGAGGTTGGAATACTAGGGATGCTTGGTCCACCAGGATAGTTTGAGCATGGATGATGTATGTCATAACCCAAAAATTTGAGTCCAAGAATATGGGATGGGATTGACAAAATGGGGATGACCTGTAACACCCTAAGGTGCCTGGTTTTTCCTTGGTGTTTCTATGTCTTACAAAGATCCAATCATTCCTATTATAAGGAGGAGATTCCTTTAATTGGTGTAAGAAACCGGTTTTTAGATATAAAGGACTTTGGAGTATTCTTGATGTTATTCCAGAACAGCACCTTCAGACGGCATGCGATTTCGAGCCCAGGTGTGGCCAGAATTAAATTTTCAGTGCATTCACACTGGGAACGACGAATAAATGGGGTAACTTCTAAACAATGATCTCCAAAAGAGATCTGAGTGCACGGATGGGTCCATAATGGGGTGTTTACCCTAGGAACGACATAAACCATGTCGGCGTGGTACGTTTATACCCTTTTCTCGCTATCAGAACGTGAAATGGATAAATTAAATAATTATTTTTTTCGTTTAACAGCTTAACTCAAGTAACTCTAAAATGGTGGCTCAAATTGGAAAATATAGGGCATTGATGAGTTCAGAACATTCATTTTTCCTTAGGAGGTGTGTAACTTTCGCGGGCGCGACCCGTTTGTGAAAAATGGCCCCAGGGGAATTTTTGTAATTTGGCGGCCTCAGGCGTTCAGTTTCATAACTTTTGAACATGGTATCGGATTAAAATTATGAGACCATCGTTGTTCTCAAGAGGTAGTTTCTACCCTATAAGAGGTTTAATCTTGACCTCGCCAAAAGTTCCGGATGTGGGTTGATTGGGAGTTTTAAATTAATTATGTTTTTAATTAATTTTTTTTCTACTTAAACCAATCTCTCTCCCTCTTTTCCCCTTTTTCTCAGGAAGAAGAAGGCTAAACCCAAGGAGAGCCCCTCAAAATGCTCTCCTCCATCACCTCCTCCTCTCCGGTTAGGCATGGCTCCGGCGGATCGCGGCGAAGCTCCGAGAAACGCCCAAGATGTAGGATCGTGCGTTTCATTTTATTCTTCCCGCACCTACTTTGAGCCCAAATAATCATGTCGAATTGCGGTAGAAT
Organism: Viscum album; assembly: GCA_963277665.1. Taxonomy (NCBI): domain Eukaryota; kingdom Viridiplantae; phylum Streptophyta; class Magnoliopsida; order Santalales; family Viscaceae; genus Viscum; species Viscum album. Next base: position 1,207,089,583 of record OY728157.1, read on the forward strand.
CTGCAAACAAATCCCGTGGTCCTGTAGTATAACTTATGAGCTTTCCAAAGAAACTTTTGTTCTTGAATTTGGAGTCCCGATGCATCTTCAATCGCCCGCCGATGTTTGCGGGTTTTCGGTTTCTGGCGGGTTCGAGCGGCAGCGTGGCGTCCCTAGGAGGCGGCGGCGGGGCCCTTAAACGACGACACAGGTGTTTGGCGGCAGCCTCAGTGGGGAGGCGGCCTGGGGCTCCAGGAACGGCGGTGCTGGCTCCATGCGCGACGAGGTGGGGGGGTCTCTATTCAGCGAAGCTGGCCGTGCGCGACGACCGCGGGGTCGCGTTGTGCGACCCCTGCTCGGGAGACAAGACCCAGCTTAGGCGGGTCTTCACGAGGCGGGATGACCGACCCACGACGGTCGGTCGGCGGTGGACTGCGGCTCAGCACTGGGCCGGCCACCGTGGGCCGGCCCAGTCTAGGAGGACCGGTCGGTCCAGGCCGGTCTAGCCCAATGGGATCCGTCTCACCCCCCCCCCCCTTCGAGCGCCAGTAACATTCATTACGGGGTTACGATTTGCATGCCGTCTGTGGAAGTGGAACCGTATCGATGAGATGGAATTTTTGAGATGGTTTTAGGAATTTTTAATTTCCAAAACGAGGGGTCTCAGAGGCACGAAACGTTTTTAAGTGAATTAACGTTTTTCTGGGGGATCTTGTTTTGGACGACGCGGACGCGTCCGATGTCCATTTTGAGCACTGTAGGCGGCGTTCAGACCCTGGTGTCGAGGAGGAGTTTTCCAATGTGGTTTCGGGCGATGAAGCCGGAATTGAGGCGTGGGACCCATGGCCCATCTTTTGAGCTGCGAGAAGCGGTTAGCGATTTTCTAATCGGCTGTCAGTTTGGGGCGTGCGAGCAGTCGATATTGAGTGTTTTTCTGAGGGCATTGCAATGGTGCAATCCGCCCGCACTAATTCGGCACAATCGTGCAGGCCCCGAAAGGGCCATTTGGGCATTGACGGTGATTTTCCATCTCAATCACCGGGCGACCATTTTGGAAAAATGAATAGTCCCTCTTGTGTACTTTTTCGAGAGGATCTCAACGACGCAATCCATTATTTGTGTTTCGGGACCGAGATGCGGGTACCACGTAGCACCGCTAGTGTGTGGTGCGTCAGAATGCATCTTTTTCTCCGTATGTCTATTGTGCTCAAGTGAGCAGTCTTTTTACGTGTTTTTCCAAGAGCATTGTGAAGGCGTAGTTCGCCTGACCTTTTTCGGGGTCGTGGTGTGGGTCTCACCCGACCTGGCTACGGTGAATATTACCTTTTTCACTGAGTGTCCATTTCAGGCAATTGAGTAGTCAATACCGTGTGTTTTTTTAAAGGGGATCATAGTGTTCTGATCCATTGGTTCAGTTTCAGGATCTTGGGGTGTGCCCCACACGGGTTGGTTACAGTGAATATTTCTTTTTTCACCGGTTTACCATTTTGGGCGAGTAAGTAGTCTATCTCGCGTGTTTTTTCATGAGTATTACAACGATGTAATATGTTCATGAGATTGGAGCCTCTTACATGATCATATTAAATATGGAAATATGAAAGGTGTTCCAGTGGCGGTTCTTCTTGCCGTGTTCGGAAGCGAACCCTTGGCGTGAGATCATGTGCACTCTCGTGTGGGTGAAGTAATGCTTAAAGTTATGTGGATGGTTGTTCCTCAGTCGTTGTGGTGGAAGGTTGGAGTTGTAACATGATGCCTTCGTGTTTAGGTTGGGGGTCGTGTGCATGTTAGCCTTTGGGCTGGAGACGTGGCATACTCTGGGAGTATGCGAGAACTCTGGGAGGTACATGTGGTTTTTTGTACCTAAGAATGTTTGTGAATCTAGTTGGGGTTCACTTAGGGCCATACGTCATGTGGTCCCCAGGTGCGTTCCATGTTCTTCTTTACATACTTTAGACCTCTCGCGACGTAGAGGGTTCCTCGATTCTCGTCTATTGACCAACATTGTTGAGTTTTCCCCTGGCTCTATTATTGTTTGGTTTAGACCAACAGTGTTGAGTGGTTTCACCTAGTTTTGTTCTAGATTTTGGTGGTTGTGTGATACCCACTCCGAGTTCTATTGGCCAGTGTTTTACCATCCAGTAGAAATGGCCAGAGTAGATCCGGGTTTACCCTCTAGTGGGGCTGGGCAGTGGGTTACTCATCGGCTTCTTCAGGTAAACCCTCCAGCATGGATGGGCAGTGGGTTGCACATTTACCTCTCTAGGTTTACCCTCTAGCAGAGAATGGGCAGTGGGTCACCCGACGACTCTTGAGGGTCTACCCTCTAGCAGGGCTGGGCAGTGGGTCGCCTGTCGTTTTTTTCCGGGTCTACCCTCCAGCAGGGCTGGGCAGTGGGTCGCTTGTCGACTTATTCTGGGTCTACCCTCCATCAGGGCTGGGTAGTGGGTCTCCTGATGATGTATTAGGGTTTACTCACCAGCAAGGCTGGGCTGTAACACCCCAAGATTCTACGGTACGATTCTCTTTGAATAATATAGTAGCGTGTGTTGTACGGAACTTCGAGTTCTAACACACCGCGACCAATCAAAGTAGTCATTATGAATAGTAATACACAGTTTTTGAAATTTTATAAATATTATCTCTCAAAATTGACTTCAATTTTGGATTTGGAATATCAAAATTATCCTAGGGTAAAATTTTTGTACTTTTCGGATAACTTTTATATTTTGATGAATAGTGAAAATTACTAAATTTTAATTAAAAAAATCATTTTTAATCGAATAAATTAATAGTGATAATTTATGAATTTGAGTGGTTTTATAGTATATTTAGAATATAATTTTACCATTTGATATGATGTTGGTCATTGGATCTAATTTCACAATTAAACCGGACATAAACAAGTGTCAATCTTTTGATAGTTATTATCTCTTAAAAACAAGCTTTTTGTTTTAACGACGGGAATTAATTTTAAAATAATTTCTGCAAATTATGTGTTTTGAATTTGGAAAAATGGATTCCATATTTGGAATCGGTGTTTTCAAATTTTTTAAATAGGTAACTTTTATTTTTAGTCATTTTGAATAATTACTTAGATAAATATTTTATTTACCATGGTTAAAGAGTAAATTCGGTAAATAAGGATAAAAAAATAATATTATAATAATAATATATTACACTAAAATGTGTAATAACCTTATTAGTTGATACATTTCAGGCCATGGGAATCGTTGGGACCCCATGGAACCACTTGTCGTTGATAAGGACACATTATATTAATTAAGATAAAATAAATACAAAAATGACATAAGCATATATATTTTAGTAAAACAATTTTTACATAGGGTTATATTTGTTGGATATTTGACTATAAATATTAAGTAGAAAGATAAAACTATTTCCTACATAATTTTATTTCATTTATAATTTTTAGACATTATATAATTTAATTTATTTATGACACAATAGTGATGTAGTAATTACCTAATTAATGAAATATTAAAATAATTGATAATATAAATACCCAAATAAATATAATTTGAAACTTTTAATTAATTACACCAATTTCATAGGTTAATATGAAATGTTAGTAATGATTTAAATATCATTTTTTTGAGGTAATCATGCTTCTATGAGTTTCACAAAAATCATATACCAAATAGTGTCAAAATTGACATAAATGTGTTTTTAAAACAAATATTATATTATTAATTCATATTAAATTCCACAAAATCTGTGGTTCGGCCAATGGACTTGTATCATGGAAGGTGTATCATTAATGTACCACATGGGGGTCTCATGGAGGTATATACTATGTTTATTAACTATATAATATAAAAATACAGAGTGACATGGTAAGTGTCAAATTAATTAACAAAGAGTTAAAACTAAAAGATAAGGTTAATATAATATCCCAAACCTGTCTAAATTATATTGGTTGAGTGGTTTTCGACCCATCCCCACCTTAGAAATTAAATAATACACTTTGGAGCCATTATAAACCGAAGATTAATTTATTATAAAATAATATTTCTATATTTTCTTAAGGTGACTCTCCTCCCCCTTATAAAAGGACACCACTTCTATCCAATTTTTCACACCTTAAAAGCATTTTGGATCAGCCAAAACCTACCCAAATACTCTCTAATCATCACTCACTTCAACCTAGAGGCCTTAGTTTTATCATAAAACCAACCTAAAGAGCCCTTTTGATCCAATCAAAAGGAAGAACCCAAAAAAATGTTAATGTTTTCACCACCCTTTTTCATTTTCATTTCTTCTTCAACTTCTTCTTTCTTTTTTATTAACATTATAAAATAATAACTCCAGTATATCCTATATATTGTGATGTTATTATAAATATGGTACAACAATGTTTATAATTCTGTCCATCCTTTTAATGACATGTCAACATACGTGCGTACGTACGGCTTACCGTCTCCACGTCATGGTGTAATTGTTATTCAATATATTATTATTTGTATGGGTATAATAATGATGTGTAATTCATGTATATAATAAATATAACATTATAATGATTCTTTATATATGATATACTATCCAATTATCTATTATTTTAATATCAATAGAATGATATTGTCGCTCATGCGTACGTACGGACTATCGTCTCCACGAACGCGATGAGATTCATTCCCCATCGTATCCATTCAAGTATAATTATCTTTTTATGATTAAAACTAATTTTTAAGTACTTTATATAATTTTGTATATGAATAAAATACATCATATCCATAAAAAACAATCCTTATGTAACAAAACATTTAAAATAAAATGATTAAGTTAACACCTGAAACGAAGATAATACTAAAATACTTTTAACAAAGCAGTAATAGAAGTTCATATATGATATCAAAATTATGTATATGGTTTTTCAATAACTTAATACAAATGTTTTAACTATTATACTGGAGGTTAACATACCATCTACTAAGGAAGAGTACAAGGTAAGGGTTATTTCACAATCTCTTCATAATCCCAGGTTGTTTGTACGTAATTATCTACTGGGACCTATTTATCATCCACATTCATGTTCCTTAAAAATGTATTTCGAAAAATTCATTCTATTTTACAGAATATTGGTTAAATTCATTTATAACCTTGTTTGACTATTTATAAGAAGTTTATAAAGGAATCTTTCCGTCATTTTCCAAACAAGGTCTTTTTTATCCTTTTCAACAGAATTAAGGTAAGAATGTTTTTTTAACTTATACGGTGGGTGTGGCTATTTTTTACCATTATAAAATCATTGAAGCTTCCCTTAAAAGATTATAGGAATTTTTTCAAAGTTAATGTTTTATTTTATAATTATGTTAATTTTAAATTATTTCAAAAAAGAGATAATTCTCGCAAATAGTTTTGATTTCATCTATGTCAACATACTTTGATGGATTTTAAGCTTACTTGAAGTTGATTTATTATGATAAAAAACATCCATATTGTATTGAAGTTTTTGTAATGTGGTTGACTATGTATGTGATATTTTTATACCATTCATGGTTTATGGAAAAAAGTATAGACATTTCGTATGCTAGTTTGAATATGAATGTTTATGTTATGTTTGATCTTGTTCATATGAGTAATGCATTGGACTTAATAATTGATGGGTGGAGCCCGCTATAGCTCCTTGATGCATCGGTAGGTCTAACGAGACAAACTAATATCTTGGAACAAGGCCTTTCCCAAATCATATTTGTAGTTTGGGCACGAGGACTTGACGATGTGGTTATGATAGTCTGGAATTATGCCTTCCATTATTATGAAAGTGGTTATTGATATTGCATGTGATTATTAGACTAGTAGAATATCCATGTGAATAAGTAAATGGTATTATTTCATTTTACCTTTTCCATATTATATTGATGATCAAGTTTAAAAGTATTTCGTTTTAGTAATACATTGCCTTAAATGTTTATGATTATTTAAGAAAGTTTCCGCAATATTGTTATCCTTACTGAGCATCTGAGCTCAAACCTTTCAATGTTTTTATTTTCCCAGGATGTGAAGAAGTAATCTATGTATGACCTGCAGAAACATAATGAGGGGATATGAGTGTGGATTATGAAGACAAGATTTTGTTCAAGTAGTTTTCACTTTATGATGTAATGTAAACATTATGAATGTATCTAGTTATTCCAAGGCTACTAAACTAATAGGTATTTAGAGACATGATCTTTTGTGATCATTCCAATATTATGTAATAATGCACCCACTCGGGGTTATTGGGGACGGGGAATTATAGTTGGTATCAGAGGATGTTTAGTACAAACCTTGGAAGCTAGATTTAGATAAACTCAGATTAGAGCACATAGACCTAAGATGGACTTTGAGGATTAGTATAAAATAACTTTCTAGAATTTTTTAATTGTAGATATTTTGGGAGTTTTATGAGAAATAAATCCATGTCTAGATACGAGCAGGTAGAGGTGGCTCTGGCACAGATTTACCTAGGGGTAAAACCCGAAAATACCGCTTTGAGATCGACTTGAATGGGTACTAGTTCATGAAAATGGGCCTTTATCCACTCTTGGTTATGACACTCCCGAGGGATATGCTTAGGATAACTCACATTTTCGTTACAAATCATTATAAATGTTTTATGAGTATATAATTTCTCAAAGAAAACATTTTTATGATTATGGATTATATCTATAAATAGTTCAATTTATGTTAAGGGTTTTATAAGTATGGAATTATTTATTTTGATTCACAAACTGATCTAGTTTATGACATTGTTTAGAAATGGAATCTAGTGGAAGAAATGGAAACTGTATCAATGCACGCACTCCATATAAGGATTTCCCTCCTACTCAAGATAATTATAGTTGAGCTGGTGATGGAACTGGTGCTGATCATCTAATCACTATACTAGGACAACTCACTTAGTTTATGAATAATTACCATACCCATATGGAGATACGTGATCCACAGCGTGGAGGATCAATGTTAGATCGATTCATGAGGAAACAACCACCAATGTTCTATGGGATTACAAATACCGTAGTAGCTAAGCAATTGATAAATTCCCTAGAGAAAATATTTCAGGATTTGGGGAGTAGTGAAAGGGAAAAAGTTATCATGAAAATTTACTGTCTCACTGGATATGATGATCATAGGTGGTCATTGATTCAAAAAATGAAGGAAGATGATTAGTATAAAATATGTAATAGAGGGAGTAAAATGATATGTTTTTAGAAAAGTACTTCCTTCGTGACCATCGAGCAGATATGGAAAGGAAATTTCTGAGACTGAGACAAAAGGAAGATGAGAATGTCACAAAGTATGAGGCTAACTTTACAACGTTAGCAAGGTATGCTGGATATTATATATGTAACCCAAGAAGTATGATTGATCGTTTCTTTTATAGGTTAAACCCATTTCTCCATCGAGCATTAGTCTCACAATCCTTCTTGTCATATGAAGACATTGTCTCATGTGGTGTCCTGATAGAAAAAGAATTCTCTAAGACTTATGACATTAATGGAAAGCAAGAGAAGAAGAGATCTGTTGATCAATCTTGGAATGGAAATAAGGGGAAGAAGTGGAAAGTTGAATATCTATCCTATAGTAAATGTGGGAAGAAACACCCGAGTACTTGCTTAAAAGGATTAAGAGTTTGTTACAAGTGTGGTGAAAAAGTCCACCAAGATTGTGATTGCAAGGGGAAGAAGAAAGCTACCGATATCTAATGCTAAAATTTTAGGGAGATGGGACATTATGAAAATGAATGTCCTAAGCGTTAGGGGAAATTATCTGAGAAAAGGCGAAGGGATCAAGGTCAAGATTATTCTATCAGTACTGCTGGGCTAGTGGCTCCAAAAGACATGGTGGCAGGTAATTTAATGGTTTCCTCAAGTTTAGAAAATGCATTATTTGATTCTGGATCATCACATTGTTTCATATCTTCCTATTTTTCTATGAAAATTAGAGATTTCCAATTTTATTTAACAAGGGACTTGTCAGTTAAAACTCCTAAGGAATGTATCATTGCAAAAAAGTTTTGTGAATCAGTCCCCATTATATCCCATAAATGTTATTTATCCGCTGATTTCATCGTGATACCTATGATTGAGTTTGATATAATCCTCGATATGTATTGGCTTTCGGACCATGAGGAGAAGATTTATTGTAAGAAGAAGTAGGTTATGATTTTTGATGATGATGATAAGGAACACCTTATCTTAAAAGAGGAATCATCACAACCTAATTCTTATCTAGATACACCCACAGTAGCTCATCTATTTCAATTATTGTGGAGGAAGATAATGAAATGACTGTGGGTGAGTAAAAGAATGTTCAAATAGAGTATGTACCTATTTTGAATGAATATTTAGATGTGTTTCCAGAAGATTTACCTTAACATCCTCCAAAATGAGAAGTTGAGTTTTCCATTGATTTAATTCGTGGATCAAGGCCTATATCGAAGACCCCTTATAGAATGTCCACTATGAAATTAGGCGAACTAAAGAAAAAACTTGAGGAAATGAGTAATAAGGTATTTATTCAGCCAAGTGTTTCTCCATAGGGAGCCCCTGTCCTTTTTGTTAAGAAAAAAGATGGATCTATGATGTTATGTATCGACTATAGGGAAATCAATGCTACAACAATAAAGAACAAGTATCCCCTATCTCGCATTGATGATTTATTTGACCAACTTCATGGAGCTAAATACTTTTCAAAGATTGACCTTCGATCTAGATAACATCAGTTGTGTGTGAAGAAGGAAGACATTCCGAAGACAGCATTTCGAACAAGGTATGGGAATTACGAGTTTACAGTAATTCCTTTTGGATTGACTAATTCACCCTATGTATTCATGGATCTAATGAATATAGATTCAAGGAATATCTCAATGATTCTGTGGTAGTATTTATTGATGATATCTTGGTATACTCTAAATGATCTGAAGATCACAAAAATCACTTGTGCATTATCCAAAAGACCCTTAGAAGATACAAATTATATGGGAAGTTTACCAAGTGAGAATTCTGGCTTCAAGAGATCTCTTTTCTTGTTCATATTGTCTCTAAGGATGGGATTTCCATTGATTCTTCTAAGACCAATGCAATCTAATAATGGCCAGCACCGACGAGTATAACTGAGGTACACAGTTTTAGTGGGTTGGCAGGTTATTATCGATGTTTCTTCCATAATTTTTCTCGGTTGGCAAAGCCATTAACGAAGCACACACGTAAAGGGGTTAAATTTTTATGGACAAAAGAGTGTGAAAAATTTTTTGAATAACTGAATAGAAGATTAGTCAATGATCCTATATTGACACTACCATCGGGGAATGATGGTTTTGTTATTTATAGTGAAGAATCGAAGAAAGTACTTGGTTGTGTCCTTATGCAGAATGATAGGGTTATTGCCTATGCATCACGACAACTAAAAATTCATGAGAAAAACTATCCAACTCATGATCTTGAGTTAGCTGCTGTAATATTTGCTTTGATGTTATGAAGACATTATCTCATTGGTAAAAAATGAGAGATTTATACTGATCACAAGTGATTAAAGTATATTTTATCGCAAAAAATAACTCAACATGAGGCAAAGGAGATGGCTTTAATTACTCAAGGATTATTATTGCATGATACACTACCACTAGGGAAAGGCATACAAGGTGGAAGATGCTTTGAGAAAAAAAGATAATGGATTTTTGAACAATATGGGAATTGAAAGGGATACAATTTTCATGGATCTAGTGAAGATAGACATAGGAATTACCATGGAAGGTGAAACATCAATGCTTTTTCAAATGGTTTCCATACCATACTTACTAGAAAGAATTAAAAGTTCTCAGACTGATGATGACGAATTTCAAAATAAGATTAATGTTGTGAATGATGGGATATTGAGAGACTTTTTGTATGAAGATGGAATTTTGAAATTTGGGAAGAGGCTTTGTGTTCCCGATATACGTGATCTAAAAAGGGAATTGCTGGGTGATGCTCATACTTCCAATTTCTCTATACACCCTGGGAGGACCAAAATGTATAGATATTTGATGGATCATTTTTAGTGGGAGAATATGAAGAGGGATATTGCTGATTTTTTGTCATGATGTATGGTTTGTCATCAAGTGAAATCTAGAAGGCAACAACCTGGGGGAGTATTGGAACCTCTTCCCATACCTGAGTGGAAATGGGATAATATTACAATGGACTTCGTCATGGGGTTACCAAATACTCCTAGAAGGAACGATGCAATATGTGTCATTGTTGATCATCTTACCATGTAAGAACATTTTCTTTCTATAAGGGATGATTTACCACTTGAAAGGATAGAAAGACTATATATTAATGAAGTTGTGAGACTTCATGGAGTACCCCTATTGATTGTTTCTGATTGTGATCCCCGTTTTACTTCAAGATTCTAGAAGAGAATTTAGAAGGCCGTGGATACTAAACTTTTTTTGAGCACTGCTTTCCACCCTCAAATAGATGGACAATCAAAACGAACTATTAAAACCTTAGAAGACATGTTGAGATCTTGCTCACTTGACTTTCGGGGTATGTGGGATCAATATTTACCTTTGGTAGAATTTTACTATAACAATATCTTCCATTCAAGTATTCGAATGGCACCATATGAAGAGTTTTATGAAAATAGATGTCGCATACCAACCTGTTGGGATGATGTTGGTGGAAGAAAACTTGTAGGCCCAGAACTGGTGGAGGAAACAATGGAAATGGTGATAGTAATCCAAAACCAAATCAATGCAGTTCAAAGTTGGTAGAAGAGCTATGCTGACAACTGAAGAAGGGATTTGGAATTTCAGGTGGGAGATCATGTTTTCCTGAAGGTATCTCCACGTAACAGTGTTATCCATTTTTCAAATAAAGGTAAATTGATTCCCAGCTACATCAGACCTTTTGAAATTCTTGAATGAATTGGGGTTGTAGCTTACCATTTGGCAATGCCACGAAATCTCTCCAAAGTTCCGATGTGTTCCGCGTATCACTGTTGAGAAAATACATGCCCTACCCAAAGCATGTACTCACCTATGAAGAATTAGAACTGGAACCTGATCTCTCTTATTGCGAAAATTCCATCAGGAGTCTTGATACGAGATAACAAGTGCTGAGAAACCGAACGACTCGTCTGGTAAAAGTTCTACGGAGAAACCAAAAAATCGAAGAGGCAACGTGGGAACTCGAAGAACTTATGATGAAGAATTACCAGAGTCTTTTTATGCAATAATATTAGAGAAATTTCAAGGACGAAATTATTTGAAGGAGTAGAAAATGTAACACCCCAGGCTTCTACGGTACGATTCTCTTTGAATAATACAATAGCGTGTGTTTTACGCAACTTCGAGTTCTAATACACAACGACCAACCAAAGTAGCTGTTATGAATATTAATACCCACTTTTTGAAATTTTATAAATTTTATCTCTCATAATGGACTTTATTTTTGGATTCAGAATATCGAAATTATCCTAGGGTGAATTTTTGGTACTTTTCAGATAACTTTTATATTTTGATGAATAGTGAAAATTAGTAAATTTTAATTAAAAAAAATTTTTAATCGAAAAAATTAACAATGATAAATTAATAAATTGAGTGGTTCTAAATTATATTTAGATTATTTGTTTCCCATATAATACAATGTTGGTCATTGGACATAATTTCACAATTAAACCATACATAAACAAGTGTTAATCTTTTGATAGTTATTATCTCTTAAAAACGCTTTTTATTTTAACGACAGGAATTAAGTTTAAATTATTTTCTGAAACTTCTGTGTTTTGAATTTGGAAAAACGGATTCCATATTTGAAATCAGGGTGTCCAAATTTAGTAAATAGGTAACTTTTATTTGTAGACATTTTGAATAATTAATTGGGTAAATATTTTATTTACCATTGTTAAAGGGAAATCCGGTAAATAATGGTAAAAAATAATATTATAATAATAATAAATTACCCTAAAATGTGTCCTAACCTTATGGGTTGATACATTTCCGACCATAGGAATCTTTGGGACCCCATGGAACCACTTTTTGGTGATAAGGACACTTTATATTAATTAAGTTAAAATAAATACAAAAAATGACATAAGCATATATCTTTTAGAAAAACAATTTTTAAATACAGTTATATATGTTGTATTTTCAACTATAAATATTAATTAGAAATATAAAATAATTTCCCACATAATGGTAGTTTATTTTTAATTTTTAGACATAAAATAATTTAATTTATTTATGACACAATGGTGATGTAGTAATTACCAAATTAATGAAATATTAAACTAACTGATAATATAAGTACTAAAATAAAAATAATTTGAGACTTTAAATGAATTAAAAAAAATTTATAGGTTAATATGACATGTTATGATTGATTTAATTAAATTTTTTCTATGTAATAATGATGTTATGAGTTTCACAAAAAAAATACAATATAGTGTCAAAATTTAAATAAAATCGTTTTTTAAACAAATATTATATTATTAATTGATATTAAATTCCAAAAAATCAAAGGATTGGCCAAAGTACTTGTATCATGATATTATAATCATTAATAGACCACTTGGGGCTCTCTTGTAGGTATATTGTATGCTTATTAACTATATAATATAAAAATACAAAGTGACATGGTAAGTGTCAAACTAATTAATTAAGAGTTAAACTAAAAGATAAGGTTAATATAATGACACAAACCTGTCTAAATTCTATTGGATGAGTGTTTTTCGACCCATAACCACCTTGAACATTAAATAATCCACTTTTGATCCATTAGAAACCGAATATGATTTTATTATAAAATAATATTTCTAGATTTTCCTAAGGTTCCCCTCCTCCCCCTTATAAAAGGAAACCACTTCTAACAAATTATTCCCACCATCAAGCCTTTTGGTTATGCCTAAACCTGCCCAAATACTCTCTAGAATTCTCTAAATTCAACCTAGAGACCTTATTTTTATCATAAAACCAACCAAAGAAGCCCTTATGATCAAATCAAAAGGAAGAACTCGAAGAAGAGGTAATGTTTTCACCACCCTTTTTCATGTTCATTTCATCATCAACATCATCGTTCCTTGTTATTCCCATTCAAAAATAATAAATCAGTATCTTATATATATTGAGATATTATTATAAATATGGTACAACCATATTCGGTATTATATCCATCCTTTGAATGACATGTCACCATACGTGCGTACGTACGGCTTACCGTCTCCACGTCGTGGTGTAATTGTTATTCAATATATTATTATTTGGATGGGTATAATAATGATGTGAAATTCATGTAAATAATAAATATAACATGATAATTATTCTTTATATATGATATACCATCCAATTATATTTTATTTTAATATCAAAAGAATGATATTTTCCCCCGTGCATACGTACGGATTACCGTCTCCATGAACGCGATGAGATTCATTCCCCATCATATCCATTCAAGTATAAATACCATTTTGGGATTAAAAATAATATTTATGAACTTCATATCATTTTGGATATGAATAAAATACAACATATTGATAACAAACATTCCTTATGTAAGAAAACATTTAAAAGAAAACGATTATGTTATCACCCGAAACGACGATAATACTAAAATATTGTTAACAAAGCATTAATATAAGATCATATATGATTTCATAATAATGTATATGGTTCTTGTATAACTTAATAATTTTTTTTAACTACTATACAGGAGGGTAACATACCATCGACTAAGGAAAAGTACAAGGTAAGGGTTATTTCACAATCTCTTTATTATCCGAGGTTGTTTATACTTAATTATCTTCTGGGACCTATTTATCATCCACATCCATGTTTCTTAAAACTGTACTTCAAAACATTCTTAATATTTTACAGAATATGGGTTAAAGTCATTTATACCTTTGTTTGACTTTTTATAAGAAGTTTATAAAGTAATCTTTCTGTCATTTTCCAAACAAGGTCCTTTTTAACCTTTTTGACAGAATTAAGGTAAGAATGTTTTTTTAACTTATACGTTGGGTGTGGATATTTTGCACCATTATAAAATCGTCGAAGCTTCACTTAAAATATTATAAGAATGTTTTCCAAGTAAATGTTTTATTTTATAATTATGTGACTTTTAAATGATTTCAAAAAAAGACATAATTCTTAAAAAAAGTTTTGGTTTCTTCTATGTCAACATCCTTTGATGGATTTTAAGATTATGTGAATTTGATTTATTATGATACAAAAAATCCATATTGCATTTAAGTTTTTGTGATGTGTTTGATAGTGGATGTGTTATTTTTATTCAATTCATGGTTTATGGAAAAAAGTATTGACATTTCGTATGGTAGTTTTAAGACGAATGTTTATGTTTTTATTAAACCTATTAATATGACTAATGAATTGGACTTAATAAGTAACGGGGTGAGCCCGATATAGCTCCTCGATGCATCGGTAGGTCTCATGAGACAAACTAGTGTCTTGGCACATGGCCTTGAAAAAATATTATTTGTAGTCTTGGCACGAGGCCTTGACTATGTGGTTATGATAGTCTGGAATTATTCATTACATCATTATAAAAGTGTTTATTGATATTGATTGTGATTATTTGACTATTAGAATATCCATGTGAATAAGTAAATGACATTATTTCATTTTATCTTTTCCTTATTATGCTGATGTTCAAGTATAAAAGGCTTTTGTTTTAGTTATACATTGCCTTAAATGATCATGCTTATTTATGAAAGTTTCTGCTATATTGTTATCCTTACTAAGAATCTGAGCTAACCCCTTTCAATGTTTTATTTTTCCGAGGATGTGAAGAATTAATTTATGAATTACCTTCAGGGATAGTATGAGGGGATAAGAGTGTGGATTATGAAGACAAGATGTTGTTGTAGTAGTTTTCACTTTATAATGTAATGTAAACTTTATGAATGTTTCTAGTTATTCCAAGGATACTAAACTAATTGGTCTTTCAAGAAATGATCTTTTGTGATCATGCTAATATTATGTAATAATGCACTGACTTTGGGTAACTAGGGTCGGGGCGTTACATGGGAAGTGGGTCACCCAATATCTTACTATGAATTTCCCTCCAGCAGGGCTGGGCAGTGGGTCACCCATTGGTATCTCAGACTCAGTCCTTTATACTAGGCCAGTCTGTGGCTTTACTCTGTGACTACCGGAGCGAGACCCTTGTTTGTATGGGTCAGTGATGTGATAGCTTTGACTTTGAGTATACCTCTCGAATGTGTTACAGTGACGAGGTGTGGGGTGACATAACCAGAACTCTCAAGTACGAGGGGTGCTTTAACGACCGAGCCGCGTCCCTGTGACGCGACCTAAAACTGTGTGGGTGAGTCAGTGCCACCTAAAGCGTTTAGTGTCGAGGTGAAGTGATTTGAGTCCCTTGACATGCATGTTTGGGGCAGACGTGTGGAATGCTGGGCATCGATGATGGACTTTACTTCTGGGACTATTGGCTGTTCACTTTTTTGGGCGGAGCTACAGGATGGGGATCACCTTACGAGTTTTTTCGGGCTTCTTGACAGAGCATATATAAGTATATACCTTGTTCCATTACCCACTCAATGGGTTTTGGATACTATCATTCCAGGAGAGGCAAAGACTTGAGGGGTATGCCACGTGCTTTCCATGTCTACCTTCTCGTGGTTTGATGAGTCGACTCTCCTACTATACATAGCGGAGACTCGACAAGAAGTTCATATTCTCACTGTTTCCAGCTCCTTGTGTCTGGGTGAGTCTACCTCCTTTCTCTTATTTGGCTGAGCTAGACTCTCTATTGTTACTCATTACTGCACCCTCAGTTGCACTCCTTTAATTTTCCTCTTCGCTCTACTTCTTACCCTTCGGTAGCTCCCTCGAGACTTCGGGGTTATCATAATGAGTATTTCTATACTCACCCCGGCTTGGGCTTTGACCGAACTTGGTGTGCCCTTGAAGATAAAAGACAGGTTGTTCGGGACTTCAGTGGAACTTGGACCACGTGCGGTGGTCGTAGTCAGGTTCCAGGTGCTGGAACCTTCCAGTTGTTTTCCTTTTCTTTACCTGTTGCCGGGTTGTGGCACTTTTTGGTTGGGCATGTGATTTTTCTCTTTTTCATTTCAGTTTACCTTTAACTTGCTTTGTACTGTTTAGAGGTCGATGCAGTTTTTGGTTTACTTATAGCATTTGACCTTTTCTTTACATGTCTTTTCTTTTACTCTGCAATTTTTCAATGAGTGTGTTGAGTGTGTGTGTGTGTGTACAGGTACTCAAGAAAAGGCCACCCCGAGTTGTTTAGCCTTCGGCTCTTGTTGCCAGCCCCTGGCCTATGGTGGTGGGCTTGGGGTAGTTGCGGCTCAAGCCCAGGTAGGTTCAGGTCGTGACAAAGTGGTATAAAAGGTGGTTTGTTCCTTGGGACATTGTGCGGACGTCGCTAAAAAGGATTTGGTTGGAATTTAGGGAAACAATGTTAACATGTCTCGAGAGCAGCTCTCCGGCCAGGGAGTCCAGTGATGGTGTGGTGGCAGAAGTATCCATTCACCAGGACCTTTATAACCCGCTTGTCAACTCGGTATTCTGAGACACTTTTTGTAGAGAAAATTGGTTTGTTCATCACATAGGATTGAGTTTTTGACAGTCCTTATTGAGTCATATCCCAATTGTTGTTACGGTTATATACATACATGCTCATCTTACCGAAGCACTCCTTGATAATATATATGATGTCTCCGCAAAGAGATCCAGTCAGGATACCAGCTTGGGTTTGTGATGATGACCCTATGAGCTATGAGGCCTCATTACAGGACCCATCATGCGATCCCCTTTCTTCAGGTGGGTCGGTAGCGGCACCCCCACCTGTTGAGTAGCAGACAGCTCCCACAGAGCAGACTGGGCTTGAGCGCAGGATGAGCGCGCTCCTTGAGTTCCAGTGACAGAGACCGCTGAGGTTCAGTGGTGAGCCATACCCTCAGGCAGCCGAGGTCTGGCTAGAGACAATGGTTCGCCTTTTTTGGGCTTATGCAGATGCCAATAGATCTTATGGTGGCTATGGCCACCAAAATTTTTCACGGGGCAGCTTGGCGTTGGTAATGTCTGGTGACTCAATTTCTTGGTGATTCGTGACTTTTATAGGGTGACTTTAAGTTGTTGTTCCGTGAAGAGTTTTTCCCCTCCTGCTTGTGCTCCATTCAGATTTAGGAGCTCCAACATTTTCAGCAGGGAGGGATGATGGTGGCTGAGTACGTGGCATTTTCACAGACCGTGCATGGTTTTACCCGGACGTGGTCCATCACGACAACATCCAAGCACGGATGTTTGAGTAGGGTCTTCGTCGAGAGATTCGTGCTGTCATAGTGCCCATGGGAATTTCGACATATTCCGGGGTGCTAGATCAGGTGCTGGTGATAGAGAGATTCCTATCACATTCTAGAGTTGGTGGTGGCAGTATACACGTTGGAGCCCAGACATCTGCATCAGCTAGCGAGCGTCAGCAAGCAGAACCTTGACGCATATGGATTTCTGACAACCAGACTCTGGGGTGTGGTCATACACCACAGTGGTTCCATAGGGCACTAGTGCATCCCAGAGGGAGTCAATGGTATACTTATGACGAGCGAGGTCACTTGGCATGGGACTGCCCGACCAAGAATGCGGAGAGCTTCGGGCAGGAATCATATGCACCACCACGACGGTGGAAGTACCATAATTAGAGTAGTACCTAGAGAGGTGGTGCTAGCAGAGGAGCGGGAGGAGCTGGAATTGGAGGAAGACCATACGCGGTCTTCCCATCACCACTAGGCGGTCCGCGTTAGGCTCTGATAGCTGACTGTTGGGACCGCGGATAGCCGCGAACTTTGGATGTCTACGATCCTGTAGAGCATGAGGTGATAAGTGGTACGCTATACAAATCTTCTTCTTTTTGCTGTAGAATTGTTAGACTCTGCCTGTGAAATTCTTTTCTCCATGATCCTTTCTTGGGTTGTTACAAGGGTAACGCGAGGCATCGGCGTGACCCTTGTTTGGTATGGTAAAAAGGCATAGGACCTTTTTCTAGTTGATGATGTTGACTCCTTCACTTTCGAGCGTGTAAGAGGGCCTTGGTTGCGAGACATTGACTATGAAACCTTGCGTGACCAGATATCCTTAGGTGTTCCACCATATGGATATTCTGAAGGAGGGAATCACCGGTCTTTGTTCTAGGTGCGAGCGGTTATTCCAGTCGCTACACGCGACATAAGAGTTCGGTCAGGGAGGTGACCTACCCTCGAGAGCCTTCGGGCCGTTTAAACCCGTGAAAAGGGATGGCGAGGTTCCCTACCTCCTTGCCCTAACCCCAAAGGATGGTTTGGTTTCACGACGTCTTCCATGTGACTCACCTGAGGAGATTTGTTCATGCTACTATGCACATCATCAGCAAGGGAAGACCTCGAGTGAACAGATCAAATCCTTTGGTCTGTGTGTGGTGATGCGGAACTGTGCTAGAGATCTTCTAGGTACGGGGGAGCCAGGTGTGGGCTTAGTATCCTGAGTTATGCCCTGGTTTTGATTTTTGGGGAAGGAAATCATGGAGGAGTGAATGATGTAAGAACCCTGTTTTTGGCTATAAAGGACTTTGGAATATTCTTAATATTATTCTCGAACACCACCTTCATACGTTGTGCGATTCCTGCCCAGGTGTGGCCGGAATTAAATTTTCAGTGCGTTAACACTGGGAATGCCGAATAAATGGGATAACACCTAAACGAGGATCTGGATCAGAGATCTGAGTGCAAGGATGGGTCCGGAATGGGGTGTTTAACCTAGGAATGACATAAATCATGTCGGCGCAGGACGTTTGGACCCCTCGCTCGCTATCGCAATGTGAAACGGATAAATTAAATAATTATTTTATTCGTTCAACAGCTTAACTCAAGTAAATCATAAACAGTGGCTCAGATTGGAAAACTGTGGGCACCGTTGAGTTTGGAGCGTGCCATTTACCCTAGGAGGGGTGTAACATTCACTGGCGTGGCCCATCTGTGAAAAATGGCCCAAGGGAATTTTCTTAATTTGGCGACTTGGGTGTTCAGTTTTATAACATTTGAATGGGGTCTCAGATTAAAATTCAGACACCGCCATTGTTCTTGGGAGGTGGTGTTTACCCTATAAGAGGTTTAATCATGACCTCGCCAAAAGTTTCAGATGTGGGTTGATTGGGAGTTTTAAATTAATTAAGTTTTGAATTAATTTTTTTTCTACTTAAACCAATCATTCTCCCACTTTTCCCCTTGTTCTCTAGAGGATGAAGGCTCAACCTAAGAAGAGCCCCTCAAGAATCTCTCCTCCATCACCTCATTATCTCCGGTGAGGCGTGGCTCTGGTGGATCGCGACGAAGCTCCGGGCAACGCCAAGAGGTAGGATCGTGTGTTTCATTATATTCTTCCCTCACCTACTTTGAGCCCGAATAATCATGTATAATTGCTTTCAAATCTGAAAAAAAATACAATGGTCATGTATTATTATTTTTTATCATTCCAATGCATCTTTCGGTCGTGAATTTCTAGTCGCGAGGCCTCCGCAATCGCCCACCGAAGTTTTAGGGTTTTCGGTTTCCGAAGGGTTCGAGCGGCGGCGCGGCGTCCCTAGGAGGCGGCAGTGGGTCGCTCGGACGACAGCGCGGATAAGGTGTAGGGCGGAGTAGGTGTTCAGCAGTGGCTTTAGCGGGACGGTCGGCTGCAGGATTCAGGTGCAGCGGCGCGAGCTCCTGGAACGGCAGTGGGGGGCTCCCTTCACCGGAGCTGGCCGGGCGCGACGACCACGTGGTCGCATTGTGTGACCCCGCGCGAGAGACAAGACCCGCCTTTGGCAGGTATTCACGCTGCGGGACGACAAAATCACGTGGTTCGGTCAGCGGTGGACTGCAGCTCAACGCCGGGCCAGCCGGCGCGGTCCGAACCAGGCCAGGCGGACTGGCCTGTCCGCCCTTAGGGGATCCGTCCCCCCCCCCCTTCAAACGCCCGCACCATTCATTACGAGTGTCTGATTTGCATGCCGTCTGCGGAAGTGGAACCGTATTGATGAGAAGGATATTTTGAGATTTTTTGAGGAATTTTTAATTCCCGAAACTACGGGATTCGGAGGCGCGATGCGTCTTTAAGTGAATTAACGTTTTTCTGGGGGGATCTTTTTTTGGACGGCACGGACGCGTCCGACGTCCGTTTTGAGAGCCTTCAGCAGTGTTGGGACCCTGGTGCCGATGAAACGTTTTCCAGTTTTGTTTCAGGCAATGAAGCCAGAGTTGAGGTGTGGGCCCCATGGCTTGTCTTTTGAGCTATGAGCAGCATTTTGAGACTTTCTCATCGGGCATCTATTCGGGGCGTGCGAGTAGTAAATTTTGGGTGGTTTTCTGAGGGCATTGCAATGGTGAAATCTTCCCACTCTAATTCGTCATGATGGTGTGGGCCCCATGAGGGATGTTTGGGCGTTGATGGTGATTTTCCATCTCTATCATCGGGCGACCGTTTTGGACAAGTTAATAGTTCATCTTGTGTACATTTTCGAGAGGATCACAAAGGTGTGATCCGTCTTTTTTGTTTCAGGACTGAGATGCGGGTCCCATATAGCACTGTTCATGTGTGGTGCGCCGAAATGCATCTTTTTCACTGGATGTCCGTTGTGCAGAAGTGAGCAGTCTTATGACGTGTTTTTCTGATATCATAGTGATGGCGCAGGTCACCCGACCTTTTTCGTGGACGTGGTGTGGGTCCCACCTGACCTGGCTAAAATGAATAGTACCTTTTTCACCGGGTGTCCGTTTCGGGTGATTGAATAGTCAATCCAGTGTCTATTTCCAAAGTTATCTCATTTTTGTGATCTATTTGTTCAGTTTCGGGATCTTGGGGTGGGCCCCACACATGTTGGTTACGGTGAATAGTTCTTTTTATCACCGGTTCACCGTTTCGGGCGATTAAGTAGTCTATCTCACAAGTTTTTTCCGGAGGATTACAATGGTGTAATCTGTTCAGGCGAGGGGATCCTCTTACGTGATCTTATTAAATGCGGAAATATCAAAGGTGCTCTAGTGGCGGTTCTTCTTGCTGTGTTCAGAAGCGAACCCTTGGCGTGAGATCACATGCACTCTCGTGTGATTGAAGTAATGCTTAAACATATGTGGATGGTTGTGCCTCAGCCATTGAGGTGGCAGGTTGGAGTTGTTACGTTACGCCTTCGCATTTACATTGGGAGCCTTGTGCATGTTAGCCTTTGGGCCGGAGATGTGGAATACTCTGGGAGTATGTGAGACCGTTGGGAGGTACATGGAGATGTTTTTACCTGAGAACGTTTGTGCGCAAGGTTGGGGATGACTTGGGGCCATACTTTGTGTGGGCCCCAGGTGTGTGTTTTCTTCTCCTTTACATACTTTATACCTCTTGTGACGTAGAGGGTTCCTCAGTTCTCGTCTGTAGACCAAAAGGATTGAGTTTTCCCCTGGCTCTGTTCTCATTTGGTTTAGACCAACAGGGATGAGTGGTTTCCCCTAGTTTTGTTTTGGAGTTGGGTGGTTGAACGATACCCACTCCGAGTTCTGTTGGCTAGTGTTTTACCCTCCCGTAGAAATGTACAGAGAAGATCTGGGTTTACCCTCCAGTGGGCATGGGCAGTGGGTTACTCATTGGCTTCTTCGGGTTTACCCTCCAGCGAGGCTGGGTAGTGGGTTGCTCATTTACCTCTCAGGGTTTACCCTCCAGTAGAGACTGGGTAGTGGGTCACCTGATGACTCTTGAGGGTCTACCCTCCAGCAGGGATGGGTAGTGGGTCGCATGTTGTTTGGTTCTGGGTCTACCCTCCAGCAGGGCTAGGGAGTGGGTCGCCTATTGACTTATTCTGAATCTACCCTCCAGTAGGTTTGGGCAGTGGGTCTCCTGATGATGTATTAGGGTTTACCATCCAACAGAGCTGGGTAGTGGGTCGCCCAATATCGTACTATGAATTTCCCTCCTGTAGGGCTAGGTAGTGGGTCACCTGTTGGTATCTCAGACTGAGTCCTTTATACTAGGCATGTCTGTTGCTTTACTCTGTGACTACCGGAGCGATACCCTTGTTTGTACGGGTCAATGATGTGATAGCTTTGACTTTGAGCAGACCTCTCGAATTCGGGACAGTGACAAGGTGTGGTGTGACTTAACCCGAACTCTCAAGTTCAAGGGGAACATTCCCCATTAAGATGCGTCCTTGCGACGCGATATGAAACCGTGCGAGCGAGTCAGTGATTCCCAAAGAATATATTGTCGAGGTGAGGTGATTTGAGCCCCTTGACATTCAAGTTCAGGGCAGATGATGGGATGCTGGGCATCGATGATGGAGTTTACTTCTGGGACTGTGGGCTACTCACTTTTTTGGGCTGAGCTACAGGATGGGGATCCCCTTACGAGCTTTTTCGGGCTTCTTGACAGAGCATATATATGTATATACCTTGTTCCAGTACCCACTCCTTGGGTTTTGGCAACTCTCCTTCCAGGAGAGGCGAAGACGCGCGGGGTATGCCATGTGCATTCCGTGTCTACCTTCTTGTGGTTGGACGAGTCTACTCTCCTACAATAGGTAGCGAAGACTCGATGAGAAGTTCATCTTCTCACCATTTCTAGCTCCTTGTGTCTAGATGAGTCTACCTCCTTTCTCATGTTGGGTTGAGCTAGACTCTCTACTGCACCCTCGGTTGTACTCCATTACTTTTCATGTTCGCTCTATTGATCATCCTTCGGTACCTCTTTTGTTTCTCCCTCAATCCTTTGGGGTATCCTACTGAGTATTTTTATACTCACCCATGCTTGGGCTTTGCCCGCACTTGGTATGCCCTTGTAGACGATGAACATGTTGGTCATGAATTCTGTGGAGCTTGGACTGCGTGCAATGGTCGTAGTCAGGTTCCAGGTGGGGTACCCTTCAAGATGTTTTCCTTTTGTTTACATGTTGCTGGGATGTGGCACTTTTTGGTTGGGCGCGTTATTTTCCCCTTTTTCTTTTTAGTTTACCTTTAGCTTGCTTTGTACTGTTTAGAGGTTGATGCACTATGTTTTTTACTTATAGCAGATTCCCTTTTCTTTACTTTTCTTTTCTTTTACTCTGCACTTTTTCATTGATTGTGCTACATGTGTGTGTTTACAGTTACTCAGGAAAAGGCTTCCCTGAGTTTATCCTTCAACGCTTGTCGCCAGCCCCTGGCCTATGGAGTTCAGCTTGGGGTAGTTGCGGCTCGAGCCCTGGTAGGGTCGGGTCATGACAATTGGTGGTTTAAAAAACATATGCATTAGAAGAATGGTCATGAAAAATATGATCTATAATCATTTTTGAGGGACATGGAGTATTTTTTAAGACTCAAATATCTAGATGATGAGTTTGGGTATGGAGGTATGCTACCCATGAATGATTATTAAACCCTATGGAAATTTTTCTCTTATATTGGGAAGCGAAACCCCTATGCCTTGTAGTTTTGAATCATGATGTATAGTTCCTAAAAGGTTTGATAATGGAGTGTCGCATTACATCTTTGAAAAATGGTAAAAAGCATGGTGATTTAACATTGAGGATGCCTAATATACTCAGATATTTTGGTATAGAGATTTTAAATCATGCTTCAGTGTTCATGTATCTGGAGGATGAGTTGGTAAAACCGTACTAGGAATGAACCAAAACACATTGGGGTGTTGGATTTAATTGTAGTGATTTTAGGGCTCACAATGATTGAGAACCCCATTTTACATAGTTATGCATTTGGTTGAAAACCATAGGCACATATGAAGAATTCATAGGCATTGATGCATAGTCAAGACATGGGTCTCTAGAAGTTGGGTATTCTTTCCATGAGCCATTCAAGGTTGCGGTGATCTGGGGCACTTAAATAATGAAGCGTGAAATGTGAAAAGTGTAATATACAAGAAGCGTTTGAGCACCCTAAGAGTTTTGTCCCTGTCAAGTGATCATATTATCTTGGTGAGGATGAGTGAGAAGTCATTACTATATGTTTTTATAAAACCAAGGGTTCAATTATCATATCATGGATTTTACTAGGGAAACATATTAGACCCTATGAGCATTATGTATTGTTTATTTTCATCATAAATGTTTTCCAAAATATTTCGATAAAGAGTTTAATGAGAAAAGACTTGACTTTTTATCAGTCCTCCCTTTGCAAGTTTTCCAATTGAAATGTTTTTTGTCTCCATCACTTGTAGTTTATGTTCATGTTATTTGGAACACTATACGATATTGTTTAATGTCGTACATATTTTACCAAAGTACGGGTTGTTTAAGGTTGTTATGAACATGGATCTAATATGGGGGATAGAACACAAGATCCCAATTATGATACCTATGGTTGAGAGTACCCCAATATCATTCTGTGTGGGAGATAAAAATATTATAAATCATGGGTCTAGGTTCTCAAGTCGTGAGTAATGGTACGCTACAATCATTTCAAGAGTAGTTGATATCACACAGAGGAGTTTATTTTTCCACGATGATGGAAGGGACCACAAAGAATAGCAAGACTATTTTATAGAGTGATGCATTTGGTTGATGGCCACAGGCGCAAAAGTAAGATCTATAGGAAATCCTTAATATTCAAGAAAATGGTCTCTCTAATACGAGTATCCTTTCAAGGGGTCATGGATGATTTTCGTAACCCAAATCAACAAATACATGAATAGTTGTTTATGGTATGGGTATCTTTTAGTAGATGACCGAAGAACCCAAAACTCTGGATGATAGGGTTAAGGATCTTATGGTAACTTGATATTAGTTGAGAAATTAGGGATGTCTTTTACAATTGATTATCATGTAGTGGGGATGTTTTTTGTGCAGTGTAACATCATGCAGAAAATAAATTTTCCATACAGTTTCACATTTTACTGTGAGGAAATTTTTGTTGCTATGTTTTAATGTCATTAAACCAGGATATTTTGTATCCATATCAATGTCATGTGGTAAGTATTTTTCCTTATTTTTTATCAACATGTCGTAAATATGTGGGAACTTATATGATAAATTTGTGCATGGTATATTGTGTACACAAGTGAGATTCAGATAGATCTCGGTTTTACATAAGAAAAATGAGTCTTTTTGACTCATTCCTTATGTGGGGGGGGGGGTGAATTTTTTATTAGTTGTAATAGAATGGCCCAGGATTGGGAATCTTGGTATCACTACATATCCTGTGATGATAGAGTTCAAACAACACATAGTTCTTGAATGAGAAACTCCCTAAGCAGGTATGGCCCATACACAGGGGTGGGAATTATTTATGTAGATTGGTGAATATGGGCCCCAGATTGGATATGTAAGCATCAATACATATCCTATAATGATAAAAATCAATACACATGTAGTTATTTATGAACCGTGCTGTTTAACATCATGTGTTAAGGATGGGGGATTCTTGATGTGAAAATGTGGAATTGTGGCTGGACCCTAAGTATTGAAGTATGAGTGTCACTACATATCCTATTGTAATAGAAAATAATCTAAACATATCTCTTAAGGAATGACCCTCCTTCACGAGCATAGACTATATATAGAGAGGATTAATTTTTATATTTATCATTAATGGACACTGGATTTAATATTTGTTAATCAAAATATATCTTGGTATGATATGTAACAATTCCTAGGTATTTCTTGAATGTATGTGTGGTAGGACACCAACATCATAAATGGTGGTACTCTCAGGTTAATTCTATTGGAATGTATATATTTATGTCATACAGGGGGCATAAACCATGTAGTTTAACATCATGTGTGGAGGACCCATGGTATTCTATTATAGTCTTTCATTCGAGACCATGAAGAGGCTTTCACAAGCTTATATGACTTGTTTATGAGGCTAATCCCTTACTAAAATTCCTAATCTCAAATGAGTTATACTTATTGTCAGAAAAAATGAATATAAAGGGTTCCTTTTATCAAGTAGAGGCAATTAAGGATAAGACATGGGAATTTTTTCATCATGTGGTGGCAGGACTATGACATAGGGTCTATTTGTCCATATGTAGCACAACAGAAAAGAGAATCAAGACAAACATGGTTCAATATAGCCCATTTAGTTTAATGTCATGAAAACAGGTAATTAATTATAATTTATCATAATATGCTAAGGACATTAATCACCCATCTTGAGGAAAAGTGAATTTTGTGGATGGGTCCAATACTAGAGGTTTGGGCATCACTGTGTATCATGTGATGATAGGAATCAATCCATACATAGTTATTTGGGGAATATATTATCCAGGTGGAGATAACTCCTTTATGGGGATGGGTGCATTTTATTCTTCCTTCACACAGATCTAGATCGTGTGTGGTGAGTTGTTAGTGAGATGGTTCTTTTTGTTCAATATAGCATCATGTAGTGATGACCTTAATAATGTAGTTTAACTTCATATGGTAAGGATGTGATATGTTGTGTAGTTTAAATTCATGCTTCTAGGATGACACCATACTCTATAACATCATGTGGTTAGGATAAGGTATATCCTTTAGTTTAAAGTCTTACTATTAGAACGTGAGGTGGAGTGTAGTTTATATTCTTATTTTCAGGACGATTGGTTATTGGTGATATATATGAAAAGTTTTTCTTTATAAATATAAAACTTTTGTGGGTGTAACACGCTCCCCATACATTTTTTCTAAAGAGTAGGCTACATTTTGATAGACCTTAAATATGTTGTAAGGTCCCTCCCATTTGGGTTATAGATTTTGTAACGCCTCAACCCTTGTTACCAAAAGTTGGTGTATTATTACATAACATTGGAATGATCACAAAAGATCATGTCTCGAAAGACAAATTAGTTTAGTAGTCTTAGAAGTACTAGATATATTCATAAGTTTTACATTACATTATAAAATGAAAAACTACAACAGAATAGTCTCCATAGAGAACGCTAAGATCCCATAGACTATCTATGCAGGTCAGCCAAAATATACTTCTTCGCATCTAGGGAAAATAAAACATAGAAAGGGATGAGCTCAGATGCTCCATAAGGATAACAATATAGTGGAATCATTATTAATTAATCATAATCATTTAAGGCAATGTATAAAACTAAAAAAAACTTTTCGACATAAAATTCATCATAATGTGGAAAATATAAATCAAAATAATTCCATTTACATAGTCACATGGATATTCTACAAGTAGAAAAATCACATTCAATTTCAATAGCCACTTTCATAATTATGGAATTCATAATGCCAGACATCATAACCACATAGTCAAGGCCTTGTTCCAAGACTACAAATAATTTTTTCTAAGGCCTTATGCCAAGACACTAGTTTTTCTCAAGTGACCTACTGATGCATCGAGAAGCTATAGTGGGCTCCACCTATCACATACTATTTCCATCTCATTCCTCATATGAAAAGGATTAAACATAATATAAAAATTCATATTAAAACTGGCATATGAAATGTCAATAATTTTACCATAAACCATGAATGGGATAAAAATAACACATCAATAGTAAAATAATCAAAAAACCTTCAATACAATATTGAATATTTTCATCATAATGAATCAACTTTAAAACAAGTGTAAAATCCATCAAAGGATGTTGACATAGATGAAATCAAAACTATTTGGGAGATATATCTCTTTCTTTTTTTGAAATCATTTAATGTAACATAATTATAAAAGAAATTATTTATTTTGAAGTTATTCTTACAATCATGTAAAGGAATCTTCAACGATGTTATAATAGCGTAAAATAGCCGCACCCACCATATATGTTAAAAAAACATTCTTACCTTAATTTTGTCAAAAATGTCATCAAGTACATTGTTTAGAAAAAGACGGGAAGATTCCTCTCAAAACATAAAAGGTCAAATAAGTGTATAAATGAATTTATGCCATTTTATAGTAAATAGTAAAAATGTTTTGAAATACATCTTTATGAAACATGGATGTGGATGATAAAGAGGTTCCAATAGATACTTACATAAAAACAACCTTGGATAATAAAGAGATTGTAAAATTAACCATTACCTTGTACTTTTCCTTGGTCGAGGGCATGTTAAACTCCCTTATAATAGTGAAATAATTTTTATTAAATTATAAAATAATCATATACATTAATATGATATCATATATGATCTTTTTACATTGCTTTTTTAATAATATATTAGTATTATCATCGTTTCAGGTGTTAAATGATTCATTTTCCTTTATATGCGTTGTTACATAAGTAATGTTGTTTTATAGATAGGATGTATCATATTAATATTAAAAATGATATTAAGCCTTTAAACATTATTTTTAATCATCAAATGAAAAATTAGTCTTGAATGGATACGATGGTGAATGAATCTCATCGCATTCGTGGAGACGATAATCGGTACGTACGCACGACAGACAATTTCATTATTTTGATAATAAAATAATATATAATTGGATGGTATATCATATATACAGAATCATTATCATGTTATATTTATTATTTACCTCAATTACACATCATTATTGTACCCATCCAAATAATAATGTGTTGAATAATAATTACACCACGACGTAGAGACGGTAATCCGTACGTACACACGTATGAGGACATTACATTCAAAGGATGGATAGAATAATGAATATGGTTGTGACATATTTATAATAAACTCACAGTATATTGAAGATACATGAGTTATTATTTTATAATTGATACAACCAAGAAAGTGGAAGTGAAAGAAGAAAGGAACTTCATAGAGGTTATGAAATATTCACCTCTTCTTCGGGTTCTTCCTTTTGATTTTATCAAAAGTGCTCTTTAAGTTGGATTTCTGACTAAAGTAATGCATATAGGATGAAGGGAAAAAAGTTGAGAGGTTATTTTGGCAGTGGTTGGCAGAGCCAAAAGGATTTGAAGGTGTTAACATGTGGGAAGGGGAAGTGACCTTTTATAAGAGGGGTGAGGGGCACCTTAGGAAAAGCGTGAAATATTATTTTATAATAAAATTATTTTAGGTTTATAAAGTCTCCAAAATGAATTATTTAAAGTAGAAGGTGGGGATAGGTCAAAAAAATTTCAATCATTAGGTTTTATATAGGTTTCGGTCACTATATTATCTTTATCTTTTAGATTTAACTCTTAGTTAAATAGTTTGACATTAACCATATCTCTTTGTATTTTTATATTATATGATTAATAAACATACTATAAACTTTCAAGAGAACCTAAAGTGGTTCATTAATGACATATATAATATTATTTATGTCCTTTGGCCGAACATTAGTTTTTTAGGAAGATAATATCAATTAATAATATAATATTTGTTTTAAAAACTCTTTTTTGTGAATTTTGACACTATTTGGTATTTTCTTTTATATAAATTTTTAACAGCATTATTACTTCAAAAACAATTCATCTAACCAACCCTTACATGTCATAGTAACCTATAAAATTATAGTAATTCATAAAAATTCTCAAATTACCTTTATTTGGATATTTATAATATCAATTATTTTGATATTTCATTAATTAGGTAATTACTGCATCATCATTGTGTCATAAATAAATTAAATTATTTAATGTCTAAAAATTATAAATAAAATACCATTATGTAGTAAATATTTTTAGGTTTATAATGAATATTTATATTTGAATTTATCTTCTATATAAACCTATAATAAAATGGTTTAGTTATTAAACATTGAATTTAACAATTTTAACTCTTCTTTGATTTATTTAATAATAAATGTCCTAATCTATTCCATGTGGACCTAAAGGATCATATTTTATTCATATGGTAATTTTTGGAAGAATTAAACATAAACAATATAATTAGGACATGTGTTAGGGTAATAATAATATCATTTTTACCCTTAATTACTCTATTTACTTTTAACTGTCGTAAAAAAAGTAAAAAGTTAATGTTCACCAAAAATTATTTTCATATTATTAGACAACATTTTATTTACTAATATCAACTATGTCTCTCAGATTATTGAAATTAAACTCACAAAAGCGGTAAAATTAAGTTTTATGTAAATTTTTAAATGCTCCTAGGAGGTGGGTAAAAACGGTAAAAACTTCAATAAAATTTTTATATATCAAAAATTATTATAAACTGACTCCAATTAATTACATTGAAATTATATAGGTATTATATATCTATTTTGAACTATAATAAATTTAAATAAAATAAATAATTTTTTAAATAAAAATTCGATTTTAAATTATAACTCAGTGTTTTTCACTATTCATAAAAAATTAAATGTTTTTAGAAAAATACCCGAAAATCACCCCAAGATAATTTTAATATTATGAATCCAAAAATTAAGTCCATTTTGAAAGATAAAATTTATAAAATTTCATAAGGTGGATATTACTAATCATAACAGCTAGTTTGATTGGTTGTGGTGTGTTAGAACTCGAAGTAGCATACAACACACGATAATATATTATTCCAAGAGAAGCATATTGTGGTAGCTTGGGGTGTTACATTCTCCCCTCTTCCAAATAATTTCATCCTCAAAATTTC
The DNA here is from genome assembly GCA_963277665.1 of Viscum album. Classification (NCBI taxonomy): domain Eukaryota; kingdom Viridiplantae; phylum Streptophyta; class Magnoliopsida; order Santalales; family Viscaceae; genus Viscum; species Viscum album. The sequence continues at coordinate 1,207,120,029 of OY728157.1, forward strand.
TAGATTATTACTAGGTAAAAATACTCGGGTGGTTCTTCCTCATAAGTTTTCATCTTCCCAGGTTGCCTCTTCCATCATATGTATTTCTCCGTAGAACATTTACGAGACGATTTGTCCATTTTCTCAACACTTGTTCTCTTGTATCAAGAACATTGAAAGGCTCTTCACAATAAGACAGAACTGTTTCCAGTTCTAATTCCTCATAGGTAAGTACATGTGTTGGTTCAGGAATGTATTTTCTCAACAGTGATAGGTGTAACACATCGTGAACTTTGCAGAGACTTGGCGGCATTGACAAACTGTTAGCTATGACCGCAATTCGTTCATGAATTTCGAAAGGTATGTTGTACCAGGGACTCATTTTACCCTTCTTTCCAAAACTTATAACACCCTTCCATGGAGATAGCTTCAAGAAAATACGATCTCCTACCTGAAATTCCCAATCCTTCCTTTGGTTATCAACATAGACCTTCTGTCTACTCTGAGCAGCCTTGATGTGGTTTTGGATTACCTTCACATTTGCCATTGTTTCCTCCACATGTTCTAGAAATATGAGTTTTCTTTCACCCAAATCATCCCAACAGGTTGGTTTGCAACCTATCATTCCATATAAGGCTTTATATGGTGCCATTGGAATACTTGAATGGATGCTACTGTTATAGGAAAATTATACCAGAGGTATATATTGATCCCACATACCATGAAAGTCAAGTGATAATAATATCAACATATCTTCTAGGGTTTGAATAGTCCGTTCTGATTGCCTATCAGTTTGGGGGTGTTAGGCAGTGCTCAAACAAAGTTATGTATCCAGGGCTTTCTGAAGACATTTCCAATCTCTTGATGTAAAATGGGTATCACTATTAGAAACAATCTATAGGGGTAATCCAGGAAGTTTAACAACTTTATTAATATATTTTATTGGTAAATGTTTAAGTGATAAATATTCTCTTATAGTAAAACAATTTTATGACTTGGTAAGAGGATCAATAATGACCCATATTTCATCGTTCCTTCTAGTATTCTTCATTAGTCCTGTGACAAAGTCCATCATAATATTATATCATTTCCACTCTGGCATGGAAAGAGGATGCATGACTCCTCTAGGATGTTTCCTTCCAGCATTCACTTGTTGACAAACCATACATCTTGACACAAGATCAGTAATCTCCCTATTCATGTTGTCCCACAAAAAATGTTCCTTCAAATCGTAAAACATCATAGTGCTACTAGGGTGTATAGATAAATTGGAACTATGAGAATCATCCAACAATTCCCTTTTTAGATCAAGTATATCGAGAACAAAAAGTCTCTACCCAAATTTAAAAATTCCACTTTCACACAAAAAGTCACTCAATATCCCATAATTGATAGATTTAATCATACTTTGAAACTCTTCATCACTGATCTAAGAACTCTTTATCCTTTCTATTAAAGACAGTTTGGAAACCATTTGAAAAGTAATTGATGTATCACATTCCATGGTTATTCCCATATCAATCATTACTATATCCATGTATATATGATCCTTTTCAACTCTCATCTTGTTCAATACTCCATGATCTTTTCCGCTCAAAGCATTTTCCACCTTATTTTCCTTCCCCGGGTGGCAGTGTATCGTGCAATTATAATCTTCGAGTAGTTCAATCCATCTCCTTTGGCTCATGTTGAGTTATTTCTATCAGAAAATATACATCAAAATCTTTTGATCAGTATATATCTCACATTTTTCACTGTAGAGATAGATTCTCCGAATAATCAAAGTAATGATTATAGCTGCTAACTCAAAATCCTGAGTATGATAGTTTTGCTCATGAATTTTTAATTTTAGTGATTCATAGTCAATAACCTTTCCATTTTTCATAAGGAAACAACCAATTCATTTTTTTGAATCATAACTATAAATAACAAACCCATCATTCCCCAATGGTAGAGTCAATATAGGAGCATTGACTAATCTTCACTTATGTCCTTCAAAACATTCTTCATACACTTTTGTCCAAAAAATATTATCCCCTTTACGTGTGAGCTTCGTTAATGGGTTATCCAATTGGGAAAAATTCTGGACGAAACGCTGATAATAACCTATTAAACCAATAAAACTGTATACCTCAGTTAAACTCATCGGTGCTGGAAATTATTGTGTTGCCTTGGGATTTTAAGGATCAACATATATTCCATCCATACAGACAATATGGCCAGGAAAAGAAATCTTTTGAATCCACAATTCACACTTTCTAAACATCCAATATAATTCATTACTTCTAGGAGTCTTATGGATAACGCGTAAGTTATTTTCATGATCTTTGTATATTTTGGAGTCTACCAAAATATCATTAATAAATACCACTACGAAGTCATCAAGATATTCCTTGAAAAATCTATTCATTAGATCCATGAAGATAGAGAGTGCATTAGTCAATACAGAAGGCATTACTGTAAACTTCTAATGCCCGTACTTGGTTCGAAATGCTGGTTTTGGAATGTCTTCCTTTTTCACACACAATTGATGATATCCAGATCGAAGGTCAATATTTGAATAGTATTGAGCTCAATGATGTTTGTTGAATAAATCATCAATACGAGGTATGGGATAGTTTTTCATTATTGTTATAGCATTGATCTCCCTATAGTCAATATGCAACTTCATAGATCAATAATTCTACTAAACAAAGAGGATTGGTTCTCCCCACGGAGAAACAATAGGGAGACTAAATCCATTATTACTCAATTCCTCTATCTGTTTCTTTTGTTCCACTAATTCCACAGTGGTCTTTCTATAAGGGGTCTTCGATATGGGCTTTGAACTAGTAATTAAATAAATGGAAAACTCAATTTCTCATTCTGGAGGATGTCTAGGTAAATCCTATGGGAACACATCAAAATATTCATGCACAATAGGTACATCGTCTATTTAAACATTCCTTTTCTCACACATAGTTTTTTCATTATCTTCCTCCCCAATGATTGAATTTAGTTGAGCTATTGGGTTTGGATCTAGATAAGAATTTGGTGATGACATTTCTGCTCTAATGATAAGGTACTCCTTATCATCTTCAAAAAATTTAACCTCATTCTTCTTATAATAAATTTTCGCATCATGGTCAGAAATCCAATCCATACTAAGGATTATATCAAATTAAATCATGGGTATGATGATGAGATTAGAAGATAAAGAACATTTATATTCCCTAATGGGGACTGATTGACAAAAACATTCTTTCAATGATTCTTCCCTTAGGAGTTTCGACTGACAACTCCCTTGTTAAATAAACTTGAAAATATCTAATTTTCATAGAAAACTGGGAAGATATGAAGTAATGATAGGATCTAGAATCAAATAAATCATTTCTAAACATTATGGAAACCATTAAATTACATGAAACTACATCTTTGGGAGCTTAAACCTCAACAGTAGTGATAACATAAGCTTGGACTAGATCCCTCGGCCTTTTCTGAGGTATGTTCAACTGAAGATTAGGACTTTCATTCACATAATGACCCCTTATCTACAATTGTATCATTCAACAATGACTGCCTCTTTCTCCCCCTTGTAATCACGAACATGGTGGCCTTTTTCACCACACTTGTAATAGACTCTCATTCTCTTTAGGAAAGTACCATGGTGTTTCATCCCACATTTACTACAGGATGGATATTCAACTTTTCCCTTATTAACCATATTTCCATTTCCAGAGTGTTCAGTAGAACTCTTCTTCTCTTTCATTTCGTTATAGTCATAAGACTTAGAGAAATTTTTTCAGTCTTGATAGCACATGAGAAAATATCTTTGTATAATGACAAGGATTGCGAGACTAATTCTCAATGGAGAAATGGTTTTAACCCATCCAAGAACGATCAATCTTATATCATGGGTTACGTATATAATCTGCAGCATTCCTAGATAGGGTTGTAAAGTTAGCTTCATACTTTGTAACATTCTCATCCTAATTTTTCCTCAGACTCTGAAATTGGATTTCCATATCTGATCGATGGTCATGAGGAAAGTAGTTTTCTATGTAAATCTCATTAAACTCCTCCAATTACATATTTGATACTTCATCATCTTCCTTTGTGTTTCGAATCAATGACCACCATTGATTAGAATCTCTAGTGAGGCGGTAATTTTCTATGACAACATTTTCCCATTCCCTACTCCCCAAAGTGTGGAATATTTTCTCTAAGGAAAATTATCCATTGCTCCGATACCAATGGATTTATACTCCCATTGAATGTTGTTGTCTATTTCCTCATGATGCGATCTAACATTGAACCTCCATGTTTTGGATCACAGTGCTGCATATGGGAATGGTTATTATTCATAACCTGAGTGAGTCATCCTAGTATTGTTATAATATGATCCTCACCAGTTGCTTAACTAGATCCACTATAATTATCTTGATTAAGAGGTAAATCCCTACATGGAGTGTGTGCATTGATACGGGTTTCATTCCTTCCACTGAGAGCCATTTCTATACAATGTCAAAAACTAGATTAGTTTATGAATCGAAATATATAATTTCATTCTTGTAAAATACTTAACATAAAATGAACAGTTTATAGATATAATCCATAATCATAAAAAATTTATTTGAGTAAGTATATACTCAGAAACCCTTCATAATTGTTTGTAAAGAAAATGAGAATTATCCTAAGCATATCCCCCAGGAGTGTCATAACCAAGAGTGTAGTAAGGCCCATTTTCATGCACCAGTTCTCATTCGAGTCTAGCTCAAAGCGGTGTTTTTGGGTTTTACCCAATGTACATATGTGCCAGTTCTGCCTCTACATGATCGTATCTAGACAGAGATGTATTCCATGGAAAACTCAAAAAATATCTACAATACCAAAATTCTATGAGGTTCTTTATACTAATCTGTATAGTCTATCTTTCAGATATGTGCTCTAATTAGAGTTTTTCTAAATCTAGATTCCAATTTTTGTACTAAACTTCCTCTAATACCAACTGTAATGCCCCGACACTAGTTATCCAGAGTCGGTGCATTATTACATAACATTGGAATGATCACAAAATATCATGTCTTGAAAGACCGATTAGTTTAGTAGCCTTAGTAGTACTAGATACATTCATAAGGTTTACATTACATTATAAAATGAAAAACTATAACAAAATAGTCTCCATAGAAAACACTGTGATCCCATAAACTATCCCTACATGTCCGTCATAATATAATTCTTCACATCCTTGGAAAAATAAAACATAGAAAGGGGTGAGATCAGATGCTTAGTAAGGATATCAATATAGTGGAAACATTCAAAATTAACATAAATATTTAAGGAAATGTATAAAACTAATACAATATCTTTAAAAAACATAAGGATCATCATAATATGGATAATATAAATCATAATAATTCCATTTACTTACTCACATGGATAATCTACATGTCAATAGTCACATTCAATATCAATATCCACTTTCAAATTAATGGAATGCATAATGCTATACTTCATAACCACATAGTCAAGGCCTTGTTCCATGACTATAAATAAAATTTTGTGAAGGCCAGGTTCCAAGACACTAGTTTGTATCATGAGACCTACCGATGCATCGAAGAGCTATAGCGGGCTCAACCTATCACGTACTAAGTCCAATGCATTACTCATATGAAAAGGATTAATGATAAATAAACATTCGTATTAAAACTGGAATAGGGAATGTCAATACTTTAACCATAATCCATGAACGTTATAAAAATAACACATACATAGTCAAACATATCACAAAACCAAAAATGAAATTTGAAATATTTGTATTATAATGATTCAACATCAAAAAAGTGTAAAATCCATCAAAGGATGTTGACATAAATGAAATCAAAACTAATTGAGATAAATATATATTTCTTTTTTTAAAATCACTTAAAGTCAAATAATTATAAATGAAAAAATTTATTTCAAAAATATTCTTATAATATTGTAATGGAATATTTGATGATGTTATAATGACAGAAAATATCCTCACCCACCGTATAAGTTTAAAAAAACATCCTTGCCTTAATTTTGTCAAAAATGTCATAAAGTAGCTTGTTTAGAAAATGAAAGAAAGATTCCATTCAAAACATAAAAGTTAAAAGAATGGTATAAATGATTTTACCCCATTGTCTAGTAAATAGTAATTTTTTTGGAAATATATCTTTAAAAAACATGGATGGATATGATACAGAGGTCCTAGTAGATATTTATCTAAAAAACCATGAATAATAAAGAGATTGTGAAATTTACCCTTACCTTGTACTTTTCCGTGGTTGAGTGTAGGTTAAACTCCTTTATAATTGTAAAATAATTGTTATTAAATTATACAAGAATCATATACATTAATATTATATCATAGATGATCTTTTAACTTTTCTTTGTTAATAATATCTTAGTATTATCGTCATTTCGGGTGCTAAATGATTTGTTTTCATTTATATGTGTTGTTACATAAGTAATGTTTGTTATGGATAGGATGTATCTTATTCATATTAAAAATTCTATTAAGTCTTTAAACATTATATTTAGTCATAAAATGAAAATTATTCTTGAATGGATACGATGGGGAATGAATCTCATCGCGTTTATGGAGACGATAATCCGTACGTACGGACGAGCGACTATATCATTCTTTCTATATTAAAATAATATATAATTGGATGTTATATCATATATAAAGAATCATTATCATGTTATATTTATTATTTACATAAATTACACATCATTATTATACCCATCCAAATAATAATGTATTGAATAACAATTACACCACGACGTGGAGAAAGTAAGCCCTACGTACACATGTATGGTGACATGTCATTCAAATGATGGATAGAATAATAGATATGGTCATACCATATTTATATAAACATCATAGTATATAGAAGATACTGGAGTTATTATTTTATAATGAAAGAAAAATGAAAGAGGAAGTGGAAGAAGAAAGGAACCTGAAAGAGATGATGAAATATTTACCTAATCTTCAGCTTCTTCCTTTTGATTTGATAAAAATGGCTCCATAGGGTTGATTTCTGACTAAAGGAATGCCTCTAATATGAAGGTATGTCAGTTTATAGGTTATTTAGGAAGGGTTTGGCCAAGACAAAAGGCATTGAAGGTGTGAATTTAAGGGAAGGGGAAGTTACCTTTTATAAGAGGGGTGATGGCACCTTAGGAAAAGCTAGAAATATTAATTTTTTAATAAATTCATTTTTGCTGCATAATGGCTCCAAAAAGAATTATTTAAATCCAATGGTGGGGATAGGACTAAAACCACTCAACAAATAGGTTTTATAAATGTTTGGGTCACTATATTAACTTTATATTTTAGATTTAACTATTAGTTAAATAGTTTGACATTTTGCATGCCTCTTTGTTATTTTATATTATATGGTTAATAAACATACTATAAGAATCCAAGAGAACAACAAGTGGTTAATTAATGACACATATAATATAATTTAAGACCTTTGGCTGAACCATATATTTTTTGGAATAGAATATCAATTAATAATATAATATTATTTAAAAAAACTCTTTCAGGTCAATTTTGACACTATTTGGTATTTTGTTTTTTCTAAATTCATAACAGCATTATTACATTGAAAAAATTAATCTAACCAGTGATAACATTTCATATTAACCTAAAAAATAATATAAATTCATTAAATGTCTCAAATTAACTTTTTTGGGATATTTATTTTATTTTAATATTTTCTTATTTAGGTATTTACTGCAATATCATTGTGTCAAAAATAAATTATCTTATTTTGTGTCTAAAAATTATAAATAAAATACCATTATATACGAAATCTTTTTAGCTTTCTAATTAATATTTATAATCGAATCTATCTTTAGTATAACCTTATCTAAAAAAAATTATTTATTAAACTTTGAATTTAATAATTTTAACTCCTCTTTGAATTAAATAATAATAAATGTCATAATCTAATCCAAGAGGACCTAAAGGATCATATTTTATTGATAAGGTTTTTTTTTGAATTAAATTAATCCAATAGAATTAGGACATGTGTTAGGGTAATAATAATATCATTTTACCCTTAATTACGCTATTTACTTTTAACCGTGGTAAATAAAAGTAAAAATTACTATTCATCAAAAATTATTTTCATCATATTGAACCACATTTCAGTTACTGATATCAACTGTGTGTCTTGGATTTTTGAAATTCAACTCATAGAAGCAGTAAAATTATGTTTGATGTAAATTTACAGATGCTCTTAGGAGGTGTGTAAAAGATGGTGAAAAGTTCAATAAAATTTTTATATATCTAAAATTATTATAAAGTAACTCCAATGAATTAAATTGAACTTATATAGGTATTATGTATCTATTTTGACCAAAAATAAATTTAAATAAAATAAATAATTATTTAAATACACATTTGGATTTAAATTATAAGTCAGTGTTTTTCACTATTCATCAAAAATTGAATGTTTTCATAAAAATACCAAAAATTCACCCTAACCTAATTTCGATATTCCAAATCCAAAAATGAAGTCCATTTTGAATGATGAAATTTATAAAATTTCAAAAATTGGGTTTTAATATTAATAACAGCTAGTTTGATTGGTTGTGATGTGTTAGAACTCGAAGTTGCATACAACACACGCTACTGTATTATTCAAAGAGAAGCGTACCATTCAAGCTTGGGGTGTTACAGATTTGGTAACGTCCTCCCTAGAATCATTATAGTTATGAGAACCAGTACCAGTTCTACTTAATGGAATTAATATAAGTGAACCTTTTTATTAATGGCTCATGTGATCTGATTTAGATGGACTTCGAGGTTTTTCAATGTGTGCAACCTGTTCTCATCATGTTTCTCCATTTCACATAGTCGGTTTCTAGATTTCTCATTATCTGAGTGATATGTAAAAATGTCTATTCGGAGTGATGGTATATGGACCTCTATGGGTATAAATACCTTGGTTTCATACACCAAGGAGTATGGAATTACTTGTGTGGATGTACACATTGTGGAATGGTAGGCCAATAAATCAAATTGTTTATTTCCTCGCATGGACTTCTTATCCTTGTTAACCGTCTTTTGAGTAATATTTGAAATAGTCTTACTAAAGGTCTCTATCATTCCATTTTCAATTTCATGATAGTGAGATGAGTGATTGGACATTATATTGTACACCTAGTATAGCTTCATCAAATCCTTATAAAAGAAGTTTGTTATATTGTCTTCCAATATTGTGAGAGAGAATCTGAACCTGGTGATGATATGAGACATTAAGAAGTTGATTATGTTATTCATCCAGACTACTTTTAGGGGTATTTCCTCTTCCCATTTGTGAAATAATTCGAAATTAGTAAGTATATAATTGAAATGATTTTCTGTAGTTGGGATATATGGAACAACAACATCCATTCACCAAATGGAAAATGGTTAGGAATATTAAGTTATGTGTGAAAATTGTGAGGTCTAATAGATTACGTTTTCATGGATCTAGCATGAATAACATTTCATGGGGAATTACACATAGTCTTGTATCATGGTTTTATTGTAATATTCCAACCTCCCAATTTGGTAGGATAGCCTAGTCCCAGATTCATGGGGGCCATAAGAGCCTACATGCACTTCCTCCATGATACTGAATACCTATCCTTATGATATGCGTATAAGGAGGATTTTGATAAAGGCATTCTTTTGAGGGATTTCTACTCATTGGGATCATTCTAAAGGGTAGAGTTCATTAAACGAGGCCATATTTATTCCCCTTCAGCTAGTCTGTCAAGAGAGTCCCATTTTGGAGACAATTGATTATGGGGTCCATCCATCCTGGTGGTTATTGGTTCATCACACTCTAGGAAGGAGTCAACTAGAATGATTTATTCCATTTCACATGTGAAAATCAAAGAGACAATTCCTTGATGTGTGATATGTAATATTGCTTCCTCCTAATTAGTGTCGACCAGGATGGTGGTTTCATTAGCCAATGTGTCCATGTGACTATTCTCTGATCAGGGAACATGAGGCAATGTGGGATCAAAAAGTAACTCTTCCATTTTCCCTTGGATATAGCCAGTGAGAGGGCCCATTTCTTCTTTTTTGATGAAATATTCTCCATTGATATGATCTATCACAAGTTTTGAATCACCTTTGATATTCAGGTAGGCTATATTCTTCTATAATGCTTGATCCAATTCAATGATAATGGATTGGTCTTCTCCCTCTTTGTTCGTTCAACCTTCAAATAAGGAGGAGTAGAGAAAAAGTTATTTTTCTAGAGAGAAAAATTCAAAAACTAGAACAACTTAATTGAGCCTCTGGTTTTCCATCCATTTACTGATAAGAATCTGATGGAACCATTAAAATATATATCCCATATATGGGGAGCATCAAGGGAATAGAAGACCTCCTCATCTAAAAGTTCAACATTCACTGGTGACTTCTTTGGGGATGGATGTGCGTTGAGGAAATTAGCTAGGGGTTTTCCATTCTCCGACTTTTTTAATAAAAATTGAAAATCATATTTCTACAAAGTTACTAACTATCGGGTGAAGTTCTCAGTCAACATAAGTCATCCATGTATGTACTTGATCATATCAATATGAGAGACTAGATGGTCTTTTTGGGGATATAATAAATGGCTCAGATTTTTCACTTTGAAGATTAGTGCAGGGAAGTTCTTATTGACATTAGATTATCTGATCTCAGTACGTTGTATTTTCTTTATAAGGTAGTATATATTGTTCTCACTCCCTGTGTCTTTTTTCTAAATAAAGGTGGTTCCCAATGGGAATTCCTTGTTAACCAAAAATTAGATGACTGGCCTCCATTCCAGATGAGGCATTAGAACTAGTTGGTAGAGTAGGTACTTCTTGAGACATTGGAGGTCTTTTGAATAGTCATCATCCCATTAGTAGGAAATTCCATTATTCATTTTCCTTGTGAAGGGGGAGATTTTTGGGCAATGTTGGCTATGAAATTCCAAATAGAGGAGAGGTTAAATTGGAACACCCGTTGTTCTTTGAGATTTATGGGGGTGACATTGCTAAAATATAATGAGTCTTGTATGGTTTAACCTTGATGTTGTGGTGGTGTAAAATGATGCCAAGGAACATCCCTGATGTTACCCTACATTCCCATTTTAGTGGATTCATTTTTAGATTTTTCTTTCATGTCTTATTGAATATTTTTTTGAAGACACATGAATTGATAACATTTCTATCATGATTTGACAATCAGTTATTTAACATTACATTCTTCTATGCTTGTTGGGAAGTGCTTAATGATATTATTTTTGGCGTGTTGATATGTCACACCATTAATCTATATGACAAAGCGTAAGTCCTAATAGTGGAAGATACCTTGAGGAACTCTGTAAGCAGTGGATTCTTGATCATTAGGGGCCATATTTATTTGTTTGTAACCTGAATACCCATCCTTGAAGGAAAGCACTAGTAATCTATTAGTTTCATCAATCGACATTTATGTTATTAGTAATGTGAAATTTTCCAATGGGATAAACTGATTAACTACTATGAAATAAATATAGACCCAAATCGTCCCATTATTTTTCATAATAAGGTTAATGATATCCAGCCTTCTTGGGAATTTCACTTCTTAGAGAAATTTTTATTGGATAAATTTTTCTACATCCTCCTCTTCATTTGTGGAATGATATGGGTGTATATTTCTCGCTACCTTCTTAAAGCCTATATTCTTATTCGTTAGGTTGCGATGGTGTATAGTGACATCTGAGTTAAGTCCCAGAATTTGTGTATAGTTCCAAGTTAACACATATCCTTGTTACTTTATAAATTCAGTTTAAATCTCCAACTCTTTGAGAGCCATAGTGTCACTAATCAGTGTAGACCATGAGTCGTCCTCCGTTCCCAAATTTATTTGTCTGAGCCCATTGGTGGTGGTTGAGACACCATCCACATATGCGGGATGGTTGTTTTTGGGTCATCCTTATATCCTTCAACCTATGTGTCTATGTAGAAATTTTCATAATAACTTGGAAATTTAGGGCTTCTTTATCATTATTAGGGAGAGGGAGGCCATGCGAAGAGAAATTATCATCCCCTACTTCTGGATTCATTATATAGAGATGTTGGGGTTGATTTTTTACACTGCCATTGGGGATAGGAAGATCTTGGATCTATGGGACTAGGTCTATCATAACAACTAGATTAATGGTGACAACATAGTCATTATCGGTCATATTTAAAGGATTTTCTGTGGTTGTACAAAATCCATTGGGATATGCAACATGTATAACATTATCCATCATTGGTTGTTTTCCTCCCTTTTTATAAAACTTTTCCTTAGAATATGTGTCTTTGAGAGTTTCAAAGGGAGAACTATTACCATGTAATATGTTGAACATTCCATAATTGGGGAAATTTCATACATTTCTAGAATGTTGAAGGTGAATCCATGTGGTTATAGAGTTAGGGCCTTCCAGTTAGAAAATTGTATGCAGTCTCTTTCTGGATAATCACAAACTCATATTTAGATATGATATCCCCAAAGTGGGGTTTATGATTTTTTACCTAAGAGGTCTCTTCCCATGCTTATCATACCCTATAATGGTAATATTTGTTTTGATACAAATCATATTTTACATATCCCAAACATAGGAGGGTTCAGATTGGGATGAGATTGATACTAGAGTCATTTTAAATCATATATCTTCGAATGGGGACCTTATCAAGTATTACCAAAACATATAGGGGTATGATGTGTACCTAGATGACCACTCTCTAGTCATTCAATAAGAATGATATGGGGAAATGGAATTCTACTAACATGGTCTCCCTTTGATATACCATAGATGTAGACACTTATGTCTCAAATTCTAGTGGATCCTATTAGGATTTACATAGCACATCTCGAAGATATTTTGTAAGATAAAGATAATCAAGGATTGGGAGCTTGGATGATACAACTGCTAGCTGTTTCATAATTTCATACTTTTTTCCATAGGACAGAAAATCCTAATATGGGGTTTCTCTAGGATTTATTTATGAGCTAAAGCATTTGAGGTAGATCTTCTTGGCTCTTGTGTAGAGGTTGTCGGCGCATCTTCTAAAAGTGGCACAAGCTGTGTCGGCCTTCCCTATTGTTTAGGATGATCGGATAATCATAAACCCTCTAGGTTTTCATGGAAGAAAATTGGGTGTGGACGACCACTGGAATGTATTTTCTAGTTTCACTGAAGTGTCGTCCAAAGGACCTCTATTTCATATATTTAATGTGTAGGGACACTACTAAAATAATGGGTCTGATCTTTTCTATTTTTTCCCATGTATCCTCGGTTCCTTTATATATATCCTCCCATTCCCCAATTATATACTAGAAACTCATATTGTGAGGAATATCCATATTTAAATAAGGATTCTTCTAAGTGTATCATGTTGAAAAAACCAAAGATGATCTATTAATCTGATGAGTATTCTATTTGGTGGGTCACAGCTTCTGCTTCAGATGTTATAGTGAAGAAATATGAACGAATTTGAGCTTGTGTTGGAGAATAATGTACCTCTTCCTCTTTTTTTCTTCCAACATTCGGTTGTCATGCCCACTTTTGGGAGACATATATGATGTATCCTTCTTAGGTGGTAGAGATATTGTGTGACTGTGCCGCTATGCTCTTTGGTTGGAATGAGCTCAATCAACAATTTTATGAGCCATGCAGTTGTTGAACCTCATCACACACATGGATGAAACTTTTTACCAACCATCTTATTCTATTGATTACTAAATGGTTATGATGGAAACATTCTCTGAGGAGTTATATTACACCACTTGTCTAGAATGGACTATTCCAAGAAATTAATCTTTGAGGATGAAGTAATAATGGATATTATGACTCTTCCTTCTAGGGAAAGGGTGGTACTTTGGATAGTCTATGAGGTCGACATTATTTAATTTCTTTGGATGTGGAAGCCTGATCAGGTTATTGTCCATATATACCATAAAATAATTGGAGACTTTTACATTTCAGAAAGAGAATTTTTATTCATCTATTCCTTAAATACCATGATACCATGATTTATCTATTCTTCTAGGTGGAGGGGGGATTTTGTGGTTTTCATTTCCTGGTAATAGATTTTGAGTGATCTTGATTTTTCCTAGGTGCTTGTATGGGCACAAATTCTAGCTTTATAGTGATAGTTACAACTTCTAATTTGCCTATCATTCTATACAATAAAAATGGAATGAGTTGAGATTTGGATTGGGTTCACTGAATGGTGTCTTCCAATCATTTAGTCATTTTTGAGAACTCAGGGAACCCACCTAGATACTCTATTAGGATAAAATGTGTTTGTATCTCATCCCTGAAATTTTTATCACATAGCTCCAATACTTTTTCCTAAAAGAGATGAATGTTGATTGAATAGTTTAACCCCTTAAACCTATCTAAGAATTCATATACCATATCATTTTTTCATATATTATAGTTCCTCAAGTCAATTTTTCCCCCAACATGGAACTAAATTGATAAAGGAACTGGCGATGAAGGTCTTCCCATCCTATAATGGATCTAGTAGGAAAACATTTGTACCAAAAAAGGATGGCCTTGTAATTTTATGTACAGAACAATTTATATCTTTCACCTCATATTGATCTTAAGGTCCCATCATCAGCCTTCATTGGGATACAAAGTGTGTGAGATATTGTTTGAGGTATGTCGCACTATCATGGGTGGAGAAGGTTTGGACTCCAAAATTGGGTGGAGGTATAGTGCCATCCACCCACCCAAGATATAGCTTCTTCTATGGATGAAAAGTTCACTTTACCATTACATTAATTCCATTTTTTTAGTCAAGGATTTAATTATGTTATGTTGCTCGGGGGGAATTACTCTCTCAGCCACCTCCCATCTACACGGAGCAGGAAGGAGTCATTGAGGTGGCCCCACATTTTTATCCTATGGCTTCTCAATTATTCCTAAGACTGAATTATTTCTCTAATAAGGGATATGTTATCATCGTGATGGCTGGAAATCATGATCATTTTCTTCTTCTTCATCTATGCATATCGTCTTCCTAGATTTGGAGCAAATCTTAATATTAGATGCCACTTCTGCTAGAGAATATCCCCTTATTGTAGGTATATTAACCTCATCATGAAGATGATACCTAGTAGGGATATTTTCATTGAGTATCACCATGTTGAGTTGGAAGAGAGTTTTTAATTCTCTCTTATATTGAGACAATTATTACATCATGGAAAAACATCAACTCTTGTAGGTGGTTACTAGGATATGGACCCATGTTTCCATTTTCATTTCAAGTGTTCTACCATGGAGGTGGAAACTCATTATTTGGAGGTGCCTGATTTTGGATACTTCTTTTGTTTTGGGTGCATGCAGCCTTGGTAGTATGTCCAGATATCCCTACTCTCAGGTAGGGTTTATATGTTGTGTCCACCCATAGCTTCCTCTTGATCCATAATGTCTTCAATATATATACTGAAAGTATTTAAAGAGGAATGTATATAAATGGTTCCATTACATTCAATGGAATTTCTAAATTATTCACTACTTTCACCAGGGTATTTATTTGAACCCTTATCCATATTGGTCCATTTTGGATTGTGACCTCTGTGGGATCTTGTCACATTCCTTATAAATTCCTCTATTAAAATAATGTGGGTAACAACCTTGATGGTGTTTCCAGTCATGATTACCAAATAGGCCTCAAAAGCATAGTTTTTTCTTATGGCAGGAGGAATTGGTGGGATGATGACCGTTGATCTTGACCTACCGACCTAAAGAAGTCTTATTTCCTCTATGGTGATGATGATAAAGATTGTGACCCAATCCCTAGGTTCTGGTGGTTATTTGGGGCATCAATTTCCTTTGATTGGTCTTGTTGTTAAGGACCCAAAAATACTATTCGGGGATTTAATGATTCCAAAAATGGACATTTAGATATAAATTCCCCCATGCCAATGGGGTGGGGGTGATCTGGAATCATTATTTATGTCTCCTGGACCCTTTAATGGGATGATGAACATGTTGATGGTGATTGAGATATGAATTTACCTATCCTAGTGGGATGTGGTTTTCTCATATATACTAATGATATATCCTAAATTTTATTAGGAATAGATGAATTTGGGGGTGTTAGAGGTGGTAGATATTCTCCTAGCCCCATTGGCTGAGACCTCTCATGGATGGCTTCCATGGAAACTGATACTAAGTCATGTTTCATGTTGAAAAGTTGTTCTCACATAAGAGATGGTACGATGGAATCCCATGATGATAACCACTGATTATGGGAAGTTTAATCGTTGGTTTCAACATTGGTCTCTATGCCTATAATAAATTCTCATTACTTTATGGGGCCCAATTAAAAGTCTTTTTAGCTATCATATACCTCTATCATGATGTCTGGGAATTGTTGAAGTATGGTCATTCTATTGTAGTGATCAACTAGATCAAGTGTTACCTAGTCCTCTAATTTCTCCTGAGTCTTTGACTTTATTATAGTCCATATGAGAGGGGTTCTGTTGTTCCATGTGTGAAAAAAATAACACTCCATACTTTATCCTTTATTGAATACGAATGCATGAAGTGGATACAAAGATCAAATTCGAAAGGGTAATGATGAAATAGAGGTAATCGTGTTGTGGATTAGCATTTTTTTATAGTTTTGGATCCCGATCCTTAGAGATAGCATCCATGTCCAACTAAAAATAGTTCATCTTGATTGCCTAATGATGACACTCATATCTTGTATATGGGAGATGTTGAGCCTATAGTTGTTAATGAGTGACCCAAATATTTTTTTATAGATAATGCATTCACTTCTTTTAAATCTCATCGGATATCTTATCTTCAGAAGTGTCGAGGGGGAAGAACAAGATCAGGATGTTTTTTCTGGATAACTGTCTCCATATGTCAATGTTGACCACCTTTTTGTCAGAACTACTTGCCTCCATCTAGCCAGACCATAGAAGATTCTTCTGATGGTTTCCTACTGATCGAATTTGATCTTCTGGAAGGTGATGGGGAACTATATGAGGATCACAATAATGTTTGGGAACCTCCGTATAGGAAGGTTTCAATGTTTTGAACACTACTCTATATTGAGATGTCTCAGTAATGGGGGGATTTCCTTATCTATTTGAGATTTTGTCATTGGTAGTTTAACCTTGGTGAATGGAAAGTGTAGAGTCCCTTTGATCTATTTCCACACAACCATGAGGTGTACTATCATGGTAATGACCATTTTATTCTTTAGATGACGAGTTTATATACCCTTACGGTGTTGATAATGTGTCTTGAATGATCTCAAGGAAACCAGAAATGAGAAAATAAGGAATATGGGACACAATCAATGCCATGGAAAAAATATGTTGACCTGCCATTTGTAATTATACAAGGATATGACCATATTTTATGACATTTTTTGGAACATTATTATTACTTTATGGTGTTGTTGGAGTATGATTACACTATTTATAAGTTGTTAGAATATTCCCATGATTTTCCTCGTTACAAATAGGAATATGATCATGTCTTGATGGATGTGAGATTACCACAAGTTGAGCCTTATTAAATATAGGAATTTGATCCCAATCCTATGAATTATGAATATTACATTATTAATTCTTAACAAGAATATTATCTTTCCCCGACACATATAATGATCTTACCATGTGATCCCTTGTTGGAATAGAAATATGTTCTTGGTCTGAATATGCATTCCCTATCAGAATATGTCTATGGAACTCCAAAATATGGGAATGGATAAGATCCTCCTTTTATATTTCCTTGGAATGATGCTGGTGAAGTCATTCTTCGATAGAAATATGAATATTCACCTAGATTCCATGATCTTCTGGAATATGTTGGGCATATTAAGTGATAGGAATGTGAGCCTCTCTCGATGCTTATTACATTCTCACTTGTTCATCCCCAGCTTGAAGGGGGATATATTCCTAATCCTGAGACTTTGGAGTATGTCACTAGATTTTTTGGATTGGAATATGAGCCCGTCTCGAGGCATGTTCCCCACTCACATCATGATCCCTGAACAAAATGGGGATGTGAACTAGATCTTCGGCCATTGGAATATGCTACCAGAAGTTTTCGATATGCATGTTCCCTAATCCTGAGGCATGTTCTTCTCTCACCTGGAGATCCTTGGTTAGAATGAGAGTACGACCCTAGTCTGATGCCTCTACCTTTATCAGAATATACCAATAATCCTCCGTGATGGGAGATTGAATGTGCACTTTTTCTAGAGTAACTACCTATTCATAATGATCAGAGTGTTTAGCTGTCTGAGATATATGGATAGAATTATGTTCCTTTCCCTTAATCAAAACAATTGTCAGAATATGCTAGAGGAGTTATTTAATTGTTTCTAAGATGTATTGATATTTTAGCAAAATTTGTACAGGGGTATCACCATACACATTTTATTTCGACATTATATACGGAAATGTTTCTTCGATTGATGTGGGAATATACACCCACTTATTTCCTTCTAATACCACTAGAATGTGAGGATGAACATCATGAATGAGGGTAGAAATATGTGACTCCCCCTTTCCTGATGGATGAATATTACCACATACTTTTCCTATTGGGTTGGTGTATGAACATGCTCATTAGTTACTAATAGAATAGGTTGGAAAACTTGAATAGTAGAAGTGGGGATATGATCCTACTCGTGGATATTTAGTTTCTTCCTCACCCGGTCTGTCATCCTTTCTACCAATGCATGGGAATCATAGGTAGTAGTGTGTCAGGTGGTACCCTTAGTAGGAGACAGGTGGGTACTAGTGGGATGATGATGGTTATGTTGGTAGATAGGTGCCCTCCTCGGTGGGACAAGAGCTAGAAGGGAGTTGTATTTGACTTCATGGTCCACCTTCAACAGATCTGCAAGGTGGTGATTGTCATGCTCCAGGGATGATACCCCAAAGTTGTAGGTTTTTGTGATGACAGCAACTAGATTACCTGCAAATATTCCTAGGTGATTATAAATAAGTAGTTTTCATGGTTAGAGACCCTAAAATAGATCTAATAGGTTTGGGATTGAACAATTTTGGTGGTATTCATAAACCATTTTGTTCACCAACTGATGTTGGAGAAGTTGTGTTGGTGAAAAGATTTTCTGACTTGTGGTGGTTTTAGTCATATGTTATTTACCAATACAGTCACGGGATGATGAAGAAATCATCTTCAATAGGGATGATGTTGATGACAATAATTTCTATAGTCTTGATGATAATAGAATACAAGGTCATCGATTAGTGAAACATCATATGCTTCATATTCTCAATAGGATATGTACTTTTAACAGAATTGAGCTTTTTTTCCAGATCAATCCATTCATCTAATGTGGAATTTTCAATGTGAGGATTAAATTTATTCACGAGAACCATGGTTATAGAGGATTATCTATAAGATTATTTTTAGGTCATCAGCTTTCTTTTCAAAACAAAGTGGCATGAAGTATGATAACTAATCATTTTATTATTAAAGACTTTCATGTTGAGTTTTCCATTTTTGTTTGGTTGTAGTGTAAAAAAATGGTTTGATGGAAAATAATGTAATCATTTTTTTATTTGAGATATTCATATCAGGTTCAAAATTTTTCTTTCCTTGGGAAGGAGGTGACTGGGAAACCCTCATCGAGGTGGGTCTAGTTTGCCTCGATAAATGTATTTTGGGGGTTTATCTCATGTATAATCATTATTACCAGGTTACTATTTTCATTCTTAATAGAAAATAACAATGGTTCCCCCATCTGTAAAAAGGTATAGAACAAAATTATAAAGGAAGGGGAGCACTTTGGTTTAGAGGACCAATGGCTCATAGGGACTCACATTGGTCGAGTGTGTGGGAGGTTGGCTCATCGCACCGTTTTGAGGGGAAATTTTTCCTACTCTAAGACTCTCTAGTAGATTTAATATATGTTCATGACTCTCTATCTAATCATGATATAGTAATAGTTAACCTAAAAATGTTTATTGGTTAAATCTATTTTAGGTATAGAAGACTAGGATCTCATTCGTGAATCCATATGTAATGTATCTTAGGTACCTCATTTGTTTCCTAGTAATGGACAACTACTTATGTGCTAAGGTGGTATAATTAGGAAATATATATTTTTTTTCCATTAAAGGAGGCAGATAATATTCTAAGGAGGGTATTGAGGAATTATAGGGGTTCTTACATATCCAATATGTTTTAGGAATCAAAAGCCATGTATTTCATTAAACCAGTACAGTTTAACATCATTCGGAAATGAAATGTGTGAGTTATCTGAGGCATTGGTTTTTCAATATTGAATATCGAGGAGACATCCTATGTTGATAAATTACAGATATAATTGAATTTTTTGTAGTTCATTTGGTTTCTCAGTCCACTAATGGATGATGTAGAATGATTGTTCCATGAGAAGGATTGTGTCCTGATGGTTGAAAAATCAGAGACGTTGTGGGAATTTCACTGAGACGGATTGCCATTTGATCTAAGGCCTTAGAAAGGAATCCAATATATCCAGGTTATTACAGGAATCAGAGTTCTCCTAGTTCAGTTAATTGGGGAATACACACTGATGTGTCCCTTATACATCGGATATATCATATTATGTAACATATCAGGGCATACACTATGAGGATTCTCTTTCTTGATAGAGTCTTATAGTGAAGCTTATATTATTATTGAATTTCCCCAAGACCATATGATCTATTCACATTTTGAGAAATATGGGAATTAAAATTATCAACATCATTCCTTGTAGATGCAGTTCATATGCACTAGGACTGCCCTTTGGGTGCTTAATATGGAGCTCAGACCTCAGGTAGTTAACCTCGATATCCTGGTTATTGAATGAATAATATCCATCTAAGGTCCCTTGATTATGGATTACACACTGATGTTTCTCTTATATTTAGGTCTTAAACACCATGTATGCACAAGGTCATAAAATCTTGGGATGCCCTTATAGACATGGTCTGCCTGCCTGTCTGACATGCATTTATAGTAAACATAACATGGCTTGATTTTCTCTAAAAATGTATGAGATTATCAACCTGAAATTTCTTAAGAAAATTTTAGGATCTAATCGACTTTCGTAGAGGACATTTAATAATCTAGATGTCATTTCCAATGTTTGTCACATAATCAAGGATGACTTTTCAAGAATACATTGCAGTCCTAGTTGGCTGACTCTAGAAGACGTTACATAATCCTGATTGACTTCTCTATATGGTGTTGTGTGATCTAGCTGACTTTTCCAATTGTCATCGTAAGATCTAGCTGACACTCTTAGAGGTCAACACAAGATTCAATGTAAAATTTCTTTAAGGGTGTTCTGCATCTCCTAGATAACATGTTTTGAGGGAATATATAGTCATTGATGACATGCTAGGGGGAATCCCAAGAGCCAGTTGGAATGCCCGAGTGCTGTCATGAGACTCGACTATTATGATAAGTTACAACCATGTGGGTCAGGATACAAGTCTGAAGAGCACTGAAAGGCTAGTATGGTGATCCTGGAAAGCTTCATGAGACTAGGATGACATGCTTGAGGGTTACCATATAATTATTATTAACATTTCCATAGGACATCATGTGATCTAAATATTATTCCAAATGAGTGATTGATGATATGGGCAATATGTCTTTGTATTGTCACATGACCACAGTGGTTCATGAGAAGTGAATGATAATGAATGTATATGTAATTACCATTAGTATCCCATATTTTATTTTATTTTCAATCCTTTACATTTTGAATTCCTTAGAGTTATTTATTATTATCTTTTTTATGTCTTCTATTATCTAGAAAGTGTGTGGGATTCCCTTCATGTGTATTTCTAGAAGTCCTTCACATGATCTAGGGATGACCCCAAGAAGTGCATATGAATATTGCATGATCTCTCTAGTAGTTAATTAGTATCTTACCTGATGAAAAAATGATAGTGATGAGGTCATCTGATCTGAGAAATACACTCTTTTTCTTGGATTCGCTGATGCATCTAGATGAAAAAGGCCAACCCCTTCTTTGAGGCATGGGGGGGGGGGTTATAGACCTCATCACCATAGTTGTCTACCTCATTGTGCAGTGTATATCTCGCAAATCCATGAGGGATTACTTGAAGGTATTCAGCATCACACATCATCATGGGTCCTCATTTTG
The DNA here is from genome assembly GCA_963277665.1 of Viscum album. Classification (NCBI taxonomy): domain Eukaryota; kingdom Viridiplantae; phylum Streptophyta; class Magnoliopsida; order Santalales; family Viscaceae; genus Viscum; species Viscum album. The sequence continues at coordinate 1,207,142,181 of OY728157.1, forward strand.
GATCACTCTAACGGAATCACATTTTTTAATTGATGTGGATTCCTTACCTATAATTCCTCATTTATTGGATTATTTCCAATTAATGAGGACATGTGGAATCATGTGGGTACACCAATGTACTTCCATATTATCATATGGACATGTCCAAGTGCCTTCATGATATTTGGGTTCTTGCCAAAAATATTTCAATTGATCTCAAGTGACTTGTCTGGGACATTCCATAAGACAATTATGGCTTTTCAGGGGTCCTTTGAGAGATCAGTCCAAATTCACAAAGTTTCTTGTTCGATCTTTCTACAGACATGATTTACATGTCGCAAGAGTATTGTGACTACAAGAGTATCTTGCCTCCTCCTTGTTTTATTTGATTTTATTATTTTACAAATATTATGGATCACGTAATATGGAAAGAGTATTGTAGAAGAAAATTACTCAATCTCTAATTGATGTGTTAGGTGACCAATAAAGGTCCCATGGATATTTATGGGAATTTCATGGATAATTCCATCTATTTATCCGGATATAGTCAAAGGGGAAATGAGGTTTCTTTTACGTACCCAAGGCTCTTCACATGATAAGGATGGTACACCATACGACTTTTATAATATTAATCAGACATATCACATGGGTCTCATGGTGTCTTTCAGATTTTCAGGGGCACGTGTCGTGAAAATTATAACCATGAGAGGCCCCTACCCACTCTTAATTTTTTATTTACATTGTTCATTTTATGACGGACTAGGGTCACATGAGTTTTACTAAAGGTTCTCATGGACATTTAGCCTCTCCAGCATTGATCCACATTTGTAAATTTTATGAGCACAACAGGTCTCTACCTTTTGGAAATTTTTATTCTAGTTTTAATTATTTTCGGATGGGTTGGTTAGGAATCCATCATTTGACATTATGCGTGTCCTAGGGGTCCTTTCCTGGAAGTCTTTTCATGGTCGGTGATCATATGGGGCTCCTTTGGAAGAGCATAAGGAATTTTCAAGAAGACATCATGAGATCTTTCACGAGCTATGAGCTACACATGGTTCCTTCATGTATCCTTATTTTGGTAATTCAATCACATATCTTTGTAGACTTATGTTATAAGTGAGTATTTTTCCACCTTCCCAAAAATTTTCTTTTTGGTGGAATATAATACCCATATACTGTTATTTCTTACTTTGTGGATTTACTTATGCTAATTTAGAAATCATTAACACTTATTTTGAGGTGGCTTAGGATGGTATATAAAAACATATTTGAGAATACTTTTTAATTTCAATGAGTTTTATAGATTGAATGAAGGATACTCGAGACTCAATAGGTTGGTGCAGAATGAGACTAGATGGATCTTACTCATTTTGAGCCTCAATTTACCATGGGATATCAAGATATAAATCTTTATTTCTTGGATTACCTTATATATAAATTATTTTTTACCTATATTAGTGGTGTTTGAAAATTTATAAAATTCATATTGTTTACTAAGAGATATACCTTATTTTGTGGGTGAAAGAGATGAAGAACCAGTGGTATACGATTAACCCACATGGTTTGGAAAGAGATATGAATCTCGTGTGCATGGTTATTTTTTTACTTCTTGTGGAATCTGAATATATAATGTATGGTCTACAAAACCATGTTGAAAAACCATGAAAAACCACCATCCTCCTTGATTTTTTTGGTTCCATTTGACTTTATATTTAACAATATTTGTGTAATCTTTATAATAAATGAATTATATAATATTTTAATATGGAATTTATATTGTTTCATTTGATTTAAAATATATATTTAAAAGGTATTTTAATTTAAGTGATAGTGGCCAATTTTAAAAATAATTGTATTTTTTTATCAAGATAATCAAAATGGGCATGGTTCTTTTGAATTATATAATGTTTCCAAGGATTAAAATATGGAGTTATAAATATTTATTCATGTGATTCACTCAAATTTCAAACTAAATTGTGAGGTTTTTAAATGAATTAGAGAGAGAAAAAGTAATTTATTTTTTACATTTATATCATTTAATTAAAGGGTGTGATTTTATTTTATGGGGTCTTATTTATAATTGAGAATATATAAAGTAATTTTGATTTGTGATTTTGTTTTTCATTTAATAGGTCTTGTGTTTTCATTTTTATTTAGATTATTCCTCTATTAATGTTATGCTGAATCAGTATATATCTATATAATGTGGTTCAAGTGTGTGTCTATATATTAATGAAAAATCCCATAGTCACTATAAAGCGGTGAATCTTACTTTAATTCATTGATTTCCAATATTATTTGGGGATCGAGGACTACAAGAGGTTGTAGAGAGTCTATATAGGTTTAAAGAGATAATTAAATCACAAGGAAATACTAAAGTCATGAGGGTTGGAGCTATCATGGGTTTTTTTAAGGGATCTAGTTGGGAATAGTGGAAGATCATATAACAACCTCATTATTTCATACATATATATTACATATTTTTATATGAATATTCATTATATTACCCAAAAACAAGCCTAAGGTTCTTAAAGGTGTAGTGTAAGATCCAAATATAGATGTAGATGCTCAATAAAAAGAGCGGGTGAATTGTAAGTTTTAAAAAAAATCTTTTAACATTATGGATATCTATTTTTAACAATATTAAACTAGGTAAATTCACAAAACCTTAATGGTTATTAAGAAAAGGGATAATTGGAAGGGCCCAAGTCTAATTATTAGAAAACTAAACTTAAAAAAGGTTAAACTAAAGAAAAATTAAGTATGTTTTACTTAATGAAATATTCCACCTTAAAGTGCGTAGAATGTTACTTATATCATAGTTAAACAAGTGTAAGAAAGTATAAGAAAATTGTACTTTCTTTCTATAAAAAATATAGTATAAATAAAACATGTAACAAAAACAAGTAAATAAGAAAGAAATATCTTCACCCAAAGAGAAGGGTATCAAACAAACTTGGATAATGGTGCCTTTATTTATAATTTCAAGATATTTTGTCTTACCCACACTAGGGTAAGCCCTTAATAAAAATATCAGAGTCTGTATTTATATCCCCAAAAGCCCCCAAACATTGAGGTAGTCATCACCATAGTTTTACTATCCCCAGAAGTCTTCAAACATTAATGAAGTCAGCACCTCTATCTCCCTATCCTTGGAATCCCTCAATTATACCTAGCAATAATCGTAGTCACACTAAGAATGATTGAACATTTTTTTCATAGTTTAAAATGATGTTCGCAGATGGCATAAGGAATTAGAGTTTATCACTCTAGAAATCACTTCACAACATGTAATCTATTGATCGATAATGATATTTTTCAAATAACATCTTCTTTATAGGAAAAAACTTCAAAGGTCGGCTCCCTCCTCCAATGGACTTATTTTTTTCTTTATTTTTAGAGGGACCTGTACATGTTTCACTCTGCCAATTGTTATTTAAAAAGAGATTTTACAATATCATTTTATGTAAGAAAAAAATGGGAAACATTATCATACTTAATAAACACTAATATGTAAGGAAAATAATATCATGTTTAAGAAACTAAGATCTGTTAAAAATGAAATAATATGTTATGAATGTAATCTTGATCTAACAAATATGAATAATCCGAATCTAGAAAAATAAAAAATGTCTAAAAATATAAACAATCGTATTCTAGAAAAATGGATATTTAGTGTCAGAATTCTAAGGAATTCGAAGTCTGAATTTGGAGGAATTCATAATCTGAATTATGAGGATTTCAGAGTCTGAATTCTGAGTAATTTGGAGTCTGAATTCAGAGGAATTAAGAGTCTTATTTATGAGGAATTCTTAGTATGTATTATTCAATTTTAAGAGTCTGAAGTTTTATAAATTCAGAGTCTTAATTATGAGGAATTCAGAGTCTAGATATTAGAGATTTCAGATTCTAAATTTCTGATTTTTTGGATTCCAAATTTCATAGAATTTGGAGTCTAAAAATAGAAAACATGGACTGTTAAAACCAAAGGTCTCAGTATCAAATGGAAGGTATGATTTCTAGGTTTTTATATAAGGATCAAAAAATTTGGCTTTAGGAATAAAATTTTTAATATTGGTTTAATAAGACACTAGATAACACTACAAAAAAATTGGAATAGACAAATATTTTCATGGAGAATGAAAATTTTCCTTAAGAAAATAATTCATATAGAAAGATAACATTCTTTATGAAAACATGTTTGGGATTTTTAAAACATAATGAAATGGAAAATTCATAAGGAAACATGATGACGTAATAATATCTCTCTTTTTGGAAAGAAAAAGCTACTTTTCGAATAAGAATATAAGGAATATGGTTTTTTCTTTTGAACATTAAGATAAATACTTATCTATATTTACATTTGATCCATAAGGAATAGGACAAACTCCCCCATCGGTGTTAAAATCATTAAATATTGTATTCTCATATCTCTTAGAGATGTTACTTATTTTTACTTAAGAATATCATTTATAAGTAATCTCCCTGTTATGTAATCACCCCCTTACATAGGGAAGTCCCTTCTTATGACTTAATATTCTTTTAATTATTCTTTTCTCCCCATTTTTTATTTTCAAAAAGGAATTAATGGAAAAAAATGTACCATAAATATTTGAAATATACAAGAAAAAGAAATGGAATTAAAACAAAATTTCATTATGATTGAATAAATTTTACAAGGATGATAAAATAAAAGATCATATTTTAAATAATCATTCATCATTATTTTCCTTTGGCGTCATCTTTTTTAGAGTGTATTTTAGATTCTCTATATCTTTATGATCATCTTTAAAATCCTTGAGCAGTTGATCTTAATCCTGTTTCTTCTTCTTGGGATCTTTGATTCTCTCTTCTTAGGACTTCATAATTTCAGCATGGGACATTACCACCTCATCTTACTCCTTTAATTTTTCTTTCAACTATTCCTTGAGATATCATTCCATTTTCTAATTTAGAGAAATTGAATTCATCTTTCCATTTAGATCATTATCCTCTTGAATCTAGAAAACATGCTCTTTATTTAGATTTTCTAAAAGATCGAATGGAAAATTCTTGATGGTTTCATCAAAATTATCAAACACATCATTTACTAAATCTTGCAAATCATCCATGACTTTTAGATCATCAATAATTGACTTATACCATCTTGTTATTTGTTTCTATGATCTCATATGAGAATCATAACCAATATGAAAATATTTGAAATCCACCTCAAGCATGATAAACCTTTCCATGAGAATTCTTATTGAATCCAACTTCTGATTGATAGAATGCAGAAGCAACTGACATCTCAAATCGATACATGGAAATAAGGGTATTGTATTCACTAGCTTTATCGAAGACTGGACAACAAAATCATGTCCCACGTAAGATGATGATTCTAAATTTGATTCCCTTTTGTTGAGAAAACATTATCTAGATATTCAAATTTCCTCTGGGATGTTCCGACTACATCGTTCTTAGATTTCACAACTACAACCCTTCTAGGCGAATCAACAACCATGCGTTTTCTTTTGTCAGCTCTAGAGATTATCTTCTCAACACACAGAGTCTCATGTATGCTATCAGATACTTATATTATCTTATCATTATCAACAAAACCTTTATCATCACCTTCCTTAAAATCTTCAAAACGAATAAAATCATGATTTCTACATTCATCATCAGTAATTTTTTCAACCTCATCCCATGCTTTATCATCTTTCCCTTCTAAAATTATTTTGGTTGATTCAACCTACAATGATCTGATTGAAAACTTGTTCAAAAGACATTCCTTATAATTGTATTCTTCCACCATTTTGATTATATCTTCACTTTTACTTCCCTCTTCTTCTTCTTCTTATTCCTGAACTACTTCTTGAGGGAATCCTTATTTTTAGTTCTCAAAATGAGAAAAACATACATCCACATAGAAAAGAGTCTGAAATTTATTGAAAGCTGATTTATTTTACGTAACATAACTCTTTTAAGTCCAAGGAACTTCATTTCCACAGCCTTCTCAAAACATATTTCCACATCTGCTAACTTCTGGGAACAAAATATATCCTATCCTACATAAGGTATATCCAATAAACTGGTAGCATTGATGAATGATAAATAATAAGTCATACCATAGATTTTGTCAAAAAAAATTTCTCTTTCTACTTCTTCATAAAAAAATACTAAATCGTACAATTCAATAAAGAAATCAGGATAAAATGGATCCTGATTCTTTATCTTGGAAACACAAAGTCATTCCCAATTATTTTTCTTTTTAACTTTTAAAATCCAAGAATCATACTTTAGAAAGGAATTTGGATCTTCCAACCTTTGTTTTTAAATATTCCAATCTTTGAGTTCCTTGTATGAGGCCATCTGATTTTGAGAGGAAAATTCAAGAGACATCTGGGACATAATGAAATTTTGAAATCTAAATGTCTTATTTATAGGGTGACCGAGCCTTGGTTCAAATTCACTTGAAAAACAGATGTGGGAAACAAAGATGGGGGCATTATATAGGCTTCACAGTGATGATTTGAATTCACGATTCAATCCAATAGTTAATATAAGCTTGGTCTATTATAACAGTTGATATTAATACCAAAAAATTATTTGAAGTTTCCAATCTTTTTAGGTTTTAGGAAAAAAAATGTATTTAAGGAACGTGAATTAGATAATGTTTTCTTAAAACAAGATAGAAATACTAATAAGTAAAAAATACAATTATGAAGATTTTAGTAAGGAAACATGACTTACAGATTGCATAGAAATAATTTTCAATATAGATAAGGTTCTTCTTAAAGAACCTTGATTCCAAAAAAGGGAAAAAAATTATTTTTTGGAAAAAATTTATTAATGAATGGATAAATTTTTGGTTCTAAAAAAATTAGAAGAATTTTTTGAAAGAATAAACGAATGTACTCCCCATATTAAAATGTGTTTCATAATGTTAGGAAATAGGTTTCAACAAATTGTTATTATATAATATTTCCTTATGATTATAATTATTATATTTGGTTTAATATATTCAAATCTATCAGAGGGTAAAGATTTTTTAAATATATCATTTGTTTGACCTTGCGTTCTGATAAATTGAAGAATAATATCTCCTTTTAGTGTGTGATCCCTAAGTAAGTGATGTCTAATGTCTATGTGCATTGAATGAGAGTGATGTGTAGGGTTTTCATTAGGTAAATTAAACTTTTTCTATCACACAAAATCATCATTTTGGTAATATGCATGTCATTTTCTGGGAGTGTGGGTTGCATCCAACAAAATTGAGCACACCAACTTCCATGTTCTACATATTAAACATCAGCAGTGGAAAGTACTACAGATTTTTGCTTCTTGCATGATCACGAAACCAATGAATATCCAATGAAATGATATGTTTCTGATTTAATTTCCCTATCCATTCTAAATCCACCAAAATTAGGATTTCAAAAAAAGAATTAAAAAAATATTATTTTTGGAAGAATAAAAATGTCATAAATCCATGGTTTCATTTAAATAGAGAAAATTTCTTTTCATTTCTTTTAAATGAGATTCCATTAGATTATATTGATATCTTGAACATAATCATACTAAAACATTATTTTTGGATGACTAGTTATTATGTATAATAAACTTCTTATCACACCTCTGAAAGATGTTTGATCTAAAAGTTTCCCAACTTCATCAAGATCAAGAGAGTTTGACGTACCGATGGGAGTACTTATAATATTATTATTGTCAAATCCATACTTCTTAATAGGATATTTAATATACATATTTTGATATATATATGTTCCTTATGGTTTTTGAGAAATTTTAAAACCAATCAAAAATGTTAACTCACCCATCATACTCATTTCAAACTTAGATTTCATATGATTTGAAAATGATTCACTTAAAGATTTATGAGTTGATCTGAAAATAATTTCTTCAAAACATATTTTATAAGTCCAATCATTTTAATCATCATGCTTTATAAAAAGTGTTGGATTTATATTTCCCTTAATATAATCATTTTGTAACCAATGTCATGTAATTTTATCATACCTGGTTCTAGGGGATTCATTAAGTCCATATGAAGCATTTGTATGTTTAAAAACAAGTTCCTCATATTCTATGACATCAAATCCTGGAGTTTTTTCATCAAAAACTTCCTATTGAACATATCCATTAAAGAAAGCACACTTCACATCTGTTGGTTGGAGTGGACACTCAACAGGGGGGGGGTTAATTGAGTTCCAATTAAAATTTCTGTTTTAAAATCTTTCACTAAAATCTCCCAATTTAAAATACTAATTGAATTTTAGTGAATTTGAATTAAAGAAAACATTCAGTTAGGTTCTCAAGGGATTGATTAATTCCCAATTAATCTAATCAGAATATCAGATTAGCTTTTGAAACTAACCTAATGAATTGAAAGTAATGCAAACACATGCTAATTCAATTATCAAAGTAACTTTGAAAATCAGTTTATGTTTTAAAGCACATGGCAGCGAAATAAAAGGTATTAGATAAAACTAAACAAAGAATTGTAGATATGACAGAGAGGTTCAGTCTCAAGACGGGACATAGTCCTCACAACAATTTATATAAATTGGATCCACACTCTAGATCGGGGTTCACAATAGTTTACAACTATCCAGGTCAAAGACCACTACCGCAGTTTTACGTGGGAAACACAAACAATAGAAAATACAGCTGTCCAGGTCAAACACAACCTCTGCCACTATCCACAGTGGGAAATAAAAGATTTAAGGACTTTGAATGAGGATTTATAGATCCTCCAGTTAAGGCTCAGGAGACAGTGTGTGTAAATTGAAACCGATGACACAAACTGCTTGTAATGTAAATAATAAATCATTGAGAAAGATATAGAGATCATAATGGAACTAGTGATTACAGTGAAGCTTTTGGACTCCTTCATATTGATCAAAAATGGTTCTGATTCCCCTTCTGGTTTTTTTCTGGAAAACAGAGTGTCGCCTGCTTGACATCCAGGTTTAGAGACAATGAAAATGTAGTCGATAAAGTTCTTTAATGTCCTTGTGAATGTACAGATCTCTTCTTGAGTCATCATGAGTGTGTATGAGATTCTTGTCTATTTCACTTGTAGATAACTTTCGTATTTCGCTTGTATATTCCTCGTGTCTTTCATACATCTCTCACCCATTACAACTACAAGGATTTCTTGTTTTTATTGCACGAGCTTCGGAAAAAGAAATGATTTCTTTTTGCAGGTACGAGGTACAATTTCTTGACGTCCAACAACCTCCATTAAATAAATGACAGAGTATTAAAATATATCTGATATGACCGTTGGTTAGATTAAATAAAGATAAAGAAACTAATGCAGCGTCAGATTTTCTGGAACAGTAGCTTTGGATATCGGTAGCCTTGTTTATCGGTAGGTATGTGTATCTGTAACCTCTTGTATCGGTAACCTCTTATGTCGGTAACCACTTGTATAATAGTATCCTTTCTATCGGTAGACTTCATGTTTGTCGGTAGACTTGATCGGTAGCAGTAGACATAATGTACCAGTGACCTTTCGTGTAATTGTAGCCTTCATATACCGGTAGCTTCCTTAGTGTATCGGTAGACTCTCCTCGGTAACTTGTCTATAATGGTAGACTTGATGTATCAGTAGGCTAGATGTATCGGTAGGCTTTCACGTAACGATATACTTGATGTATCAGTGACATTCACGTATCGGTAGACTTGTTGTACCGGTGGACGTGATGTATCAGTGACATTAATGTATCAGTAGACTTGTTGTACCATTGGACTTGATGTATCGGTGAACTTCACGTATCGGTAGACTTTCATAACGGTGGACTTTACAAAATGGAATCTTTGTTCTATAACGGTGACCACTTGTCTGTTTAAGAATTCTATTGGAAGAAAGGGTTAAGATAGAATATATATCCATCCAGTAACCGAATTATCTGAAGATATTATGAATATTATAATATATGAATATGTGCATGGTGTACAGAAATACTGAAATAAGTAATTAACCATTAATCAATATAGGGATTATCAAACCTTAATTGAGCATAATTGTGATTATCATAATATGAGTGAGCATAATTGGGATTATCAAAATATGAGTTCAACTAATTATCCCAGAGGGTTCAACAATCTCCCCCTTTTTGATAATCACAACTTATGTCAAAGTTTTAGGAAAATTAAAATAGTTCCAGAGGAAATATTTCCTAAAAAAACATTAAAACAAATTTCTCATTTTTCTCCCCCTTTCATTTGCACTCCCAGTTATAATTATTTGCATTTTTTACCCCTTTATGATTAACAAAATGAAGGGTAGAATCAGAGAAATGTAGAGACAAAAAGAGAGCAGAATATAAGGAAACATAAAAATGCTAAATTGGAGAATATAAGAGTAAATTTTCTTTAAATTACAAAAGGTAAAAACTGATAAAGTTAGTATTACAAAAGTACAAGTGAATCCAATCAAAAACATCCAGAGTCACTCAATCGTCCTCTTGAACATGAGTCTTTCCCTTAGGATTAGAAGAGGGTGTAGTGTTAGATTGAGTAGATGGCTTGGGAATATCAGAAAGAATAACTGGAGGGTTAGCCACTAAAACTGTACCGGATCTGAAATCGGTGCTCTTCTGTGGGATCATAGGTGTCAATCTTTGAATAGCTTGAACTGGAGACAACTGAGGTGTACTCCCAGAGGTAGAGGCAGGAAGTACAGGAGGTACAATCACAGCTCTGGCATCAACATGCAAGAATGGTAGCAACAGGTTCCAGAAATCCATAATAATACTACCTCCTCTCTCCATTACTGACACAAAATCATCTCGATTTTCAATGAATTTATCCAAGGCAAGAGTAAGCTCCATGAGCATAATAACCTAATCTCTGAAAGCTTGAGTCACTGGAGGAAACTTCATATTCTCCATCAAAAGAATGAAATGGTTGGTCATTTGATGTTTGGTATAGACCTTCTCAAAGTAAGCATCCACTTTATTCTTAATTTCCTATTGAGAAGAAGTAGCTGCCTGTAGGTGATCACGAACAAAACTACTAACTTTCCTAGTGGTAGCAAGAATCTGAGTATCCGAGGTACCACTGGTACTGGCCTTAGCCAAATCTTCCTGGATAACAGTTCTGATCTGGACAAGGTTCACAGTGGAGCTAGATGAGGGAAGGGGTTTAACTGAGAAAGCTACTATCTCCTTGAAAGATTGTGTCAGATTACTAACCACCTTCTGAATAAGTTCATCTTGACTATTCAACCGTTCTTTGACCGATGTCTTAACAGCCTCAAATACTTCCACAAACTGTATGACTACTTCTTTGATATATCTAAAATTAGTATTCACTTGGGTTTGAGAACTGTTCATGGAAGTCACTGAAGAAATTTATTGTCTTAGAGAAACCACAGATCCTGTCCAACTCTCAATTTGAGTATGGAATACTTTAACTTCATCCATAACTCCCTTCACTGGACTAGATGCAGAACATCCCATTTATAGTTGCAGGTCTTGCTCCACACTCCTCATCTCTTCAACCAGGATATTCTTCAAATCTGTCACTGATTCTCTTAGTGCTTCTTTCATTTCAGCCTTTAGGGACTCAAGGTCCTCCTTGGTTGCCAAAATTTCAGCCACAACAGGTAGGATAACTGATTCCTTTTGGGGATGGTCTTCCTCATCAGAATCTATATAATTAAGCCCAAGTACCATATATCCAGGATCTGATGTCCAACCTTCAATGCCATTGAACACAGAAACTGAACCAAGATGCTCCACCTCACTTAGAGCATTATCCTGAGGAATCTCCTCTAACTGTTCTGCTTGAGGTAACTCTTCAGCCTCCACTGTGACTTCAGGAGATGAAACAACCATTTTCTCTGATAGTTTAATAGTGAGGTGAGTCCTATCCTTTTCTAAGTCGTCAATGACTCTCTCAGTAATGGCAGTAGTTCCCACATATGCTTCTTGATCTGGCATTATCTATACTGTATTATCTATCAGGGGGCTCAAACCGAGCTCTTCTTCTTCATTTTCTTCACCATTTGATTTAGCATCAGCTGCCGTTTCTCCATTAACAAAATGATCAGATTCGGTTGCCTCATCCTATTTAGAGGTGTCCTCAACAACATACTGATATGCTTCTTCTTCTTCTTCTTCTGTGGTCTCAGTATCATTATCCTTCAGAATAGTTTCTCTCCTTGGTAGTTCATTTGGAGGTCTAGCTTCTCCATAGGAAATATTTTGATGCACATGACTAGGAGGTAAATCTTGGTCTCCTCCTTCCTCAACTGATGTCTCTTCCTCCTCAGCTTCAGCTTCATTATCATTGTATACCTGTTCTGCCTTATTTGGTCTAAGACCAGGATCCCTCACATCCTTTGGTCTAGAAGGATGGTCCACATGAGTGTACTTGTCATATACTTTACCATCATCATTATCCCATGATTTCTTCCAAGGGATCTATCTAACTTTCATATACTTACAAACAGTCCTGGTGAGGCAAAAGTTATCCTAAACCACAACAGTTTCATCCTGAGGTCCAATTACCTTTTTTGTCTTCAACAGAATAGAAATCTACATAGAAAAGAAAAGTTCATTGGACATAGAATTTTTCTAGTCATATCCTCAATCTGAATCATTAGAAATCTGCACAAGTTCACATTTACTCCTTGCTTTAATATATACAACAAATAAATATCCAGAAATATGAGGGTAGCAAAATCTCCTCTTCTTGGACTAATCACATGCTCAATGAACATGAAATGTAGTTTATCCTCCCCTGCCATTTCTGAAGTAATGATCTTTCTAGGGGTTCCATTTCCTGTCAATTCCAACAAGGCATCCTCATATTTGAAAAAGTCACTTGTAGTAGGTATAGATTTTGAATAAAATCCATAATCACCACTTTGTGGAACTTTATGGTTCTCAGCCCATTCAACTGATGAAAACGAAATCTTTTTACCATTCACAACGGATATCGTCCTATTCCCCTCTTCTGATGCCTCAAAACAGACAAACTCCTAAAACTCCTTAACCAGTACTGGATTATATGGTCCATTATTGTTCGGGAAGCACTCATGCCATCCTTACTCTTGTATGATCTTCAGAATCAAGGTCTTTCTTTCCAACAGCCATTCCGCACATAACTCCTTTTCCACTACAATTTCTCGCTTCGATAAATGTGGATTCACATGATTCCTTCTAGAAACACTTATAATGCTTCCACTAGAACCAGAATTGGTAACTTTCAACTTCTTAGCTTCTGGCGCATCACTCCCTTCATCCACGGAGGGTCTCTTCACACGGGCCATTTCAGATTCAGAGGCTTAGGGTTTTGTGATCTAGAGAGGTTTAGGTATGAGGGATTCGAACAGACGGGTTTGTGGAGATTGATTGAAGTATAGTGTTGGGTTTAATATCATTTAGGATTCACATATAAAGTAAATCTCATATTAAAAATGGTTCGAACTCTCGGACATAATACGAAAGTTTTAAAACAGCGTGAGAGATGTACAAGTGAGGTCTATCCTAACTGTGAGGTTTATCCTAACGGTGAGGTTTCATCTAACGGTGAGGTTTTATCTAACGGTGAGGTTTTATCTAACGGTGAGGTCTATCCAACGGTGAGGTCTTATCTAACAGCGAGCTTTTATCTAACAGTGAGGTCTTATCTAACGGTGAGGTTTTATCTAACAGTGAGGTTTTATCTTACGATTTAAGAGTAAGTTATCATTTTTAATTTGTATCTAATGAAACTTAATCTTTCTGAACATAATGGATTTGTGAATATATCAGCTAATTGGAGTTCAGTGCCTATAAATTTAAGAGTTATTTCACCTCTTTGATAATGATATTTTAGAAAGTGGTGTCTAACATCAATGTGTTTAGTTCTAGAGTGAGACATAGGCTTCCATGAGATGTTTATCGCACTAGTGTTATCACAGTTAATTGAAAAATGTTTAAAAACAAATCCATAGTCCAATAAAGTGTGTTTCATCCACAGAATCTGTGAACCGCAACTACCAACAGCTATATACTCTCCTTCAGTAGTAGATAATGAAACTGAGTTCTAATTCTTACTACACCATGATTCTTGGGACTTTCCAAGTAAATGACATGTTCTAGATGTGATCTTTCCATCTAACTTTCATCTAGAAAATTCAGCATCTGAATAACTTATTAAATCAAATTATTGGCCTTTTGGGTAAAACAGTCCCAAATTAGCAGTATATTTGTGATATTTGAAAATCCTTTTAACATCAGGAAAGTGTGACTCTTCAGGGTTAGCTTGAAATCTAGCACACACACATAAGCTAAACATAATATCAGGTCGACTATCAGTAAGATAAAGTAAACTCCCAATCATACCTCTATAATTAGTTTGATCCACTGATTTCCCAGTTTCATCAATATCCAATTTATAGGTGGTACTCATAGGTGTATCACTTCCCTTATTACTATCCAAACCAAAACGTTTTAATAAATCCTTAGTATATTTACATTGATTTAAAATAATACCATCTTCAGTTTGAAAGATTTGAAATCCTAGAAAGTAATTAAGCACTCTCATTAATCTCATTTCAAACTAATTCTGTATAACCTTTGAAAAATCAGTACATAAATAATTTTTAGAAGATCCAAAAATAATATCATCAACATAGATTTGTACTATTAAAAAATCTTTTGAAATTCCTTTTATAAAAAGAGTGGGATCAAAAATTCTTTTTCTAAATCCTTTTGAAATAAGAAAATTTGTAAGTCTTTCATACCATGCTCTTGGAGCTTGTTTTAAACCATATGAAGCTTTAGAAAGTTTAAAAACATGATTTTGAAAGTGATGATTTGAGAAACCAGGTGGTTGTTCTAAAAAACATCTTCAACAATAAAACCATTTAGAAAAGCACATTTCACATCCATTTCATATAACTTGACATTCAGATGTGATGAAAAGGAAAGTAAGATCCTAATTGCCTCTAATCTACCTACAGGTGAAAAGGTTTCCTCATAGTCAATTACTTCTTCATGATTGTAACCTTGTGCAACTAGTCTAGCTTTGTTTCTAAGGATGTTTCCAGATTCATCATCTTTGTTTCTAAACACCCATTTTGTGCCTATGGTTAAACTGTCTTTAGGTCTTTCTACTAATTCCCAGACATTATTTCATTCAAATTGATTTAGTTCTTCTTGCATAGCTATTACCCTATATTCATCATTGATAGCATCATTGATATTTTTAGGTTCTAACTATGAAAGAAAAGATTGATGTTCAACCCGATTTCTTAGAGAATCTCTAGTCTGTGTTCCTCTATCTAGATTACCACAACATCATCTAAAGGATGGTTCTTCGGAATCCTAGTTGGTCTCGAAACTGTAGGGATAAGGATTTCAGGTTCATCAATAAGTTGGGAATCAATAGAAGTAGGTTTTGGAAAATTTTCTGAACTGGATATTTTAACTACAGGTCCACCGCCATTATCATTAAGGTTCAATATAGAGAGATCATCTTCAATATTTTCAAGAGAGGCCTTAGGTTCATGTGGATCAGTTTCATCAAATTTGATGTGAACGGATTTCTCCACACATTTGGTCCTCTTATTGAAAACTCTATAGGCTTTACTAGAAATAGAGTAACCTAGGAAAATTCCTTCATCACCCTAGGATGCAAAATTTCCAAGATTATCTTTGGTATTATGAATAAATAATTTCCAGCCAAAAACACTGAAGTAGATAACCTTAGGTTTCCTATGGTACCACAACTCATAAGGGGTATTCTTAAGAACATGTCTGATCAAGACTCTATTGATAATATAACAAGCTGTATTGACAGATTCAACCAAAAAATAAATAGGTAGGTCATACTCATTGAGCATAGTTCTGGAAATTTCTTGAAGGGTTCTATTCCTCCTTTATACTACAACATTTTTCCGAGGTGTCCTAGGGGTAGATAAATTGTGACTATAGCCATTGCGTGAGCAGTAGGATTCAAACTCCTGATTTTCAAACTCATGACCATGATCACTTCTCAAGGTTTTAATCTTAAGTCCACTAAGGTTCTCTAAAGACTTGGAATATTTAACAAAGTAAGAACATGCTTCACTTTTGTGAGCTAGAAAATTTACCCAAGTATACCTAGAATAGTCATCTACTAGAACATAGACATAGTGCTTCCCATTTAAACTAGAAACTCTAGAAGGTCCAAACAAATCCATGTGAACCAACTCGAGAGGTTGAGAAGTTGACACTTTTTTCTTTGATTGAAAGATACTTTATATTGCTTTCCCTTTTGGAAGGGATTAAAAACATTATCTACTGGGAATTCAAGTTTTGGTAGGTCTCTAACTATGTTCTTCCTAGTAAGTTTTCTAAGTGAATGTACATTGCAGTGTCCTAATATTCTGTTCCAATGCCATGAATCTTTATGAAAAGCATTTAAACAAGTAATATTTTTCATAGATAATGAATTTAAATCAACAACATAGACATTTTCATTTCGCAAGGCAGAAAATACTAAATTATTTTTAGAATTATAAACAATTAAAGAATCATTTTCAAATTTAACATTAAAACCATCATCACATAACTGAGAAATACATAGTAAATTATATTTAATTCCATCAAGAAATAGAACATTAGATATTAATACTGATTCAATGTTACCAATCTAGCCCAAACCGATGATTTTCCCTTTAGAATCATCACAAAAAGTGAAAAAACCTCCATCAACTCTGACTAAGCTTTTAAATAATGAGAAGTATCCTGACATATGTCTTGAGCATCCACTGTCCAATTATCAGGTCTTTCTATAGGAGCTCTTTAAGGAGGTTCCCTACAAAACAGATTTAGATAGGAAATGCATTTGGTACCTAGATTTTCTTAGGTCCAGACAGGTTATCCAATAAAACATTAGGTACCCAAATCTGTCACATGGGTCTCATAAAAGTTGCAGAATCAACAG
Source organism: Viscum album (assembly GCA_963277665.1). Lineage (NCBI taxonomy): Eukaryota > Viridiplantae > Streptophyta > Magnoliopsida > Santalales > Viscaceae > Viscum > Viscum album. The sequence continues at coordinate 1,207,159,095 of OY728157.1, forward strand.
ATTTAAATAGATAAACCTTATTAGATTTGTAACTATGAATATAACTAGTTGAGGCATATGAACATCCAGAACTAGAACTATGTACATTCTGTCCAGATTTAGGAATAAATAAAATTTTGGTATTTTTTCTTTGTCCAAGTTGGTATCCTATACCAGTAGTATATCTAGGTTCAATATGCTTACCTAGCATTTGAGTAAGAGTATCTTTCCCATTTGTGAACTTTTCTAAATCCTTCCTAAGTTGCACATTTGACAATTTCAGTTCAGTTTTTTCTTTAAGAAACTGAGCATTCATTTCCATTTCTATGTCAAGATCAGATTTATGTTTAAGAGTTAAAGAATATTGTTTCTTTAAACCATTGTATTTGAATTTCAGCTCATTACAGGTTTTTTCCAACATATCACAGTATTCAAACAGTTCATCTTTTAACATATTTTCAAAATCTAATTCATCTCCAGAATAATATTAATTTAAAGCAGGAGTTTCATATGTTACCTCAGAAATGTTTGTCATAAAACACATGTTTTCCTTATTTCTGTTTTCAGTCTCAGATGCTTCAGGTTCACGGGAGTTATCCTCAGAAGCACTCCACGTATCCTTCATGGTTTTCTTATTTTTATTATCCTTATACTCATATTTCTTCTTCTATTTCAGCTTTGGAAAGTCCACTTTTATATGTCCTTTTCATTTTCATTCATAGCAGACAACTTCATCAGATTTGTCAGATTTCTTCCAGTCATTTTTCCAGTGTCCCTTGTCTTCATACATACCTTTGTAATTTGATTTTATGAAAAACTTCTTTTTCCTATAAAACTTCTTAAATCTTCTGGCTATATGAGCCATTTCTGCATCACCATCAGATTCACTTTCACTTTCTTCATAGTATGATCTATTACTTACATCTTGAAGTTTCTCTTTATCCTTATACTTTAAAGTAGATGTCTTGAAGGCAACTAGCATCCTTTTTGGTTCAAATTCTTCTTCTTTGTTTACCTTAAGTTATTCTTCATACATCATCAACTTACCAATAAGTTCCTCGACTGGCAGTTCACCAATCTCACAAGATAATCTGATTGAAACAGAAGTGCCCCTCCACCTTTCAGGTAGGCATCTCAAAATTCTCATGATCTTCTCCTTTGATGGAACTTCCTTTCCCAGTTAGATCATTGTATTGACAATTTCATTAAACCTGAGATACATATCAGAAATGGGTTCATCCGGCTTCATCTTAAAAATATCATATTTAATAGTATAGGTGTTAAATCTCATTTCCTTAACGCTATTTGTTCCTTTATGTGAAACACTTAAAGTATCCCAAATTTTATATGCAGTCTTACAAGAAGATATTCTATTAAATTCATCATCACCCAAAGAACAATACAGAGCATTCATAGCATTGCAATTATTATTGTAAGCTGTCATAGTAGCTTCATTCCGTGTATATCTAACAGTAGTGGGAATTTTATATTCTGATTCTATGGAATTTCAAATATCAAAACCCATTCTTTCTAAATGAATTTTAATCTTAATTTTCCACTGAGCATAGTTGCTTCCATTGAAAAAATGGTGGTCTATTAGTAGCAACACCTTCAAGTCTGCAATCCATGATAAGTAGGTTAAAACAAAAATTTTAAAGAGATAAAAATTTAGAAAAAAAAAATTTAAGAACATTAAAATTCAACTAAAATCACAGTTGAAAAACAGAGTAATTCAGAAAATATTTTATTAAACCCTCAGATACCAAATGTTGGAAGGAGTGGACACTCAAGAGGTGGGGGGTGAATTGAGTTCCAATTAAAATTTCTATTTTTAAAATCATTCACTAAAATCCCCCAATTTAAATTAATAATTGAATGGAAGTAAATTTGAATTAAAGGAAACATTCCGTTAGGTTCTCAAGGGATTGATTAATTCCCAGTTAATCTATTCAGAAGATCATATTAGCTTTTGAAACTAACCTAATTATTTTTAAGTAATGCAAACACTTTCTACTTCAATTATTAGAGTATCTTTGAAAACTTGTTTATGTTTTAAAGCACTTGGTAGTGGAATAAATGGTTTTAGATAAAACTAAACAATGCGCAGCAGATATGACCAAGAGGTTCAATCTCAAACTGAGACTTAGTCCTCTCAAAAATTTATATAAATTGGATCCACACCCTGGATCGGGGTTCACAACATTTTATATCTGTCTAGGTCAAAGACCTCTACCATAGTTCTACTTGGGAAACACAAACAACAGCAAATACAACTGTCCAGGTCAAACACGACATCTACCACTATCCACAGTGGAAAATAGAAGATTTAATGAGTTTGAATGAGGATTTAAAGATCCTCCAGTTAAGGCTCTTAAGACAGTGTGTGTGTAAATTAAAACTGACGACACACTCTGCTCGTAATGTAAACAATAAATCACTGAGCAAGATATATAGTTTAGAATGGATCTAGTGATTACATTGTAGCTTCTGGACTCCTTCAGATTGATCAGAAATGGTTTTGAGTCCTCTTCTGGTTTTTGTCTGGAAAACAGAGTGTCGTCTGCTTGACATCCAGGTTCAGAGACATTGAAAATGTAGTCGATGAAGTTCTTCAATGTCCTTGTGAATGTACAAAGCTCTTATTGAGTGAGTGTGAGTGTGTATGAGCTTCTTGTGTATTTCACTTTTACATCACACCCGTATTGCACTTGTATATTCCTCGTGTTTTTCATACATCTCTCACCCTTTGCAGCAAGAGGGACTTATTTTATTTATGGCACGAACTCCGGAAAAATAAATGATTTCATTTTACAAGTACGAGGGATTGTTCCCTGACATCCAACAACCTTAATTAAATAAATGAAAAAGCATTAAAATATATCAGATATGACCATTGGTTAGACTAAATAATGATAAAGAAATTAAGGCAGCATCAGATTCTCTCGAACGGTATCTTCGGATATCGGTATCCTTGTGTATCGGTAGGTCTTTGTATCGGTAAGCTCATGTATCGGTAACCTATTGTGTTGGTAAGCTCTTGTATAATGGTAGTCGTTCTATCAGTATATTTCATGTCAGTTGGTAGACCTGATCGGTAGCGGTAGAGTTAATGTACCCGTGACCTTTCGAGTAACGGTAGAGTTCATGTATCGGTAGCTTCTTTAGTGTATCGGTAGACTCTCCTTGGTAACTTGTATGTAACAGTAGACTTGATGTATCGGTAGGATCGATATATCAGTTCGATTTCACATAATGGTAGACTTGAAGTATCAGTGACCTTCACGTATCAGTAGACTTCTTGTACCGGTGGACTTCATGTATCGGTGACATTCACGTATAGGTAGACTTGTTGTACCCGTGGACTTGATGTATCAGTGACCTTCACGTATCAGTAGACTTGTGTAATGGTGGACTTTACAAATCGGTAGCTTTGTTCTGTAACGGTGACCACTTGTCTGTTTAAGCATTCTATTGGCAGAAAGGGTTATGTTAGAATATATATCCATCCAGTAAATGAATTCTCTGAAGATAATATGAATATTATAATATATGAATATGTGCATGGTGTACAGAAATACTGAAATAAGTAATTATCCATTAATCAATATAGGGATTATCAAACCATAATTGAGCATAATTGGGATTATCATAATATGAGTGAGCATAATTAGGATTATCAAAAAATGAGTTCAACTAAATCTCATAGAGGGTTCAACAACATCCATTTGAAAAAAGATTGAAATTAATGAATTCTGTAAAGGCTAATAGAATATGAATAGATTTAGGTATTTATACTAGTGTATTGGTTTCTACATACTCGATTACTTATTGTTGATTACAGCCTTTAAAAACAAATCATTCATTATTTCTTAAAATGATTCCTTTTTCATCACATTTAATTCTGAATACCCATTTTAAAATAATTACAGTAGTTTCCTTAGTTCTTTCAACTAAGGTTCAAAATTTTTTCCTTTCAAAATTCATTTAGTTCATCTTTCATACCTTTAATCCAATCACCGTAACCAAAATATTCATTAGTCATTTTTTGTTCTAATTGGGATGCAAATTTTAGATGTTATTCTTCTTTTAAAAATTATCATTTAGTCCTTACAGGTTGATATACATCACAAATGTTACTATCACTGGGATGATTCATAAGAAACAACTAATTTGATTTTTTTAAAACCTGTTCATTGACATGAGGTAAAAAATTACTTCTAGGGTAAATGCTTCAAAAACATTTTCCTGAGTATTTTCCTTATTAGAATAATTTTCGATCAAAGAAAAAATAATCAGTTTTTTAAAAAACATCTGAGGATTTTGTCCAGGATTGCTTAAAAACAAAAGAATTTGTTTAATAAAATTTAACACGAACTGTTTCTTAAACAATACAATTTTTTTGATAAAAACTCTATATGCCTTAGAATTAGTAAAATAGCCTAAGAAATTTACATTACCGTATTTGGGTTATTATTTACATAAGTTATATTTAGTATTCAAAAGTAATAATTTTCATCCAAATACATTGAAATAAGAAACATTATGTTTTCAGCAAGTCGATAATTATTAAGGTGTTTTGTTAAGAAAATGTCTGATTGAAATATGATTTATTTTATAAAAACAGTATATGCAACATTATCCCAAAAATATTTAGCAATTGAATAGAAACTCAACATGGTTCTAGTTATCTCTTAAAGAATTCAATTTCTTCTTTCAAAAACAACATTTTTTGATGAGTTCTTAGAGGTGAGAAGTTATGAGTAATTCCTTTCTTACTACCAAAAATATTCAAAATATGAATTTTGAAATTCTACCCCATGATCACAATGAATAGTTATCAATAAATTTTTTTCTCATTTCTAACATTAAGTGAAAAATATTTAAAATTAGAAAAGTATTCATATTTATATTCTATAAAATAGACCCAAGAAAATCGGCTGTAATCATAATCCAAAACAAATACATATTATTTTACTCTAATAAATTCAATTTTCATTGTACTAGAAAGATCTATATTAAATAGTTGTGATGCATCAGATGATGTGACTTCTCTAACTGATTTAAATATCGACTTATGTTTCTCTCCATATTAAAAAGGATCACAAACTTTTAATGAATCAAATCTATGCTCTGGTAGTTATGTAACAAGTATTTTCATTGAGAGTTCAACTAGGTTCCTAAGGTTACAGTGTCATAGTCTTCTATGTAATAACTAAGATTGATCTTTCACTTCACTGAAGCATGGTAGTTCTTGGCATATAAGTTCTTTTATGTTCAGTTTATAAACATTATCATGCCTATGAGTTGAGTTAATAAACTCTTCCATAAAATTTTGTACTGTGCATTTATTATTCCTAAAATTCAAAAGTTAACCTTCATCACATTATTGGATTATTCTTATAAGGTTTTTCATAAAACTTTTAACAAATAATACATTTGATATTAATGTTTTTTTCAAGAAAAAAAATGTTACCTATACAAACAATTTCTCCTTGAGCATTATCTCTGAATGTTACTTTTCCTCCTTTCTTATTGATAATATTATCAAAGATATTTGTGTTAGCAGTCAAGTTATAGGGGAACCCACTATCCATGTACCATGTATTGATGTAGGAACTTCCATTATTTTCATAAAATTAAACAATTTATACTTTCTAATTCCAAATAATCATGGATCCAGAAACATTATAAAATAAAATATTAGGTATCCACGTTTTCATTGAAAAATATTCTATATGAAAACCAAATAATTGCGTTTAATTTATATAAAAACATTTCTGTTAATTTCTACAACATTGAAGCTTATTAAAAAAGGAGAACTTTGGATAACAAAATAGTTATGAATATAACCCAGTTTTGTGTGAGTATAAGAAAATACAGAACTATTTCTAATAAGAAGAAGTTTTGAACACATTTTATCCAAATATTTCTTTCCAGAAGTGAAATTTAATAAAATTTTATTTAAGTAAAAATTTCATATTTTAGTGTAATGACATAATTCTTGTCCTCATAGTCATTAGTATTAGAGTTTGAGTTATTCTCAAGAACATTTTTCATAGAAATATGATTTTCAAAATCTTTAGGAAGTTTATCAATATCAAAATTAACTTCTTTGATGTTTTCAGAAAAAATTTATAATTTATGAGTTTTTTAATCATGATCTTTAGAATGATCTGATAATTCTTTTGTTAAAGTATAAACTCTATAATATTCTTTCACTAAATTCTTTTTTATCTTATAGTTCACATTATCATGTAAATTAGAAAAAATAAATATTTCTTCAAATAAATGTATGGTATTATCTTCTAATGAGGAAGATTATTCATCTGATGACTAATAATATTATTTGTTAGTAAAATTAGGATTTAATGAAATATTAACTAAAGATTCAACACTGTGTCCCTTATCCATAAAAAATTATTCTTAATTGGTAATCTGGCTATAAGAAAAATATTCTTCTTAATAGAAGATTCATATTCTAAATATTCATTTGTAGAGTCACAACCACTGGTGGTCGAGATGTCATTATTCTTAAGAAATTTCGTAGCCTTAGATTTTTTGAACTTCTTTATGTTTCTTTCATAATTTTTATTCGTTCTATGTTTTCTCTTGAGAATAAGAAAATCAGTTCTGTTGTGTCCTGCCCTTTTTCATTCATAACAATTTACATCATAATATTTATTGTCCTTTCTATCTTTTTCATATATCGGTACTGAAAATCATTTTCCCCACAATCTTTTTCAACCTTCTAGAATGGTTGGAAAGTTCATTCCCAAACTGATCACTGTAAATTCATTAAAATATAACAACAACTATCTTAGCTTTATATCTAGTTACCATTTTCTATGTCTTGGATTTAGATGCAATAGTGAATGATGCACTTCCATTACCATTAGAAAATCATCTCTGTTCATTCTTGTTTCATGTTGAAGAAAAGTTCCAAATAACTCATCAACAATGATGTTAGAAACTTTCTTATTTTCATCAATAGTTATCCTTTTAGATTCCCACTCATTGGGAATAATATCAATTATCTTGTCTATGGGAACATCATCATTAAGGAATTTCTCCCTCTTATAATGAAGATTATTTATGATGGTCATAAATCTTGAAAACAATTTATTCATATGGAAATAAAAATCCCTGATATTTATCTCTTAACATATCTCTTATAGTTTCTATCAATTTTGAGTTTCCAAATATTGTAACTAGATGTTTCTTCTAGATACTATTACTAGATTCATGAGAAGATATTTGACTGTATATATTCATGGTCATGGAACATAAAAGGGTATTGTGTACCATTTTGTATATTTGATATTTGTTGTTTTTCTGGATTTTTGAATGTTTTGATTTCATTATTCGGAATCATATATTCACCAGTAAGCATAATAATGTTTTTCATTACAGTGTTAAGAAAAACAAATTATCTTATTTCTTTGGTAATCATAATAATTTCCATAAAATATTGGTGGTCTGGTATGATTTAAATTGTCTATAAAACCAATGTTCATCCTTTTTATTTTATAAGGAAAAACTTTTCAGAAAAATGATTTGTAGAAAAATATTTGATAAATATATTATTCAAGTAAAATTTGAACAATAACAGTTGATCAATAAAAACTTGGTCAATAAAAACATGAACTAGAAGAAATTGAGCAAGAAAAACATGATCAAGAAAAACAAGAGAAATAAAAACATGAGTAAGAAAAACATGAAAAAGAAAAACATTAGAAAGAAAACTTGAGAAAGAAAAACTTTAGAACAGAAAACATGAGTAATAAAAACATGAGCAAGAAAAACATGAGCTAGAAAATATATATGTAAATATTACTATTTCAGTGACCAATTCTAAAACCCATTGTAAGATCGATATATAAAGGTAGATTTTCAATTAGAAGAGGGGGTGAATTGTATGTTTAAAAAGTTTCACTTTTTTACATTAAGGAAATATATATTTAACAATGCTAAACATGGTAAATTCACAGAACCTCTTTTATTATTATAAAAATGGATAATTGAAAGGGCCCAAGTAAGATTATAAGATTCCTAAACATAAAAAGTTAAACATCAGGAATCATAAATAGGATTTTACTTAAATAAAGATTCTACATTAAATCATATAGAATATTATTTATATCTTGGATAAATTAGTATAATAAAGTATATGAAAATTATACATTCTTTCCTTAACAAAATATAGTAGAGATAAACTTGTAACAATAACATGTAAAAAAATAATGAATATTTTAATTCAAATATAAAGATATCCAATAACCTTGGATAAAGGTCCCTATATTTATAATTTCAATAACATTTATCTTTCCCACACCAGGGTAGGCCCCCGATAAGAATATTGGAGTTTATCTTGATATCCCTACAAGCATTCAAACATTCATGTAGTCAGGACCTCTGTTTTCTTATCCACAGATGTCATAGAACTTTAAAGTATTTGTCACATCTATCTTCTGATCCTTGGTAGCCCTCGGTTGAACCCTATAATAATTGGAGTCACACTATGTAAGTTTGAATAAGTTGTTCACTATTGAAAAAGATGTTGACATATTGCACAAGGCATGAGATTTTATCTATCTAGAAATCAATTCACAGAATCACATAATGTAATCACTTGATTAATAATGAGCTTGTTCAAATGACCTCCTATTTATAGGAAAAAATTCAATAGTGAGATCCATCCGACAACAATCATATTTTTCCGTGAATTTTGGAGGGACTTGTAAACATGTATATAATCCAGCTGTTAGTTAAAAAGAGATTGTACGCCATAATTATATTTAATAAAAACTTGAGAAACATTATCATACTTAAGAAACAATAATATGCAATGAAAATAATTTCATGTTTGAGAAACTATGATCCAATAAAATTGAAATAATATGTTAGGAATGTAAAGTAACTTTAAAAAATATTAATCATCAAAATATTGAAAAATAATATGAGTCTAATAATATAATCAAACATATTCTAGAAAAATGTATATTCAGAGTTTGAATTATAAGGAATTTGGGGTTAAAATTATGAGGAATTCAGAGTCTCAATTCTAAGGAATTTGGTTTCCGTAGTTTTATGAATTTCTAGACTATGTTCTGAAGAATTCAGAGTTTGAATTCTGAGGAATTCTGAGTATGAATTCTGAGGAATTTGGAGTCTGATTTATATGGAATTCGGAGTCTTGTTTCTGATGAATTTAGAGTATGGATTCTGTGGTGTTTGGAGTCTGAATTATATATAATTGAATGTCTACATGTTGAGGAATTCAGAGTCATCATTTCATTGAACTCAGAGTTTGAATTTTTGATAATTAAGATTCAGTATTTCAGATAATTTTGCGTCTGAATGTTAGAGAATTCAATGTCTAAATTTCAAGGAATTCAGTATCAGAATTTCATAGAATTAAGATTTTGAATTTAATAGATTTTAGAGTCTTAAAACACAAAATTTGGTGTCTAAAATTAGAAGGACTCAGTATCTAAGGGACTATAAGATTATGATGTTTCTAAATAAGGATCTAAATATTTTTTTATGAAAAAATGGTTAATTTTGGTTTAAGAAAATTCTGGATAAGACAATGAAAAACATATGAATAGATAAAAAAATTATTAGAGAAAATAAATTTTTTGTAAGAAAATTATTCTTTGAGAAAGATAATTTTCTTTAATAAAATGTGTTTATGATTTTCAAGACATAAATAAATGGAAAATTCATAAGGATATCTTATTTACATAACATGTAGTTCCTTTAGAAACATAGAAACATAAAAAATTGGTTCATAAGAGTTCTACATCATTTCACACGTAGTTCCTCATAACATGAACCCCTATTAGACATATCACACTTAATATATATCATTATAACCTGGGGAAAAGAAGCCTAAGAATGGATGGGATAAAATAGTCAATAATGGGAAAAAAAAAGTGAAATATATAACCATAATGTGAGCATAATGGAATGAGAACCTCAGCATGACATATGAAAACTATACCCTTTAAATCAAAGATTAAAATCCTGAGTCATCACATAAATATTAGCAGTTCAGAAGACATGAGACAAAATTAAATCAATGAAAATAAGCCATTAGAGCATAATATTAACATAAGATATAATACTGTGGGATAAAAATATCCATATAAAGTCGTCTCTAAAGTAGTATAGGAACATTTTCAAGACAATAATAATTAATGGGTTCACGCCCTAAACAATCATTTTAGTCATGGTTCACTACCAATATTATCATAGGGGACAAAGTCCCTTATTAAACAGGGTTTACTCCATATTCCGGCATTTTACATCTCATTAATTATAATACTTTACCCAATTTAGTGTAGAGAGATAGGGATCACATCCTTCACATAAAGAAAAATATACATACATGCACCGCAATATCACAAATTTTCATTATATTAGAACCCTTGAAAAGGACTGTGTTTCATAAACATTTCATCATACCATAAACTATATAAAAACTACTTTCATAATCATTTCATCATTCCAAATGGAATAACCTTTGGAAAAAGTAGTGGTTTTCATAATAATTTTATCACGGTATAACCCGTGAATGATAAATTCATTTCATAAGCATCTTTTTATAAAAAAAATTAAAAATTAAATGAAATAATAATAATAATATCCTTAAATCATATCCCTAGTAATTCATAGGAAATATAAGAATATGTAGTTATAATTGGAAAATTATTTTGAAAGATCACATGGAACATTTCATGAGGGAAATATAAAATCAACCATGAAACATACCTTATAAAAAGTAAAGCATTAATCATCATTTTATTTGAAAATAACTTTAGAAAATTATTAAGGCATATTTCAAGATCATTTAAAAAAATTCTTGAGGAAAATAGCCTTTCCACTTTCAAAAAAAAATTTAAAATATGAAACATTCATAAAATCCTTTGCTTTGAAAATAACATTAGGAACTTATAATCAAAGCTTTAAAGATCACTTAAAACATTTCTTAAGGTAAATTTCCTTTCAACATTCAAAAAAACCATTTAAAATATATAAAATGTAGAAAATTATTTTATTTGTAAATAATCAATGAATCTTATAAATGACTCTTTACAAATTTAGGCGTTCATGATAGTGGTAAATTCTAGCCATGTTATACATATTAAAACAAATATTCCTCTTACATCTTCTGTAAAAACTAAACAAGGCTTGTTTGGAAAATGAAACGAATATTTATTTTAAAAAAAAGTTTTAAAAATTCAAACATTGATAAAAATGATTTTAATAAATATATTGGATATGGTTAAAATGATTGAAAGCAATTTTAAAAAACATGGATATGGAAGAAAATGGGTTTTCGATCGAAGTGATAAATATAGATGATTTTATTTATAAATAATATTTTGGTATCTTTAGTCCTTTAAGATATATAAATTCAAGGAAAACATATATTCCGGATAACTAACTATAAGATAAAATAATATATGAGTTTTTTGAGAGATAAATTATTATGTTTTATTATTATAAGCATAATAAAAAAAAATCCCAACAAATTATGAGATTGAAACATAAAACCCATACCGCTTTGGTATCATTGAATTGTAAGAAATGTGAAAGATTAATATTAAATGATACTTATAATATCAATACAATAGTTATATTTATTATATTAAATATCAATGGGGATGTACATACACAACATAAAATTATATTTGTGCATAATATTATGTATGACCTAAAGAAGACAGATTGATAAAAAAATCCCTCACCACATTAGAAACATTTGAATCATAAGACCCATTATAGAATATTAACAAATGAAAATTTATATATTATAAAATTAATTATATTTGTGACATAACATTTAAATTGGTTATTATATACACCGCACTAAATAAATGAGTCTTGATTATTGAATAAATCTCTGTAAAATAAAAGAGACTAGAACATCATTACCATAAGTCTCTATTTCCACCATACATGTTCTAACATCTGGTATAATAAATATAGATTTTTTATTGATATATTATATAACAATAATTATATATATCCTAAAAAATCTGATTAAATTTGGACCTTTCATTACCTATTTATTAATAGTTCCTTTTTAAAATCATCATTCATATACTAATTGATTTGTTTTTCATATATGTTTTGATTTAAATTTTTTATCATTTTAAAAAAGTCATGGTTTCATAATATAAATAATGTTAAAAATAATTTAACTATAATATATATTCATTATATATGTATTTATAGTAATCCATAAAATTAATAGATATAAAATGAAATGCATTGTTCATGGAGACAGTAGTTCATACATACGTATGAATGGTAATTAATTTTTTTAAAGGATTGGAAAAAGGTAAATAATAATTCACTTATAAGGAATAATTTTTATTTAACTTATATAATTTATATTTATTAAATTTACTATTATTACCTTCCATTCAAAGTGTTATTGAAAAATGAATCACAACGCATCACGATGCAATAGTCTGTTGTACACACGAGTGATGTTATCTTATCCCCTATAGAATTGAATGCAAAAAGGTATATGTGATATGATAATTATTTATGTATAAATATTATATAAATATAATATGTATTAATTTAATATATCATTATTACAATCCAGTTAAAATAGAAATAAGAAACACATCAAATATATTCGTGTGTTGGTAATTCACTACACACACAAGCGGCGTTATTTTTTAAATGGGTTGGAAGGTGAGAAAATAGGTTTGATATTATAACATTATAAGTATAATAATATCATTAATATTTTATATAAACATTTAATACATCATAATATCCTTTCATGATATGTGGTGATGGAAAATGAATAAAATCGGCTCGCATGGCGGTAGTCTGTCGTACACACGATCATAGATTTCATTCCTCATTTTATGGAATTACTGATAGATATAGGTTAGTCTTAAAAATAAAAATTAAGTATATGAGAGAAAATATTTTTATTATATATTAATATTTGAATAATATTATTTGGACTTATAAGAAGAAATAAAATTAAAATGAAATTTTAAGGACTATACAATATCCTTTAAGAACCTCTTTAGGTTTACACATAAATCCTTTTTAGGAAGGATTCATAAAAAAGGCCTCTATGTTGTGTTTATGGAAATAATGAATATATTTGGGTAGTTATTGGATGAACCAATTTGTTTTTGGTAGTGTGAATAGGTAAACATAGGAGGTGGCCTTTTATAAGTGTGCGACAGGACACACATGGAATTTTTTAAAAGAATAAAGTGTGACTACATTTTTCACATTATAAAAAGAAGGTGGCCTTTTATAAGTGTGGTAGAGGACACACATGGAATTTTTTAATAGAATAAAGTGTGCCTACATTTTTCACATTCTAAAAATCCTAAAATATCCCATTCAAGAAAATTATATGTTTTAAGGTCAAATTATTTTCATAATATGGGTTTTGGATAGGTTTCCAGGTCATTTTACACATTATATTTTTTGTTTATCCCCCAAGTAATCAAATTTTAACCTTAACTGTGGTATTTAATTTCAAATAATTTTACTATTAATTTTGACAATAAATTAAGTTAACATAATTATATAATATTAATTATTCTACTTCCAAATATTTAATACCATTTTTCAAATTTAATTCACATTATTTTATGATTAAACCTATAGAAGTGACGATAAAGCAATTTTCCAAAAAAAATTGAGCAAAAGATTAAAAATATTTTATATAAAAATAAAAAATGAAATTGTTTCAAATTAATCAAATTGGATTTATATAAATATAATTTGACTAATTTTACTTCTGAAAAATAATAAAAATAAATTTATCTTCAAAATTCTTTAAATGAAAATGTATCTTTTTAATAAAAACACTATTTTCACTATTTACTGAAATTTTATCTTTTCATAGAATTATGAAAAATTCACTCCAAGATTATATTTAAAATATTATTACAAGAACAAAGATAATTTTTTAAAATACTTTTTTCTCAAAATTTGTAAAAAATATTTTTAAAATATGTGTGAAAATGTTGATAAAACATGTTTTTAGAAACAAAAATAGTTGTTAAATGTAATATTTGATTTATTCATATATATTTCTTTGAAAACACATAAGTTGAATTTTAAATATTTGAATGAATATATAATATGTAAATGTTAGTAAAATCATCAAAAATTTATTTAACTAATTTAATTATATAAGACAGGTTTTTTATCATAAAACTAGTTTTTTAGAAGAAAATTTACTTTATTTTCAAATGGTTTCTTTTATTTTCTTTCAAATTAAATGGGCCCCAAAAGAATTCATTTTATAGAAAAGTAAAAACCAAAAATTTTCAAAATTTATCTATTCTTATTCATACCCACCATTCTAATGTCTAAGTGATAAGTATCATATTAAATAATAATATTTTAAAAATATGTTGTGTTTCATTATAATTCAATGTTAAGTGTAATGAAATAAATTGTACAAATTAATTTTATTTGAAAAAAGTATTTCATAAAATATTTGGATGTTATATTCTGAACACTAAAATTTATTTACCCCTTGAAATTTATCACTCTAATAAAAAATGATGATACTTTTGCCTCATTATAGGTTAAGGTTCCCAAATATCTTTCACAAGCATGTGGTTCTTCCAAAAAAACATTTACTATGTCAGTGGTCTTGTTTGGTAGCACTATCTCAGTATAATAAAAAATATTCACTTGTTATTCCTCATAATAAATATCATGCTCCATCAGTATGTCCTTTGAGTTAAATTTATATGAAGAATTGGGTATATACTCCTTCAATAGACATACAAGAAACACTTCCTGAACATGAGAGAGTTTATGTATAATAACTAAACAATAAGATACTATCTTTATATGATCAAGAATTTAAAATGGGATTGATATACCTAGGGATTATTTTTCGATTATTTATTAAGAAAAAATCATCATTTTGTTATTTTATGATCAATTTCCACTTTATCTCTTACTTCAAGAAAAGAATATATATTTTTTATTCCTAAAGCACTAATGGGTCACATGATCCATAATAAAATGATAATTCATTCCTTTTATGTCTAGTTATCATCCAGAAAAATTGATTGAATAGTTTATCAAGTATTCATAGATCGTTATATGGTGAAATAATACTCTAATATCTAAAACTTCATCTAAAGTTATACTTAATCTCTTCCATAAAAGCTTAAATATATAAACATTAATAAATATTAAATTTATAAGTATGGACACGATATTTCCCAAAATTAAATTAACAATAGTCTCCCATGTATCATTATGTATCTCTCAATGCTCACATTCCTAATATGTGAATACCTTGATCATTTATTCTCCTGAATAATGGTAATAATCAGAATTACCATAAAACCTCAATGAAAATATATATGCATCCTCCTTACTTAAATAAAACATTATATTATTGAAAATATTCCCTTAATCCAAAAAGGTTGTATACTCCATCGATTATAACATACAGAAATTTTTCAAAAAATCATCAATTATTTCTGAAGTCATGAATACTATCCAATTTACTTTATTCATAACAATCGTCTTATTATCCCAACATCATTATCTCAATATGAGTAAAATATCAAGTGTTGTAGTTACCTTAATAATGTGCTCCCAATAAATATCCCCTATCATTAAATAAATTTTATAATTCATCAACACCATTCAACATATTCTTAAAATCATTAATGGAAAAATTCTACAGAAAATTTCTTATATATTTCATAATTCATGAATTCCAGAACATAAACACTTTAATCATTCTACTTCATTCTTAAACCATTTACTATGATTTATGTTCATATACCTTAACACCCTTTTCCTTTCATATGTAATATGTAGATTCTTCTTCATGAAAAAACCGTAAATTTTTCCACATTATTGATTACCACCTTTATATTTCCCCCTTGGGAATAAATTTTTATAATTCATTTTTCTAAAAAAATTTATAACATTAAAACATTGATGATTACATAGGGAAACAATTATTTTTTTCCATTTCATTAAATCACCTTTTCATTTTTCCTCATAAATCACTTACTATATTCCCTTATCTCTAAACATAAAATATGTACTTTGTTCCTTCGATAAAATCCCTAGAGTGCTAATTCCCACATTCTTGACATATAGGAATTTATGACTTCTTTCCTATATGATCACCACCACCGAAACTCTCAAAAATTTATACCCTTATCTTCTATCATGAGTATGAGGTTGGGTTAAGGTTCATGTATTTATTCATGTATCATGATAAATGATTAGTAATAATAACAATAATCTTCACTAGAGTTATCATATCATCTAGATTAGCATTAACACATTTTATATCAAGTTAAATTTTAACCAAGTCTCTTCTGGTTCCTTTCATTCACTAAAACCAAAATTAATAGTATGATAGAAAATATTCATAGTCAAAACCCAAATAATTTAGAAAAATCACTTATTAGATTTCTAAATCAAGAAACTATCATTTCAATCTAGGACAGCTTGGTTTTAACAAATATCATTCATGTTCATTATTCAAATCCTTCAGGATGGTTCATAATGAGTTTTATAATGTCTTAATCATATCCCCAAAGAGTGCCAAACCAAGTTCAGATTAAGGCCCATTTACATACACTAGGTAATACTCAAATCAAGCTCGATACACCTTTTTTGAAATATTACCCATAGGTATATCAATGACAAAACTACATCCACTTGTAGTATCTAGATATTGATATATTTCTTTAAAACCACTTGCTCTATTCTTTACTAATATTCCTAGATATTTTCTTATATGGAGAATTATCCACTGACTTATCTTTAGAAATATCCATAGGAATTATTCTGTGGTTTTCTTATCCTATTTTTCAAATGCTAACTAAAAATGTTCTATAATACCAACTATAACAACCAACATTTTTCATATATAGATATTAAATATTTTTAGATGAATATTAATTACATTAGATAATCAAATTCCTAGATACCATAAAGGTTGAGTTCTTTTGGAATCATGGAACCATAAAAAACTGCTTCATAAGAGTTCTATATCATATCCCACTTATTTCACCAAAAGTATAACCCTTCTTATAAATATCACATGTAATACCAATAATCATAACCTCATGAAAAGTAACATAAGAAAGGTTGACCTTAGATGCTGAGTGGGGGTAAATATTTTACCTACATAAACATAACATTAGAATAAGGGTATGTGAAAATGAGGATAACATATGAAAACTATACCTTTCATATAAAAGATAAAAATCATGATTCATGGAATAAATATTTGTAGTTCATAAGACATAAATTATAAAAAAATCAATGAACATAATCCATGTGAGAATAAATTTGACAAAATACATGGGAATTTTTTATACCTATAATCATAGAAAAAAATCTCCATAGTTATCAAGGCTTATTTGAAAGGATATCAAAGAGGAATAGGTTCATTCTACAAACTATCATAGCAGTCATGTTTTTATCCTAGTACTATCATAGTGGATGAAGACCCTTACAGAACATGGTTCACTCCCTATTTCAGTTCTATTTATCTCATGGTATATAAATCATTACCTAATTAATTGGAAAGAGGTATTTTTCCCACCCATCACATTATTTTAATAATATATATGTGCTCCATAATATCATAAAACATTCATCATATCATAACCAATGAAAAGAAATTGGTTTTATAAACATTTCATCATAGAATAACTTGTGGAAAATAAATAACTTTAATAATCATTTCATCATTTCATCATAGTATAACACATGAAAAAATTAGACGGTTTTATAATAATGCAATCACGGAAAAACCCATAGATTAGAAATATGATTCATAAACATATATTCATCATAAGAATAAACCATTCATAAAATGAATTAGAATGGAATCCTTGGATAATATTCCTACTAAATCATAAGTAACATCAATGTATGTCATCCTATATGGAAAATTATTTTTAATGATCACTTTAAACATATTTTGATGAAAATATCCTTTTAACTTTTAAAATCATGTTTTAAATCATAAAAAAATTCAAAATATTTTTCTTCAAAAATATATTTGGAAGAATATAAAGGAGGATTTAATGATCATTTAAAACATTTCAAGAGTAAAAAACCTATGAAAGTTGAATTTTTTTTTGAAACATAAAATATTTTAAAATCCTTCTCTTTGAATATAACATTGAAAATATTTATAAAGGCTAATTTTAATATCATCTAAAACATTTCTTGAGGAATATATAATTTACACTGTAAAAAAACTTTTTAACGCATAAAAACATTCAAAAATTTACTTTTCTATGAATGTAAACTTTAAATGTTTTGAAAAATATTTGAACCATTGTGTTTTAGTGATGGTGAGAAATTCCATTCATGTTATACATATGAAAATAAATATTCATTTCCTGTTTTTTTGTAAAACAAAAATGGCCTACTTTGAAAAGGACATGAATATTTCTTCAAAAATACATTGTAAAAAATAAATACATGGGTGAACATTTATTTAATAAATATATTAAATAATTTTATGTCATTTTTAGAAAAAATTTACAAATCATGGATATGAAAGAAAAAGGTTTGCGACCAAAGAGAGAAATAAATATTATTTTTATTAAAAACAATATTTTGGCGTCTTCAATACATTAAGAGAGTAAAATTAAAGAAAATAATGTATTATATAAAAGTAAACATATTATATTAAAAAAAATTATCTTCTTGAGAAATATTTTATAATATTTCATATTTGGATGCATAATTATGAAAAATCCTCATAAATGAGGGGATTGTAACATAAAACTCATATGCATTTGGTAACTCTGAATCATAGAAACCACAAAATAATAACATTAAATGATTCCTATTATAAAATTATAATACATAAATTAATGTTCTTAAATGTAAAATTTTTTGTATATGAACCTCATAAAAGATGATAGGTGTGAAACAAAACGTATGTCCCACAAAACAAATTGACACAAAAATATATTACCACAATGGAAACATTTGAATCATAAGCCCCGATAAATAATAATATCAAATGAAACATTAAATATCATGAAATTAAGTATATTTATGATATAACATGTCAATTATTATGTATAACACCCCACAAAAATAATTATTAGTGATTTTGTAATATGTCTCACATAAATAAAAGAGAGACTAGAAATCCCTTACCCTAAGTCTCAAATTCCTTCATACATGTTTTGAAATAATGTATAATAAATTATGTTTTATTATATATATATAATAATATAATACTTATATATATATATCATACCTTATATGATTTACTTATGACGGTTTATTTCCCATTTATTAACAATTCCTTGTTAAAATCATGTTTCAGGTAATAACTGATTTGTTTTTCATGTATGTTTTGATTTATTATTTTATATCCTTTTAATTTGATCATGATTAAATCATATCCATAATTTTAAACATGATATAAATATTATATATATTAATTTTTTATGAATTTTTATTAATCCAATAAAATATGAGATATAAAATGAAATACACAATTCATGAAAACGGTAGGTCATACATACGTTTGAAAACTAATGGATGAAAAAAGGTAAATAATAATTCACCTTTACATTAATCATTATGATTTCATATATATCACATATATTTATCAAATTTAAGCTTGTTACCTACCATACAAAGTGTTAGTGAAAAACGAATCACATCGCTTCGCGAGGATGTAGTCCACCATACACACGAGTGATGTTATCGTATCCCCCATAGAATGTAATGTATGAAGTTTCATGTAATATTATAGTTAAATAATTATAATTATGTTAAAATATTCAAACATATTAATATAATATATCCCTATTACTCTCCAAGTAAAATAGAAATGAAAAACACATCACATTGGTTTGTGAATGGGTAGTCCACCGTATACACGAGTGGAATTATTGTTCCAATGGGTGGGATGTTAAGAGGGTATGCATGATATTATAATTTAATAAGTATAATAATATCATAAATATCTTATATAAACATTAAATACATAATTATATTTTTCGTTTAAAGTTGATGATGGAAAATGAATAACATCGGTTCGTGAGGTGGTAGTCTATCGTACACATGATTGATGGTTTTGTTACCCATTTGATGTAATAAAATATGGATATAGGTTATTTCATTAATATAATAACATATAAAAATATTTCATATAATTTTGTTATTATATCTGTAAATTTTAATAAGATTTCAAGGATTTAGAGTAATAAATATAAATGAAAACTTATGTTTAAGGATTGTACATCTTCTTCAAAGAACCTCTTTAAGTTTACTATTAAATCCATATTAAGATAGATTAATAATAAAATTAATACAACTATTAATTTTAAAAGGAATTAAGTTATATATTTCAGATATTATTTTCATAGAAAAGTGGTTTTTATGTGTGAACAAGTGAGGGGAGTTGGTGGCCTTTTATAAGTGGGAGAGAGGAGGAGGATGTAATTTTTGTAAAGTATAAAGTGAACCCTTGTTTCTCTCATGAAACAAGGATAAAATATGAGTCTCTATAAAAAAAATATATTATAATATATATATATATGGATATAAAATCAATGTTTTAAATGTTTCGAATTCATTTTACCAATAATCTTTTTAGTTTAACCCTATGGAAGACACATTTTATCCACAACCACCGTAAATAATTATTACTATTTTTATAAATCATTTTGAAAAAAAATTATGATAAACATGTTATATAATATATATTATTATAATTAAAATTTTGGGATTCATTTTTAAGAAATATATTTATTAAAGAGGAAAAATTAATTTTATAATTTAACTCACAAACGTGATGAGAAAGCGTCTTTTCAATGATACGGTCTTCAAAAGAATAAGATGATTTTATACCAAAAGTAATTATTAAATTGATTCCAATGAAACAAATTAAATTAATAGATATAAAATATGTCTAATTTCACATTTAAAACCATATAAAAAAATTTATCTTGAAAATTCATTGAATTAAAATACTGTTTTTTAATAAAAACCCATATTTTTTCCAATTCACTAGATTGATTTATATTTTTTGAAAATTATTACAAAATAACTCCAAGAAAATTTCACATATTGATTTAAAAAATAATTTTTATGTTTTCAAAAATATTTTGTAAAAGTGGTAAAAATTAATTTTAAAATAAGTTTGAAAATTTTGACAAAACTATTTTTTAGAAAAATTCAATTTTTAAGTGTAAAATTGGATTTATTCATGTCTCATTCCTAGAAGATTAATAAGATGAATGCTAAATTTTTATTTAATATAATATATATATATATCATTACTATAAAACAGTAAAAGTTATTTAATTAATTTATTTATATAAACTATGTTTGTGCCCATAAAAATAGTTTTTTAGAAAAATATTTCCATTATCTTCAAATGTTTTCTTTTTATTTTCATCTATAATTAAATGGTTCACTAAAGTATTAATTTTATATGATATTTTATAACATATATTTTCCATATTTAATTAAGAAAATTCTTTCCCTTGATTCCAAATTCTAGGTGATAACCATCATATCAAATAATAATATTTTAATAGTATGTTGTGTTTCGTTAAAGATCAATGTTTCATGAAACATAAGTTTTCAATGGAATTAAATTTGATTGAAAAATTATATATCATAAAATCTAAATTTGGTATATACTGTCTCCCCATCTCAGTTATAAAATTTTATTCCATCAATTTTATTTAATAACACTTTCATTCATGGTCATTATATTGAGTAAGTGATGACGAAGAAGGTGATGGAACTTATAAGTCTCAGATAGGGTCAATAGGCGGTGAAAGAGTATGCTAACCATTTCAGTGAGTAAGTTAACATTTATTATGAGATTGTATCGAATAACTCATTTAATTCACTCCATATATTTATGGTCATCATCTGAACCTGGTCTCCAATTCCATTTCATCTGGGTGATTTTCATTTGATAATTTTGTTAAAATATATTTTTCGATGAATCTAGTTTTTATAGGGAAACCCATAATGGTTGGAATTAACATCTATCATTGTGATGGTGAGGGTTATTTATTGGGATAAAATTTTATGTTTTATGATCCATTTAATGTTAATATTGATGATTTTGGGGATTCTTCTCATTTTTACTACTTCATTAAGGAATAGTAGATCCTTGGTAAGCATTCAGTGACGTCAGTTCAATCATTCTAATCCCACTAATTATAAAAACACAAATAACTTCAATCATTTTTTCTTCTTTTAATATAATATAAAACTATGCATGTTAAATTTTTAGTATATAAATAATATTCTTCCCTATTAATGTTTTTAATGGATATTTAATGAATCTTTTGAGGTATTACTTTCTTTCCACCTTTTTTTCTTGTTATTATTATTTATTTAAATGGTATTAATTTTTACATTATTCATGTATTTTTTGGATATGAGGTTATTTTTATTTATTTATTTAATTTAATAATTAATTTTTTGAATTAATGAATGTACCTTTGGTTGATCGAATGTCTTTTTTGATCCTCTTATGTTGGGGTTTGAATCATATTCAATAGTGGTTGTTTAAAATGGGTACTATTATGTTGATCAAACATGCGACTTAAATTCTTAAGTGGTATTGAAACCTGCTATGGGTCCCTATTTCATGATATTTTCTTTGTGGTGGATGGGTTTTGGTGTTAATTTCATATAGATAATTATGAGAATATTTTTAATATTTCATTGGAATCAAAAGGTCGGGTTGGAAGCGTCTCTTCCTTTTTAGTTGGGGTTTCATAACTTTTCATTCATTGTATTTGAAAATATATTAATATTTATGAGGAAAAAAAAGTTATTTTGATAATAAACATCACAATTCAATAGTTATTTCCCCTATTATTTTATTTTTTGTTTTATTTTTAGTCTTTCCATTGAGTTTTGGGTTGAATATTCTGGAATTATTATCATTTTAAAGTTTCATCACAATGAATATGGTTGAATAAAATTTATTATTAATTGGGTATCCTACTAATGGAAAACCTATAACTAGTTACAGTGGAGATAACAGGGTTGAAACATAGTTTTTTAAACTATTTGACCAAATCATATAGCTCTTTAGATGTGTCATTTGAGGGAAGTGTGACTTGGTAAGACAAGTGGACAACCCATGACACTCAATTAGTTCATTAAAAAATTAAAATTCATTATATTCCCTATTTGAATTATGTTCTCAAAGGGGGTACACTTCCCCCTACTCATGATACCTAACCCTAGAGGGATCGCCATTTTGGTAGTATTCTTTCAATTTCTGGTGATTCTTCTAAGGTTAGGCCCGCTATCTTCCTTATTTATTCTTGTCTATTATTCTTTTCTTGTATTTTATCCTTTTTTGTCGACCCACATGTATAGGATTTGATCTAATTATTTATATATTGTGATTTTATGGTGTGATTATTGATCCATGAGTCCTTATTAATACATATTCATGGGTTTTTCATCATCTACACTATATTGACGTATGTGTTTCTATGTTTTTTCCTTTTTAAACAAACCATGAATTATTGGGTGTTTTCAATTTGTTTTACTCAAAATTATTCTTCTTATAGAAATTCTTGATGATTTTTTTATAATTTTTATGAATGAAAATGAACTTATTATTTAATTTTAATTAAATTTATATATATGTTACGTATAAAATTAAATTCCAAAGTTCTTTTCATAAGTAATTTTGTTATTCAATTGGAAATTTTTATCCTATTAATGTTTTCATTTGTATTAAATTTATGTATTTTAGTATTGATATATTTTAATTCTCATATATTATGGATTATTATGGGTTTATTTGGTAAAATAATAGGTATTTCATGGGTGACATGGGTTTTTTATTTTATACTTGATTCTTCTTGGTACATTGTTTATGTATTTTTTATAACAATATGTCTCTAAACATAAAAGTTTGTTTCAAATAATAATTTTGTTTTTAAAGATAGTTTGGATTTAAAAATGATTTTTCATGGAAGGAATTTCTAGAGAGATTTATAAAAGAGAAACATTACTTCCTGTTTGGAACATTAAAATGGTATTTCCAAGTGAAACAAACTTGGGAAAGGTTATCAATGGAATTTAAAATGAGATTACAATTTTTAAATCAAATAAAATATTTAACACATTCAAAATTGTTTTCTCAAATAAGATAATCCCACATTGTAATCCCCATATTCTATTTTTGTGTATGAGCTTTTGAATTTATCTAATTGTGAGGTTGTTATCCATAACCTAGAGGGAATTTAATTAGTGGGTTTATGTCGGTGGTATGAGGATATGATATTATGATATTTTCAGGTTTTTTGAAATTTAATAAATTTTACCTCTCTTTATGTTACTATTATCAATGGGATCCTAGGAATCATAATAATGGATAATGAAGTTATTGTTATCTAGCCATTGTGAGACTCACTAAACCCCCATGTGTGGGATACATCATAACCTTGGGGGAGTGCCAACGATGATTCCAGGTTAGAGAAAATAGGTGGATATATGCTCATGATTAATTTTCAGGATAACAAGAACTTCCAATAGAGTGCATTTATGATTGTCACATAGGACGTTTAAGTGGTTCCCATGATTATGTATACACTATTTTACTATTTAATATTCCTTGCTTTTAGTTAATATTTTTTCTATATTATTTTTATTCTATCATATTGAATTATACTTTTCTAAATTTTAATATATAGATCTAAATTATTCTTGAATCTAGATTGTTAATAATTTCTTCTCTCTAACTTTTAGTAATTTTCGTACCTAACCCAGTCTACTATTTAAAAAATTTATCTTATGGTTCATGATCATTTTTTTGTTGATATTTATTTTACTTATTTTGGTAACATTATTTTATATGGTTTTTGACGTGGTATTAAAAGTCAATTTCAAAGGTTGTGTTTTAAAAAGGATCAATTAAATATTGGTTATGAATATTCATTATTGCACATTTTGGGTTTTGAAAACTATTTTCTTGGAAAGGTCATGTGTTATTTTATTAAAATAATAAAAACTATTTTTTATATATATTTAAAACAATAATTTATGGTTTAATGTTTAAAAGTAAATGGATGACCTCTTTGATGATTTACTACTGTGTTGTTTATTCTCACCCCATACTTGAGGTCACTTTGAGATCTTATCATGTATTTTTATTTTATGTTGTATTTTATGTATGCATTGGACCTATCATACCTTTTTATGTTTCATATTCTATATTAGTCATTTATTGTATTTATAAGATGTTTTTAATACTATTTATTCTATGTTATGTGGGTTTATAATATTTAATTGTATGGAATTTAGGTTTGGAAGTCCAATATATAGATGTTTCATGGTAGAATTATTGTTGGGTTCTTCTTCATATTTATTACAAATTATTTTTTGAAATCATTCCCAGTATATGTAATTTTATTCTATCACACTAGTTTCTGAACTATGAGGACTGGGAATACCATTAAGGAATTGCTAAGAAATATCTTGGGTACTCGATTCTAGGGTGTCTAGGGTTATTTCATGTAATCAATCAAGAATAGATATTAGATGTAAATAAGAAATCATATGGATTTAATTGAAAAAAATTAAAAGTAAATATATAAGGAATAATTTATAATATGAAGTGAATAAGAATAATAAAGACTATAATTATAAAAAGGGAAAACAATAAATGTGTTCCCACAATCAAAAATAATGAATAACATATAACAATCACAGTAATATATGGGAAATGTGAAAACCAATAATGTAATAACAGTTCAACCCAATGAAAATATAGGAAAAATAATACCTATCATGGACACACCTTTGGTTTTAGTGATCTCTACTTAAAGTAAATATAATCATTAAATTAGGTAAAATAATTCATTTATACAAATGAATACATTAAAATTTAATGATTCAACATTAAATATAAGAGAAATAAATCATAGGGAAATAAGGTTAGGATACACAAGGGGCACCACATTAGACATAAAAAATTCACTAAAATGTCCCCTAAAATGACTCCCATCATTCACTTGAATGAACCCATGTTAATCAACACTTACAAGTATATAATTATCCAATATCCATGGATTTCCATTCAATATCATGTGACACTATCAAAAAAAACATGCAATGATAGATTTTATCATTATCCATGGATTATCTCGTTCTAGTATGAACCCATATTGGGAAGGACTTAAATGACATTCACCAAAAAATTAAAACCATGTGTCCTAGGATAAATATGGATATTGGCTCCCACCCCTATACCAATGGGTTCCCATGAGACCTTTACCAAACAATTCACATCGCTCAATATTCAAACATACACGACACATTGTGTCATAGTGCTCAT
The DNA here is from genome assembly GCA_963277665.1 of Viscum album. Taxonomy (NCBI): domain Eukaryota; kingdom Viridiplantae; phylum Streptophyta; class Magnoliopsida; order Santalales; family Viscaceae; genus Viscum; species Viscum album. Next base: position 1,207,185,442 of record OY728157.1, read on the forward strand.
AAAAGGTGTTGTTTTATAAGTCATGAAAAAATATAGAATCAAAATGAGCCTTTAATCCATAAATATGAAACCATTTCATAAAATAATTCATTATAAATTATTCACAATCCATTAATTCCGTTAAAATATCATTTATAAAAATATGAAACCCCAGCAACATATAAAATTTCCATAGATTTTTAGTGAAAAATAAAACTAAAGTTAATAAATTATCCTTTTATACAAAAATCTAATATTTCGAGTAACATAAAGTTAATAACTAAAAAAAACATTTATAGTAAAATAATTTGCCTCTAAACTAACCAAACAAACATGTAACCCTTGCAAAAATAATTGAAAACAATAATAAAATCATCAAATTGATAAAAATTCATCCCAAGTAAGACTTTATAATTAACTCAATAAAAATATATCCTTTCCTTTTAAAACATACAAAGTGGAAATTAGTTTTATGTAATTTGGTTATGTAAATATCAATTTAATCATCCTCTTTTTAGAAAAAAGAAAATTAGGGATTGGAATTAAAATCTCATTCGAAAAAATTTGATATTAAATCTTTTTCATTTAAAACTAATATTTTAAAATCCCATAAACCCGTGAGTCCATGAACAAATAAAAATTCTTTATGTCACCTTCCAAAAATAATGAATGCATTTATGAATGATGTTTCTATACAAAATAAGAATATTAAGTATGGTTAAATCATTTTTTGAAACTCTAATAATTGAAATCCCAAAATTATAAAATAATACCTTTAAAAAAATTTGCATCCATCATAATTTGGTGAGATAAAAGAGGAATAAAATGGAAGAAAAGGGAAAAGGTATAGGGGAGAAACCCCTTACATGAATATATTTTCCATTTATATGGATATTATATGAATAACATAAATGATAGGAGTAGTTTTAGATGGGGTTATTTGATGGGAGATATGGGGAATTTTGTAAATAAGAGGATAAAACAATTATAGATTCTAATAAAATATAACACAGAAATTTTATTTTATATTTTAAATTTTTTTTGTATTGGTAAGGTCCAGATGTAGGGATCCCTTTTATGATACCCTTGAAATAAATTATTTTAGGAATAAAATATCTATAAAATTACAAATTTAATCCAGAACTCAACTCAAATTTGAAGATAAAAAATAACTTTTTATGGTACAAATAAAATTAAATAGTGGGTTTGATAAACTATCTCTTGTGGTTCATGTTAAATATATTTTTTAATATATAAATATGGATCTTATGATTATTATATATATCAAACTTCTCTTTATTGAAATAATACCTCTAAATATTTATTAAAATAATACTATTGTTAACTCTAGATCATGTTTTGGGTAATTTTCCTAATAATCATATTAATGAACAGGTGACATGTGATATGACATTTTAATTTAATATAATAATATAACTCATACCATTATTCCATGAATCATAATATATCCCAAACTCTTCTCTACAATAAGGTAGTTTTAGTATCGGTATAATAACTGACCTCTTCTTATATTTTCATCACATTCCTATTTCTAGAGAAACCTATCGCCATTATGATTCAACAAGGTTATTGGATTTAATAATCATTATAAATTTGTAAAATTTTTGAGAAATATCTATTTAATTTAAGAAAACTACTGATCTTTGTTCAATATATTTATCAATTCCATAATTTAATCACAATTTTCTATAAAATACCCGCAGATATACCATTATTTTTTGTTACATGATGCAGGAAGAATAATTTTTTCATCAAAAATTAAAACTTTTTCATTTGGAAAATAATTTCTCTTTCTATAAGGTATTAAGAGAAATATTAAAATACTATTAATATTCTGATATTATATTATAATATATGGGAGTATTGTTAATAAATACTGCCATAAATTTTTCAAAATAATCTCAATATAATATATTCAAAAAAAATTATGAGTATATATATGGGGTATTTTGCGTTTTAAAGGGAATAATTATGAGCTTAAAATTTCTATCATTGGTATAAAAGGTTATATTTTGTATATTTATTATTTTCATCTATAACTGATGATATAAAAATTGAAGGTCCTTCTTTAAGAAACCCATAATAAAATTAAAATAATTCATCAAAATGGGGTTTGGGATATTTTTTTCATGATTGTGATAATGCTAATATCATGATAATAAATGAAAACATACATTAACCCACACTTATTAAAAAAAGACTGGTTCACCCCTTAGTGATGTTTTTGGGCATATCAGACACCTATCAATGTTTTCTTATAGTTACTTGTTTAATTATTTTATTTAATTATGGGTTATTCTATAATGACTCTCCAATATAGGTATAGAACATAGTATAATTTCTACTAAAAATAATCCTTATACATGAGAGGGGGTTAGGAAAATCATTGAGAAATAAATTGATTTATTCCAATATAATTTTTATATATACATTTTATATTTTATCCCCAGCCATTGGAGCCAAACGTCACTAATTATTTGGTTAAACGTCCCATATTGAGGAATTAGTTTCCATTAGGAGTTCATAATATTACTTAAATTGATATAAGTTTGAAGATTAATATTTAATATTACGTAATATTAAATTATCCTATAAATTTTTACAATATCTATATAGAGAGATTAAATCCCTACCAAATTTTACATAAAATTTTACCAAATGAAGAATAATTAGATTTTTGAAAAATATTTTACTAAAAATATCAATTAAATAATATTTATATAGTCGAGGGGAAATTATCACCCCACTATTTTTTCATTGAAAAATTAATATCTAATATTTTTTTTGGTGAATCAATTATCTTAGTAAACATGAAATATATGAATTAATGTGTATATTTGGACTAAAGAAACATTCCTAGTTCATGAATCTATAATAAGTACACATTTTACCACATTATTTTTAATATATACTTTTTCATTTTTGATTACATAATATATTCCTTTACACTGAGTCGATTGAGGTGGATGACATCCATTATCCTTATTTACATTTATATTATTTAATTTCTCTACATAGTTCCTATAGTCAATAAATTTGATATATAGAGTTACTGTATATGAATTAGATGGATCATTATTATAATGTATTTTAATCAACTGCTTAAAACCTATTAGATTATCATGTGCATGATGGCCTTCTATTCCAAATATAAAACATTTTTTTTATTCTTTTATGGAAATTTCATAGTGGTTTGTTTCTACATTTTTTTCATGTAAGAATTTGAATTTTTTCCATCATGATCTTGGAAATTTGAGCATGCATGAAATCCATTTTCATTTTCTTATCTATTCAAACCAGAGAATAATAAGAGTATCCAATTTCTATTTCCATATTAATATTATATTGAACAATCTCATTATAAAAAAAATATATTCATCCTATTTTTTCTTGGATTCAATGATCTTTTACTCTTTTTATGTGAAAAGATTAGAGAAAATATTTATTGACTATGATTTTCTTAAAATCCAGCTATTCAATAGAATCAATTTATTTATTTAACATTATATTTTTATTTACTATCCAATATCGGTCGGATGCACCCTCTAAGTAATAAATATCTTAACACACCTTTTCATGCTACAAATATGGAGGGACATAAAATATTTTTTCTATCATATTTATTCATTTCTCGGCAATTACCAGATTGGATGATCCATTTAAGGATGGTGGTCATTATTTTATGAATAAATCAATAGTAATAATAGTTTAAAACATTTTATTTTTCTATATAGATCAGGTTATTATTCATAACCTATGATAGTTATATATGTATGGACCTAAATGTGTCATACCAAATCCAATCCCACTCATTAGTTCATTGGGTAAATCATTATATTATTCATTGAATTAATTGTTCATTTGGTTCTTCATGATTCCAACCATTTTTAAAATCCATAATAATAGATTTCATAAATAATAAAGTGAATATGAAAAATCAATCCAAATTTTTCATATCCTATAATAATATTGTCTCCACCTATGTCATTTTGGGTTCATCCTCGGTTGTGTTCTTATTATTCTTAACTAAAACAAAAAATTTAATAAAACCTAATCTGATATAAAACTATGATGAACCAGGAATAAAATACATGGATATAACATCATTCTATGTAATAAAATATTAAAACTCAAAAATGGAACGCACTCCAATAACCCAAATGTTTGGTGACATTTGTGATTAGATACACTGATATCTAATTTTATAAATCATAAAAAATTTCTTCCATAAACATTTTCACAATTGATTTCATTATATATAGATAATATATAATACTCTAATTTATTAATTATAGAAATGGGAAACATATGAAAATGGTGAGCTCATATAATTAGTAAGTGGTAAAAGAATATTGGGTTATAAGTGATTTAACATAATATAGTAAACATTTGAGATAACTTGAAATTGATAGAGATGACATCATTAGGGAAATAATTTTATGGAATTATAATATTCATAATAAAAATTCATGATATATAACCACAATTGTATGTGAGTTAATGTATAAAATATTCTAGGGTAGAATAATATTAAATTATAGAATAATAATCATGACCCAAGTAGAGATAAAATTTAACCAGACATTAAACATAACCATATAAGGAACTATGTTCATAAATGAACTCTATATCTGAAATAAGGCAAGTAAAAAAGAAATGTGAAGACAACAAGGTGAGTAACATCAGATAAGTATATTATAAACAAAAATAAACAACAAAAATTCTTCCCATAATAGTGTGGAATTAGGGTTATATCCATTATTTTAATAGATTCTCAACCCCATTCTAGGCTACCATGGTTATCTCCCCCTCCACGTAAATAGTTTCCTTCACCTATGTTTGTTAAAACAAGTTTTATATACACCAGTAGGATGTATGTAGGGTGTGAGGAAAAAAATAGAAAAAGGATTTTAAAAACCACTCTATTAAATGCATTAAAAATTAATATAACTCGTGATATTTTAAAAATATGATTATAAATTTAATAAATTTGACCGTTAATTAAAATTAATATTGAATTTGTAATTTTAGAAGCTTAGTAATCATGAGTAATACACAAAATGAAGTGAATTTTTAAGATAATAAAATAATGATGAATAAAATAATACAAATGTAAATAATCAAGGGTAGGGATTAATTTTATGGTTACTAGGGTCTCTATAATATTATCATAAAATAAAATTTGGTCCTTTTTGGAGCATCATGTCAACCAAGAAAAAAATAGGGAGTGAACTCTACTTTCCTAAACTATCCAATTATGAGAGTACCATGTCCCAAAAATATATATCTACGGGATCACCATGTCTAGTAATATGTTTTCTATTATATTCCATAATTTAACCTAAAATTCCTCCTAATCAATCAATGTACATATCTGAGACATTTTTAAAAAGAAAATTTGGGTCTATTTTAATCAAACTATGTAATGACTCAGTCAATCCTGAAATCATGATATTTCCTATAGGGAGATTATAGAAATCCCACATAGAAGGAGGATGAGAATGAATCACCCATTAATAAGGTAGTGTGGATAACTCTCCCATCATTATGCCTTTTACTAGGGTATGCCTAAGGGCCATAACCGTAGGAATGAAAAACCGTGTGGGCTAGGCCCATAGCAGACAACATCATGATCATGTGTTGGACTAGGTCATCACAAATGTTTGGTGATGGGCCAACACATTCCACGATCCTTATATTGCCCTCTTTGTACCTAGACCATGTTTTTTCTCTCAATTGGATATGATCCTCAATCATCCCCTTGGAAAATTCCTCATGATGGTAGAGGTATCCACACCACCTTATAAAGGTGTGTTTTCTGTTCCTCCTCCTTTGATGTGGGATTACCATAATCCACCACCCCCCATTAAGGGCCCAGCATCCTCACTAGAAAATCAAATGTACACTAGATCATATGCCATTTTTTATGACCCAGTATATCCCACAATCATGATATTGTCTACATTGGTCCTATCACACACAGTTTTTCTTTCCTTTTTCTCTTTCTGTTAGGCTTCCCCCAAGAAAAGGCCTCTTTGATGGGACAGGTATCCACACCACCTTATAAAAGTTTATGATTCCCTTAACATGTCCCCATTATCTTTAATTATATTTAAAGTGTTTCTTTGATAATTATAATTATGCATTCTTAAATAAAATTTTTATTATATTAAAATAATTTTTTTATAAACAATGTTATGATTTTATAATAAAACCTCTTGGATGAGGTGAACTATCTTACAAACCAAAAATAATTTATTAGTAATTTAAATCATTCTTTGTATTAATTTTTTGGATGGTGATCTCTTTTTTTATTCCATGTAATAATAAATATTGAGATGGATCAATTAAATAAAATAGATTTCACTTGGTGTATTTCCTTCTTCAAAAGATTAATTTCTATGCCTCTACTTGTTTAGTATGATCAAGATGGAATGTTTTCTGTATAGTTTTAAATAAATTAAATTAAATGGATCTTATTAGGGTGGTACAACCACACCTCTTGTTATAATTAAATAAGCATAGTCTATGTAAAATCATTCAATGATATATTTTGAAAATATTCAATAACATGCTTTATGGTGGTTTCAAGCCTTGAAAGAAATTTTTATGGGTGGTGTAAGCTAAATCAATTTCCATAAAATTGAATTATTTATAGTAATTTTGATATGTGTGATCATGTATTCATGCCACGGGCACGTGTAGATAAATTGAATAATTCCTATTAAATTATAATATATCATTTTAAATCACCCTTTGGATCCCCTTAGGTCTATAATGTTGGAGACTCAATCCTATGACAACCTGATTGGTGTTTCATCCTTGAAAATTATTAATACTAGGTATGTTTGACTTTAGAGCCCTACACAAAATTTGGATAAATTGTTTGATTGAAGGATTAGGCTTTGAGTTTTCATAATAATAAACTGTATGATTTATTATTATAGAATCACTTTGGATAATTTTGTAAATTAATATATTAACAACCTTAGTGTGTAATGATTTATTAAACAGGATTGACATGATTATTATGGTAATTATAAACCTAGATTAATGAAATGAAATGGTTTAATATATGATAATATTTTAAAAATTGATTATTGTGTCTTAGGAAGATAAATCTGGTATGTTTGATACAATAGTTGTGATTTTTATTTTTTATATTTTGAACTTGTGTGATATCAATGTGATTGATACCTGAGGTGTTGATACTAATTACCGTTTTTTATTTTTTCTATATATGAATCATGTTTAAGGTGGACACAATAGGGTTTGGCGTATGTTCTTTCATATTAAATGAGGGAAAGGCGCATAGGTACTTGATGTCCAAGGGAAGAATATATAATTATATGGGATGTATAAGGACTCATGATTGGTGTTGATGCATGAGGGATTTGTGCATTTTTTTCATATAAACTATGTTCTGGGTCAACCATTACAAAATGCTTGAGGGTTGATTATAAGATTTTTTTGGATGCCTAAGAGAAAGATGCACAATCACATGATGCCTGAGGGTGAGATTCTAATTATGCCTAAGGGATATGTTTTTGTTATCCTGAGGAAATAGGTTGTATGTTATGGTATATTATTATCTATTCATCCTTTCTAGGAGAATCTACACATAATTGGGTGATTTTTCCTAATGCATGAGGATCTACCCACAGTAAAAAAATCAATCATAGGCCAAAGAAGGTGGTATGTGTTGAGTGTCTATTTAGAATCTTGAACCATGTTGTTATCACTTCACTTTTTATCACATTAAATTTAAAATATGTTTCATGTAGTAATTTTATATTAATTACATTAAATGGATTGGGCTAGACACCATGGGAACCGACCTACTGAGATTTATATCTCACACCCTACTCGGGCACCGTTTTGAACCCATGTAGATCTTTTTTCTTACAGTTCTTTTGATTCGTTTATTTTGTTGTGTTGTGTAAATGGGAGATATGGAGCACATGATTGGGATCTTTCTCGGGATTCTCAAGGATTTGACCGTTGGGTTTTTCTTTTCTTTTGTAAATTTTTACTACTTATACTAGTAGAGACATCTGTCATACATGCATTGTTGTAAATTGAAATTGGTCATTTTTATTCAGATATTATATTATTATTCCACTGTATGTCTTTATTTTATTACTAATTCTTAATTTATCTATTATTTATTATATAATATACCAATTTTATTTTCTAATATAGAGGATATAGTCTCCCCACCATAACATCAATATACCCTAGATGTTAGTCGATAACCTCTAGCATACAGGGAGGAATGCTTGAGGCCATGTATCGACTAGTCTGACAACCTTATTAGTGGTGAGATGGCTCAAGATGTTACAAAATATGTATCACCTTACATCACATAAATAATAAATTTTATTAATCATGAATGACTTTATAAATCATAGGGATCAATTTCCTTCTTCCATGAAAACAACTTCGTTATAAACCATGAATATCTGGTTGGATCATTTCATTGAATAACTTGTGTGAAATAATTTAGAAAATATTTTATTAAAATTTTAAAATTTTAAATTATATCCGTATAAAAAATACAGTTCATACAAGATCATATTAATATATAAATAAATATAAACTTAATACAATATATAATTTATTTAAAATAATTCAATCATTTATGGTTAAAATGTTAAGTATCTTACATAGGGCTTACATCTATAAATAGATTGAACCTGCTAGAATGAATTATTCACAAAAAATAAAAATAGAATATCCTTTAAAAAATTTAAATTTCCTATTAATGGAATCCATAAATTAAAATCCAATAAATTCATATCTCTTGTCCACCATCTTCATTGGTTTATAGAAAGTATGGAAGAGATGAAAGAACATAAAGATGGAAGGAGAGAGGAGTTTCTTAGATAAAGAGATCTTCAATTTTAATTTTGATTTGAGGAATATTTTCATGTGGTGGAGAGATTTCAATGGGAAGTCAATATGAGGGAGAGATAGAGGTGATCTTTAAATTATTAGGGAATAAAATTTCAAAGTATTACTTAAAAATGAATTTTAAAAGATAAATAAATTATAATTCTTGATTGTTTCATTTGTAGTGTGCCTGGGTAGAAAGATATTCATATTTACCATGAAATATATGACCTACCATATAAAACCATCCAAATTTTTAGAAATATTACATGAACTGATCCCTGAAATATAAGTGTAATAAATAAAAAATAAAAATACATTAAAATGACATCATGGGTGTGAAACATATCCATGTCATATAACTTTAGGTCCTGAAAAACTTCTATGAAGATGTTTGAGTAAAAAATATATGAGTTCAATTCTCCTTAATATATGATTATCATTCTCACGTCTTATGTAAATACCCACTATGGTAAAAAAAGAACCTAAAATAAGGGAATCAACCTCCCTCAATTCACCATATTCTTGGGATCAATAATCTAAATCAATTTATTAACCAAAAAAACAATGGTCTTTGTTTTAAACTCATCCAAATATAGAACATGATAAAGATTTAGATAAAACATATTCAAATAAGATAAATAAAATAAAATATGGACCGATATAATTTGATGAGGGAACACTATTTAGTATAAGGCCTTCCAGATCCTCTCATAGATTTAATAAGTCATACATATCATGGTGTTAGCTTCTTCTATCTTCCTATTCATCAATGACGCAAACATGGTGAAACTTTAAAAAATACTTTATCACCCATTGAAAATTACAAGGGTCATACATGATGGTTGTGATATGAATTATGGTGACTCTACGTTTTCACCACTCATTTTTGAATAAGATGAATATTTTCTTTTATCCTATAAATAATACTCAATCCCGCCAAAGAAGATTCACCAACCAAAATCCAGTATAGTTGATACTAGCATGTTTATCCATATAATTATTCAACGATATCCATAACTATTTATTATTAATAACTCTTTTTATAAGAAAACTCTATAAACAATATATGTTTATCCCAAACTCCTCTGATGTATAATAAACTAGAATGTATATTTTCTAGTAAAATTTGGATCTCCCATTCTATATGCCCTTCCGCTTGTGGATAGAACATCATTATTAACTTCACAAAAGATATCATAGAATATTCAAGGAAAAACAATAATATATATGTGAATTAATAATCTCTATAAAAAATGGTGGTATAAGGAACATCATATATCGTAAAAATATTGTTTAAAAATGATTCCCTGACTCATTAACTATGGTCCTATATATAATTTATATAAAGTTCCATGATCTAGATACCTAATTAATGATTAATAACAAATTATTATTCCCAATAATGAAATGAAGTGATACATTGATTAAATCCATATATTTCATGTCTCATTTATAGGTGGTTATAAGAATGAGATGAAGAATTCCATAGGCATTTTGATACTTTGATTTCACCTATTGATAGGTGTATAATATTAATGTTAAATATAAAATATCTCATCTCATATATAACTGAGATTATTTTCATTTAATGTCATAATATATATTAGGGGATCTTTTGTTTTATTCCCACTAATAATGGTGGTAATATATCAAAATTTCCTATATCATGGAATGGGAAACCATGTAGTGTTTCCTTCAAAAAATTATTCCCTTAGGGGATACAAACAACACACTTGGGGTATTCCCACCATATAAAATTCTATTGATAGTATGATGGTCTTCATCACTCAGTTTCTCTTGATTAATAATGTTTAAAAGTGATGGGATAATTTAAATAAAATGTATGAATATTAATTTCTTATTCTCATTCACCTATTAGTAAATTTTAGTAGAAAGGCTCATTAGGTTGAACTCATCACCATATTTCTTCAAGTATTGTGATGTTAGCTTCTGAAAGATTATTTTGGTGAAACAAAACCACTATTTACCAGGCATGTATGAAATATAGATGTAAACTTATCATATATTCACCACCCATCATATCTACCTAATATTTAGATATTTTTAATAAATGGTATAAATCAAGATTATATGATCGGTGTATGAAATGCAATTCCCTCTAAAGTGGTAGTGTCACCACAATTTGAGAGTATACATGAATATGGTCAAATCGTAATCATTATTTGGGTAGATCTACTTATGTTGGTAATGTTTTCATGGTCCATAAAACACTGCTTGGTCATCTTAGATAAGAAAAATCTCCAATATCATACCTAAGGGGTCATAATAAACTATAAAAAATTTACCAGATTCAGATATGATCATGTTTACAGCTAATGTTACCCATCACTTATTCTTATCGAATGAATCTTGACATTATGGGATCAATAGAAATTTCACTTCCTTATAGGTTAGAGTAGTAATGGTTAATTCCATATTTGATTAGTCCTATATGAATATCCTATACTGTCCTACTAGTCCTAAGAATATTCATACCTCAAAAACATTATTTTTTTCTTCCTAGGTCATAATGACCATTTCTTTCTCAAGATAAACTGAAATTCCATATTCCAATACCACATGTGTTAAGAACTATTATCTATCAATTCACGAAGTTGCACTTTGATAGCATCACATAATGGTGATGACCTTAATGAATACCCAAAATTATCCATAAATGATAGTTGTTATCATCTTTTGTTTTTGAATGAAGAAATATATTATCCATATGGCCCGGTATTTTACTATAGTAATTAAAATCTTTTTTAAAAAAACTATTACACAATGTATTTTCTATTATTTCATCAAAATAATATAAAAAAAATCTACAAAATTACATTAAAAATTAAAATTTGTATTATTACTAAAAAATACATAATAATATAGACACCACCATAATGTTGGACCCAAGGGGATTATAATCTAAAAAGAATAAAAAGTATACAAGACAGATTGTTATTATGGAGAAATAAATATTAAATGAAATATACATGGTATGGTAACTAATAGTATGATATAAATGATTTTAGATATTATATTTATTTCTACATATAATGGGTAATATGGTCTTTGGTGACTAGCGATTTGAGGCTTCATTCTCCCTCGATGGTGGTGATGCCCTATCCCAGAGATTCCTGAGGCATCGACCCCTTCCTCCTTGGCAGGGGGAGGTGGGATCCTTCCTTCTTCCTTGACAGATCGTCCATTCATCCCCTTCACAAACTCGGCATACCATTCTCCTTTATCGTCGATCCCTCTTTTTTCTAAGGTCCCCAACCTTCATGAAGGCTCTCCCTAGATTTTAATTACTACAAAGGAGTACAACACATCATATGATCTTCAAAGATCAACACTTGTGGCTCGATTCAGGGGTCATCGTCAATTGGTTGATGCTTTCGTTAGATTTGTTTTCGAAGCATGGGGTATACAAAACTAATCAGTAGTGGGACTTCTCGATCGGCTTCAACTGATGATTTGATTCTCATTGGAGGAGGATTTGGTCGTCGCCTGGTCCAGTGCTCCACGAGTGTTCAATGGATGCAGATTTTTCCACCTGCGATGGTCCTTTGATATCAACATGAATCATGACATATCATCGGCTGTAATATGGGTATGTTTTCCCAACCTACCTTTTCCTTTTCATAATCCTTCAATTATATGTATAGTTGTGAATTTGGTTGGATGGTATCTGTGCTCAAATAATCGCACATCTACGATCTGTCATCCTATTTTTCCTTGTTCATGTGTTGATGTTGACATCTCCAAACCTCCAATAGAGTGGCTGTGGATTTCTGTTGAAGAAGATAGAATATTAAAGCAGATAGTGGTATTATAATTATGGCCATCATATTTATCGGGATGCAAGAAACAGGGTCATTTGACCTCTGGTTGTCGTCGTGTGAACCAAGACAGGCCATCATCGGTCCATGTGGATATAATGGTGGAACACCAGTTGTAAGATAGTGGTGGTTTGGTAGATCATGTGGATTTTCTCATGTTATTAATATTTTCATGACTTATTATATACAACTTTTACTTAATTAATATGTAATGTTCATAATTTGTGTGAAATATTAATGTTTTAATACTAAATTTATTTTTTCAGTATTTTTAAAAGTAGTCCAATTGGGTAAGTTTAATATTTTGTTATAACTATCACCCTACTGATCCAAATTATGTGATTCGGATTTTTTAAGATTCCTTGTTCAATTTTAAACATATCATTACAAGGAATCAGTGGAAGATTCTTATATTTATTGGTCATATGGTCCTCACAAGATGACCCAAAGAATCTGTGAAGAAAGTAGACCAGCCCTGATGATTGAGTTACTGGCCAAAATTCCGAATCCCAAATATTATGAAACTCTACCATATTTTATTTATTATCTAACGAAATCAGGGATAAAAATGTGATGGTCCAAATACAATAAAAATGGGCTCTACTAATTCTTTGAAGTCCATCCCACCATTCTGGCCAGGAATTAAACTGTATACATTGTTTTTGAAATTTCTCATAATATAGTCATCAAACAATCTGGTATTTCTGAATTGTGAAATTTAATATATGTGCGGACGAATTTATAGAAGAAACTATTTTTAATTATGGTCATGATCCTATTCAAAAACACATTCACATTTCGGCCTTCATAAAAGTATGGATTGAAATGGACATATTAATATTGTTTACTCCAACCGCCATAAAATTGGTTCAATCAGTCCAAAAGTCTCCAAATATTGAGAGTAGTCTTCCTAAAGTATTATCTAAAAATTGTATGAAGAAGATATCTCTAGATTCATCTATTTGGATGTCTAAAGTGTCGCGCCAAATGGAGGGGTATTTTTGGGATTCAAATAGTCCACCACCTTAGGCTATAAATACATCCCCTCCTCTTATTTCAAAAGGGTTGTAATTTTAGTAGGGAGGAGAATATATTGGCATAACCAATGCCTTACCAAAGTCTTGGTATGACGTTCCAAACTCATGTTTTCACTTGATAGACCTTTCCTCCTATCTTTGTTTTCATTTAATTTTGTGTTATTCATTATTGAAATATTGTATGTTTTTTTTGTAATTCTATTTTAATGCATTTTTCTTATTCAATATCTATTCTTCTCAACACCCTTCTGTAGTTTAATATTAATGTTATTAAAATGGTTTAAATAAATTTAAAACAACTTCCCTTATTTTGCTTCCTCATTCAATCGAATGAAATTTTTTTAACTCTCTTCAACGATTGTGTGTGTTAGACACACTACTCTTCCATTATCCCATTATTTTTGTTCAATTTATACTTCATTATCATAATAATATATTACCATATTAATAACCATATTAATTTCTGAGTAAATATACAATTGGTTTGAGTCATTATTTGGATATGTTAAGTGATTGAGATCTTTTGCTCGATGAGTATTCGTTAATTTAACATTGTGTATGTTGGACTTAACATGTCATTGATTAATGAATTGTTTTGTTTAAAATGTGTTTTCCATAGATTAATAGAACCATACATACACTACCATCGACAATATCTTATTGAGATTAGAACCCTAATTTAAGTTAAGAATCAGATTAAAGCTTTACCAATTACGAATTCCAATCAACATTTTCTTTTGAAGTGTGTGTTAATATAAAAGAAATATAAAGCAAATCTCAAGGATATTACATGCATAACTCCTTAAAAATGAAGTCACTCCAAATTCATTAAATAGTTAAATCAATCAATCAATCCAATTAAGCTCTTGAAAAAAACCATAATCATAATTCAATTAACTAAAAACAATCGATGGTTAAAAAGTTTCATCGTCGAGGATACGACCCGAGTGCTACAATACACACTAGTAGAGCATTGGAACTTTGAATGGTTGATAAGAGAAAATCGGCCATGATTTCATATAGGTCCGTTGTCAGGGATGGTGCATTAAGTAGTCATTAGTTTCTGGTTATTGTAAAAAACAAAAAAAATTAAAAAAAAATAAAACACAAAGAAATCCCTCCTTCTCATAGAAATTATAAACAGAAAAAAACTCACAAAGAAAAAGTCATCTTCTTCTTTCTTCCACAACCTCTATGAATGCCCCATATCCTACCAAACAATCCCTCAGATTTTTTAAACCCTAAAACAGAGTGAAAACTTCACCGTCATAGGAGGAAAATTAGGGATAATCAAATAATTCGAGAACCATTCCTCGTCTAACTCATTGAATTAGAATTGTCCAATCCTATGGAACAAACACTAAAAGAACTTTCTTCCCCTAATATGAAATATCAACCTCTTGGTATTAAATATCCAAACATAGAGGATGTCTTCAAACTCAAATCGTGTTTGATTCATCTTCTTCCTCATTTCCATGGGCTAGTTGGTGAGGATTCACATCTCCAGCTTAAATATTTCCATGTGACGTGTTCTAGCATGAATCCTCAAGGTGTTTTGGAGGAACAAATCAAACTTTGAGAATTCCATTTTTCATTAGCTGACTCTTCCAAGTTATGTCATTAGTACCTCCCTCCTGGTTCTATAACCACATGAAATGACATGAATCAACTTTTCTTAGAGAAATTCGTTCATGCTTCTCGCACAGCTTCTATCTGAATGAAAATAATCAGTATCCATCAATTCACAAATGAATAACTCCATGAGTACAAGGAGAGGTTAAAAAATCATTTTCAACCAACCCATACCACCAAATCCCTAATCAACCCTTGGTCTAATACTTCTTTGAAAGTTTATTGTCTATGGAGAGAACTCTCATTGATACTACAAGTGGTGGATCTCTTATTGATAAAAATCATGCAGCTGCAAAAGATCTCATAAGTAAAATGGATGAAAACACACAAAAATTCCATAACTAAGCCCATGATGAATTCAAACAAGCCAAAGATCGTCATTCGATAGAGATGAACAAGATGACTGAGTGGATGAGTGAACTTACTGGTCGTGTGCGACAAACTAGTTGTGGCTTTTAAAGCCACAACCTTATCTTATAAACAATCATTGTTCCCTAGACCTATCAAGAACTGTGGAATTTATAGATCACTATCTCATCCAACTGAAACATGTCTACAACTTCAATTGGATCCATCTGATTCATCTAAAACAATGGAGCTCAATGCAGCATATGCTCAGCAGAACCCCAAAACTCAACAATCTGGTCAGTTCATTAGAAACTTCATCCAACCCCACCCTGAACCCTTCTCTTCTACCTTCAACCAAGTCTTGAGTTATGGTAATCCCATTTCTCATCCCCCTAAATTCCCTCCTAAAAACCCAAACCAGATCCAATGTGGTCAAGGTTATGGTAACTTCCAACAACCATACCCTTTTCTTTCTCAACCTCAAGGTATAAGTCCTCCTCTTCCTCCTCATGGATTACACTATCCTAGCGAGCCTTCCCAATTCACAAACCAATAAAATAACTTTCCCAATAACCCAAATCAAGTTAATCCCAATCTGGGACAAGTCCCTTATTCCATTAAACCATTGGGAAACATTGTAGAAGATCTTTCCTCCTTCACCTGTTCGAGCCTCAAAAAAATTAAAACCCATATCAGTCAACTTTCATCCCACCAGAGCCAGAAACAACAATAAAATTCTTCCCAACTACCAGATCTATCATTACCCAACCCCAAAGGTAATATAAGTGAAATTTAACATAGATCGGGAATGGAAATTAATATGCCTCAAGATAAGGCCTCCAACACCCCTTTGAATTTTGACATAGAAAAAAAAAGAAAAGGAATCTAAAGCCATTCCCTCACCTCCTTCTATTCTAATTAGGAACCCAATTCCTTTTCCTCAAGCCATTTCTAATCCAATGAAGTCATTTTAACCTAATCCTGAAATTCATGAAATGTTTAGATGTGTTGATGTCAACATTCCCCTCCTAGATGCCATAAAACCAGTCCCTAAGTATAAAAAGATTATTAAGGAATTGTGCACCCACAAGAGGCAACTTTAGACCTTCGAAAATGTTTCCACCCAACAATCTATTCCCATATACTGAAACGATCCAGGGACCATTATGGTTCCATGAAAAATTGGATGTTCAAATTTGATGATGCACTCATGGACCTAGGAGAATCAATTAATGTCATTCCCAAATACATCTTCTACCACCTTAGTCTGGGTACCATACATCCAATGGGTGTTGTCATTCAATTGGACAATCGAATCAGTGCTAGTCCTGAGGGTATATTCGAATATGTGCTTGTTTGTGTGAATGATCTCATCTTCCCGATTGATTTATATGTCCTTGAAATTGATGGTGAGACAAACTCTTCTATATCTACACTAATTCTAAGAATTCCATTCCTAATGACATGGAGAACCTTGATTGATGTCCATTAAAGAATCTTATCCATGAAATTTGGTGACAAACTAGTCAATTTCAACATTCTACACGCCATGTGATGCCCATTTAAGGATCACTCTACATTCATAATCCATGATTTTGAGGACACTTCTATGAGTTAGTTGAACCCCAATACATCATGTTCTTCATGTTCTAATGAGAAAAGATCTAGTGAAATCTACAAAATGATTAACCAACTCATAAATGGTGAAGTTGATATGGAATATTCATTAATAGACCATATCAATCTGGTGGATCTTGAAAACTCTCTTGAATCGCACATTAGCTTTGATCTTTACAGATCCTCCTTGGAAAATATTAAGGATAATGAATCCGAGGAAACTAAAGTCCCTTTTTCCATTCCAGAGTTGTCTAACCCACAAATGAAAGATGATACTAATCTAGAAAATCATCCTCAACACATGAAATATGCATTCCTTTTCCATGATCACTCTTATCCTGTCATTATATCTACTTCATTTAATGAAACCAAGGAGTCCAAACTTATTCAACTGTTAGAGGAAACCAAAAAGGCCTTTGGTTAGACCCTATATGACATACCAGGAATCAACCCTTCTCTTTTCATGAATCACATCCATCTTGAGGAATCATCCAAACCAATTAGACAACCACATAGATGACTCAATCCACTCATCCTTAAGGTAGTTAGGGAAGTCATCACCAATATTCTTCAAGATGGTATTATCTAACCAATTTATGATAGTGAATGGGTTGGTAAAATTAAATTTGTACCTAAAAATGGTCGGCTAACTGTTGTCACAAAAGAACATGGGGAGGTGGTTACAACTCGAGTGAAAAACAAATGGCATGTGTGCATCGACTATAGGATATAGAATGTTGAAACATGAAAATATCACTAACCTCTTCCACTCCTTGACCAAAATTTATAACAATTAGCTAGAATGTCACACCATTATATCCTTGATAGATACACTGGCTACTTCCAAATCCCAATCACACATCAGGACCATGAAATGACT
The DNA here is from genome assembly GCA_963277665.1 of Viscum album. Lineage (NCBI taxonomy): Eukaryota > Viridiplantae > Streptophyta > Magnoliopsida > Santalales > Viscaceae > Viscum > Viscum album. Next base: position 1,207,203,690 of record OY728157.1, read on the forward strand.
TCATTTAATTTTCCCTTTGGAACATATGCATATAGTATAATTCATTTTGGCCTTTGAAATTCTCCCAAAATATTCCATAGGTGGATGATGAGTATCTTTTCTAAATTCATTGAAAAATGCATGGAAGTCACCATTGATTACTTATCCACTTATGGTGAGTCATTTGAATCTAGCTTGAATTCACTCTCTCCAGTCCTCCAAAAGTGTGTAATGTGTAACCTTGTGTTATATTTTGAAAAAGGTCATTTCATGGTTTAAAATGAGATTGTTCTAGGTAACATAGTTTCAAAATTAGGTATTTAAGTTGATCCTCCCAAAATTGAATTGATCTGATCACTTCTTGAAACCACCTTTGTTCGAGACATCCATTTATTCCTCAGTCATGCCAGTTTCTATCATAGATTCATCCATAACTATAGAGTATTTTTCTCCCAATAATTTGGTTTCAAAAAAATTATGTCACTTTCCATTTAGATTAGTTTTGAAATAGAGCCTTCATTGAACTCAAAACTGATCTTAAATCTTCACCAATAATACAACCACAAGATTGGTCCTTACCCTTTGAGTTGATGTGTGATGCTTCTGATAGAGCTTTTGGGTATGTTCTTGGTCCAAGAAGAGAAAAAATTACTCATATCATCTATTATGCCTCAAAAACATTGGATGAAACTCAATCCCCATACACTCTAACTAAAAAGGAAATTTTAGCATTAGTTGTTTCCGTAGAAATATTTTGGCCATATCTCTTAGGTGAAAAAATTATCATCTTCACAGACCATTCTACTATAATGTTCTTACTCATGAAAATTGATTATAAACCGAGGCTTATAAGATAGAACCTAATTCTCTAAGAGTTTGACCTTGAAATCAATGATAGACCAGGAAAAGAAAACCATGTCGTTGATCACATGAGTAGAATTTCTACTCTTCTCATTTTGAAATAATTTATCTAGAACTTCAAACTAAACACATTTAATCTGTCACTAAAAAAATACCATGGTATCCCCCAATTGTAAATTACCTGGTTTATGGTGTTTTTCTATAAAAATTTTCAAAAGAAAAAAAATTGAAGTTGAAAAGTGATTCAAATTACTATTTTTGAGATGAAAATAAAATATGGAAAACATGGGAAGACATGGTAATTTGGAAATGTGTTGGTGAAGATGAACATTCCACCATATTAGAATTATGTCACTCATTTCCCAGAGGGGGGCCACATTAGACCATAAAGGACCTCCCGAGAGTTCCTACACTCTGGATTCTTCAGTCCATCACTTTTTAGGTACTCACATGAGTTCTATCAATCATGTCCCACTTTCCAATAGTTCAGTACATTTTCAATGTTAAATGAAATACCCCAAAAGCATTTAATTTTTTTTGTGATATCTTTGATGTTTGGGGAATAGATTTCATGGAACCATTCCCCCTTTTCAATGGATTCTCACAAATTTTTCTGGCTATTTATAATTTTTATAGGTGGGTTAAGGCCAAACCTACTTGAAAGGATGATTGATATAATATTAATGAGTTTCTAAAGGCACACATCTTCTACTAATTTGGCACTCCCCGTGCCTCAATTAGTGAATTATGAACCCATATTTGAAATAGAAACATGGAATTGATTTTTCAAAAGAATGGGGTTGTACATAAAACATAAACTACATATCAGCCCTAGATAAATGGCATGGATGAACATTTTTATAGATAAGTGAAAAGTGTTCTTGAGATAATTTTAAATCCCACTAGAATAGACTGGCCTGAAAGACATGGTGAAATACATTGGGCATATCGAACTGCCTATAAAACCCCCCATTGGGAGGTCTCCTTTTAGGAAAGTTTTTGGTAAAGAATGTCTTTTTCCAGTTTAAATACAACACAAGTCAATTTGGGTTGTGAAAACCTGTAACATTGATTGTGAAAAAACTGGTGAAGAAAGATTGTTGCAATTGGCTGAATTGGAGGAGCTTCAACTTAATTCTTATGAGAATTATAATCCCTACAACGAAAAATCCAACGTACTCCATGACAAACACATCCTAATAAAGGTATTCCAGGACGGTGAAAAGGTATTTCTCTTCAATTATTGATTCCAACTTCTCCTAGGTAAGATTAATTCTCATTGGGATGGTCCTTTTTTTCTTACTAATGTTTAACCATTTGGTGGAGTGCAAGTTCAAGACCACTCTTCAAAAATTACATTTAAAGTTAATGGACATAGGCTAAAGCATCCACATTATAGGAAACACAATCCTAGAACTACATATACATCCATCAGATCCAAAACATTCAAAGACCCACCACTAGATGGAGATGACGAACCACCAAATCCAAACCAGGGGTACCTTTTTCCCATTAACTATCTCTCTATATCTTACTCTCTCTCTCTCTACCCCTTTCTTCTTATTCCCCTCTATTTAATTTTTTACCACTTTCCTCATCATAGTTTTAATTTACTCTTTTGTGTGAGTGTGTCTTCTAAAAATAAAAAAACCTAAAAAATGAAAAACAATAAGAAAAAATCACTTAAAAATATTGATAATAAAGAGTCGTGATTGCTCACCTTCAACATTGGAAAAAAAATTAACCATTTTTGGTAGTCAAAATACATATTTTCATTTAAATAATTTTGTATCTTCATCAAGACTTTGGATAAAGAATTTTGTTTCAAAACCAATAAATTTTGAATGCTCAATTGTTTATTTCGAAAATGATTTTCCCCAATAATGAGAACCAAAATTATATTTAATGCCAATGAAACCTAAATACATATTTTCAAAATGTTTATTTTTTACCACTATTTGTGAGTCTGGAGTTTGTAGACATTGGAGCTTAATTTCCTACTAAGGTTTGCATTAATATGAAAGATGAATTTTCAGAACCACGTGAGAATTACAATATCAAAATAGCCTCTCTTTTCCCTTACATTAATCCTCATTTTGAAACCCCCTTGGAACCATTGAAAGCCTTTTAAATGATAGACATATTAAAATCCAAATACCTTATCCCAACCTATATCTACATGAATTTACATTGCATTATTTATTGAAATTTAAGTTAGGGGGAAATGGATTTCATATTTTGGGTTCCCTTTTATTGATTTTCGACGAGTTATCATATGATTGATGGAAAGAATCCATTTTAGTGTGAGGGATAGGTTTTAATTCAGTGATTTTTGGTGAATTTAATGTACATTAATTTATGTAATTTTGTAAATGTCACCGACAAGTGATCAAAAAAATCAAAAAAATCAACAAAAAAATGGGGTGTCTCTTAGGTAGTTCAAAACTCACTCTTAATCAACCATTTATCTTGTTATAAATATTAAAATTAGTGTGATGAGGAGATCAATCATGGGTTGGTATATGAGTGTGAGATATTTTTCAAGTTCAAATTTTAAAAAATATAATGAAAAAAGTGAAACTTCTGTCATTGGGAGAAGTGTTTTTTTTGTAAATATTTCATGTTTTCATCCCCTTAAAATTGTATTCCTCTATTTTGTCTTTCTTCACACAATCATTCCCTTGTAAATATGTCTTTTCATTTCCTTCCATGGTTCATTTCAAAAATATTGTCCATTGTTTTTTCCATGATGTTTTTTTTACCAACGTTTTCCTATCTGTTGGATATCATCTTCCTATCATCCCATAGCCACAGAAAACCCCCTAAAATACCACTTTATTTTTGGGAACTTTAGGATAGGTATTAGAATCTGAGATCTCTATCAAAATATAAAATTTTGGGATTTGGTTGGTGAATGATTGAAGCTCCATAAATTAATTTTATCATCTTAAGAGGAGTAAGTTTTGTTGCCACCATTTTCTATTTCTAAATTTGAGCATGAAAAAATGAATTGTTTTTGGAACATTATTTATATAACAACTTGTGGTGGAATTCTATATGGGTGAGTGAAAATTTCTAAACCTCCCCTGATTGGGGAAAACAAAATTTAAATATTTTTTGGTGAGTAAAAAAGATTTTTACGTTTTTTATATTTATTCTACAAGAGGACATGCACAAGACTATGTGTGGGGGTTTTGATGTTATTAATATTTTCATGACTTATTATATACTCCCTTTACAAATTTTTAATGAAATTTTCATACTTTGTGTGAAATATTAATGTTTTAATACTAAATATAATTGTTGAGAATTCATAGAAGTTGTCCATTTGGGTCAGTTTTCAATATTAATTATAACTATCATTATACTAATCCAAATTTTGGTATTATATATTTTTAGGATTCATTATTTAATTTAAACTTATCATTATAATTAATCAGTGCCCAATTATTCCATTTTAAGGGTCAAATGGTCCTCACAAGAGGACCTAATGAATCTGTAGAGAAACTAGACCAGCCATGATGATTGAGTTACTGGCCTAAATCCCAAAGCCTGAACTTTATGAAACTCTGTCATATTTTCTTGACTATCCCAGGAAATCGTGGATAAAAATTTTAAGGTCCAACTACAATAAAAAGGGACTGAATTGATGATTTGAAGCCCAGCCCACCATTATGGTCAGGAATTACAATCCGGACACTATTCATGACATTTTTCATGATCTAGTCATCAAATCAAGATGGGAGTTTTTAGTGAGAAAATCAATATATGTTCAGATAACTTGATAGAAGAAACTATTTTTACTTGATGGCATATTACATTTCAAAAACCCATTCACATTTCTACCTTCTGAAATGTTCTGATTGAAATGGACATATTACAATTATTTACTCCAATCGACATAACTTTGGTTCCATAAGTCTAAATGCCTCAATATTTGAGGGTGGTCGTCTGAAATTATTATATAAAACATTTTAGAAGAATATATTTCTAGATTCAGTTATCTTAATGTCCAAATCTTCATGCCAAGTGGAGGGTAGTTTTGGGATACAAACAGTCCACCACCTTTGGCTATAAATACATCCCCTTATCTCCTTTCAAAAGGGTTGGAATTTTAGAATATAGGATAATATATTGGTGTGAAAAAATCCTTGACAAAAGATTTGGAGGACCTTCCATACTAATGTTTTCACATGATAGACCTTTCTTCTTATTTTTGTTTTTATTTACTTTTTTGTTCTTCATTATTGTAATCTTGTAAATTTTTTTAATTCTGTTTTAATGAAATTTTCTTCCTCAATATATTTTATTCTCATCACCCTTCTGTATTTTAATATTAATGTTCTTTAAATGACTTAAATCAATTTAAAACCCCTTCCCTTCTTTTTCTTCCTCATTCAATTGAAATTCTTTTTTATATAACTCTCTTCAACGATCATGTGTGTTCGATACACTACTCTTTTATTATCCCATTATTTTTGTTTTATTTATAATTCATCATCATAATCATGAATTACCAGATTAATAACAATATTAACGGATGAGTAAATCTACCATTTGGGTGTTTCATTATTTGGATATGTTAATTGATTGATAGCTTTCACTCAATGGGTATTCTTTTATTTAGCATTGTTTATATTGGACTTAAAATTTCATGGATTAATGACTTGATTTGTTTAACGTGTGGTTTCAATGGATTATTGGAACCATAAATACACTACCGTCAATAATCTCTGATTGGTATTATAACCTTAATTTATGCAAAGTCTAGTATTAAATCCTTAACACTTAGTAATTCCAATCAACATTATCTTGTGAAGAGGGAGTTAATTAAAATGCAGTATAGAGAAATGCTCAAGGATATCACAATATTAACTCCCTAAAAATTTAGTTATGCAAATATTTATTAAATTGTTAATTCAATCAATAATTTCAATTAATTTCTATAAACAAACCCCCTTAATGAAAATACAATTAACTAAAAACAATCGACTGTTAAAAAGTATCATCACTAAGGATTTGACCTGACAACTGCAATACACATTAGAAGATAATAAGAACATTTAATGGTCGATAGACAACAATTAGTCACACTTTCATGTGCACTGCGAGGTTCCAATAGAGCTAGAATTGGTCAGGTTCCAGGATCCTTCAGTTGTGGAGGCTAGTACTGGGGAGGCATAGAAGCAGCAGACTCCCTTGATTTCTACATTGGATGTGAAGAAATTGAAGCCTAAGGAGGCTGAACTATGGGTTGTGGACATCTTCTCCCAATTGAAGCATGATTTGTGTATCATATGAGTTAAAGAGGAGTGTCCCTTAGTAGTGGCCATGGTGAATCCACTCGCTACTTCCAATTCTACCGAGGAAGGTGGGGTGAGATCTAGAGGGACTGAGTCCCAAAGTCCCTAAGGCTCCCAAGGTAGAGGTTGGGAGGACACTAATAAGAAGCTGCAGTTTATGGGTTGTTGATATGACCAATACACAGGATCAGAATTTGTGTAGGGGAAGTCCTTCTTGTTAGTTGTAACATCTCACAATTGGAAAGGGAAGCTTGACAGAGTAAATGTTATGAGGCCCTTAGACCCAAACACCCTCAGTTCCCATCTGAAGGCTGGGTCAAGGGGGAGGAAATATGTCTTAGAGAATAGGCATGTAAGGAGGAGTATCTATGTAAGCAAGGTCCCCTCAAGTAAGACACAACGATAAAGCTGGGGAACCACTTTGATGTCTTGGGAGGTCAAGAACCTCCATTGAATCAGAATGATGACTAGTTAGGAGATGACAGTTATACTCTCCCTATAGTGGATAATATGGACTGATGTCAATGAAAATATCCTCATAATCCTCACAGGAAGAAAGGGACAAAGGGCATTAGAGATTCAGGTAAATGTATTGCAGTTCGAGAGAAAATTACAAAGGGACGCAAGGATTACTCTATATTTCCAAAACCTATGGAAAATAGGTCGGCCAAGAAAAAAAGAAATAAAGAAATATCATCCCTATTGAAGCGAAAAGTGAAGAAAAAAATAGGTACAAAAGAGACATAGAAGAAAAGGGTGGGGAGTGATATAAACTAATTCTACACACTATGGAAGATATGCTTGAGTAAGAAAGATGACCCAATGTCTCAGAAGAGGAGCTCAAGATGATTTATAAACGAAGGTTGAAAGTTGATTCCATAAAGAAGCAAGAAGTGTGGTTGAATAAACAAGATATAATACAAGACCAAGGCTTCAATAAATGTAAAATCAACTTAGTGTGATTTATTCAGACAATGGAAAAAATTATTACTCACCTTGAAGAGTTTATCAGAGAGGATCCAGATATCTAGGATAGTACGCTCCATTGGGAACATTTTAGAGTAGCCGAGTTAAGAAATATTAGTCTTGTTTTTAACCATTTTGTGAGCTCACTCAGTATGTAGTGGTAGCCAGTTTGTGAACTTTGGTTTCCTGTTTTTCCTAAAAATGGTTTATTAAAAAATTTAAATTTGGATTGATGGTATTTGGTGACTTCTCGAATATGACCATTTTAAATTACACGGTTAGTCTAATAAATTCTTTATAGAAATACTATAATAGTAATGTAACCCTTATACATAAACGTTTTTAATAAAATACATATAATCTTTTGTTAATCATTAATTATTAATAATTTTTATATATGACAAAAATGTATATATGTCTTAGAAACATGTTTTAAAAAATTTAGTGTCAAATAAATGATTTTAAAATAATTGAATATTTTTATATAAAAAAGTATTTTCATATAGATATAATATTATTTTCATAAAAGGACAATAAATTCTAAATTTTCGCATCAAAAGTATCTAATTAACAATTTTTTTTAAATAAGATAATATATTTTTATTTAAATATTAAAATATTTTATGAATATACGTTAAGAGTTATCGAATCATAATGATTCGAAAATTATGTAATATATAATTTTGAGGCATTATCAAACAAAAATACATGTATTCAATAAAATAATTTATTCTAAAAAATTAAAATTATTTTTATAAACCTGTAAATTTGTTTCCAAGGATTAAAATATTTTTTATTATTTAAAAAAAAATTATTTGGGAATAAAAAAATTCCCTGAAAAAAATTTATATAATTTTAGGTAGTTTGATTCTTCATCTTGAAAAAGTCATACACCCTGAATTAAATGTGTGATACCTCAATTCATACCCATGAAAATGATAATGGTTTTCAATTTTTCTACAACCTAACATCCATGTATTATGTTTTTAAATTAACAAATAATTCACCCTTGTTTGTTATAAATACTCATCCATCCTATCATTTAACTCCATTATAAAATAATTAAAAATGTTATACCTATCATTTAACATTTAAATAATATTTATAAAGATACTTTGATAGAAAATAGCTTAAAACTATCTCACCATTTTACACTTAAATTCAGGCCTAAGAATTTTTCTACATAGACCTAGTCAAGTAATGGGGTTTTATCCCTTATCCAAATTTCTCTTTTTATATTCCAAAATATAAGGATATAATGTTTTAATTTTCAAGAATTTGGATGGGATACATCAAGGTAATGTTTTTCATACCTTTTTCATCATTTATCTTTTGAAATTTATTTAAATTATATACATTCCCATTTCTAATCTTTTTATGTTTCATTATTATTTTTCCATGATTATATTATTAATAAGATGTTATCATTAACTCATATTGTACAACCTTAATAATAAATTATCTTATATAAATTTAATTAAAGATGTAATTTTTTTTATCATTTATTTGGTTGCAACCATTGAATTCCTATATGATGAAAGTGTCTCAACCAATTACACAATAATAAGGTATAATTTCCATTTAATAGTGAATATCCTATAATTCGGATTAGATTGATAGATATTCATCTTTCCATGTGAGTAAATTTACTAAAAAAACATTGAAAATTGTATAACTGTTTCCTTTATAATACCTAGTATTTATTAATAAGTCATCTGTATATAATATTGTGTTTCTAGGCCAATATTATTTGCATTTTTAGACAAAAAATATAATGTGATGAATGTTTGGGACTTATTATATGGCAGGTGGGGCCCAAAATCTTATATCACATCGGTGCATTGGTAGGTCTCATAAGAAAAACTATCTTAGGTATTTTGTGTGCGCCTTACCAACTTATGTATGATATCTTTGATTGAGGCCTAAAACCATGCATCGTGAGTAGATGAATTTCTGATGCATGGTGCATGGTTTTTCAAACTCTATTCCAACTATTCTCCCCCTTCTAGGATACTATAGATGCCACCTAGTATGTACACGTGGTTTGGAAAAGCGTGCGTCAAACTTATGAAATGTCTCTACCTCATATTTCATGGTTTATGGTGAATTTGTTATGGTTTATAATAATTTTTTTCCTAATAATTCACCCTTCTCTAAAACCCCAAAACAAGGTGAAACGATTCCTTGTGAGACACACATGGTTTTTCATAACATGGTCTAACTATAAATATGCCCATAAAACCTTAAAACCCTAAAAAAGTCACCCAAAAATGACTCAAATGAATACAAAAAAAATGGAAACAAAAGGAAAGTAGTTACTTGAATAAACATATTGAAGTAGTATTTCTCTCTATAATATTTAATTTTCCCCCAAAAATATAATCCAATAAAGGTTTTCCTCCAATGATATGAGGGTACTACTCCATCATCAAAGACTCTCACTCCCGAGTCTCTTGATAATTTGATCCATACTTCAATAGAAATTGAACCAATGGTATATAATTCCTAAATAGAACCATCTCTTGAAAATTAACAACTCGTAGAAGTTTCTCATTCATAAACATATCAGGTTCTATATCGAGGTATTCCCAGTTCAAAACACTTGATAGGTCTGGCTAATAATATTTGAGTTAATACACAAGGAAAATATTATGGACTGAAGACAAAATAGGTGGTAAATCCAATATATATTTCACTTTTTTAGGTCATTCAATTATATCAAATAGTTTCACAAAACTAGGATTGATAATCTCTAACATTTCAAGAAACTACTGTCCCAATGTGGGAGATATTTTCAATAACACATGATCACCAATTGAAAACTCTATAGGATTGTTCCATTTATTTATATAATATTAGAACTATATCTAAGCCATCCCAAAATGCTAAAAATCCAAATGGATCTTCATCATATCCTCTTTAACCAAAATCTATCCTACCAAGGAAGCTTCTTCAATCTTAGAAAAATAAATTAGTGAGTTGCAATGATGGTCATACAAAGATTTGAAGGGTACCATTCTGATGGTTAACTGGTAACTATTATTATAATAAAATTCAACCAACCTCAAATGACAATTCTGATCCCCTAAAAACTCGAATACATATTCAAGAGTAATATATTTCATAATTTAAAAAATTCCTTTATATAGGACCATCCTTATGGGGATGATATTTTGTGCTCAACATGACATGAGTTTCCATTACCTCCAAGTTGACTTTCCCAAACCGGGAGGTAAAATGATGGTCTACATCTGAAACAATGGACATAGGGATTACATGCATCCTTGAATTCTATTTCATATAAAACAATCCTAATACCACCAATTTAGTGTTTCTGTGGATCATTATGAACTGAGATGTTTTGGTCAACTGATTGATCACCAACCAATATGAATTCTTAATTTATGGAGTTCATGTTAAAACCAAGATGAAATAAATTGAAATTTCATTCCACTCCCATTCTCCATATAGATAGTATGAATAAATCTCGAATAATTCTATTACTCAACATTAATCCATTATAAAGTATAACATCAAGATAAACTGTCCTCTATATCTCATTTCAAACCATGCCACCCAAACTGATGCTTCATGTCATGAAGTCTCTTTATTGTTCCAGGGTGGAAATACCACAAATAATGATGATAATCACCCAAAACAACAATTATTGTCGATGAATCAAAAACATAATATCTCCTAAAGAATGAAATACACTTCAAGGAAATTTTCCACTCAACTATGGTCTCCCCACTATATAAAGAGTCTTTGATACTCCAGAACATATCATCTTTTCTTTATACTAATAAATCTTCATAAAGAGAGTGTGTCTCATAGTAATAGTATCTATATCATAATTGAGATCCACATACTTTACACCCTATTGAATATGAGAAAATAGACCCATCATTTTCAACTCATCCTTTTCCTCCACTACAACTTGATAAGGTATCCTCCTATTAAGAGTTACAACAACAATGTTATCATTTCCTCGTGTATAGGAAATGTAAAAGTGGAATGATTATTGGTACTCAACCAAACATCTCATCCAATGGTTCAAAAAAAATTGAGAAAAAAGGTTCCCATTTTTTTGGTTATAGTAAATGATAAAACCTTCCCCAAAAAGGGTGGGATCATTACTCTAGTGAGGTTGAAGATAACATGATACAAAGTCCATCACATGATCTCCCTATATAAATAAACAACAAAAACCAGAACCTGAATCATCAAAGTAAACAATATAACCCTTAATAAAATCTGGTAATCTCAGAATCAATGATGAGTTCAATCCCTACATAAGTTTTTCTAAGTATGAATGCAACTTTGAATCCGATAATAACATCACCCTACTCTTGGTGAGAGTAGTCAAAGGTGACACATGCTTTAAGAAATCCTTTACGAACTTCCAATAATTTCATTTCAATCCCTAAAATCTGTGAATCTCAATGATGTTTCATCATTATTAAAAAGAAATAATAGAATTCACCTTTTTAGGACTGACTTAAGTGCCATGTTTTGATATCATTTTTCCTAATAAATTAACTTCTTGGATACATAGATTGAATATTGATAACTTTTTATAAATATGTTCATCCCTTATTGTAACGACAAAAACTTTTATTAATGAAAAATCTTCTTAATCTAATTAAATGTATTATTCTGTAAAATGGTTATATAAAACATATGCACATCATTGGTTTATGTCTTTGGATTTTAAATTACCATTAATAATTCTTACCATTTCTAATATAGGCAATTAATATTGACCACATTATTAGTTTAAATATATGGATTTAAAAAATCCAGTTTACTCAGAAAAAGGAAGTGGTGACCTCATCTAATAGAATTTCTCCATATAATTCCTATTTTTGGAGCTTGGAATAGAGGTAGCATCAATGGGCTTCGCTCTTTACCAACCCCAAGTCGAGATTCAACACGTTAATCTTGAACAGAATCGCCTATGGGAGAAGTGGAAGTTAGTAGAGATTACAATCTGGGAAATGTTATCGGGGTCTCCCCAAGATTATATCACCATCTCACACCTTACCCTTAGGTCTTATGTGAGTTTTATAAGGTTTTCTGTAACAAAACCCTGGAAATATGATAATGTGCATTATTTTTTAATATAATAAAGAATATACATTCATTTTATAATTGTTACTTTGAGCACAAATAGTATTTTTTAGTTAATATTTAAATTCAAGTATGAAATCTATTTTGATCAATTAATGGATTTTTTAATTAAATAATTTTTTAAGAAAATATTATTACTACATTATTTTTTATTAAATATAAATTATCGAATTATTTTTTTGAATACAAATGTAATTTTTATTAGGGTTTGAAAGCTGTTATTGTTAAGACCCCTTAATTTTTGATAAAGGCCGATTTTTATTTCAAAAGTAAAAATTCACATATTTAGAAAATTATTTAGATAAAATTAATATTATTTCTCGAATCAGGATGTCAAAATTATCCAATAGTTAATTTTTCATAATTTTTTGAGAATGTCAAATTTTTGGGTAAAAGTTAAATACCTACAAAATATATGATGGGGTTTTTGACATCGTAATGACCCAATAATGATTTAATAAAATACTTCAAAAGGAATATCCATCCGATATATGTTTTAAATTTAAAATAATTTTATTTTTTATTTTTATTTTTGATTATTTTTACAATTTCATAGTGGACCCTCCATGAATTATAGACCAATTTTAATTTTTAAATTATTTCCTTGAGAGTGTACTCACCTCAACATAAGAAATCCTAAATTTTTAATAAATTTGGCCATTGGAATTATTAAATATTTTTTTTCCAGTGTGATTTGGAAAAAAACATGGGCTAAAATTGTGGTTTGGTTTATGGTTTTAATTATATAATTATATAGATTACAAAACCTAGGTTTATGAAATATAAAAGAATTCCCCTCTCTTTTCCTATATAAACACACCCAATCTCCCACTTCCATTCACTCAAAACCCTTTGATCACATCCTTACTCATACCTCCTCTCTTTATATTCTTCCAAATGGTCCCTAATCTTTTAAGAAGCCTCTGCCAAGCCTCTAACAAGACTTTGGGATCACACTTCCAAATAAGGGATTCCTTCCATTCTCATTTTTTCATGTTTTTATGTTGTTATTACATTTTATATTGAAATAAAAATGTCAGAGTATGATTTCACACCTCCCCCATACTTCAGTCCTTATGTTTTAATGATGATATACCACTTTCTCTCCCATTAATCAATCCCATGTAAACACGTTACCATGCCGAAATTTCATAAGAGTTATTCCATTTCTCCACTTTCTCCAAGTTTCTTCATTATGATACACATTATATTTCCAAATTACATATATTGGGACCTGTATATATATGAACCCCTTAATTTCCATTTCATGTACATTTGATGAGATACCCCTTTATCTCTTATCAACCATTCATATGAATTTTTATGTCACGTTGTTGTGCTGCTGAAATTGCACTGCGATTTTACAAACCAAAATCTTTGTGTAGTGAATACCATACCCACGTCTCTATCAAAGGTATTCACATTTATGAACTTATAAATATTTAATGGTACTTACATGTATTTATTCCACAATCCTTAATCATTTAATAACTTATGTTGTTGAATGATTCCATGTTATATGATCCATGTGGCACAGTTATGCCTAAAATGAAATGTTTATAAAGGGTGTCCCTTGATAGCGCTCTAATGCATTGGGTAAAGATTAGTATCATGATACATCATGTGTAATGAGGGTTTACTGATTATAATTCATGTCCAATGAGGGTTTACTCATGCTCCATGTGAAATGATCCTTGGCTCATGAAAATATCATGTTAAATGTTTTTTCCACATTTCCATGTTATGATAATCATGTTATATCATGGCTTTATGTTCATATTTCTATTATGATCCATTGATATGCCTATTTTATTACTTTTATTGTATTATTAATTTTATTCCTTATTTACTACCTTACTAGGATTTATATCTCATCCTTTTATTTTGTATTTTCTCAGGTTATCTCATGCAATGCTATGTAAGAAGGAATGTTGTGGTCATGTGAATGAATTTTTCAATAAATATGTGTATTTCATGTATTAAGTTGTTCTGAAATATTCCAAATCCCCAATGACACTAGAACTCTCAATCCTCATAGTTTTATTAAGTTCATATTTATGTAATAAATCAAGGTTATGAGTGTAATAAAGATTAGAATTGTTATAGTTTTTATTAGAGGATAGGGTTAGTTATTTTTGGGATTAAAATTAGAAAACCCATATAAAAGCCTTAGGGAAAAGACTAAGAATAAAAAAACACCCCTATATTTTTTTACGTTTTGAGTATGTGTTTTATTAAGAAAATACATTGATTTATGGATATAAACAAGTAGAGGTGGCTCTAGCACATATGTATCTAGGGGTGAACCCCAAAAACACCATTTAGAGCTAGAATAGAATGGGAACTGGTGCATGACAACGGACCTTGCTGAACTCTTGGTTACGACACTCCTGGGGGATATGATTTGGTAAATTAATAAGCTCAGTATGAATAATTATTAAGGGAATTAAAAAAATACCAATAATAATATATTTTGGGAATTAGATCATGGATAACATAGATATGTTAATGAAATAAATGTAATTTATAAGTTATCCCTTTTTGTAATTGTATTTACCTAAATGTGTTACCCCTAATTTTATTTTATTCCAGCCAATGGCTGGTAATATGGGGACTCAGTCTAAAAACTGAAATGAAGATCAATGCGATGACTGTTCTAATGAGATGACCAATATAATGAGAGCAGAAATTGAAAACTTTATCTTGATACTCTCTCAGTGTACTCAATTTTCTAATAGGAATATGGGTCAAGAGGAACGTTCAACCCACACCCCCCTAAGAAAGAACAAGCCGTCATCGAGAGGATCATGAGGAAAATGACTCCTACTTTTAATGGATAATTTAGTCCCTCAATCCTTGAACAATGTATCAACTTCATTTAGAAGATATTATTTATCATTCAATGTTCTGAACAGGAGAAGGTACTTCTGGATTCTTATCGTATAGAAGGTGAAGCTGATCAATGGTGGACATTGATAAAAATACGAAGACTATGTATGAGATCAAGGCATTGGAATGGAAGGATTTCCAAAAAAGTTGACAATTTTTTTCCTCACACCCTCCAACTTAAGTTAGAATGGGACTTCATTTCCCTCAAGAAAAAAGATTATGATTCCATCGGAGCGTGTGACGAAAACATTACAAGGCTTTCACGATACGCCTCCAATGTTTTTGTTACCCATAAATGAAATGTTTCCTGCTTATTTGGTGGGCTAAAACCTATCCTATGGAATGTCTTGGTGATCCATGACTTCTATAGCTATGAGGAAATTTGCTGATGTTCCCTCAAAGTCAAAATAGAGATCAGTTAATCTCATAGTAATGATGGGGATAAGAATCATAAGGCAGATTTTAATTTTGGTGGTCTGATGGATAAATCTAACACTTCTAAGAAAATATATCACCCAACTTTCTAAAGGTGTGGAAAGAAGCTCCACAGAAATTACATGAAGTGGACGAGGAAATGATTTAGGTGTAGAAGAGAAGAGAACCTGGCCATTAACTGCCGATAAGAAAAAAAAATTGGCTGCATTAGTGAAGAGGAATGCTGTGTTCGAACCTCAATGCATTTTTCATTGCATCAAATGTATATAAATAGGGTGATTTTCATAACAGTTCACTATGAAAATGGTTTTTGGAGGCAACAACAACCTCCAAGTATGCAAGGGAGGGATTTTCCATCACTACTACAGAAGTGAACCCTGAAAACAAAGTGATGACAGATATTCTAGTTATTCATTAAATAATAGAGAATATAATTTTTTATTCTTTTTCAATGCATTATTTTATATTTTGAATGTTTAGTAGAAAAATCCCAACACCACCAAAAAAACATGGAAGTAAATATGTTAGTGAGAACACAATATTGGGAAATTATTGTATCCCATGAATATAACTCCTCCTCTGTCATAATTTTTGGATTAAACTTCCTGTATAACCTTTTCATACTCCCTCTAGTATAATTTGATGAAATTCTTAGAATAGATTGGCTATCATTATATAGATCCAACATAAATTTATTTTAGAGGAAAATAACTCTCCATATAGCGAATCAACCCCCGATTAAATACAAGTGCTCAGAGGAGGATGAATATTCTATAGAACCATCATCTCAAGAATGTATATTACTTCCCTATAAGCTAGAATATATGTCTCAGATAATTGAGTCTAAGGAAGTATCCATCCTTGAAGACATGCCAATTGAGAGGGAATTCTCTGAAGTGTTTCCTGAGGAATTTTTTGGTCTTCTTACTAGAAGAGATGTTGAATTATAAATTAATCGTATAAATAGGGCATTTCCAATATCCATGAATCTATATAGAATAGAAATTGTGGATCAGGAGGAGCATAAGAAAATACTACATCAGAATATATATATATGGTTTATTCTCTCATGTGCTTCACCATGGGGTGCACCAGTCCTTTTCGTTAAGAAGAAGGATGGGTCAATGCGCCTTTTCTTGGATTATTTTGATCTCAACAAAATAATGATAAAGAATAGGTATCCACTGCCGTGATTTGAATACTTGTTCAATAATCTATGTGAATCACAATATTTATTCAAGGTGGATTTACTGTCGGGATATTACCATGTAAGGTTGAAGAAGGAAGATATCCCAAAGAATACTTTTCATACAATATACACGCACTATGAATTAATATTAATTCCTTTTAGACTCACCAATTCTCCATTAATCTTCATGGTCTTTTTGAGTAGTGTCTTTAGATATTACCTTGATAAATATTTTTTATTTTTTATAGATGATCTTCTAATATACTATAAAACTATGGAAGAGCATGAAGAGCATCTAAGAACTATATTAATGACGGTGAAAAAGGATAATCTATATGAACAGTATAGAAAGTGTGAGTTCTAGTTGAAAGAGATATATTTATTGGGTCATATCATAACAACCAATGGGATATCTATGGATCCCTCCAAGATAGATGTAATTGATTGATGGTCGAGGCCAACATCGGTGACGGATATTCGTAGCTTCCTAGGGTTATCTTGATATTATCACAAATTTGTGAGAAATTTCTCACAATTGTCCAACCCATTTACCAAGAAAACTCGGAAGGGAGTAAAGTTTTATTGGAGTGATTAATGCAAAGTTAGCTTCAAGGATTTGAAAAGGAGGCATTTCACAGCGCCCGTGCACACACTACCCACAATTGGAGATTGTTTTGTGGTATTTAGTGATGGTTCATAGAAGGTCATGGGTTGTGTGTTGAAGAAAAATGATAAATTCATTACCAATGTTTCAAGGAAATTAAAATTTCATGATAAAAACTCTCCAACACATGATCTGGAGTTAGCTACAGTAATCCTCACATTAAAATTTGGTGACATTACCTTTTTGGGGAGAAGTGTGTAGTATATACGGGTCACAAAAGACTCAATTATATATTCACACCGAAAGAGCTGAATATGCTCCAACAAAGATTGTTAGAGCTGATCAAGGACTATGACTGCTCAATCCATTACCACCCTAGGAAAGTGAACAAGGTGGAAAATTCTCTATGTAGAAAATACCCATTAATTATATCATTGATGATAATTGAAAGAGATCCAATCTTCTTATATTTGATGAAGATGGACATGGGAATCATAAAGAAGGTAAAATCATCAATACATTCACAAATTATTGCCCAACCATATCTTTTGGAATGATTAAAGGATGCTAAAAATAATGACTTGAGAATTCAGAAGAAAGTGGAAACTATCAGAAAAGGTAAGTCCTCGGATTTCAATGTTAATGGTGAAGGTATTGTGATATTTGAGACAATACTATGTGTTCCATCAAATCTGGAGTTAAATAATGAACTTTTGGATGATGCACCATGTTCAAATCTCCCACTAATATAGGCAACACAATGATGTATTAAGATCTCCAAGAGAATTATTGGTGGGATAACATGAATAAGAATATCGATGAGTATACATCAATGTTCCTATTATGTTGTCAAGTGATGGCTGAGAGGCAGAAGTCTAAGTGGATGATATAACCATTACGCATACCCACATGGAAATGAAAGAATATCACCATGTAATTTGTCATCGGACATCCAATGATATCCAAAAAAAATGATGTGATCTAGTTTTTTTATGAATCATCTTACAAATAATGCACATTTCATTGAAATTAGAGAGGATTTCTCATTGGATTAATTGGAATGGATATATATCAGATAAGTGGTAAGGCTTCATGAAGTTCTACTCTTTATTGTATCTAATTGAGATCCAGTATTCACCTCTATGTTCTAAAGGAGTCTTTAACATGCTCTGAATACTGAGCTGAGCTTCAGTAAAGCTTATCATCCTCAAACTAATTCCCAATCTAAGAGTACTATCCAAACACCTGAGTAAATTTTGATAAAATGCTACATGGACATTAAATTTGGATGTGATGAACATCTTCCTTTAGTTGAGTTCTCTTAGAATAACATTTTCTACTCATGAATCTTAATGGATCCTTATGAAGAACTTTATGGAATGAGGTGTAGAACACATGCATGTTGGGATGAAGTTGGGGAGAAAAAACACCTATATCTAGAAATGGTCGAAGAACTGGGGGAGAAGGTTAAGACCACCCAACAACACATTAATGATACTCAAAGTTGAAAAAATAGCTATGCTGATAATCATTGGCGAGACCTACATTTTGATATCGAAGACATGGTATTCCTATGCATATCACAGTGGAAGAGATTAAGGAGATTTGGGAAGAAGAGAAAGCTTAGTCCAAGGTACTTCGGCCCTTTTGATATCATTGATTTCATTGGAGGAGTGGCCTATCAACTAGCACTCACATCAAACCTATCTCAAGTACATGATGTATTCAATGTATCACTCTTAAGGAAGTACATACCTAACCCATCACATGTACTCAACCCGGAGGTGGTACCATTAGAGAATGACACCTCCAAGGAATAGAATCCAATAAAGATCTTATATCATATTGAAAAAGTTCTATGAAATAAGATAATTCCCCTCGTCTGGGTGTTTTGGAGAAACAACAAGTTTGAAGAGGTAATGTGGCTTTATAGTAAGTGAGGAAGAAGAGTTACCCAAATCTGTTTTAGTGTGGAAAAAGGAAATTTAGAGGGCGATATTTCTTAAGTGAGAAGATTGTAACGACTCAAAAATTTATTAATTAAAATTCCTCTTGATCTAATTAAATGTCATATTATATCAAATGGTTATATAAAAAATATGAACTTATTTGATTTTCTGTTTTTGGATCTTAAAATATAATTAATAATTGTTAGAATTGATAATATAGCCGTTGAATAATGACCACATGATTAGTATAAATATAGGGATTTAACAAATTTAATTTAAACAAAAAAAGGAAGAAATGGCCTCATCTAGTAGAATTTATGTATATGAAGCCCATTTAGCAGAGCATAGAATGCAGGTAACATCACTAGGATTCTCTCTTTACTAATCCCATGCTAAGCTTCAACACGTTAGGCCGGAACAGAACCACCTATGGGAGAAGGGGAAGTTAATAGAGACTACCACCTGAGCGATGTTATCTAATCCTCCCCAATATTCTGTCACCACCTAACACCTTACCCTTAGGTATTATATGATTGTTATAAGGGGTTGTATAACAAGACCCTAGAACTATGATTACTTTCATTGTTTTTTATACAATAAATAATATACATTCATTTTATTATTGTTACTTTGTGCACAAATAATATCTTTTAGTTAATATTTAAATTCAATTAAGAAATCTATTTTGATGAATTAAATGATTTTTTAATTAAATAATATTTCAATAAAATATTATTACTGAATTACTTTTTATTAAATATATATGATCATATAATTTTTTATGAATACAATTGTAATTTTTATTAAGGATTGAAATCTATTTTTATTAAGATTTGTGATTTATTGATAAATGTATGTTTTTATTTTAAAAGTAATAATTTACATATTTAGAAAACTATTTAGATAAAATTAATATTATTTTTAGAAAAGGATGACAAACTATCCAACGATGAATTTTTCATGATTTTCTGAGACAGTCAAATTTTTGGATAAAAATTAAATACTGATTAAATATATAATGGGTTTTATGATATAATAATGACTCAATAGTGATGTACTAAAATAGTATAAAAGGGATATTCATCCAATGTATATTTTAACTTTTAAATAATTTGATTTTATATTTCTTTGATTAATTTTACAATTCCTTAGTGGACCCTCCAAGACTTATAAAACATTTTAACATTTTAAAATGATTTCCTTGAGAGTGTGACTCACCTCCACATAAGAAAGACTAATATATTAATAGTTTCATCTATTGGACATATAAAATAATTTTTTCCAATTCAATTTGGAGAAACCCTGGAAAAAATTAATGGGCTGGTTTGTGGTTTTAAATATTTAATTATATAGATTCCAAAACCTATGTTTGTAAAATATTAAAGAATTCCACTCTCTTTTCCTATATAAACCCACACAAGATCTCACTAATCTTCACTCAAAACCCTTATATCACGTACCTACTCTACCCTCCTCTCCCTAGAATCCTCCCAAGGTCTCCCATGATCCAAAACAGCCTCTTTAAAGCCTCTCCCATGCTTTTGGGATCACACTTCCATGTAAGGGACTCCTTCCTTTATCATTTTCATCCATGTTTATTTAGGTTTTGATTCCCTTTTATTTTCAATTAAAAATGTTGAGGTATGATTTCAAATCTCCCTCTTACTTTCTAAATTCTATTTTAATGATGATATATATGTTTATCTCTCACTAATCCCTCTCATTTACACCTATAATCATGATGAAATTTCATAACAGTTATTACATGTCTCCTCTTTATTCAAGTTTCTCTATTATGTTACACCATCTATTTCTAAATTTCATATGTTGAGACATGTATAAATAAGGCCCCCTTACATTCCATTTCATGTTCATATTATGAGATACCCCTTTTTTCTCATCAACCAATTTTATGAATTTTTTTTTCACGTCGTTATGCAGCCAAAATTGCACCATGATTTTCCATGCCAAAATCATTGTGTAGTGAATACCATACCCATGTCTCTATTAAGGTTATTCTCCTTTATGAACATATAAATATTTAATGGTAATTACTTGTAATTTTTACACATTCCTTAATCTTGGAATAACTTAATATGTTGAATGATTCCATGTTATATGATCCATGTGGCACACTTATGCGTGAAATGAATTATTTATCAAGGGTGTTCCCTGATAGTGCTCCAATGAATTGGTTAAAGATTAGTATCATGATGCATCAATTTAAATGAGGATTTACTCATTTTAATTCATGTTCAATGAGTATTTACTCATTCTCAATGTTCAGTGATCCTTGGATCATGCAAATAACATGTTAAATCTTGTTTCCACATTTCAATGTTATGATAACCATGTTATATCATGCCTATATGTTTGTGTTTCTCTTATGCTCCATTGATATGACTATTTCCTGAAATTTACTGTATTATTCATGTTATTCCTTGTTCACTCCATTAATGGGCTTTATATCTCACCCTTTTTATGCATGTCCTCGAGTTATCCCATGCAATGCTAAGTACGAAGGAATTTTGTGGTCATGTAAAATAAATTTTCAATAAAGATGTGTGTTTCATGTTTTAAGTTGTTATGTAATGTTCCTAATCCTCAAAGACACTAAACCTCCTGATCCACAAAGTTTAATTAAGTGGATTTTTATGTAATAAATCATGTTTATGTGTGTAATAAAGGGTACTGTTTTTATACTTAGGATTCCCAAAACATGTCTTGAGAGAATCACACAATCTTCCTAGGTCTTAGAGTACACCAAGATGTGGTCCATCAACACCATGTAAAAAGATTCAAGATACTATTTGAAAATCATGTTCATAAATTCCATAAATATATCAAGACTATTATTTAGGAGATATGAAATAACAAGGCACTAAATGTCGTTAACACTACTCTTAAGGGAAGTCTTTGGAATATTTGAATCAGTGATTCTGAGTTGGTGATATCCAAACCAAAGATCAATATTAGAAAATAAATTTTACCCTTTAAACTGGTTGAATAAATCACTAATGTGTTGTAAGGTATAATTTTATTATCCATTACTCAATTGAGATTCAAAAAATTGATTCATTATAAAATTTTTCCATTAGACTTAATGTCAAAATTCATGGGGCTACCGAAGGGGACACATGTAAATGTATGAATCCTTTGGATCTCAAATCATCTAACTAAATTTTCCAATATTTCAATTCATCTTGAGCCACAACATTATATGAAATATATATCTATTGAGTTCTAGGAACTAATTCAATCAAGAACTCCACCTCCTGATCTTGAGTAAACCCTGATAAATCATTCAGAAACACATCAATAAACTCAATTATTATCAAATGGAGGCTACCAATTCTAGATTTATATTTCAACACAAATATATAAAAAAATATGTCACTAATCTATGAAAGACATAGACCTGTAAAACTATATGTTAGAACATGTTCTCCCTGAAACACATTGGATATTCATCTGAAAGTAATGGAAAGCACTCACTGATGATAAAAATAAATCTGAGACTTGGGAGAAATAAACTAGTCCATCCTAAAAATCACATTAAATAGTTCCCTGTTAGGGACCAAGAAATCTTAAACAATCTCTACGTCACACACAATGAAATTACATGAGGGACATCGATAACCTTGCTCCTTTTTCTTTCATATATGATTACGAATTCCATAACAAATGGCATCAGTTCCAATGGATTTTTTAAAATATCCACGATATAATTCAACAAAAAGGCGTGATAGGAAGCCATATAATATAAAAAAGTCTCAATAGTAGAATAAATATAAATAGTTCCTTTTATTTTCATTGTACACACATCAAATTCCAATGGATACTCCTTCATTGTGTGTCGAATCTTCATTCTGATGGCTTGTGGATGGAACATAGGAGTCTATGAAGCATATAATTGTACAACAAATCCTCTAGGTTACAATGAGGATATTTCATATAATGAAAAATGTATCACCCGAAAAAATTTCCATGTTTCCATGTAATCTACAAGAGTTTTAAACATTCAAAATAATAGGACAAAAATGATTCATGTGTCCTATCATTCTACACTGGTAATATGTCAAGACCCTAAGTGTTGATGATGGTTATAAGAGAGATTTATAAGATGCACCACCCTTATTCCCCCAATTAAAGTCACTCTACTTCCTATTTCCTTTATAATAATAATGGGAGATACCACCAAATGAAAAAAAAGGTTCTTTAGTCAATCATTTATTACCCACCAATTAAATCTATCCATCAAGGTCATATCTACCACCTTAGTATAGGTGATCAACTTTTACATGAATACCTATGACTAGATATTAGGTTGGAGACCAATCTAAAACCTATAATAATTCATCTTCTCATTAGATACAACATTAGATGAAAACATATAGATCTCTACAAATCAATTAGCACAATCCAATACAATTCAATTCCATTTCTCATGTTTGAGAGACTACATGGATTTTCCCGTGGTAAAATATTTTGGGTATAAGTACTTAGTAAAAATGTAATTTTAAGTATTTCTAATCCAAGACATCATGTTTCATAGCCAGAAAAAATGTGTCTCTCCACATTATATGTGGAATTTTATGATTTAATATGATTTACTTCAATTTGACATAATCAAGAATTTCTAGCAATTTTAAAATCCTCTCAAGCATTCCTAACAAATCTTATTCCTCTTGAGGATCATTTATCCATTAGAAAAATGGTATTTTCTTGAAAAAAACTCTTTAGATCAATTCCTATCTATGTCCCATCGAGGTTCCACCTTCCCATTATTAAAAGGGTGAGTTAAAATCCTTAATCTATAGATCAGACCATGTACACCAATGCTTCAACCAAATTCTAATCAACTAGAGGGTTTCCCTTTCATGGTTTTTCAATATTATCCCCTTGAAGAATTGTTGGAAGTATTTTTGGGGATGTTAATACACATCAAAAGACAAAGGGAAAAGTTAAAATGAGTTCCAAGAGTCTATTATAATTTAAATTATTCTATGTCAATTAGAATTTTAATAATATAATAGAAAATAAATACTAGGATTATAGTAACCTAAATCCAAAAGACACCTTTCCCAACAACTTATGGTATCATAATACTTTTCATGATGATATCCATCTAGGAACTCACTCACAACCCACCCCACAGTCCTATATACTATCTACCAAGATATCCCAAAATGCATGCTGATAAGAAAAATAGATAATACAACCTATAATACAAGAATTTTCATGAACCATCCTATATTACCCAACCATCCATAACCCAAACCAGTCCTAACATGGTTTGAAGGGCCTTCATAATCCCCATGGGTGGGTTCAATGTGTCTGGTCTTCATGGAGAACTTTTGGAACAATTTAACTACAAACAACGTCTCATGATGTGATGTAAAAACAATTAATGATAGTATGAAAAAAAAATATGATGAAAGATAAAAATTTCTATAAAGTCACGTTCGAACATGAAAATAATAACCAAATAACTGAAAAATTATTATTCCCCAACTCCATGTGACATGTAGTCTCCTACAAACTCACACACTCTACTAAAAAAATAAACCACTCATTGCCCTATGATGACATTCCCTTACTTGAATTTGATATAACAAGATATAAATACAAACACATCTGTATATAGGGTGTTATAAAAAGCGCCTCATCAGATCCCATGATGTGATTCATAAATAGACTTTATAAAATAATCCAATTATGTTTAGATAAATAGAAATAAATAAAGAGATAAAACACTATATAATATGATACAAAACATGGATATATCACACCTTTTTGATAATTTAATATATTATAAACATAAATTATTTTCCAAATAATCTCATTAAATATCCTAATAAACAACTTCATGGATAATCACTAGAGAAAACAATCCCATGAGTCCCAATAAACTCAAGTCAATAAGTACCCTTGTAAAAAACTCCTAATTAGTAATAATCATAGTGTACACATAACCCAAGATGAACTGGTATATGGGGTTAGAGTACACTCCCAGGAGTTTCTCCTTGCCACATCATAGGCAACTAAGTGAACACATTGCCCTAGCAGAATAATTCTATGGGGAAAGAGTTCATCCCCTAGAAGGGATCCCTACCTCATTATAGATCACATTCAGTTTTACCACATTAGAGTCATATAATAGAATATCCTATTTTAAACCACACAAAATAATCTTCGAAACCATTTTCATTAATAAATCCATGGGGAAAATCAATTTCAAAACCACAACCAAGACCACCACATTTACTCAAAATATTTCCCATTCCCTTTTCAAACTATTAATAAACTATTACCATATAAAATCCATAAAATATTCATTACAATCATTTTTGACAAGAAATTCCAATATAAAGTAAAAATAACTTGAATAATAAACCCAAATCATGAAACTACATACCATGAAACACATGGAATGTCAATTCCCATGGGTAAAGAATAAGATAAGATGAGTCAAGGTTCTTAACAATTGATAGGTATCATAGATCAAAACTCCCAAACATAAATATCTATTTCATTACCTATAGAATAATTTGGGAGAGATAAATCACATACCAAAATGATTTCTGAAGAACACAAAATTATCAATGAAGATCTATAAAAAACCCCCAACACTGTTATATAACGATAAGAAATCCAATTAGATCACGCAAAAAAAGATATATTAATCATCAAAATCCCGGAACTAAGGTTATATTAATGGGAATAATATATGATCAAGAATATCATTGAATAATGACCAAGAACAAGCATATAACATTGGAAAACTAGATCTATGACCCAAAGATCAATTTAAAAATATCATCAGTCAGAAAGGAATCTCTGAAATCTCTAAGAAGAGACTCTTTGTTCATGAATCTATTCTATCAGAAGAAGAAATAGGAAAATTAGATGTCTTCTATGTATTAAAATAAAAATAAAAATAAATTAATTTTTACTGTATATTTTTTCAAATCATCTCACAACTATTCACCCCCTTCCAGTATTTTTATAAACTTCATAATTTGGTCGCATGATTTGACAAACCTTGTACCAATCATGAAAAATTATTATTCCTCATATAAAAAATTTTTGAGGAGAATTAGGTATGGCTTATGATAGTCATTCAGCTAACAATTCACTATCCTCTTGAACCCCAACATTAGGTTCATTGTTTCTTTTGAATATATGCATCGTTTTACCTATTATTTCTCCAGCTATGCATTGACCCATAAAAATAAAAAATGCAAAAAGTCACCAAAAATTACTTGAGTGAATACCCAAACAAAGGATGTTAAGGAGTTTGGAATGTAATTATTTGAATGAAGCACAAGAATGTTACATCTCAAAAATACCTTCCCAATATAAAGGATATCTACATGGCCTCCTATACAATGCTTTAAAGTGAACCATTTTAATTAAGGCCTACTAAAATTAGTTATTTAGAAATATGACCAATGTAAAATAATTTTACTAATGACCAATAAAATCAATTATGCATACCTAAATTATATCCTCAAGAAACTGAATGGTTGGATCAATCTTCCATCCAACTGAGGGTGATACATCATGATTAAATAAAATTGGTTACCTATCAATTATTCAAAACCTTTGCAAAATAAAGATGTAAATCATGGGTATCTATCAAAAAACATGATAAAGAAATACATAGTGCTTCATGAAGTCTCAAACATAAAAGCATCAGTGATCTTCCACTTTCATCATCTCATTAATATGAATGAAATGAGATGATTTCCTAATTCAGTCAATGATCACCCAAATTGTATCCTTCTCACTTGATGTCTGTTGTAAACCAAAAACTAAGTCCATAGATATCTCATCCCGATTTCACATCATAATATTTAATGGATGAAAAAATAGTTGGTCTTTGGTGGTTTTTCTTAATCCTATGGAATGTAAACCATTGTGACACAAAGTCCGAAATTGACTACCTCATTCTTAGCCACTAATACTGATGTTTCAATTCATGATATATCTTGGTAGTACTATAGTGCACAGACCAACAAGAATAGTGTAGACTAACCATTTACTCATTCCTGTAAGATATTGGAACAACCAATATTACTTATAAATGTAATGTTTCATTGGGATATTAATGCAAAAAGCTAAGATCATCCAACTATAAAATATTTTATGATAAAATGAAATAAAATGTATTTTTCTATACCAATATGAAACTTATCATCAAATGATAAATCATATTTCATATGAGCTATTATTACATACCCATTATCCTCTTCCACTTGCAAGATTATCTTATCAAATATACTCTCATCAAAGAACACACCTCTGTTGATTTCATTAAGTCTTGAGTCAGAAACTTCCTCCTTAATTCATAGGTGGACAAATTCCCTTTTATTGGAGTATATTAAATATCAAAATCAAAAGAAAAAATACCCTCAACCAAGAATCTATATCTCATATTGAGATCACTATAAGTGAAAATATATTTTAGGATTTTATGATCTGAATATACTATAAACTGCTACCCAAATATACAGTGAATCCAATTCTTATGAGTGTTAATGACAACTACCAAGTCAAGGTAAAAGATAAGATAGTTATTCTATTTAGTGAATAATTAGATATATACATGTATATTCACCTACTTTACCTACATCCAGACACACCCCTACCCCGTACCTGAGGCATCACAATAAACATCACATCTCCAACCCAGCATAAGAAGAATTAGAACTAGAGAAAAATAAAACCTCACCATTAGTTCCTAAAATGATCTTTGACATTTATCATTCAATTTAAACTTAACAACCTTTCATGTAAACTCTTTCTTAGGAGATTTAATCTTATAAAAGTCTAACATACATTTATAATAGCCCATTAAACCTAGAAGCTTTGGATCTCAAACACATTTTTGCATTGTTCCGAAGACATAACTACTTGAGTCTTCTTACGGTTTCACTAAGATTACCCTCTATGATATAACATGACACAAAAACATTACTTCATGGATAAAAAACTCACATTTATATAGCTTATCATACATAATATTTTGTTACATTATTATAATGATGATATCCAAATGATCCATGTGTTCCTCCCCTGACATAGAGTATACCCAAATATTATCCACAAAGACAACAATAAATGATTGTAATAAATTATGAATGTTGTAGTTCATAAATGATATAAATAATATAGGAGAATTAGTGAGACTGAATTGCATAATTAGAAACATGAAAATACCATAACATCTCCTAAACATTATCTTAGGTATATCCTCTACGTAGAATCTTAACTGATGGTACCTCAATTGTGGGTCAATATTAGAAAACCATCAAGCTCCTATGATTTGAACAAATATATCTTCAATCCAAGTAAATGGGTACATATTATTAATAGCCACATGATTAAGCTTTTAGTCATAAATAAAATTTTAGACCCTTCTATCTGCCTTATTTTCAAAGTGAACAGGAAAATCCCAATGTGACGTGATGGAGGAATAAATACCTTGGAATCGAAACTCCCAATCTGAAAATTAATTTCCATTAAAATAGTGGGTTATATTGGATGTGATGGTATAAAAATGTGCATTTTCCAATGGACTATGTCGATAGTGAACATAAATTTCTTTTTGGTTGGTAACCCATTAAAATCTTCTGGAAAGACCTTAGGATATGCACTCAGTATTATTGGAAGTGAACTATCCAAATACTAATCGATGTTTTCTTGAATAATATTTGAAAACATTCATGAGATCATTCGAGCATGAGGAATAATATTTCTCATTTTCCATGCTCTAGGACCCACTCACCATAAAAAAATGTGGGAATCCATTGAAAGAAATAAATAAAACACAAATATGATAACAATTTATTTGAGCCTTAAAATTATTAATTCAATCCATGTTGAGAATAAGGTTGAAGATATAAATATCAAGAACCAACAAATCACATGATACTTTGATGTAGGAAATTATCATCTGAAACTCAAGACATTAAAAAACATGTTCTTTTCTCATTACTAAGAGAGTATATATATATCATGAGGGGTATAATATTTAAATTCAAACCCAATTAATCAATAAACATAAATGATTGGAAGGAATGAAATGAACCAAAATAAAAAAAATCTAAAATCATGGAAGATGAAATAAACACCATAACTCTCATTGTAGCTAACCCGACATCAGATTCCTCTGGTACACACTCTAATGTGTAAAGATGAACATCCTCAACTAATCATTGTGCTTTCTTCACTATCTTAGAATTTAATTTATCAATATAGTGATATCCATATCATTTCCTTACATCAGACTAGAACTGGGATCCATTGGTAACTGGGGATCCATCATTTGCAAACTTGAGGTAATTTTCCATAGAAATGCTGGAGAAGACCAGACTGGCCACATCTATAGAATTCCCTGGATCCAATCCTAAAATCTAGATTGGTGTATACATGTCTCCCATACTATATAATTAACTCATGACTATATCCTCATTTTTTTCACCATCACCACTACCCTTTTGTGGCTCGCTTTACATATTATTTTGGCCAGGTGACACATCCTGGATTCACCATATAGATATAGAAACACTACGAAGATCAGTATGCAGTTATATTTTTACCTAATTTATAGATACTTTTTCAATAAACTCTTCATATTCCAATAGGTATAATAAGATCATGATGAACTCAATATCGACCATGAAACTCATATAGAAACTCTGAGATTTTATGTAGTCATTAGAGACAAGCTTGTGTGATAATTTTACTAACATAGTGAAACATGTACCATACTTTATAACTGATTGTTCCCTTAACTCCATGGTCAAAAATTCATGAGAATTCACCACTCTTAACATTTCAATATCAAACTATTGATTTAATACCTTCTTTAAAGTGGTCCTAGTAAGATCCATGTGAAAATTATTTTTCATGATGGAGTCCCAACATTTCCTTCCATGTCTTTAAAGCATGGATAAACTCATATTTGAGTCCTCTAAAGTATTTAAGATGAAGAAATTTTTTTCAATTACATTAGTCTACACCATGGGTTCTTGTATTCCCTTTTCTCCATGAAATATATATGGATAATACAAAGTAAAATCTAAATCATAGTAAACAATCGATTCCTTGTTTTCAACACCTACATGACTAAAAGTGTGGATTATCTAAATGAATGCTTTAACCAATTATGGTTCTATTGGAAAATTAACCTGTAGATTACTTCTCATATCATTCTCTCCCAGATTTGAATGATATATTCTTGGATTAATTTCCTATTAATGAAAATAGATAACAACTAGTTAGATTAGGAAAAAATCTCCACATCAAAATAAAACTCCTATAATCAACATTAATGTCTTTTAAAAAAATTAGGGCAATAACCATTATAATGAACATGAGATAAAATAATTTGAAACCAATATAAGGACATGAAAGGGTAGTCTAAATAAATCCCTGAAATTATTTTCATTTATATAACCCAAAACCTTCCTTATCTCTTGATGAAAAATCATTGTTCGCCCATGGTAACTCGAGTTCATATACCAAAGTGAGATAGCCAAGCACCTTCTATGCCTAGTAACTGAATTTTGATGGTCCTAAAATGGTCTGTGAACTAACCCAAAACTAGACCCAAGAAATTTTATCACACTTTAGACTAGGTATGTCTCTAATACTAATTTGTAGGAAACCATCATAGTCCATCCTGACGCATCATCCATGATGTCCCTTCATAATGACTAAAGTACATTTCCAATTTCCATAGGCTAGCGAAAATCATCAAGGTATCAATATAAGAAGGAATAAGAATTAGTAACCCTAAAAAATTACCAAGACATTCCTCATGGACCAAAATAGTTGTATATCAAAATAAAATTCCAAAATAGAGAACATAGAGAGTGTATAATACAACATAATATAAAACATGAAAAAACCTTAATTGACTACAAAAAATGACAATCTAAGATCCAAGAATCAATATACATGATACCATCAGTCACAAACGACATTAAACCACCTGAAGAAGACATCAACGATATGGGTCTTCCATGACAAATGAAGCCCTTTCATTTCCAGGAGTCATAAAATACTAATTCTATATACTTAGAAAGGAATGTGTGGGGTGTGAGGTAATTCATTATAAGATACCATAATGAATCAATATACATTTTTTCACCATGAAACTTATAGTTCTATCTTTATAACAAACCCAATTTTATAAATCATTACATATTAAAGTAAATTTTCATAAAACACCTCATTGGTTTTCCTTTTTATTATAATATGTATCTCAAGTCTTAGGAACATTTAATTAATACATTTTTTATAAAATAAAGTTAATCACCGAGAAATTAAAGAATATTAATATTAGTGGGATATAAAATCATAAGAATCCATGGAATTTCAACAGAAAATAAATACATGTGACACAAGATAAATTCTAAAATATCAATGCATCCAATAAAATCAATCCAGTATAGGGAATCATAGTCCCCTGCCAAAACATGCTTCCCAAGGGCCTCCCAATGTGGCAAAGTTTATGACTACCTGTAAGATAATCCAATCCCAACATTTTTATATTTATCTTAGTGTTATTTAATCAAATACTTAAAGTTCATAGTAACTATTTTTTAAATAAAACCCCTATTAAAACATTTCTCATCACCACTAATGATCAATTAAGAATAATGGATTTCAATTTAGAACATAATAATATAAAACCAATCATTAACACAAGAACATTCAATAATTCCTTGTGAATGTATCTATTGGACAGAGAAAACCACCTCGTTAGTGGATAAAACATCATTTCCTTTGAATTCAGTGTAGGTAAATGAAGAGATTCAATCCTTACAAGATGAACTCTATAAGTAACATCATTAATTATCAACTGATATCCCTAGAGATACTTATCGTAGCCTCAAAGGGTTCTAGAAAGTTAAGGGGAAGAGAGATCAAGGATAGATCTTGAGAAAATTGGGGAATAATACGAAATCCAAACATAAATCAAAGAAATCAACTCAGATCGATTGATTGTCACTAAAGAATTGAGGCAAGAGTCCAATAGAGTGTAAAAGATTTTGTATCTCGAGAAAATAATTGATTATAGGTTGATTATAGGTAAAAATGTCCTAGGTTATCAAATAAATTATTTATTTTTTAAGAAACCTGTATAGGCTATGTAGTTATATTAAATCTGTTGTATCTACTGTCCCTTGAAATCAAAGTGCATGGTTACCAGGAAAAATACACATTGTTAGAAAAACCATGCTCAAGTCATGGGACAACCTCTAGTCTAAACCCATTTAACAACTTGGTTTTCTTTATGACTCACATGGTAAGAAAAGTCATAGTAAACCCATTAAAATCAGTCCTATAGAAAAATAAATCTATATCACATGGTTACTACTAACCATACACAAATCATTCACGTTTCCTATTTCTTCCATGTTTCAAAATTTTAAACCACCTACTCTTGAAATATTAATAAACATAAAAATAAATAACCAAGCTAAAAATTAAACACACCTATCACTCAGAGGGTGTCACAAAAGACACATGGGAACACTAAAAATTCACATTGATAAAAAATGATTTTATTAAGTTATTTTAGAAAAAACATTCTAATAAAAGAAATATTTAAAACAATCAAATTAAGTTAATATGAGGTATACACAAATTATCTACTACATAAATAGTTCATAAAATGTTACACAAAAATACAAACAAACAATTTTTAAAATAAAACCCAAGAATGATTACTTATCTTTCTAAAACATTGAATATTTTGGAAATATATATTACAAAAAGTGTTAGTGAAATACTTAACATTTTATAAAGACATAATTTCTTATCAATGGATTAAAAAATAAGTATCTAAAACTTTTTGAATATATATAAAAAACATTTCTATTCAAAATTAACCAAATCAACCTAATTAAATATAATGGAATAACTGAATTTAAAATTCATGCTTATAAATAAACACAAATATATCTTCCTCCTTTTGAAAATATCATTTAAAATAAAAAAGAAAAGAAAACGAAACAAAAAAAGATTCACCAAAATAGATATATTAGATTATTAAATGAAAAAACTTAATTCATAAAATGGATATATATAACCCATAAACCAAGTATAAAAGAAAGTTTTGTTTTAATAGTAAAATTTATAAATCCATTTAGAAAAGTAAATACATACACATTTCTTAGAGTATCATTCCTTTAAAAAATTATATTATAATAGCTTATGCATAAGGAAAAATCACTCAATAAAACCTAGTTTATAGAAACCAAATAATTTTAAAAATATTTCCATTAATAAAAGATCTTAAGATTCATATTCAACCATCTAGAAACGTTTTATCATATAATAAATTTAATTTAAATAACTAACATAAAACCCCACCTTAATTAATCAACCAAATAAATTAATCACTGCATAGAACAATGAAATAATAGAAAAAAATATCAAGAAGAATCATATATTACATCAATCAACCATTAAATATATATAATAACATCAAAATATATTTTAAGATAAATAAATATTTAACAAACATATTTAACTAAAAGTAAAATTATTTGAAAAACATAAATTTAAATTAAAAAAGAATAAGCATCACATAATTTAATATAAATTTAATGGAT
Organism: Viscum album; assembly: GCA_963277665.1. Lineage (NCBI taxonomy): Eukaryota > Viridiplantae > Streptophyta > Magnoliopsida > Santalales > Viscaceae > Viscum > Viscum album. Next base: position 1,207,237,631 of record OY728157.1, read on the forward strand.
ATAAAATCCAAAAAAACACATATGGCTGAAACCAATTCACCCCAATCATACATTCTTGGAAAGTCCCTTAAATTAAAACTCAAAAATAATACTCAATTCCCAAAAATCACTTGGTAACTCAAGTTTTATCATGAAAAGTATTGATTAGGAACTTAATTGCGACCTACCTATTGATTTATAACAGTCTTATACTGAATCTACTAGAATTCCATCAAATAAATAATACTATAACCAAGACCCTAATATCATTTCTTCATGATAAGACCCCTCAAATCCTAACCTATTACCTAATTTATCTCAGGAAATAGCTTGAAGAATGTTCTCCATCACCAAATGTTGGAAACCTATTTTGAGTAACCAAATAACCCCACTGGGAAGGATTTTAGACAATAAAATATAAAATAAAAAGATGGATTCCAACTGAGAATCTGAAATGATCACTTCATTTATTGAATAATTCATTCATCTAAAGTAAAAAAAATTAAGCAAGAAACAACCAGACAATGTATAAGGGGAAACCAACCCATTGAAATAGTAAATAATTAAAAATATTTAATATATATAAATCATCCAACGTCATCTATAAGGAGATACCAGATGCTAACCATGAAAAATGTTGTTGCCTCATATTTCATCATTTAAGGAGAACCTTTCATGGTTTGTAGTAACCATGAATCTAACCATGTACCCTCCTCTAGGATCCCAAAACATGGAGCACAGTTTCTTGGGTAGACCCATGTGGTTTACCCCAACCATACCCCAACTTTGAATAGGCTGAAAAACTCTAAAAACCCTTAAAATACACATGGGAAAACCTGAGTGAAGAACAACAAGAATTATGGTCAAAAACAATTATATACCTATAATAAGCAATATTATGTTATAATTTTCCCCACCATATTTCATTGTTCCCCTAGAATGCTACGTCAGAGAAGGTTGGCCTCCTATGTGATGAGGCCATTACTCCCTCATCAAATAATCTCACAATAATGTCTCCTAATAATTAGAACCATGATATCATAGAACTAAAAAACAATGGTATAGACATCACACATATAATCATCACATGAGAATAAATATCTCAAATCATTTTCTCTTTCATACACATATCACGTTCTATGTCGAGGTCCTCCTAGTTCAGAACATGATATTGGTTTGGCTGTTAGTTTTTGACATTAGACACATATAGATCATTGTAGATTGAAAACAAATGATGTGTTAAATCAAAGAGATATACCACATTTTTAAGTAGATTAGTTATATAAAATTATCCCATATACCTATGAGTGACCTTCTCTTATATTTGGATCCATTATTTACCCAACTGGGGTCAGAATTTATTGAAAAACTTATCACCAAATGATAACTCCAAAGGATAACGACATTAATCTGCATAAGATTTATACAAACTCTGAGTCATAACAAATAATTTATGAGTAAATATGATCTTTATTTTTTTCTCCTAAACCAAACACGTTCCTACCAAATAAGCTTCTCCAACCACAAACCAATAAAGAGGAGAGCTATAAGTTTCTCGGTACAAAGCTTCAAAGGGTTCCATTCTGACGTCCAACTGGTAACGATTATTTTAATAAAATTAAACCAAATGAAAAAGTATGTCTCAATAAAATTTTATGTCGAATAAATAGTAAAATAACATATATTCTAGAATTTGATTATCCAATTATATCTACCCATACTTCTGAAGAAGATCTGTTGTGTTGAACTAGACCTGAGTATCCATTTCATCCTTGATTACCTTCTAATACCATGAGGTAAAATGAGGGTCCCTATATAATAAAATGGCCATATGGATTCAATCTAGACTTAAAATATATTATACACAAATCATTATTTTTTTCTCTTATTTTGTGGTGTCAAAGATCTGTTTGAAATTAGATGATTTGGTTAACCGATTAATCAACTTGTAGATAGAATTATTATCTCCGGGTTTTGTGGTAAAAAAATGTTATCTATTAGGATTTAATTCCACTTACATATTGGAATAGGTAAAGTATGATACCAACTAAAAGACTTGTAGTGTTGAACCTTAATTTTTTGTAAAGTATTACATTGAGAGAAAAAGTCAACTTTGTCTCATTTCATACCATGCCACTAAAATAGACACTTCATGTCATAAACAACTTTGTGGTTCCAAGGTGCATAGTGTAAATGGAATGATGAAAATAACCCCACACATACTTTATCATACATTACGGGAAAATATATTGGCTCTTGAATCAAGTAATACATTTGAAGAAAAGTTACCACAAAATAATAGTCACCCTACCATATAAACAACCCCTGATACTATATAACTCATAATATTGCATTTTCTATTAATGAATCATCTCAAGGAGAATGTATATCACATGAAAACTTGACATAAAATTTATAGACTCCTTTTCCCGGACTCCCTAGTGCATCTGAGTAAATAGGCCCATCATATTTCATTCATCCTTTGCCTAATTTATAGCCTAATAAGGTAACTTCATGTTATGAGCATAAGTAACCACATCATCTTTTCCTAGTTTATAGGGAATTCATAAGTCTAATTACTTCATTTATTCACCTAACTTCTCTGACGATTATTCTAATATTTTAATAAAATATGTTCCCAACAAAATTTTCAGCGTAAATGATAAAACATTCCCTAAAAATATAGTAGCTATAAATCCTGAGGGAATGCACAATTTTTGGAATCTCAAAATCATTATTGTGATAATAAATCTCATTCGGTCAAAGATAAAATGATACTTAAGAAAACACATGATATCCATGAATAAGTATATTTCCCAAACCTATACTCAATGCCTCATAGTAAACTACATATCCCTAACTAGCCTTAGGTAAAGTTAGAATCACTTTTGAGGTTAATTTTAAGTTGAGTTTAGTAAAGGATTCCTAAATCTTCATAACCCAAAATAACTTCACCCCTTACAGGTGATATAAGACAAAGGTGATGTTGTCATTGATAAATAAATTATGAAACACAAATAATATCCATCCAAACCTAGGAATATTCACATACCAAAAATTTTTCATGGTTCTTCCCAATACATGACAGTCATAGCCTTTTCAGAATCAATTGAGCTACAATGTTCTGATATCAAATATCTTATTAACATATATTCATGGATCCATAATTGGAACTTTTTTAATTTATTATAAATAAGGTGACCACTAAAATTTTCAAAACATTTCTAAAATGACCCACATGATATTTCTCATTCTTATAGTATAATAAAATCTCATCCAAGAATTCCATGAATAAAGGTTTTTCATTAGGTAGAATGTGGTTCATTATTTATAGAAATATAATAGTATTATTATTCCGGAAAAATGATATCCCAAGTTACTTGAAATGGTTATACTTGCTACTAAAGGTCTTATTTGGAATTTTAGACATTATTATTCTTAGTTAGTGACATAAAGACCAGTGATCAATTTTAAAATTTTCATCTCCCCATTTAACTATTAAAATAATTATCAATACGTAGAAAGGTATATTTGGTCATGAAAATTACTCAATTGAGATTGAAATAATTAATTTATAGGAATATTTTTCTATCAACCTTATTGTAAAAAATCATGAGGGAAACTCAAGGTGATATAATTGGGAATACAAATTCCATGGGTATCAATTCATAAAATAAAATTTTCATCTATTTCAACTCATCTGGATACATGCATTAAGAATAAATTAATATCAATTGATTCTTAAGTACAAATTCAATCGAGAACTCCAACTGTCACCCTAGAGAAAAAATATAGATGTTATACAGAAACACGTCCAGAAACTCATTGATTACTGGAGGGGCGATACAACTAGTAGATTCATATTCCAACATAGCTACATAAAAAACATTAACTAAATAATCATTATAAGAGATGATCCTGCCCAACTAGACCTTAGATCCAATTCTCCCTAAAAATCATGGGATCTCCAATAAAAAGTGGTTAAAACAACCACTTATGATAATAATAAATCTATGTCATTTGAGAAACCAACCATCCCATCTGAATAATCACATCTAATAGTATCAGGATTAGGAATAAGAAATACCAAACTATCTCTATATTGAATATAAAGATAGATCATGAGGGATATTAGAAATATGATTCCTTTCCTAGAGAAATTACTAAGTTCATAATAAATTACATATGTTTCATTATATGTTTTAAATGATCCACTATATTTTAAGCAATAAAGGAGTTAGAGGAACCATTTTCAAATAAATCAATCACTAATATAGAAACTGTAAAAATAGTTCCACTCAAAAATTACAGACCTGCATCATCTCCTATAGGATACTCTTCCACTGTATATAGCTTCATTATTTTGGAGGCCTATGGATAGAAGCCTACAGTTTGGGAAGTATATAATTTCATCAAATATCATATAGGTTTTTGTGATTATATTATAAATAGTGTAAAATATATCTGTTTAGAAATACTTTTTCAAATAACCACGGTGCCCACACATGTTGCCATTTTTTTGGAGGCATGGGACAAAAGCACTTCATGTTTCATATCTAGTTACACTAGTTACAAGTAAAACCACTAATAGTTAATGATGGTTAAGGGAATGACTTATAAAAAGAAACATAACTATTTCCCCAATGAAACTCAATTCTCTTCCTCTTTCACTTATAAGAACCACTATAGCGACACCTATAGAAAGATGTAAATCTGACCAATCCCGACATACCCTCTAGGTCATGATATTCAATCATGGGCCTATTCACCACCTCATTATTGTTGGTTATATTTAACATGAAAACATATTACAAGATATCGAGTCAAAGACCTATCTAAAACATGTGAGACTTTATCTTCTTAATAGATAGATCCATATATGAAAAAATTGAGAGCCCAACAAGGTGATTATCATACACCCCCAAAGACTGATTCCCCTGATCAATTTTTATTAACTCTATGGATTTATCTATGGCTCTAAATTTTGGGTACTATAACCCTTTAAAAATGGCCTTGATGTCATTCCAATCCAATATCTCATTATTATTATCCATGATAACTGAGTCCCACCACCTTGTATGTATACCTTCAATCTTGATGACGACACACGTAAATTTGATAGAATTAAAAGATTTCCTAAAATTAAAAAGCCTCATGATCTTTCCCATTCATAGTTTTCCTCAAATAGATCATTTATTTCTTGTAAAGATGGTGGTTTTAGTGAAGAAAAACATGAAATTGATTACTATTCTCATCCCTTTGAGGTTCCTACTTCATATCATAAACATGGGAAGGTTCCACACCTTGTTCCATGGCTCAAACCATAAATACCAATACATCAATCATATCCTAATCTACTTAATAGTTTTAATGATTTTTTAACCAGTACCCCTATTATAAATCATCGTATGTATTTTAGGGGTGACTTTACTACACATTAACCGAAAAAGAGACATGAATCATGAATTTCAAGAGTAAATTATTATTTAAAGTAATATTAATCAATCAAAATTTTCAAGTGACAAGTGAAAATAAATATTAGGATTACAAAACCTTAAATCCCAAAGACACATTTTCCTATAATATACTGTATCTTGAGGCATTTCATGATGCGATATGGCCAGGAATTCACATGTAAACTACCTGATAAATTCCCAAATTCCTATCACATGTATACAATGACATCCCAAAATACATGCCAAAAATGGAAATTATTAAACCCACCATTGATACTAATATTTCACAAACCATCCAAGATTAAAAAACTATTTGTAACAAGAATATTTCCTGCCACAATCCGTAGGTTTTTCTAATTCTTGATGGACTATAAACATGTTCTTGGGCATTAAGAACAACCTTAACAATTATTTATTCATAAGAAAAATATCACAAGGTGATATAAAGATATATATTATTTTCTATATGAAAAAAATATAATCAAAAAAGATATAAAAAACATGAAAAAAAGTTCAAACATACAAAGAAAAAAAATAACTGAACAAATTCTAATTCCCAACTCTATAAGACATTATTTCACCTCTAGACTCCCATACCCTTCTAATGAACAATCATGCCACCAGCATGTGGTTCCTTCCTGTAACCTACATTAAATAAAAAAATAGCTACATACAACCTAATTGTATGTAATTTATAAGAAAAATTTACCAGTAATTTCCCAAATAGTGTTTCATAAATAGAGTTTATAAAATAATACAACATTGTTGGGAAAAATCCATCAAGGAAACATTGAAACATTTTTGGGATGATTATGTTTGTTGAAAAATCGAGTTTCCCTAGTAATTTATATAGTTACTGAGTTATTATTGAAAAACAATGTTGACTAAGATCCAGGACAATGGAATGAATGATCTAGACGTGGTAAAAAAATATCTTATACAATGTGGCACCATTTCCCAGTGTTTGCCAACATTTTGGGCATCAAAATTTGAAAAATAGAGAAAGGTGTTTTTGGAAATAAAATTTTTATGCAAGACTGAAGGTTTATTTTAATGTTATTCACATGAACTTTTTTGGGATTACTGCATAAAAATATGGAAAATTAAAGAGGTGTGTGAAATATTTGGATTTTTGTGAAAGATGAGGTTGCACGAAAGAGGCTTACGCACCCACTGCAATGTCAAATGTGGTTTCACACTCTCAAAGAAGTTCTATAAAAAATGGCTAGGAATGACTATAAATAAGTGGATACCCCTCATTTTAGAAGCTCAAACCTTAGTGAAATATGAGGATCTGAATTGTGTAAGAATTGCGTGGAAATGGATTTGTTCTTATGAAATGGATTTGTGCGTAAGAAAGGAGTTTTGTGTAAGAATAATGTTGAACAGAAGAGGTTTTCCATGAGAAAAATTAAATTTTTCCCACAAGTCATTAAATTTACATGAAATACAACAAAAATGTAGAGTGGAAGATTTTAGTTTCCCATTAGTTATATGGTAAAGGAATATTCATCCATTGGATGAATGTGGAACTTAATGATGCACTAATTCTTGTGTAAAATATATTTATTCAATAAATAAAAATATTATCTTCTGAAGAAGTAGTGAGAACACTTCAGTTTATAGAGTAGTGGGATTTTATTTTATGATTGGTCATAAACCAAGAGGGGCAGTGAGTGCACTCCAAACTTTATAAACAGTTGTGTGATTTTAGTGGATTTAGTATATCAACACATTGTCATTATATGCTCATTGGATGTAGTCTAGTGAGGTTCAACCAAGTAAAAAAATGCCTCATTCATGCTTTAATTTTTTTTATAATTTTATACAGGAAAGAGAGATAAGAGAGTTTTATTTAACAACGAAACAAGATCAAAATGGGAAGTTTTTTTAATCTATCATACCCTGATTCACCCCCCAAGGTTATTTAACCTTTTGGCCCTAACAAATATAATTTGATAAATAGAAACAGTTCATGAGATAAAATTGTACATAGTATGATACAAAACATAAATAAAGAACCCATTTTCAAAATTTATTAAAGAATATAAATAAAAAAGTTTTCAAAGAATATTATTTAACATCCAAATAAAAAATTCAAGGATACTCACTAGATAGAAAATACCATGAGTATAAAAAAACCTAGGTAAATGAGGATCTTAGTAATAACATCATGATTATTATTCCACATGGTGTGCACATTAGTCTAATCAAACTGGTCACTGGGGTAAGAGTACACTCCTGAGAGTTTCTCTTTTCCAAAACATAGGCAGTTTGGTTCACACATTAATCAATTTGTACAGATCTATGAGGAAATATCTCTTCCTCTAGGATGGATCCCAACATCATTTTTTATCACAATTAGTTTTAACAAATTAGATCTAGTTAAGATTATTTTATATTTGAAACAACATAATCATTCATTAAAACCATTTTCATTAATAACACTTAGGGTAAAATCCATTTCAAAATAATAACAAAAGCCACCAAATTTTCTCAAAACATTACTCATACCCTTTTATAACCATTTAAACATAATTTCCAAAAAAAATATGTAATTAATTATTTCCAACCTTTTTATAAACCAAATTCAAATATCAATAAACAAAGTATTTAAGAATAAACCCAATTAATGAAATTCCTACATTGAAACATGTGGAATATCAATTCCCAATGGAAAAAAACAAGGCAAGATAGGTTGAGGTAATTAAGAATAAATAAGGGATCCTAGATCAAGAGTTCCAAATCATAAATCTCTCATTCAATATTTCTAAAATAATTGGAGTGAGAGAAATTAAATACAATAATAATTATTGAATAATCCACAATGATCAATGAAGAATCAATCAAAAAACACAATTCCATGATGAATCTATATAAAATCTTATTAGATCGTGTCACAAGCCTTATATCTAGCATCAATATCCATAATATAAGGATCTATTAATGGAAAGAATTGAGGATAAAAAATCAATGAATAATGACCAAGAATGGGCACATACCATTAAAACACTAGATCTATCACCCAAAGATCCATTGAAAATGATCATTATAAGATAATGAATATCTTGAAAGAGTAGCTTTAGTAAATATCCCATTCCAATGGAAGAATAATGAGAAAAAATAGCATATTTTGGGTCTTAAAATAAAAAATCATATAATTAATATGCATTAAAGGGTTTGGAACATGGTTTCTCAAATCATGTTCCCTTTTATAGGCTACTAGATAAGCCACGGGTTTTAGCATCATAGTTTTAAGAACATTATACTAACTGTATATATTTATTCTATCTCATGTTAAATAGTCTGATAAAAATATATCACAATTTATACTAATTATGTTCCTAATTATGTGCCCTCCTCTAAAATACCAAAATAATTTTTACGGATTCTTGGGTAGATCCACATCATTCTCCTTATTCATGCACCAACTGTGCAATGAACTAAAAATCCGTAAAACAACCAAAAGTAACACAAAATGACCTAAGTGAATACCCAAATTAAATAATATAAAATAATGGAATGTACCTGAATGAAATACTAGTACATTACATATCACTTAGGTCTACCCAGAATTGGGAGATCTATATGGCCTCCCATATAATTTTTCAAAGGGTTCCATTTATGTTGGGCCCTGATAAGTATTTTTGTTGGAAACATTATCCAAATGAATATGCTTTTACTAAGAACAAAAAATATAAAATATGCATTCCTGAAGCATATCCTCATGAATCTAACTGGATAACTCAGTCTTCCCATTCATGTGAGGGTGATACAACATGATTAACTCCAATTGGGTACCCATATCTTCTTGAAAACAATTCTAAAGATATTATGTAAACCATGGGACTCTGTTAGAAGAAATAGATAAAGAAACTCTATGGATATTCATGATCCATTTTACATACATGTGCATGTTCTATTCCACTTTCACAATCTCCTTAAAAGAAAGGAAATGAGACAATTTCTAAATTAAAACAATGATCACCCAAATCTTATCCTTCCCACTATAATATTGTTGAAAATTACCAATTATGTCGACAGATATTTCATTCCACTTCCTAACAAGAATTTAATATGGATGACACAAATGGAAGGGTCTCTAGTGCTCCACATTAATCTTATAGAAAATTAAGGCATCATGAAGTAATATCTTCAATTGACTACCTCATTACTAGAAACCAATATCAAAATTTCAAATCATTATACATTTAATAGTACCATGGTTCACAAACCTACTAAATTGGAATCCACTATCCATAAACTCTTACCTCAGAGATATAAAAATTACCTATTCACCATGGAAAAGCAATGTCCCATTACAAGACCAATTCCAAACGCCTATGGAATGCCATCCCTATAATATTTCAATAAAAATTTGAAATTTTTTCTATGATTCTTTCCTAAAATGAATCCTATCATCAAATGGGGAATTATCCATCACACAATCTAAGATCACCTACTCATCAACCACTTCTTCTAACAAGATTATCTTAGTAAATAGATTCATCAGAGACCACTTTTCCACATATTACTTCAATAATTTAATTGGTAAGTTCTAGATCAACACATCAGCAAATACATTCCATTTTCTCGGTGTATATAAAATATAAGAAATCAAAGTATGAAATTACTCATCCTAGTGACTTTATAGAATGGTCAAACCCCTTTGAATAAAAATATGTTTCAATATCCTAGGATCTAAATATACCGTAATCTACTCCCCAATGAGATAATGGCACCATGTATTAAGATACTTTATCACAACTACCAAGTGAAGGTCATGATTGGGATAGTTTATACCTTAAGGGAATAATTAGATTAATATATAGGATACCACAAACATTCCCTACATCAAGAAAACCCACAAAATTGTACTTGAGGCATCTCCATAAAAATTATAGTTCAAACCCAGTTCTGTAAGAATCATAAATAGATTGAAATTCAATGTTTCCTTCAGTTACTCAAATGACCTCTAAGAATTTTCATTATATTAAATCTTAAAACCCTTCTACGTAAAATCTATATTAGGATATGAAATGCAAAATACTTATTAAAGAAAAAAGTTTTAATAGTTTGATAAACCGAAGAACCGATGAAAAATATTGTTCAAAATTCCATACATACCAAAGGAGTGTTAGTAAGCTATAATAAAAAACCGGGAACTTGAAATGCCCATAATAGCTCCTAAATATTGTCTTAGGCATATATTTTTCTCAAAATCCTAATTTATAGTACCTTTACAGTAGTACAATCAAAGAAAACCATTGGGATCATCTGAGATTGTCAAACAGATCTTCAAAATTCTGAAATTGGAACTTGTTATTAAAATTTACCTGATTAATATTACATTAATAAAAAATATAAAGGCTTTTATATACCTTCTTTTCAAATATAACTAGTGGAGGCCAATGTGACCTCTTTGGGTGAATAAATCCCTTAGAATAAAGATCCTTAAAATAACCATTATGTTCCTTTAAATCATCAGGTTCTATGTGATATGATGGTATAGAAATGGGACTGATCATTGGGAGTATGACCTCGCCTTTGGGTGTTAACCGATTTTTTTTCAAGAAATACCTTAGGGTAAGCACTCATCACTATAGAAAAAAGACTACTCAAACCCTAACCAATGATTTCAAGAAACATCTCTGAAAAGTGGCATAAAATAATTCTAGTATATGGAAAAACATGCCCTTCTCTCACTGATGTCAGATCCCACTCACCATTAAATATACGAGGGATTTGATAATAAGTAATAAACTAAAATATATTACGATAACTATCAGTCTAGGCATCAAAATTGATCATAAAATTCTTGCTAATAATAAATATGAATATATAAATATCAAGAACCAAGAAATTCAAAGTCAACAATCATCACCCAAAACTCTGGATATTTAAAACATTATAACTTTATCATTCCTAGGGGAGTATAATGATACATAATTAAAGTAATAATCTCTAGAAAACAATATTAAAAAATAAACTTAAATAATATAATGTATTTAGACTCACAGGTAACAAAAAAATCTATAACCATAAAAGATAAAATAAACATCTCATCTCTCACAGTTTCTATCCCTACTTTAGTTTTATCTAGTGAAAACTATACTATGCAAAGACTACATCCCTCAAATCCCCCTTGAAATTTATTTACTATAGTAATACCCCCTTTGGTATAAGATTGATACTCCCCTCTTTCTATTAAATTATACTATAACTAAGAGACTTTGGTAACCATGGATCCTTCCTTTCTTCCTTAAGGTAATTTTTCATATAAGTACTAAATATAACAAGACTATCCACATATACAACAAAACCTAGGTATTATCCTATAATTAGTCTCATTTTTTCAATATCATCCACACTAGATACAAAAAAAATGTATTTTCCCTGATTTCTTATTCACACCACTGTCACTACCTTATCAAGGCTTGCCTCATTTAATATTGTATCCCTAAGACACATCATGGATTCGGCCTACTATTACTAAAACATCATATTGATAAATATTCATGGCTATATATTCCTCATTAAAATCTGATTTGATAACTAGCTTAGAAAAAGTCGGTAGGTACAAGAGAATTATCATCAAATATATATTATCCCTTAGAACCATGTCAATTTTTTTCGATTTTAGGTAGTCATTAGAGGCAACATTAGATGATATGTGAACTAACTCGATGAAATGAGTAGAGTACTTCATAAATGAATGTTAACTTTTCTCCATGGTCACAAATTCAGTAGTCTTTTCCACTATTAATTATTTAGTTTAAAACTACTTATTGAACAACATCTTGAAATTTTTCTAGGTAAGATCCTAGAGCAGCTTAGGTTTCACAATGGAATCCCAAAATTTCCTTCCTAGTATTTCATGAATTTAAATGGTGAAACCACCATTTTTTTCATTTCATGTATTTAATAAATGAATCATTATTTTAATCTAATCAATCCACACCACATGTTCTTGGGTTGATTTGTCACTATGAAAGATAGGCAGATAATTCTTTGTATACTCTAATGCTTGTTCCACCATTTGTTACTTATTCCTAAAACCAATAGGACCTATAGTCTAGATTTTATATAAGGTTTCTTTTACTAAATAAGGATCTACTAGATAATTCATTAGTGGAACTTATCTCAAAAATTCAACACAAATATTTTGAATAGATATTCAATGATTCATTTTCTGTTAAGCAAAATAGATAACACTTGATTATCTTAGCAACACATTTTGAATAAAAACAAAACTCTTAAAATCCCAATTAGATCTATTAAAAAACAAAAAACAATTAATTAATTGATCTAATGAATTTTATAAGAAAACTTTAAAGGCCAAAAGAAATTTAAATAATTAGATATATAAATAAAACCATAAAAGTAGCTTCATTTATATTACCCAAAATAACTCATAATAAGATAAAAAATATATATCCACACATGGTAACTCAATTTTTGATATAAAAGTGAGCTGGAAAGGAACTCTTCCACACCTACTTCAAAAATTAAAATGGTCCTATTCTTTTCTGCCAACTAACCCTAAACCAGCCTAGATTGTATCATCACACTTCTATATGTGAATGTAACAGATACCAATTTGTAACAAACCAACCTACGTAAACCTAACACATCACCTGATATAGACAGATATAAGGTGAAAACCCCATTATTGATCACCATGAGATAGAACGAATCCCTTGCGTATTAATATAAGAAATAATGGAAATGATTTAACCTTAAAAATATCATCAATACATTCCTAATGTTCCAAAAGATCTGTATATCTAAATATAATCCCAATATATAGTACAAAGAATATGTTTAAAGTAAAATACAATACATACCATGATAGTATCGCTATAGTCCATAACACTTGAAAAAATAAAATCCAAGAGTCTATCTCCAGGTGACCATAGGTCACCACTATCCACAAACCACCCAAATATGACATTGACTAAGAAGATTCTCTAAGTAATATGATTTATTTCCCTATCCTAGAGTTCTGAAAAACTGAGTATAAATAAACAAAAAGAAATATATAGGGTGTGAGTTAATTTTTAGTAGGATGACACCATGATTCTATATAAGGTATTTCCCATGATACCATTCGTTCAATATTTAATAAAATAACAAATTCATAAATAAAAATATATGAAAACACATTTTCATAAAATATATCTATGGATTTCCTTTACAAAAAATATATATCCCAAGACTTAAAAATCATAGAAGTAAAATATGTTTGATAAAATAATGGTTATTGACCAATAAATTCAATATTATAAAAATGAGTGGGAAAGAAAAACACAAGAATATGTGTAATTAAAACTAATAATGCACAAATGGTCAATGAGAAAGAGTCTCCAATACCAGAGCATCCAAGGAACTCCATTTGGTAATGTTAATCCAAGGTCCCAACCAAAATATGTGTCCCAAGGTCTTCCAAAAATTCTAGAATTTACCATTACATGAAATTGAATCTACGCCCAACATTTTTATATTTATCGTTGTTCTATTTCATCGAATGCTTAAAGTTCATAAAAATTATTTTTTAAAGAAACCCAATTTTCAAATAATTTCATGTTTTCCCAAAAGATCAAGCAAGAATCATGGATTTCAATTTATCAATTAGAAACATAAAACCACTCATTATTTTAATAACATTAAAGCATTCAATGCGAATGAATACATTAGATTGATATGCATTCCATTCCAACGAATGAAAAATTGAATCCATTTAATTTATGAAGGAAAATGATGAGATTGATTAGAATTTTTTGATTTAGCAATTATTTAGATTTGATTTTTATTTTGATCCTCAGAAACATCAATATTTATATTGATAATGAATTTAAATTCAGTTAACTTTTGGATATTAATTACTGAATTTTTTTTCTGTATTATATTAAGTCTTTAGCACCTGGGAGGATATTTTTTCTCAAATTCAAATTATTCTAGATGTGTATTAAATGTAATATAGAAAAACTATTCATACCCTATATTTTAAGTTGATCTTATTTTTTGTAAACCCTATGTATTGAATAATTGTATACATCAAAACCCATACATTTGGAATAAAACCTATGTATGGGGAAGAAATTTATGGTTTATCATCCTTACCTATGAAATCAACCATACTCTGTCAACCCTACATTGGAATTTTATCATTACAAAAACAAACCTACGTCTGACTTATTCAAAGTTAGAGTTTTGAAATATGGTTTGTTTACACATTTTCTAAAATGGTATTATAGAAATTAAATATCTTTTTTAATATGTTTAAATTATAATTCAAAGGATATTGTTCAAAATGTTATGTCATATCTATTGGTAAGGGTAGTCAAACATGTTTTGAATTCAAATATTTTTGATTTATCATTTGATATTTCTGATGTTTTCTTACCTAAATAAATTCAAATAGAATTAATAAATACTGAGACATTACACTTATATATATATAAATATATATATTACTATTTTAATTATGTAGTGGTGTGAGATTCAAAATAAGGATGTTTTTTGGACTTTAGGGTTACACTGTGGAGATATGCATGTTTGGATCCCTTTTTATTTGATCGACTATTGTTGATACTGCTCTATGTCACTGTTAATATTTTTATACGGTTTGAAAAAAACACATACTAGAGTTACACTATCGATACATACATGTTAAATTATTTTCCATTTATTTTCATTAATTATAACTAAAAAAAATCAGGTTTGACATTCAAGAATTTTTTTTTGCAATATTTTATGAAAGATCATATATAATTGTCAGTTACTTATAAAACAATATTCCATATCTAATTGAACATCTACATCATGATCTATTATCTATATAGATTCTTCGTTTCTTATACATAGTCATTGTTGTATTATAATATTCTCATACTATTCTATGGTTATTTTGGTTCCCTATAAAATAACTAGAAAAATCTATAAAATCCTTATTGTGAAGTGGACTAGGGGATCATTATTCCTTGAACCATTATAAATTTGTATGTTCTTTTTTTTATTTTTTGTTTCCTACTTATCATTAATAAATAAGGAATGAATCTCTTTTATCTTAAGAGGTAAGTTTATATTCTATCAATTATTTAAAGGAACACAATTCACCCCCCCCCCATAGTGTCTTCATATTTATCATTTAAACGCAACTTTTGTTGTTATAGGTTTGGATATTATAATAATTTGAAGATGGATTTTGGATTTAATAATCCTAATTTAATGATCTAGATGAAGATAATTTTAAATAGATAATCTTACATAAGGTTTTTAAATGATTTTTTAACCTTATTTTAATAGTAATAATTAAGGATGTTAGAAAGTACACATTACTACTTATTTAAAAAATCATTGAATAGGATTTTATTTAAAGATGTTTAAGACAAATGAAATTCTAAATCGCATATAAAAAATGAAATGGTGATAAAGAGATATAATATGATCTCAATTGAAGAGAAATGAATATATTCTTTGTGGTTTGAGAACCAATGAATATTATTGAGTTTACCAATGTGGTATTCAATACGAAATGGGGATAACTATTTCTGTTTCTTATGAAGGAATTGATAAACTCATACAAGTTAGGTAAAATACTTAAAAATTGAAATTTGATACATTTATTATGAATGAATATTAGAGCATTAGTCGGATGAAAGGAAGAATGAAATATGTTGTTGATAATATTACTTACTTTGGAGAACCAATTAAATAATTATATCAATAAATAAAAGTTCTATGATTGTTACACTCTAAATTTAATATGATATCTACTATAATCATATATTAGACTCTGGTCTCATATCTAATAATGAATGAATTGATTGACCCCTTGATGGTGTACGAAGCGGAGATGGAAGCTAAATCTAAAAATCATGTTTCTATCAAAAATGAATATGTTGCACATAAAACAACAAGAGATGAATCATTTTATTCAAGTTATCCAGATTCAATAAAAGAATTATCAAATCTTGATAAAATATTTGAAAAAATATGAAATGGTAAGAAGAAAAATAATATATAATATTGATTCAATTAATGGTAGAAGATATTTCACATAATGTCTAAATGTTCTGTGATTAAATCTCAAAGGAAATATAATTATAAATGAAGATGAAAGAAATTCATGAAGAATAACTAGAGTATTACTTATAATTCATGTGATGAATCTTCTGGAAAAACCAAAATTGAGCTTGAAAATAAAATGGTAAATCTATTTTTTATGGATCATGCAGTTGAGGTATACACTTTTAACTCTCAAAATTATGAATCAAATTTTTTTCACTATGATGAACATAATAAATACTATTTTTTCTTCATGAAAAATTTGAAACATTAAAAAAAACATAGAAAACTTAAAAAATCTCATAAGAATAGTTTTAAAGATAAATAATTTTTAACAAAATATATTTCATATTTAAAATATAATTGTTCTTGTGTTTTTTATGAAATTAAAATTAAATAACTATTAAAAGAAGTTAATACATTAAAACAAGCCATATAAATTTTTATTAAAGGAGAAAATTATTTAAATTATATTATTGGTAAAAATAAATTTAAAAATAAAGAAAAATTTATAATATTTATTAATGGAGATAATACAAAATTATATTAAAATTATTTTTTCCCAGAATGTGAAAGAAAAAGCATGTCTACTATCAAATGATTTCACTATAGAAGAAAAGGAAATTTTGAAATGATATATATTTTAAAAAACCTCAATTTTATAGCATTTAGAATTTTTATTATTCAAAATAGTTATATACCATTAATTATAAAATCTATACTCAAAAAAATATATTTAGTTGCATAAAACATTGATTGCAAACACTGCCAGACCCAAAAGTAATGGGTACCAAGAGGAATATATATTTCATATATTGCATGTATATACCAGTGGAGTTTATTTTTATATCATTTATAGGATACTTGATGTTTATGTAAATTTATTATATTTGTATTTCTATGGATACTTCAAAAAGCTAGAACTATAAATCCATGAATAATTTTAGTTTCATCTTAAAATTTGATTTAAATGTATTAATTATTTTCTATAGTAGGAGAGAAATATTTTACCTTTATTATCAAACTTCATAAACTCTTTTCATTATATTATTTTATGTAATTCATCAATCTATTAAAATTATAATAACTTTATATATCTTAATTATTAAAATATTAATTAATTACACATTAAAAAAAATTCAAATCTCTATAAATTTAGGTTTTATTTATATCACAGATAAAAATATACTATGTAAAAATATAATCCAATGGGAGATTGTATTATTTTCTTATATTAATTTTAAATCATATAAATAATGATAGGTTTATGAAAAAATGTTATCTTAATTTAATACATCATTTTGAAAAACATTATTTTGAGATATATTTTTCATATAAATGATATTCTCTTATATAATGTTTTCTATAGAAATAGTTTAATTATGTTAATAATATCATTTAAAATATAAAATATGAAATTATAAATATCTATTTGGGATCATGAATTTAAAAAATCATCAACAAAATTTCAAAATAAAACCTATCTTCATACCCTTTCAAACCGTAACATATTCTTCTTGAATTATCTTAATCCTTTTATATTCATTATTTAAATTGTAAAATTCAAAAACATCAGATTAAACTAGATCCAGAAGAACGAATTGATCTAGAAATTAAAGTGTAGAGAAAGGAATTCCCCAAAAGAAAATGCGAGTTAATTTTTTTTCTAATCTGTTTGGAGAATAGTCAATCTCATTTATTAAGGATTCCTTTGGAAAATATTCTGTAAAAGATAATGTAATTCATGGTTATGAAGAAAAAGAAATTTCATATTCTCATATAGTTAAAATGGAATTATTTCTGAAGATTTTTTTTCAGTTTTAATATTTTAAATAAAGAAGTAGTAAAGTTTCTTAAAGATCTAAAAGCATCCAGAAAATAAAATGAGGATATGAAAAAATATTTTTTTTCAAAAAGAATTATTATAGACATAAAAGGAAGTATCAAAATTTATTAGGGAGATAAATTTATGAAGAATACTTTTATGCATTTAAATTATAGTTGATAATTCAAATAGAGACACTCAGATAATAAGTTGCAACTAATTTGGATCTGGATAAGTTAAAATCATTTTTAGTTAAATTTTTCTAATATTACTCATTGGTTCCAAGATATACCAATGTTTAAGGGATAATATAACACCTATCAAGAGAACTAGATGTTTCAAGTGAAATAGTTCAATGTTTGGACACTGTATGTAATCCTTCTAATCCTTCCAAAAAAATTAATTTTTCTTCACCTTTGTATATTATCTATGTCCAAAATAATATTTTCATTCATTTATTTCTATTAGTTTAAGTATTGTTTTTTAATATATTGAACTATTTCATAATTTCTTCTTGATGACACAAAATGAGGGACAAAATATGATTAGTTTATGATAAATTTATAAGATAAATAAAAAATATAAAGCAGAAATTAAGAATAAAAGTAAAACATGAATGTAAATCACTATGTTAAAAAAATATAAAATATATTGTGACAAAAAATTAAAAAAAATATTTAAATTTATTTATTCTCATATTTTTAAAACTTCATCTTTTAGTATTTTTAATTTAATTTTTGTTTTAAGGGTTTCCTGATCACCAAAAAGAGGGAGATCATTTAGCGTGTGTTTATTAAACAATTTTTTTACTTTAATTTTGATTTTGATGCTTAAAAACACCCAAATTTATGTTTCTATAAAAAATACTTTAAGTTAATTTTATGGTATTAATTATCGTAATTATTATTCTTATTCTATGAGTAAAATCGGTCTTTAGCCATTGGAGGGATAATTTTTTCTCAACAGAAATTTGTTTTAGACTTTTTTTATAAGTAATATAGAAAAACAATTCAAACCCTTTGTTTTAAGTGGAAAATTTTGTCTGTATACCCTACATTAGGAATAAAAGTATATATTAGAAACCATACCATTGGAAGCAACCATATGTTTGAGTAATAATCATATGGTTCATTATCCCTAATTTTTAAATCAACTATGCACTTTCAAACTTACTTTTGTATTGTATTTTTATTCATAAAAAACTAATGTTTTACCTGATTATGTATGGAGTTCTTAATAATGATTTATTTATTCATTTTCTAAAATAACATCTCTATAATTATATAACTTTTTAAATATATTTAGTCAGTAATTCAAAGGCTCATGTTCAAAATATTAGATTGTTCCTATTACTAAGGTATATTACATCTCTATTTTAATATTTTAAATTCAAATATTTGTGCTTTATCATTCGAAATGTCTTGATTTTTTTACCTATATGAATTCGAAGGATCGTGATAAATTCCATGATCTTCAAATAATATATATATATATATATATATACATTATTTTTCTAATTATACATAGGTGTTTATTTGAAAATAATAATATGTTATTACCTTCAGAGCTACACTTTGGATACATTCATGTTTTTATCATTAAACGTTTGATCAAATTCTGTTTCTACTGATGTATAACACTGTTAATATTTTTTATATCTCAAAAATATACTTATCGAGTAACCCGATGAAGACATACATGTTTAATCATCTTCCATGTTTTTTCTCTACTACAGTCTAATGAAATTGTGTTTGACGTTGAAGAATATTTTGTTTCATCTATGAATAATTGAATATTATGACAACTATTAGTTGGTACTATGACTATGTTCCATAGCTGTTTCAAGATCCACATCCTGATCTATTATCTATTTATATTACTAGTTTCTTGTACTCATCATTGGTGGAGTTCCAGCTTCTCCTAATAAGTTGTGGTTATTTTTTATTCCATGTTAAAGGACCATAGGGCCTTATAAAATCCGTGTTTTATGTTTTCAACTTTATTCACTATGTTGTAAAATTCCATGGAAAAAGGGAATTCTAATGAAAATCACCATGCTCATGGAGAGATAAATAGTGTTGTGGACTGGGGGGACTTTTTTCCTTGAACAATTATATATCATTGTGTTCTTTTATTCTTTTATTTTCCCTTTGTTACTCATATTTAAGAGAAAAGAAAATAGTCTTATTTATCTTAAGGGGTTTTATAATTTCTATCAATTTTCTAAAGGAACACATTTCAACCCCCACCCCTATTGTGGCTTTATCTTTTCCATTTTGACCTAATTGAGATATGTTTCTCACAAGCCTGGATATATAAATAAAATCATCAATTATCCACCCACAAACGTATATCCACCAATCACAACACATATGGGTTTCAATATATTAAGGGAAATAAAAATAAAGGATATATCTATAGAAAAGTGTAGAAATTGAGTCGATATTCACACATACCTCAAAGAGATCCACCCAAATCAACTGTCTATCACCAAGGAATCAATGGAAGAGTTTTTTATACTATTAAGGAGTGATTTTTTTCAATATATTTTCTTATTAGGGGTGATTAGATTCTAAAATTATGAATAGTATTAGAGTAAAATTCTAATTTGAGGAAACCCATACATGATTCGTGGTAAGGGAACACAGTTATGTAAAGTGTTTGTTATCAATGTGGTAGCTACTATCCCTTGAAAAATTATGTTCATTGTTTCCCTGTAAGATCTACATTGTTAAAAAAAACATTCCCAAGTCATGTGACACCCTCTAGCCCAATCCTATTTATCAACATTGTTTTTCTAATGACATATAAGGTTAGAAAAACCATGCTCAACCCATGAAATATCACTTCTTGATATAATATATCTAAATTTCATTATTTCTACACAATTAATACTAAATATTCCCTGATAGTTTAATTGGAATCCTTCTCCAAAAATTTTAAATTTTTGACTCACAACTCCAAAAATCTTTTAAAACCTTGAATTAGATACACCATGGTTAACTTTAATCATACCAATGATCTAGAGGGTGTTGAAAAATACACATAGAAAAACTAAAAATTTATAATGATAAAAAATATTTTTTTTATATTTTTTTAGAAAAACGTTTTTCATAGACGTAATTATTTAAAATAAAAAAATTAAATTATTATTAGGTATACACCAACGATCTGCTATATAAATAATGAATATAATTGTTACAAAAAAATAAACAGCAACCATTTTTATAATAACTCCTACAAATGATTCCTTTTTTTTTCTGAAACATTTAAAATATTTTAAATATGTATCAAAAATAAATTCTATTTAAATACATTGTTTTTTTATGAAGACAAAATCTCTTAAGAAAGGAATTAAAAAATAAGTATCCAAAACTTTTTGATTATGATTAAAATCATTTCCATAAAAATTTATACAAATCAACCAAAACAACACTTCTAGATAACATGAATTTAAAATTAATGATTACAAATAAATGAAAATATATCTTCCCCCTTTAAAAAATATTAGGTAAAATAAAAATAAAATAAAACCCAAAACCAAATATGCACCAAAATATGTATATTGGATAATTAAATTATATACCCTTAATTCATAAAAAGAATTTATATCCCCTTAACTAAGTTGAAATCAAATACCCCTTTGAATAATAAATGTTACAAAAATCCATTTAAAAATGTAAATACATATACACTTCTTTGAATATATTTCCTTTAAAACATCATATTATACTAGTTCGGGTATATATTATTTTTACACTTTAAACCATATTATAAAAATTATTTCATTTTAAATAAAATATTAAAAATTTATATTTATATCTTATTAACAATCAAAATCATTGCACCATGAATTTCCATAATCCCTTTTAGAAAAATCCACCCTTAAACCCTTGATTATAGAAATATATTCATTTGAGAACTCCTTAAATTAAAATAATATATTAATATTTATTTTCAAAACATTACAAAATTTTCCTCATATAATAATTTTACTTTAATTAATTAAAATACAACAGTACCTTAATTATTCAACCAAATAAATTAATCACAACATATGTCAAATGAAAAATAGGGAAATCATGAAAAGAAGAGTAAAATGAAATATTATTCAAATACTATTATTATAAAAGATGTAACACCCCAAGCTTCTACGGTATGCTTCTCTTTGAATAATGTGATAGCGTATGTTGTACGCAACACCGAGTTCTAACACACCATAACTAATCAAACTAGCTGCTATGAATAATAATACCTAATTTTTTAAATTATATATATGTTATATTTCAAAATTGACTTCATTTTTGGATTCGTAATATCGAAATTAGCATAAGGTGGAATTTTGGTACTTTTCGGATAACTTTAATATTTTGATGAATAGTGAAAATAACTAAATTTTAATTAAAAACAACTTTTTTAATCAAAATAATTAACAGTGATAAATTATTAATTTGAGTGGTTTTAAAGTATATTTAGAATATATTTTTACCATTTAATACAATTTTGGTCATTGGACATATTTTTACAGTTAAACCGGGCATAAACAAGTGTCAATCTTTTGATAGTTATTATCTTTTAAAAACACGTTTTTTGTTTTAACAACGGGAATTAATTTTAAATTTATTTCTGCCACTTCTGTGTTTTGAATTTGGAAAAATGGATTAAATATTTGCAATCAGTATGTACAAATTGTGTAAATATGTATCTTTTGTTTTTAGACATTTTGAATAATTACTTCGGTAAATATTTTATTTACCATGGTTAAAGGTAAATCCGGTAAATAAGGGTTAACAAATAATATTATAATAATACTAAATTACCCTAAAACGTGTCCTAGACTTATTGTCTGATACATGTCCGACCTTAGGCAGATTTGGGTCGATTTGGGGACCCCATGGAGCCACTTTTAAGTGATAGGGACACTTTATTTTAATTAAGTTAAAATGAATACAAAAATGACATAAGCATATGTCTTTTAGGAAAACAATTTTTACATAGGTTTATATATGTTGGATTTTCAACTATAAATATTCATTAGAAATATAAAAAAATTTCCTACATAAGGATATTTTATTTATAATTTTTAGACAATATATAATTTAATTTATTTATGACACAATGACGATGCAGTAATTACCATAATAGTGAAAAATTAAAATAATTGATATTATAAATAACCAAATAAATATAATTTGAGACTTTTAATGAATCAAAATAATTTTATAGGGTAATATGACATATTAGGATTTATTTAATTAATTTTTTTAGAAGTAATCATTCTGTTATGAGTTTCACAAAAAACAACTGTTGAATAGTGTCAAAATTTACATAAAAGAGTTTTTAAATCAAATATTATATTATTAATTGATATTAAATTCCGAAAAATATAAGGATCTTCCAAGAGACTTATATAATGATATTTGTATCATTAGTGGATCACTTGGGGGTCTCTTGGATGTATATAGTAGGTTTATTAACCATATAATATAAAAATACAAAGAGACAATGTAAAAGTGAAACTAATTAACTTAGAGTTAATAATTAAAGATATGGTTAATATAAGTACCCAAACCGATCTAGATTCTATTGGTTGAGTGGTTTTAGTCCCATACCCACCTTAAAATTTAAATAATCATCTTTTGAGCCATTATAAACCGAATATGAATTTATTATAAATTAATATTTCTAGCTTTTCCAAAGGTGCCCCTCACCCCTCTTATAAAAGGGAACTCCTACTTCTCATTTCTTCACACCTTAAAAGCCTTTTGGTTCGGCCAAACTCTTCCCAAATACTCTAGAAACTTCCCTCACTACAACCTTGATGCCTTATATTGATCAGAAAGACAACCTAAGGAGCCCTTTTGATCAAATCAAAAGGAAGAACCCGAAGAAGAGGTAATGTTTTCGCCACCCATTTTCAAGTTCCTTTATTCTTCCACTTCTTATTACTTTTTTATTACCATTCTAAAATAATAACTCCAGTATCATATATATACTGTGATGTTATTATAAATATGGTACAACCATATTCATTATTCTTTCCACCCTTTTAATAACATGTCACCATATGTGCGTACGTACGGCTTACCGTCTCCATGTCGTGGTGTAATTGTCATTCAATATATTATTATTTGTATGGGTATAATAAGGATGTTTAAATCATGTAAATATTAAATATAACATGTTAAGTATTATTTATATATGATATATCATCAATTTATATATTATTTTAACATCAAAAGAATGATATTGTCGCTCATGTGAACGTACGGACTACCGTCTCCACGAACGCGATGAGATTAATTCTCCATTATATCCATTCAAGTATAATTATCATTTGATGATTTAAAAATAATGTTTAAGGACTTGATATCATTCTATATATGAATAATATACAACCTATCCATTACAAACATGGCTTATGTAACAAAACATATAATAGAAAATGAGTAAGTTAACACCCGAAACGACGATAATACTAAGATATTATTAACAAAGAAATGTTAAAAGATCATATATTATATCATATGAATGTATATGATTATTGTATAATTTAATAAAAATTATTTCACTATTATACATGAGTTTAACCTAACCCAACCAAGGAAAATTACAAGGTAAGGGTTTATTTCACAATCACTTCATTATTCGAGGTTATTTATACATAATATTCTACTGGGATCTCTTCATCATCCACATCCATGTTTCTTAAAAATGTATTTCAAAACATTTTTACTATTTAAAAGAATATGGGTTAAATTCATTTATTCCCTTGTTTGACTTTTCATAAGAGTTTTATAAATTAATCTTTCTGTCGTTTTCCAAACAAGGTGCTTTTTAACCTTTACGATAGAATTAAGGTAAGAATGTTTTTTTAACTTATACGGCAGGTGCGGTTATCTTCCGCCGTTATAAAATTTTTGAAGCTTCCCTTACAAGCTTATAAGAATATTTTCAAAGAAAATGTTATATTTTATAAATATACGACTCTTAAATGATTTCAAAATAGAAAGATATATTTCTCTAAAAAGAGTTTTCATTTCATCTATGTCAACATCCTTTGATGGATTTTTCGATTATTTGAAGTTGATTTATTATGATACAAAAAATCTATATTGTATTGAAGGTTTTGTGATATTTTTGACTATGGATGTGATATTTTTATACCATTCATAGTTTATGGTGAAAGTATTGACATTTCGTATGCTAGTTTTAATACGAATGTTTATGTTATGTTTAAACCTTTTCATATGGGATTGCATTGGACTTAATATGTGATGGGTGGAGCCCGCTATAGCTCCTTGATGCATCGGTAGGTCTCATGAGACAAACTAGTGTCATGGCACAAGGCCTTGACAAAATCTTATTTGTAGTCTTGGCATGAGGCCTTGACTATGTGGTTATGATAGTCTGTCATTATGAATTTCATCATTATGAAAGTGGTTATTGATATTGTGTGTGATTTTTCGATTAGTAGAATATCCATGTGAATAAGTAAATGGAATTATTTAATTTTACTTTTTCCATACTATGTTGAAGTTCATGTTTAAAAGGATTTTGTTTTAGTTATACATAGCCTTAAAATTTTTTTCTTAATTATGATAGTTTCCGCTATATTGTTATCCTTACCGGGCATTTGAGCTCACCCCTTTTATATGTTTTATTTTTCCTCAGGAAGTGATGAAG
Organism: Viscum album; assembly: GCA_963277665.1. Classification (NCBI taxonomy): domain Eukaryota; kingdom Viridiplantae; phylum Streptophyta; class Magnoliopsida; order Santalales; family Viscaceae; genus Viscum; species Viscum album. The sequence goes on from OY728157.1 coordinate 1,207,263,647, forward strand.
TATCTTATGAATGACCTGCATGGATAGTATGTGGCGATATGATTGTGGAATATGAAGAAAAGATGTTGTTGTAGTTTTCATTTTTATGATGTAATATAAAACTTTATGAATATATCTAGTGTCTCCAAGGCTACTAAACCAATCGGTCTTTCGATATTTGATCCTTCTTGTGATCATGCCAATGTTATGTAATAATGCACCGACTCTAGGTAACTGGGGTCGGGGCGTTACAGTTGGTATCAGAGGAAGTTTAATACAAACCTTGGAAAGTAGATTTAGATAAACTCGGATTAGAGCACGTAGACCTAAGATGAACTTTGAGGATTAATATAGAAGAACTTCCTAGTATTTTGGTATTTTAGAGATTTTGTGAGTTTTCCGAGCAATACATCCTTATCTGGATACGAGTAGGTAGAGGTGGCTCTGGCATAGATGTACCTAGGGGTAAAACCTGAAAACACCACTTTGAGCTAGACTCAAACGAGAACTGGTGCACGACTACGGGCCTTGCTGCACTCTTGGTTACGACACTCCTTGGGGATATGATTAGGATAACTCTAATTTTCTTTACAAATCATTATGAAGGGTTTATGAGTATATACTTACTAAAATAAAACAATCTTATGATTATGGATTATATCCATAAATAGTTCAATTTATGTTAAGCGTTTTATAAGTATGGGATTATGTATTTTGATTCATAAACTGATCTAGTTTATGTCAGTGTTTAGAAATGGCGGCTAGTGGAAGAAATGGAAACCGTATCAATGCATGCACTCCATGTAGGGATTTCCCTCCTGCTCAAGATAATTATAGTGGAGCTGGTGATGCAACTGATGCCGATCAGCTAATCACCATACTGGGACAACTCACTCAGGTTATTAATAATAACCTTACCCGTATAGAGTACACTGATCCGCAGCGTGGAGGATCAATGTTAGATCGATTCATGAGGCAACATCCACCAACCTTCAATAGGAGTAAAAATCCTTTAGTAGATGAGAAATGGATATTTTCCCTAGAGAAAATATTTCAGGCATTGGGGAGTAGTGAATGGGAAAAAGTTATCATGGCAGTTTACCGCCTCACTGGAGATGCTGATAAATGGTGGTCATTGATTCAAAAGACAAAGGAATTTGATGAAGTATCAAATATGGAATGGAGGGAGTTAAGAGATCTGTTTTTAGAAAAATACTTTCCTCGCTACCATCGAGCAGATATGGAAAGGCAATTCCTGAGTTTTAGACAGAAGGAGGATGAGAATGTCGCAAAGTATGAGGCTAACTTTACAAAGTTATCAAGGTATGCAGGAGATTATATACGTAACCCAAGAAGTAAGATTGATCGTTTATTTGATGGGTTAAAACCATTTCTCTGTCGAGCATTAGTCTCACAATCCTTTTCATCGTACGAAGACATCGTCTCATGTGCTATCAAGACCGAAAAGGAATTCTCTAAGTCTTATGACTTTAAAGCAAAGTAAGAGAAGAAGAGACCTGCTGATCAATATGGGAATGGAAATAAGGGGAATAAGGGAAAGGTTGAATATCCACCATGTGGTAAATGTGCTAAAAAAACACCCTGGTACTTGCTTGAAGGGATCCAAAGTCTGTTACAAGTGTGGTGAAAAAGGCCACCAAGCTCATGATTGCAAGGGGAAGAAGGAAGCTACCAATGTTCAGTGCTACAATTGCAGGGAGACGGGGAATTATGCAAATGAATGTCCTAAGAGTCATGAGAACTTACCTCAAAAAAGGCAAAGGGATCAAGGACAATCTTATGCTATCACTACTGTTAAGGTAGAAGCTCCGAAAGACGTGGTGGCATGTAATTTAATGGTTTCCTCAAGTTTAGAAAATGCATTATTTGATTCTGTATCATCGCATTGTTTCATATCTTCCCATTTTTCTATGAAAATTAGATATTTTCAATTTGATTTAATAAGGGAGTTGTCAGTTAAAACTCCTGAGGGAAGTATCTTTGCAACAATGTTTTGTGAATCAGTCCCCATTAGAGCACATAAATGTTCTTTATCTGCTAATCTCATCGTCATACATATGATTGAGTTTGATATAATCCTCGGTATGGACTGGCTTTCGGACTATGATGCGAATATTTATTGTAAGAAGAAAGAGTTTATGATTCTTGATGATGGTGATAAGGAACACCTTATCTTTAGAGAAAAATCGTCACCACCTAATTTATATTTAGATCCACCCCCAGTAGCTCAACTAAATTCAATTATTGGGGAGGAAGAGAATGAAATAACTGTGGGTGAGGAAAGGAATGTTCAAATAGAGTATGTACCTATTGTGAAAGAATTTGTAGATTTATTTCCGGAAGATTTACCTGGACATCCTCCAGAATGAGATGTTGAGTTTTCCATTGATTTAATTCCTAGATCAAGGCCTATATCGAAGACCCCTTATAGAATGTCCACTATATAATTAGTTAAACTAAAGAAAAAACTAGAGGAATTGAGTAATAAAGGATTTATTTTCCCTAGTGTTTCTCCATGGGGAACCCTTGTTCTTTTTGTTAAAAAGAATGACGGATCTATGAGGTTATGTATCAACTACATGGAGATTAATGCTATAACAATAAAGAACAAGTATCCCCCACCACGAATTGATGATTTATTTGAAAAACTGCATGGAGCTCAATACTTTCCAAAGATTGAACTTCGATCTGGATACCATCCGTTGTGTGTGAAGAAGGAAGACATTCTGAAGACAGCATTTCAAACCAGGTACGGGCATTACGAGTTTACTGTAATGCCTTTTGGATTGACTAATGCACCCTCTGTATTCATGGATCTGATGAATATAGTTTTCAAAGAGTATCTCGATGAATTTGTGGTTTTATTTATTGATTATATCATTGTATACTCAAAAAGCTACGAAGATCATGAAAATCACTTGTGCATTATATTGAAGACTCTGAGAAGGCATGGATTATATGGGATGTTTAGAAAAAGTGAATTATGGCTTCAGGAGATTTATTTTCTTGGCCATACTATTTCTAAAGATGGAATCACTGTTGATCCTTCTAAGACCAAGGCAATCCAAGAATGGCCAACACCTATGAGTATAACTGAGGTACGTAGTTTTATTAGTTTAGCAGGTTATTATCGACGTTTCATCCAGAATTTTGCCAGATTGGCTAACCCATTAACGAATCTCACACGTAAAGGGGTTAAATTTGTTTGGACAAAATAGTGTGAAGAATGTTTCGAAGAACTGAAGAGAAGATTAGTCAATGCTCCTATGTTGACTCTACCATCGGGGAATGATGGGATCGTTATTTATAGTGATACTTCGAAGAAAGGAGTTGGTTGTATCCTTATGCAGAATGATAGGGTTAATGCCTATGCATCACGACAGTTGAAAATTTATGAAGAAAACTATCCTACTCATGATCTCGAGTTAGGAGCTGTGATCATTGCTTTGAAGATATGGAGGCACTACCTCTATGGTGAAAAATGTGAGATTTATACTGATCACAAGAGTTTGAAGTATATTTTCTCACAAAAATAACTCAACATGAGGCAAAGGAGATGGCTTGAATTACTCAAGGATTATGATTGTACGATACACTACCACCCGGGGAAGGCAAACAAGGTGGAAGATGCTTTGAGCAGAAAAGACCATGGAGTTTTAAACGTGATGAAAATTGAACGGGATCCAATTTTCATGGATCTAGTGAAGATGGACATGGGAATAACCAGGGAAGGTGAAACATCAATTCTTTTTCAAATGGTTGCAAAACAATCTTTACTAGACAAGAATTAAGAGTTCTCAGACCGATGATAATTAATTTCAAAAGAAGATTAAAGCTGTGAATTATGGGAGATTGATAGACATTGTGCATGAAGAAGAAATTTGGAAATTCGGGAAGAGACTCTGTGTTCCCAATATACCTGATCTAATAAGGGAATTGCAAGATGATCCTCATAGTTCCAATTTCTCTATACACCCTCGGAGCACCAAAATGTATAGAGATTTGAAGGAACATTTTTGGTGGGACAACATGAAGAGGGCGATTGCTAATTTTGTGTCAAGATGTATGGTTTGTCAACAAGTGAAAGCTAGAAGGAAACACCCTGGAGGAGTCATTAAACCTCTTCCCATACCGGAGTGGAAATGGGACGATATTACGATGGACTTTTTCATGGGACTACCAAAGACTCCTAGAAGGAACGATGAAATATGGGTTATTATTGATCTTCATACCAAGTCAGCACATTTTCTTGCTATATGAGAAGATCTACCCTTGGAATGTCTAGAAAGACTATATATTAATGAAGTTGTGAGACTTCATGGAGTACCCCTATCGATTGTTTCTGATCGTGATCCCCGTTTTACTTCACGATTCAGGAAGAGTCTTTAGAAATCCCTGGATACTGATCTTCATTTGAGCACTGCCTACCACCCTAAGACAGACGGACAATCAGAACGGACTATTCAAACCTTAGAAGACATGCTAAGGTATTGTTCACTTGACTTTCAGGGTATGTGGGATCAGTATTTACCTTTGATATTATTTTCCTATAACAATAGCTTCCATTAGAGTATTCAGATGGCACCATATGAAGCATTATACGGAAAAAGATGTCGCACACTAACCTGTTGGGATGAAGTTGGTGAAAGAAAACTTGTAGGTCTATAACTATTGTAGGAAATGATGGAAAAGGTGAAGGTAATCCAAAATCACATCAAAGCAGCTCAAAGCAGGCAGAAGAGCTATTTCGATAATCGAACGAAAGATTTGGAATTTCAAGTCGGTGATCATGTTTTCCTGAAGGTATCTCCATGGAAGGGAGTCATACGTTTTTGTAAGAAAGTTAAATTGAGTCCCATGTACATCGGACCTTTCGAAATTCTAGAACGAATTGGGGCTGTAGCTTACCGATTGGCAATGCCGCCAAGTCTCTCCAAAGTTCACGATGTGTTCCACGTATCTCTCTTGAGGAAATACATGCCTGACCCAACGCATGTACTCACCTATGAGGAATTAGAACTGGAATCCGATCTGTCTTATTGTGAAGATCCTATCAGGATTCTTGATACGAGAGAACAAGTACTGAGAAACTGGACGACTCATCTGGTAAAAGTTTTGTAGAGAAACCATAAGATGGAAGAGGCAATGTGGGAACCCGAGGAGCTTATGATGAAGAACCACCCGAGTCTTTTCATGTGATAAGTATTCTAGAAATTTCGAGGATGAAATTATTTGAAGGAGGGGAGAATGTAACACCCCAAGCTTCTACTGTATGCTTCTCTTTGAATAATGTGATAGCGTGTGTTGTACGCAACACCGAGTTCTAACACACCATAACTAATCAAACTAGCCGTTATGAATAAAAATACCTAATTTTTTAAATTATATATATTATATATTTCAAAATTGACTTCATTTTTGGATTCGTAATATTGAATTTAGCCTATGGTGAAATTTTGGTACTTTTCAGATAACGTTAATATTTTGATGAATAGTGAAAATTACTATATTTTAATTAAAAACAACTTTTTTAATCAAAATAATTAATAGTGATAAATTAGGAATTTGAGTGGTTTTAAAGTATATTTATAATATAATTTTTCCATTTAATACAATGTTGGTCATTGGACATAATTTTACAATTAAACTGGACATAAACAAGTGTCAATCTTTTGATAGTTATTATCTCTTAAAAACACGCTTTTTGTTTTAACAACGGGAATTAATTTTAAACTAATTTCTGCCACTTCTGTGTTTTGAATTTGGAAAAATGGATTCCATATTTGGAATAAGTAAGTTCAAATTTTTTAAATAGGTATCTTTTATTTGTAGAAATTTTGAATAATTACTTCGTTAAATATTTTATTTACCATGGTTAAGGGTAAATCTGGTAAATAAGGGTTAAAAAATAATATTATAAGAATACTAAATTACGATAAAAAGTGTCATAGCCTTATTGGTTGATACATGTTCGACCATAGGAATCATTGGGTCTATTTGGGGACCCCATGGAGCCACTTGTAAGTGATAGGGACACTTTATTTTAATTAAGTTAAAATGAATACAAAAATGACATAAGCATATATCTTTTAGAAAAACAATTTTTACATAGGGTTATATGTGTTGGATTTTAGACTATAAATATTCATTAGAAAGATAACACTATTTCCTACATAATGATATTTATTTATAATTTTGAGACATTAAATAATTTAATTTATTTATGACACACTGATGATGCTGTAATTACCATAATAGTTAAAAATTAAAATAATTGATATTATAAATACCCAAATAAATATAATATGAGACTTTTAATGAATTAAAATAATTTTCTATGATAATATGACATATTAGGATTGATTTAATTAAATTTTTTCCAAGTAATCATTCTGTTATGTGTTTCACAAAAATCAACTATTGAATAGTGTCAAAATTGACATAAAAGAGTTTTTAAAAAAAATGTTATATTATTAATTGTTATAAAATTCATAAAAATATACGGTTCGGCCAAGAGACTTATATAATGATAGGTGTATCATTTGTGGACATCTTGGGGGTATCTTGGATGTATATAGTATGTTTATTAACCATATAATATAAAAATACAAAGAGACATTGTAAAAGTGAAACTAATTAACTTAGAGTTAATACTTAAAGATAAGGTTACTATATGTACCCAAACCAGTTTAATTCTATTTTTTGAGTGGTTTTCGACCCATACCCACCTTAAAATTTAAAATAATCAACTTTGGATCCATTATAAACCGAATATTAATTTATTATAAATTAATATTTCAAGCTTTTCCAAAGGTTCCCCTCACCCCTCTTATAAAAGATCACTCCCCCTTCTCATTTCTTCACACCATCAAAGCCTTTTGGTTCGGCCAAACTCTACCCAAATACTCTCCCATCATCTCTAACTACAACATAGAGGCCTTAGTTTGATCAGAAACCCGTCCTAAGGAGCCCTTTTGATCAAATCAAAAGGAAGAACCCGAAGAAGAGGTAATGTTTTAACCACCCATTTTCAAGTTAATTTCTTCTTACACTTCTTCTTCCTTTGTTATTACCATTCTAAAATAATAACTCCAGTATCATATATATACTGTGATGTTATTATAAATATGGTACTACCATATTCAGTATTCTATCCACCCTTTGAATAACATTTCACCATACGTGCATACGTACGGCTTACCATCTCCACGTCGTGGTGTAATTGTTATTCAATATATAATTATTTGGATGGGTATAATAATGATGTGTAACTCATGTAAATAATAAATATAACATATTAATGATTATGTATATATGATATACCATCCATTTATATATTATTTTAATATCAAAATAATGATATTGTCGCTCGTGCGTACGTATGGACTACCGTCTCCACGAACGCAATGAGATTCATTCTCCATCATATCCATTCAAGTATAATTATCATTTGATGATTTAAAAATAATGTTTAAGGACTTGATATAATTCTTTATATGAATAATATACAACCTATCCATTCCAAACATGGATTATGTAACAAAACATATAACAGAAAACGAGTAAGTTAACACCCGAAACGACGATAATACTAATATATTATTAACAAAGCAATGTTAAAAGATCATATCTGATATCATATGAATTTATATGATTCCTGTATAATTTAATAACAATTATTTCACTATTATACAGGAGGTTAACCTACCCCAACCAAGGAAAAGTACAAGGTAAGGGTTTATTTCACAATCTCTTCATTATCCGAGGTTGTTTATACGGAATATTCTACTGGGATCTCTTTATCATCCACATCCATGATTCTTAAAAATGTATTTCAAAGCATTTTTACTATTTAAAAGAATATGGGTTAAAGTCATTTATACCCTTGTTTGACATTTTATAAGAGTTCTATAAAGGAATCATTCCGCCGTTTTCCAAACAAGGTTCTTTTTAACCTTTTCGACAGAATTAAGGTAAGAATGTTTTTTTTAACTTATATAGAGGGTGCGGTTATTTTCCGCCATTATAAAATTTTTGAAGCTTCCCTTACAAGCTTATAAGAATATTTTAAAAGAAAATGTTTTATTTTATAAATATATGACTCTTAAATGATTTCAAAATAGAAAGAGATATTTCTCTAAAAAGAGTTTTGATTTCATCTATGTCAACATCCTTTGATGGATTTTTCACTTATTTGAAGTTGATTTATTATGATACAAAACATCTATATTGTATTGAAGGTTTTGTGATATTTTTGACTGTGGATGTGCTATTTTTATACCATTCATATTTATGGTGAACGTATTGACATTTCATATGCATGTTTTAATAAGAATGTTTATGTTATGTTTAAACCTTTTCATATGGGAATGCATTGGACTTAATATGTGACGGGTGAAGCCTGCTATAGCTCATCGATGCGTCAGTAGGTCTCATGAGACAAAATAGTGTCTTGGAACAAGGCCTTGGCAAAATCTTATTTGTAGTCTTGGCACGAGGCCTTGGCTATGTGGTTATGATAGTCTGGAATTATGCATTCCATCATTATGAAAGTGGTTATTGATATTTCATGTGATTATTCGATTAGTAGAATATCCATGTGAATAAGTAAATGAAATTATTTCATATTACTTTTTCCATACTATGTTTATGTTCACGTTTAAAAGGCTTTTGTTTTAGTTATACATTGCCTTAAATGTTTATTCTTATTTATGAAAGTTTCCGCTATATTTTTATCCTTACTGGGCATTTGAGCTCACCCCTTTTCTATGTTTTATTTTTCCCCAGGAAGTGAAGAAGTAACTTATGAATGACCTGCAGAGATAGTATGTGGGGATATGAATGTGGAATATGAAGAAAATATGTTGCTGTAGTTTTCATTTTTATGATGTAATGTAAAACTTTATGAATATATCTAGTTTTTCCAAGGATACTAAACCAATCGGTCTTTCAAGATTTGATCCTTCTTGTGATCATGCCAATGTTATGTAATAATGCACCGACTCTAGGTAACTGGGGTTAGGGCATCACAAAAGAACATGAAAATATATTTTTAAATAATGGAATAATTAACAAACACATTTAACTCGATGTAAAATAATTTTAACAACATAAATTTAAATCATACACTTTTCAGATGCATCACATAATTTAATATAATGTTACTAGAAGAAAAATCCCTAAAAACACATGTGGGTGCATCGCATTCACCCAAATCATACAACCGTATAAAATATCCTGAATTAAAACATAAAAATAAGATACAATTCCCAAAAATCCCTTGGTAAATCATGTTTTATAATTAAAATTATTGATTAACAACTTACTTGTGACCTACCTTGTGATTTCTACAGTTTCATTCTCTACTCAACATGAATTTCCCTAAATGAAATAGACTAAAATAGGACTTTGATACCATTTCTTCATAAAAAAACTTCATATATCTTTACCTAGTATCAAAGCCAACTTGTGACACGGTCTCAAGTGTGTCTTCAGTCACCAGAATCTAGAAACTAGTTTCCAGGATTCAAATAACACCACGTAGAATGATTTCACATAATAAAATATAAATTAAAAACATGGATTCCAACTATGAATCTAAAATAATCATTTTATATGTCATAGAGGTCATTCATGAAAAATAAACAATTTTGAAATAATAAAAACCATACAATGTATAAGGGAAACCCATCTAACTAAAATAGTCATGAAATATAAATCTTGAAAATTTGTATAACACCCAAAGTCAATTATAATTAAAATTTTGACAAAAAACTGAGAACAAAAAAAATGTAAATGAGGAAAAAAGGTAAATATTTATGTGTCTTGGTACATTTTATAAATCCCATTACTCGACAATAAATATAAGAGTGAACTAAGACAACCCACCACCTTGTGAAAAGTAAACAATCTCCCCTTTTCACGACCAATATAAAAAATCCAAATCTTAGGATCTCCCTCTGCTAAAATTTGTACTAGTATTTCACTTGTACAAAACACAAAAGGCCTATGTACCCCTCTACGTCATTTATAGGGTGTGATCAAACATGGACAATATGATCACACCAAGTAATCTTTATATAACCAATATGAACTAAACCATGTTCTGATATCTTGAAATAAAATATATGAAAAAAAATATATGATTTCCTTTAGATAAGAACAAATAATATTACCTTATATGATATTCCATTATAAAATAGGAATAATAGATTTATAAAGAAGACATTATTTTTTTAACCCATTAAAAATCCATTTCATGTTAAGTAAAAGAAATAACCCATTATTAAAATATATAACTCGTAAAAATATAAATCCCCTTTCATTAAATTTTATTTCTAAAATAATCTTACACATTTCATTAAAAATTGATTTATAGAAAATAATAAGGGTAATTGTTCCACCCTGACCTTTATTTTACTTATAATTTTATTTATTGACAGATTTTTAATCAAGTTATTGAGTTTCTGGATGAATTTTATTTAATTTTTAATGTTTTAAAATTTTTATACAACAAAAATTGTTGTTGGATAGTTATTAAAAATCATATCAAATTCCAATGAAAAATATTTAAATAGTTACATAGGTAGTTTTCAATGTTAGCACATAGTTTATCAAACTGTGTCACCAAACCATGTAGCTTTTCAGGTGTTCCAAATTATGGGTGAAAAGATACCATAAGGTTTGGTAAAATATGTGTATAAACTATATAAATAACAAAATTCTATAAAATTTTTAAATTACAAAATTAAACCCATTTAATTAAGTCCCAATATACTGTTCTTTAACCCTTCTTACATGTTCAACCTCTAGAGGAATTCATAAGAAATTTCACCTTCTATTCCCTCTTCTGTTAAGATAATCATCCTTCTATTTGAAGTGATTCTTCCTTGGTAAGTAAATCTCCACCTTTTCCATCATTGTTTATTATTTATTCTTCATCTTATTTTGATTTTTATCTTTATTGGATCATCTCTATGGATATAATAAAACCTAATTAGTTGTGTCTTATGATGTTTAAGTGTGATAATTGATCATCGAGAACTTCTACTTCATCTTATTCTTATTATTTGGGGGTTTCACACAATCCTTGCTCTATTGAGGTTAGTGCATTGTGAATTTTACATTTTTTAACACACCATGAATTCATAGTCTTCTAAAAAATATCAAAAATATTTTTTTATAAATAATTTTTTATTTTATAGAGTATTCGATAAATTATATGAACATGGACGTTTATTTTGAAGATGTTTATATATGATAGCTATTTGATAAAATGATAAAATTATTTAATAGAGTAATTTATTCATTAAATTATTGTTTTGGGATATTTACATGATTTCATGATATTTGAAATGAATAATTTTGGATTTGATGGATTTTAATTCTAATTATTTATTCATTTTTAAGAGTTTATTTGGTAAAATGTTAGGATTTCCATGGCTGAGTTAGGTTTTTGATTTCTTACTTATTATTCCATGGTACCTTGTTCATATATAGGATATAAGAATGGTACTTAACTTTTTTTAAAAGTGGAGCCTCAGTCAAAGACCCAGGCTCAATTTATTAATGAAAGAAAGAGACGAGGCTACAACAATCTGAAGGAGGGAGACTTATTACAATCTTTCTCATAATGAGGAATCGAGTCATCAGGCAAGACATCCAACCAGGAAATGTCCTGATTGACTCCTATATTGGCTAGACTATCCACAACCATGTTTTCTTCACGGAACACATGTGTAGCAATGTAGGAGAGATCCGCAAGCAAGGTAAGGCATTTCATCCATCTAGAGGTAATTGGCCATGTGAGGTGCACCACCCCTTTCCAAATAGCTTGGACCACAGTGGTAGAGTCGCATTCAATCCAGATCTTGTTCCATCCTTTTTTCTTGGCATAATCCACAGCATGTATGACGCCTAACATTTCAGCTTCCAAGGCTGAATCCATACCGCATCCACTGAAGAAGCAGCCAAGGAATCTGCCAAGAAAGTCTCTGAAAATGGCGCTGCATCCTGCCGGTCCTGGGTTACCCCTAGAAGCTCCGTCAACATTAACATTGATCCAACCTGGAAATGGGGCTTGAAAAGAGACCTCAAAGGTACGTCGAGGTTGTCTATAAGACCCCACAATCCGAAGGCGGCGAAGGATCTCGAAATCACCAACAGAATTGTCACAATTGTCCTTCTGAAGCAAGGCAGCGTCCTTGATGGCAGTAAGAATACATATTTTACCTGCATTGAGATTGAAAGAGCAATTATTGTGAATAAAATTATTACGGACAAACCAGATCACATGTAAAAGCTCTGCCACCGCATCCAAATAGAGGTTCCTGATTTGTTTGGAAAATCCCCCTTCACACATTGTTGGAGTTGAGAGTTTATAGTGCTAGGGAGAGTCCATCTGCAACCAAAAATGTTAGAAATGTAATTCCAGAGAGCTGTAGTTGTAGCACAAGACAAAAACAGATGGTTAGCATCCTCACGGTGTTGATTGCACATATAACATTTAGAACATAGAGAAATCCCAAAAGTTTGAAGGCATATATCAGTAGGGACTCTATTATGCCCAACTCGCCAAATAAGGGTGAGGCGCGAGGGCCTAATCCAAGGCTTGTTAAAAGTTTTCCACCAAGAATGATTAGAAACAGAATCATTAAAATTTTTATTGTAGAAACGTTTCGAATCAAGGACACCATTGGAAGAAGGTTCCCAGATAAGAAAATCAGCAGTGTTAGAGAATGAATAGTTGTCAATAATGTGCCTGATGTTGTCCGTAAGGGTGATGTCATTAGATTTGACAACCTCTCTTATAGTGGAAGTGGTGTTCTCAGGAAGAGTGGTGGGCATAAGCATAGAGATTAAAGGAATACCAGTCCAGTTATCTGTCCAAAAATTCAAGGAGGAATCGGCACTAACAATCCACCTAGAGTTATTCATAATTTTGATAAAAGAGCGTCTAATGGAAGGCCATATGGAAGAAGTGATGTAGCCCAGGTTACCATTTCGAAGTTTGGTAACAAATCACTTCTTAAGGAAGAATAAGGAGTCAGAGTTCATGTGAACCAGGTTCCAAGTAATTCTAACTTGTAAAGATTCATTAAAAAGCTTAAGATTCTTGATACCAAGGCCACCTTTATCCAGAGGTTTACAACAAGTGGACCGGGGTATGGTGACAAGCATTCTTTCAATCGTACTGCCTGTCCAGACAAAATTTTTGATGCAAACATTGATTTTTTTGAGAAGGCTGGCAGGCTAGCTAAAGACCATCATCGAATAAACCATCTTGGAAACAATAGTTGACTTAACAAGGCAGACTCTACCAGCCATAGATAGTGATTTACCCTTCCAAGAAGATAATTGGTTGATAATTTGGTCAAAAATCTCGTGAAAATAGCTGGATTTAGGTCTCCCCCAGAAGATAGGGACCCCAAGATAAGTGAAGGGGAAAGATCCTTCTGTTATTCCTAGGTAGTCAATGATTTGTTTTTTTCTATTGGAGTTGAATTTTTTTCCAAAGAAAACAAAAGATTTATTCCAACCAATCACTTGTCCTGAAACATCCTCATAATGTGCCAGCGCACCTTTGAGGTTTCGAATTTTCTTCATATCACCCTTTAAGAATAAGATTATATAATCAGCATATAAAAGATGAGTAGGAACATTATTATTTCTAGAAGCCTGGATATGATTAATTTTTTTGGATTAACTTAACTTAATATTATGTATCTCATAAATAAAAATGATGTTTTTAATGTGCATTTGGATTTCCAAAATGTTTTTCTAAGTAAGAATTTTCTTATGAGATTTCTAAAATTGAAACATTAATGCTTGTTTGGAACTTAAAAAGGGGAATTTTCAGTGACCCCAATTTTAAAATGTTTTTCATAATAATTTTAAAATGGATTACTAGTTTTAAATCACATGGCTCAATTGGAACCTTCTAAACGGTTTTTTATAATATGGTACACTATTAATAAATTATATTTATTCCCATTATGTGTGTGGTATTTTTAAATTATGCGATCTTGATGTTTTTCTGTATAACCTAGAGGGGATTTTCAATGGTGGATTTATAGAGGCTGGTTGAGGGTATGATATTTTTATATCTTCATTCAATTTTAAATTTGATAAATGTTACCTCTATTATTATCACTATTATCATGGGGATAATAAAAATATTAGAGAGAACTTGGGTGGTTGTAACTATATATTCATGATGAGATAGACCAGATCCCCAATGAGTGGGATATGTCCTAAACACGAGAGAGTAAAACTAGTGAGGATAGATTATAATTATATGGGGGATATATAATAGTATTTCATTGATGTGATGGTATATGGATCCACTTGATTACATCTAAGATCATCTAATGAGTTGTTTAGGATTTACCCATGATTGTGTATCCATTATTGTTTTTATGTTAACAATTTCTTGATTTCAATTATTATTTATGTTTTTATTACTTTTTTATCTTATGTTTTAGTTAACTTTATTTTATTCAATAGCTTTAAATTATTTTTGAATATTGATTATTCATTATTTCATCTCTCTAACATAAACTATTTTTCTACCTGACTCATTATACTATTTAAAAATAATATCTCATAGTTAATGTTAAATTTTTCGGTTTCTCATTCTCTTAGTTTTTTTGGGTACTTTTATTCAGTGTAGTTTTTAAAGTTGTTTTAAAACGGAATTTAAAATGGTGCTTTATAAAAAATTTATTTTAAATAAGTATTTAATTTAAATTATCTTTTTTAAAATATAGTTTCGTAGAATCCTCATATATTTATTTTGTTTAAAGAATAAATAACTATTTTTCAATTGTATTACATACTAAAATTTTAATTTTCATTGGAAAGGAAAATTTATGTACTCTATTTTGATATCCTAAATTGTTGGTTTTTATCAGACATTAATTACACTACATGGTATCTATAGATTGCATGGATTCTTATAGGTCTAGGTTCAATTTTTGGATCAACCATTGAGAAGTCTAGTTTGGATGATGGATGGTGACAATGAGATCTTACAGAGATCCTGTTGGGTATTTTAATTTTACATTGTATCATATATATGCATTGTCCTAGTAAACCCTTTCTATGATTTGGATTCTATTTCAGTTAGTAAATTTTATTTTATTGGATGTTTATCTATTCTGGTTAGGAATTATTTAATTTGTATATATTTTTAAATTGCCTATTATTTTGTCATTGATTTTTAATGTATGGATATTCCTTGTTGGAATTCTAGTTGACTTTTGATATATATTAATGGTTAATTATAAACAAAATTCATTCCACATTTATATACATTGATTTCCCAGAAATAGTTTCCATCTCATAGGGACTGGTAATGTCATTTAATCCATTCCACATTCCATATTAGGTGTTGTTTTGTTTCATTATGAATGATACAACTGAGAAACACTTATCGGGGTGGGTCGGGTTAGGCATGACGGTTTATTGTGGGGGTTTATATCAGGTACGATTACTAACATTGGGTTCTAGTTATATCACATAATAGAAACTCCAAGTGGTTCCACCATCCATAATTGGGTATAAAACTACTTTCCAAAGGAATGTAGTAACCTAGGTTTTCAAGCCCAATGACACATAAGGACTCAAATAGTTTGAGACGATGGAAGTTCAGGATCATCACACACTTTTGGGGGAGAATTGTTGCCTACTCAGTGACTCTCTTATATATTTAACATATTTTCATGAATTACTTATTAATTTGGATACAGGATTGGTTACCCTAAAATGATTATAGGTTATGTATCATTTATGTGAAGAATAAGGGGATCGAATTATTGAATCCATTTGTATATATGTGAGGTTATTCATCCATTTCCAAGAATTGGGTATATACTTATGTGTTGAATTTATATAACTAGAAGCTTTATAATTTTCATTCACGTAATGAGGAGGATAATATTCCAATTATGGGATTGATCCATTATGAGGCTTCCTACATACTTTGGTTATTGCATGAATCAAAACCCACATAGTTCATTAAACTAGTGTTGTTTAATGTTGTACGAAAAGGACATATATGAGTGATATGAGACACCTAGTATTTAATATTGAATCCCAAAGGTACATCCTATGTATATTAATTATAGAGAGAATCATATTTTTCATAGTTAATTTGGTTTCTTAGTCCACTGACCGATGAGTTAGAATGATCGGCCAATGGGAAGGATTGGGTCATAATGGTTGAAATGTCTGAGAAGTGGTGGGACTTGCACTGAGTAAATTTCCCATTTGATCTTGGGACATAGAAATTTTTCCTATGTATCTTGATTATTATAGGAATCACGGATCTCATAGTTCAGTCTATTGGGGATTACACAACAATTTTCCATTTTATGCAAGGCTTATCATATTATACAGTAAATCAGGGCTTCAACTCTGAGGTTTCCCTTACATGATAGAGGATTATAGAGAAAATGATATTATTGTGGAAAATATTTTATCCCATGCGAGCTTTGATCATTATGATAAAAAGGTATAGAAAATAATCAATGTCATTTCATGTGGATGTGGGACTTCTGCACTTGGACTTCCCTTTGGGTGCTTAATATAAATCTCAAAACATAGGGAGGTGTCTCACATAATATAGTCATATTAGGAATATGATTCTTCATAGTTACCTTGATTGGGGATTACACAATGATGTTAACCTTATATTTGGGGCTTATACACCATGGATGGACAATGTATTCAAATTCTGGGATTCCTTTATTGACCTGGCATGACTTCCTGTGTGACATGCATTGATTGTCTGCTTGACATGACTTGATTATATACTCGACATGTCAAAGAGTATGTTCCTAAAATGTCCATAGATTATTTTATGATCTAGTTGACTTGTCTAGAGGAATTCGAACAATGTGGATGG
Source organism: Viscum album (assembly GCA_963277665.1). Classification (NCBI taxonomy): domain Eukaryota; kingdom Viridiplantae; phylum Streptophyta; class Magnoliopsida; order Santalales; family Viscaceae; genus Viscum; species Viscum album. The sequence goes on from OY728157.1 coordinate 1,207,280,553, forward strand.
GATGTATGTATTTTCTCACATAATCAAGGCTGACTTGTCTGGGAGGACAACATAATACCTGGTCGGCTACCCATAGAAGCCATGACATGATCCTAGATGACTTATCTAGAGGGTGTCTCCTGGTCTAGTTAAGTTTCCCTTGTGTAATTGTGAGATCTATAAGACACTCTTAGAGGGCATTGTGAGATTTAATGCGACATGTCTCATAGGGTGTATCATGTATTGACTAATAGGTATGGAGGGAATTGCAAGAACTGGTTGGAATGCCTATGGGGCATCGTGAGAGATAATTAGCATTCCTAGGTACAATATTGAGACTTGGATAATATGAATTGGTGCTTCTATGTGGGTCTGGAGACTTGTATGAAGAGCACCGTAAGGCTGGGATAGAGATCACAGAAGGCTTCGCGAGACTTGGGTGCATGCCCAAGGGTGTCATGTGACTTATTCTAACATGTCTAGAGGACTTACATAAACCCAACAGTATTCCAAAGGAGTGTCTCATAATCTGAGGGACATATCCTGGTGTTGTCACATGACCTGGTTGGTTCATGAAAAGCCAATGAGGATCAACATATATGTTGTTTTATTAAGTCTCCCATATTTTATTATTTGTTTAGTCATTATATTGTTATTTCCTCATATATGATCAGTATTATCTTTTTTAAGCCTTGTGTGATCTAGTATGTTTATGGGATGTCCTATATGTGTCCTAATATAAGTCCTTAGCATGATCTATGTGAGAACAAGAAAATCACAAGTGCATGTTTTATGATTTATATAACAATTATATGGTATCATGCATGATGGAAACATTCCAATTATGAGATCAGCTACTCCATGAAATCTACTCTAGTACTTGGGAATGCTAGTTCATCTTGATGAAAAATGGACAAACCCTTATTTGAGGCTAGGGGGATTTATAGGCCTCATCACCCTAGATGTTTACCTCCTTGTGTAGATCATATCATTTGAATCCATACAGAAGTCAGTGAAGGTCTTAAGCATCATGCATTTTCATGAGTCCCTGTTGTGGATCACTCCAAGAAAGTCAAATATTTTTCAATAACCACGATTTCATTCCATATACACCACCTCTATTAGATTATTTCAAATTAATATGGAATATTTGATTCATGTGGGTATATAGAAGGAATTCCATGTTGTCATATTGACATGTTCAAGTGCCTTTGTGAGATTATTGTGCATGTCGAAAGTATTTCGTATGATACCATTGGACTTGTCTGAGAATATCGGTGAGACAAGGATGTATTGTCAGAGGGCTTAACGATATCTTCTTGAATTTTAAATGGGTCTTGTGTGATCATTTTGTTAACATCATTAGTGCATCTCAAGAGTATTATGCTCATGAGAGGCACTCTCATCCTTCCCATATAATTTTCATTTCATATTTTATAAATCTCAGGGATCATGTGAGATTGAATGAGTATTATCTAAGATAATTCCTCTATCCCTCAATTTACGCCACATGACCAATATTGGTTATGTGGAGATGTGTGGTAATTTCATGGATAATGCCATCTATTTCTTCTGACATAGTCAAATTGGGAATGTGAGGTCACTTGTAAATACCCAAGTCTCTATATATGATGAGGATGACACACCAGTGGCCATTAATGAGATGGGGAAAACTGGTCATTGGGGTCTCGTGATGTCTAGTGGATCACTTGTGGTGAATTTCATGAAGTCTACAACTGTTATAGGATCCCACATACTCTCATTTTTTATTTCTTATGTTCATTTTACAAAGGTTTGAGGTCTCAAGATTTTTCTTGAATATTGTTAAGGACAATCATTCACTCCATCGGTGATCCACCATGAGACTTTTATGACCACAATATACCTCCTCCTTTTGGAAATTTTTCTCCTATTTTCAAAGTATTTTTTAATTGGTTGGTTACTCATCTTCTATTTGACAATCTAAGTATCTTGGGGGTGCTTTCATGGCTACCACTTTGTGAAAAGTTGTCATATGCGGAACTTTCTTAATAGAATAAGGACTTTTCAATGTGGCTTCATGGGATATTTTGAATGATATGCACTACACAAGGTTCATTCATGTGACCTTGTGATGGTTTCATGATTTAATGTCTCTTAGAGGATTATGTGATCCGTGAATCTTTTGAATCCTTCCCCTTTGTTTGATTTTGTAGGGCTAATAATAACCATATCTATGTATTTATTATTTTTTTAATTTTTGGATGCTCATTTTTGAAGTGTCAAAAATCCCCCCCCCCATTAGGAGAAACACTTGTGGGGATAGGGGATCAGATCTAATGAATGTAAATTCTCTCTGGAGTCCTTGGTGTTTTCATGAATTACTATATTAGGAGCCACTTGGTATGTTGGAAGATGCTTGGTATCCTATGGGGTGCCATAAAAATAATGTTAGAGAGATATTCATTCTATAGATTCCTATTTTCCCAGGGCACACTCATTTTGCTTCCATTTAATGCCCATGCCTCTTGACCATGATGGAAGACTGGATCACAAGACCTAGATGTGAGACCATTTTCAAATGAACTTTTCTACAGCACCACTTTTTCTATGATTCCCACTCAAACAGACTACAATCTAAATTTCAATAATTGTTTGAACTTGTTCAGCGAGTATTTTTAATCATCGTGGGGGTTTTTCAGGATATATTGGCACGAACATATAATCTATTGAATATCATGTGACTCGTGTGACGATGTCATGGTCATCAACTTGGAAGTATTTGAAGGGTCATGAGATTTCTGGTTGTCTGGTGGTTTTATGAAATCCAGGAGACCTTGCAGAGTTTGGTGATTCACGAATTTCTTATGTGATTAATGAATCCCATGCTAATTCATGTGATGCACATAATGCATCCAGTTTATTATGTCTTTATTCTAACTAGATTTTATTTTTATCTTCCTAACATATGCCACTTTCCTTTATTTATATGGATAATGGTTCTCATCATTCACCTAAAAGTCACTCGATGAAGTATTAAAATACAGTAATAGACCACCGGGATTCTATTACAACAGGCATGTATGCTACCTACTATTGTTATACATGGGAATATCTGATAAAACTAGTAGATATAATGGAATTGAAACATGGGGACTATTACCTTTATAATTTTTCCACTTTATAAATTTTTCCTTACCAATGGAGCTCCCATTACTTCATTGAAATCACCATTTGTATCTTTCTCTTAGGTTTTGAGAACTCCGAATAGCTACTGGGTAAACATCTGTGGACATTTTTCAATCAAGGAGACCAAGAATATGGGCATATACTAACATACATTCCCACATAATTTAGTGAGACTAAATATTAACCTAATAAGGATGTACATATATAATGTTCAATATTGTGGAAGTCTTCCTCCATCTAGATGTTCTAGTGGATTCTCAATTGGAACATCAGATCAAGTGAAAGATGTGAAATGCAGTGGGGATATCCCTTTTGGGTACAATACATTACTTCTAAATTCTCTAAGTAGTTGAATTTTAGTGGAATGTATGAATCCATCTAGATCATGTAGATGTATGCATATTTCAAAAAGGGTGTCATTGTGGAACTATTTAGTTGTTGGATTCTAGACAAAAACAGTTTCCACCTTATGCATGGTGAGGTGGGTGTCAACCTCTGGGACATGTTTCATATATGATGTGAACCTATATTTGGTGGGATGTATGACAAAATATTTTCTCCAAGGTTCACCAAGGATGATGTAATAAGGACTCCTCATCTTACATATGAAATGATCAAGCTGGCCATAAAGGCCCTCCTGAATGATCATCTCCTTATAATAGATATCTAATTGAATACATGGGAGGGGTAATTCATCAAGATGACTAGCTTTGAGATATAAGAAATGAATCTAGAGTCGTGTCTTATGAAGGACTCTCGTAGTGCACTGAGAACTTACTAGCATACAGTTGAGGAGGGGGAATTTAAAGGATGGGGATGGGATGTTGTCCCTATTTTTGATTGGTCTATCCAACTATATGACTACATTTCCATGTATATTAGTGGGCACCTTCTCCCAATTGAGGAAAAATGTGGAATCATAGTTTCTTCATTTATGATGGCTACCGCCATGACATGGGTGATCATATCTGGCTAGTCGTCCCTATACTATCCAAAATTTATCATCTTCTCCACCATGTGTACAAGGAAAAAACCCCCTTCAGGATTTAGGTCCCCAAATAAGTTTTATGGGGTTGGATATGGGATAATTTAGGAGGTTACAAATGTCTGAACATCCAAGGCATCCCCAATTCCCTCTCCATAATCTACTTAAATTGAATTAGAAGGGTAAGACATGTTCCGTTAAAACATCGATATGTTGGGGCTTTGATGAGATATTATGATCATTTCTTTTTCAAAACTTATGGGCCACTTTCAATGGGTAATATTGTTGATACTGGTGTGAAATGTCTTGATGCACAGGTTTATGTGATGTCACTTCATGAGGGTTATCCTTATACCCTTATCAACAAGGAAAATAGCTATGAATGGTATGTGCTTTGATGGTTCATCCACCAATTACTATGATTCCAATCAAGATACCCTCACCCAGTTTATCTATATTTAAGGAGAATCCAATGGTATCTAACTAATTTTATGTGACTCTCACCATGGATGAGACTCATGTTAAGATAAACCTTCTTCTATGTGATGCAGAAATCGGGTTATCTCAGTATTATGCTGAGATTAGAATCTAATAATATCTTAATGAGTATTTATTCCAATTATTATGTGAGGAATCCAAAGATTTAAAGAATAGTTTGAGGAGCATAATGAAAAGGATTTCTATTGTACCAATAGTTTTGGAATCACCATTTAAGAAGATAAGTCATTTACCCTCATATCCATTTCTAGAAAAACTGTCCACTGATGAGGCTACAACAAATGTAATTCTAGAAGGTTAATTCACACCGATGCTTTCATTTCCTATCACATATCACTAGTGGATGGCTTGGAGGATGCAGAAATCAAAGGCTGAGCTCTATGATATCATGTTTAAATCAGAGTTACCCTTGTAGGTGTTTTCTCATGTCACTGGCCCTCTAGGTATTACATTAAAAGGCCATCATGAGTCGTGCATAGCCTTCTTATGAGACATTGATGTTACACTAGAAGGAATCAAGGGTCAGTCCTATTATTCATCTTTGGTTCAAATAATAGTGCTGCAGGGCACACTAAAAATGGTTGTGAATGATTTTGGATGGACCCTAGAGGTAGTGGTATGACTGATTTTGCACTATGCTTAATGTTTTTTGGTTCTATTGAAAATGTAATAACATACATTGTGTTTTACTGATTTAGGGGGATGGTGAAGATTGATTAGTTCATTCATCCCATGAATACTCTTCCCATGGTACTACTATGCGAGATGAATTTGAAAATGACAGGGGAATGATATTGATGGATCCCAAGGATTATTGGCCCAGATGAGGGTGGCGATTACTACCTCAAGAGAAATGACTCTAGATTTAGTTCTTTCTAGAGATCCTTCTCTAGAAGGTAATAGGAAAATAAAATGATCTTTATTTTCAGGGTTGTCTCCTCCAGAATCCTTGATTAAGTAAGTCATTTCATTATTCTCTCAATTTTGATTATCCTATAAAATTATTTTTATTTTTCAAAAAAATGAAGGTCCAAACCAAGACTTCTTGGAAGAGAATTTATATACTTATAATGACGAGGGAGATCAGTTGTATTCTTTAGAAGACCCTTCATTGTCAATTCCATCCCATCAAGAAGTGAAGATAGCCAAGGCGCCAACACAATTTTACCTATTATATGTTTCATATGTTTTAGTTATAATATAACTTCATTTGTCAAGAGTGGACATGCTTTTAGAGGATAATGACAGACGTATCTATTTTTTACCATGTTATCCTTCATGGAAGTGGTTTTTAGATAATTTGGATACTTCTTCAAGACTATACACTTTTTTATTTTTTCCAAAACACATGATATGTTATTTTTTTCTTGAAATCCTCTAGTCTTGTGTGTGGGTCACATTTTTATAATAAGAATCAGAAGTTCCACAATTCCACTCATCATGGGAAGGTTTTTCCTCCTCACATGAGGACGGGGTTGGGGTATTGGATGTTTCCAATGATGTGACTGTGAATTTTATATTCCTACCATCAGTTATATTCATCAATTACAGGGTGATACCATATTTTTAACACCGTGAGTGACAAACCCTATTGTCATTTGGAACAACATCTTCACCCCATATTTTAGAGGCACTCGTCCCTACTCTTATGGGGGTTCCTTCGACCGGATCGACCAATGTAGAGTTTGGTTCCTTTGAATTCTATAAAATGATAGTATACCCATGTTTATGGAAACAACAATGGGCATAGGTCACCCCTATATCCAAAAGTTTACAAAAAACAAGGTTATAGTTATTAGATGGGAACCTATACCCATGGTTTTGGAAAACCATGGGTATATGTTGGAAATTCCCACCAATACACACGGTTTTTCTAAAACATCAGTATATGATTTTTTATTGAATACCTATACCCACATTTTTTCCACAAGTGTGTGTAAATGGATTTTTTAAAAACCTATACTGACATTTCTTCCAAAACATTAGATATAGGTTATGACTATACCCACTGTTTTGGAAAACTGTTGGTATATATTTCTCTCATTATATTGGGGAGAATTTTCCATGAGAAAAAATCTATTGGAATACATATTTCCATGGTTTTCCACCTATAACCATAGTTTATATAAATATATATAATTATATATTTATATACCCATAATACAATTTGGTGTAGTAGTTAGGTGCATGGATTGTATACAGGAAGTCTATGGATCGATTCCAAGGGATGGAAATTTATTCAATCCTATACCCATGATTTTGAAACTGTGGGTATGGGGTTAATGAAATGGTAGAATGCACCTATTCCCATAGTTCATAAAAATGGATATCTCATTTTTCAAACTATAAGTATAGATCAAAGCTATACTGACACGTTAACATGCCAATATATTGAAAACCATGGGTATAGCCTATACCCGCAATTTTAGAGGCAATACCCAGAGTTTTAAACCATGGGTATAAGTGTATTTTATAATAATGCTTCCCTCATAAACAAAGAATTTGAGAATAAATATTTCTCTTAGAGAAATGTTCTCGAGTTATTTCCTTATCCTCTAGATGAAGCTAGATCAAGGTCCTAGGTCTGCATTTCTTTTTCAGCCAATATGGTGACAAATGTGGAGGGAGGTCTGGAAATTAGATTCATCAACACTATTGTATGAGATTAAATCTCAATTACCTCATCTTATATTTATGTTTTCCACCCTCAGTTATAAGGTTTTTGTCTTATTTTCCATTCATTGTCAGGTGAGGGAGATGATTTCTATGAGGGAATAGAATAGGGCCCTTGAATTGAGGGTGTAAGTGGCCAATGCCTCCTCTTAAGTGAAGCATAATTTGGATGATGTTGTAACTGAATATTCTCATCATGCGATTGAGGTACCTGATGTTGATATGTAGTTCATGGTGGGAATCTTGAAACCGACAATCTTTAGTCCGAAATCAACTATCCTTAAATCCAAAATCATCCCCCTTAATGATGAACTATACCAATTTTAACATGTGATTCAGATATTATGGAAGATCATATAGGAGAAGAGGGGGATCCTCGACATAGAAGATAAATCCAGGATTGACTGCATTCCCAAGTTGGAGGAGTTTCAGAAAGCTGTGGAGGTATAAACTGAATCTATTGATCAACTGTTCTAATCTGTGATCTCCTTTTAGAAGAGACTTATAAAACTCAAGGACTCAGCTAAGCATATTCATTGATAGAATCAGGATTTTTAAGTCTTTTTGGCTTGTATGGTCGTAGGAAATGCTATGATATGTGGACATTCTTCCGCTTTCTATATGTTATCATTTAATAGATCTACTAAAATATATATGTTTTTGTCCAATTTTTTTTCAACCATGATATTCATGAATTTTAACTAATCCAATATTATATGAATCGCCAACTATACCTAGTCCATGAAAAATATAAATAAAACATGAATGTCTAGAATTGAATGTTGAAATTCGAATAGATTCTTCATGAGAAATGATCATGAATTCCAACCTACAGAAGATTCCTCATTGACATGTCTATACTAGATATCTTTAGATCACGTGTTTTTTTAAGTAAAAATGGGTAGAATATATGTCTCGGATGTAGGGTTCTATTTTTTTACCAATATGATAGGATTGGAAAGCATAGCTTGGTTTTTTCTAAGGCCATATGAAGGTCCTTATAAGATTATTCATTCTTATAGACTAGATTTCTATCATTTTGATGTTTAGTTTATTCTAGCTTGTACATTCAATTATTGTAGTTTAGGGTATTTTATCTCAAACCTTCTATAACTGTAGTTTATGGTTTTTTATATTGAACCATATATCATTTTATTTTAGGGTCTATTAGGTCATAACTTTTATTTTTTTAGGTTATTGTATTTTAGTTCTACCCTCATATCACTATAGTTATGGTTATTTTTTCTTAGAAAATTTATCATTGTAGTTTATGTTCTTTTATCTTGGACCTTATATCATTGTATTTTAGGGTCTTTTTCCTCAAAACTTATATCTTTTTAGTTTACAGACTTTTAGCTCGAGCCTTATGTCATTGTAGTCTATCGTATTTTAGCTTGGATGTGATCAATGATCCTGAAATATGGTGCAGACATGCCAAGAATGACCCCAAACATACTGAGATACTAGCTACATATCATGGTGTTATGAGAGATCATAAAGTCATTTTTGTAGAGTGATGAATTTTTTTGATGACCATATGTGCATATACAGGACCATATGCATACATGAATAGTTAAGAGAATTGTCTATGGAAGCTGGGTATCTTTTCCAGTGGCCATGAATGATTTATGGGGATAGTATCAGTTGATGGATAAATACTAGTGATTCTAGTTCCACGTTTATACAATATGTATGGGTGGTGTAAATAATAACCTAAAAGTATGAGCACAAGAATATGGGATATGGAATACATGCTGGGGATGACCCGTAACAACCTGAGGTGTCGATTACTTCATGGTGTTTCCACGAATCACAAAGATTAAATCTTCCTTATAGCAATGAGGAGAATTCTTTTGTTGGTGGGTCAAGGAACTTATGAATTGGCATCATGGTAATGAAAAATATGACCTCCACTCATTTATGGGGTCCATGATAGATTTTTCATTACTCAAACATTCAGACGATGAGATTTTGTATGAAGGGGAGATATCCAGTAATGATTATTGAACCGTAGATCAATTTGAATCTTTTATTTTAAAGCATGATCCCTATGCCCTATTGTTTCAAATAATGAGGTGTAGGACAACAATGGTTTGGGAAAGGAGTGTCACATTCCTGCTTTGAGGAAGGACACAAAACACAGGGATGTAACTTTGAGGATGTTGAATACCCTTGGATAGTTTGGAATGGTGATTTTAAATCATGGTATAAAGTGCTCAGGTCAAGAGGATGACATGGGATAATTTAATTAGGCATAACCCAAAACATGCTGGGGTTCTAGGTTCAATTATAGTGATATCAGGGCCAATAAGGATTGAAAAGCCCTTTTTCAGAGTGACACATTTGGTTTACATCCATTGGCACATATGGTGAAGCCATAAGGAGACATGCATAGTCAAGAAAATGGTCCCTTAAAGCCAGACATCCTTTAAATGGGCCATAGAAGGTTCCGATTATCCGAGGCACTCAAATCATGAATTGTGACTTGTGGAAATTGTAATATCTATGAAGGTCTAGAGAACCCTAAATTTTTTACTGCCTAGAGAAAACATTCTCATGGTGAGGAGATGTTTCAAGCACATACTCTATCTCTTCCAGAACTAGGGGGTTCAGTGTGTGTAGCATAGCTTTTATTAGGGATATATATTAGACACTATGAACTTTATTTATTTTTATTTTCACCCTATTTTTTTGTAAAATCTATAGATGAAGATTATATTCAGTGAATAGTTTAATTTTTATCAGCCTTCCCTTTATAAATTTTCAACCAGAGATGTTTTGTGTTTCATTCACTGGTAGTTGAAGCTCTTTTTATTTAGACCATTATAGGTTAGAGTATAAGGTCGTACAGCTTTGACCAATGTTCAAGAAGTTTAAGGTCATAAAACACATGAATTTAATATGGAGGATAATACACAAGAGCCTATTTAGGATACCTAGGGTCAAGAGTACCCCATTATTATTTTGAGCGGGATATGAAAATATTGTAAATCACTGGTCGCGGTTCTCAGTTCATGAGTAATGATATGGGAAAATAATATAGGGAGTAATTATAATCATACTGAGTTGTTGATTTCTTCCATGGTAATGTTAGGTCTCACAAATATCAAAAACCACTTTTACATAGTGATGCTTTTGGTTTATGACTATAGGTGCAGATAAAAGAGACATAAGCATAATGCATTTTCATGAAAATGGTCACGTGAAGATGGGAATCCTTTATAAGGGCCATAGAAGGTTTTGGTAACCCAAAGCACTCGAGACATGATTTTTGGTTTATGGATTGTGGTTTAATTAAAAGATAACAGAGGAAACTCATACTCTGGTTGACAAGGGTAAGGCTCTTATGGTCCCTTGATAGGGGAAAAAATGGGTGATTTTTTTCATGTTTATTTTCATGTAGTGGGGGTTTTTTCTATGAAGTTCAGCCTAATGTGGTAAGGGAATTTTCTATATAGTTTATCATAATAAAGTGAGGATGTTTATATTGTGAATTTTTAATGTCATTCGATGAGGATTTTTCCTTACATGTTAATGTCATGTGGTAAGGAAATATTCCTCATAGTTAAACATCATGTGGTAAGGACATGGGAACCTACATGATAAAATTATGCATGATTTATTTTGTACACAAGTGAGACAAACATAGATATGGATCATATGAAAGAAAATTGAGCTATGTGAATCAATCCTTATATGGTGGGGTGAATTTATTATAGGTTGTTACAACTAGACCTAGGATTGGTGATCAGGGCATCACTATGTATCATTTGATGATAGGAATCAGGTCACACATAGTTATTGAATGTGAAAAACCTTATATAGGTTTGGCATGTATGTCAATATGGGAATTGTTTCTGATGATTATTGTTGTTGGAACCATGATTGGATATCAAATAATCACTATGTATATTGTAATGATAGGAATCAAGATACACATTTTTATCTAGGAACCGTGCAGTTTAAGATCATGTGGTAGGGTCCTGGGATTCCTAACATGAGAAGGGGAATTGTGGATGGACCCAAGAATGGATATTTTTGTGTCACTATGTATCCTACGGTAATAGGAATCAAGCTAAATGTTGTTCTTTTGGATGTAACCTCCGGCACAAGTTTGGAATATATGCAGAGAGGAGTCCATTTTATATTTTTAATGAATGGACCTACGATTGAAGAACTAGGTATCAATACATATCATTTGATGACATGAATCAAGTTACACATAGTTCTTCAATGCAGGCGTGGTGGGAGACCATCATCATCAATGGTGGTCCACTATGGTGAGGTGCATAACAATGGGCAGTTTTAGGTCATGAAATGGAAATCAATCATGCAGTTTAACATCATGAGATGATTACCCATTGTATTCTTATTGTAGCATGGAATTCAGGACTATGATGCGCCTGTCGTGAGCTTTTTTTCCTTGTTTATATAGGGAATCCTTTACCGGAATTCCTCATCTCGTATGATCTAACCTCATTATGAGATACATGGAATGGAAAGGGTTACTCTCAACATTCATAGGATGTTTATTGTAGGATATGGTTTTTTCATCATTTTGTTGAAAGACCAAGATATAGGATCAATTTATCCCTATGTATCTCAATAACAATGAGAATCAAGTAATACATAATTCTATAAAACACATACAGTATAATTTCGTGCAAAAATGAAATTATACATTTAGTTTAACATCATGTAGTAAGGACATTGATCACCTATTGTGAAGGAAAAGGAATATTAACAATGTTCCCAAAAAAAGATGTTTGGGCATCGCTATATATCTTGTGATTAAAGTAATTAAGTTTTATGTAGTTCTTGAGCGGAGAGATTCTTGAGGCATAGCTAACTCTCATTCGGGTAAGGGAGAATTTCATTTTTCCTTTACATAGATCTCGATTGTGTGTGGTGATATTTTAGTGAGATGGGGTTTTTGGTGTAGTTTAACATAATGTGGTGAGGAACTCATCCATTTAGTCAAACATCATATGATAATGATGTGATGTGTTCTACATTTCACATTCATGTTTTCCGGAAAACTCCATGTTGGCTAAAGTCATGTGGTCATGACATGGGATATTGTGCAACATAAAGTCGTATTGTTATTACTTAAGGTAGAGTTCATTTTATCATATTATTTCTATTATGTCAGTTTTTTGATGATAGTTGTGAAAATTATTTCTTAAGAAAACTCACATTGGTAGAGGTGTAAGATGCTCCTCGTCCATAGTGGCCAATTAGTAGGGTCAATTTTGATAGACCTTTTATAAAATGTAATTCTCTTCCAATTTGGGTTCCATATTTAGAGGCATATACCATGGTATCAATGTAGTTTAAAGAGAAAATATTAGTTCTCTTTAGAGGAATGAATGGAGGGAATCCATTTTATTAAAGGCCCATGTGATCTGAATCTAATAAACTTCAAGGTTGTGCAATGTGTGCAACCTGTTCTCATCGAGGCACTCCAATTTATCAAGTTTCTTTTGCGATTACTAATAATATAAGATCTGAAAAAAATGTCTCTTTAGAGTGAAGGAATCATGATCTCTATGGGTAACACTTCCTTTGTCCCATACACCAATGAGTATGGAATTACTTGTGTAGTATTACTCATGGTGTTACGGTATACCCATAAATCATGGAGGAGGTTTCATGGCTAGGAATTCTAATCATTATTCACCGTCTTCAAGAGTATTTCTAAAATAGTCTTATTTATAGTCTCTATCTATCCATTTTCTTCTTCATGATAGAAATATGGGTCATTAGACTCGATATTGTACTCCTGGTACAACTTCTTCAACTCTATATAATAGAAGTTGGTGTGGTTTTCGAATAATATTGTATGAAGCACTCTAAACCTAGTGGTGATATGGGACTTCAAAAATTAGATGATATTCATTGTTCGAACATCTTTGAGGGGTATTTCCTTAGACAATTTGTAAAAGAAGTCTATAATGTCAAGGATGTACTTTAACTTCATATCAATTCCCCAAATGGAAAATATCTATGAAAATTTAGTTGTGTGTAGAAATTCTAGGGGCTAATGGATGAATTTTTCATTGATCTGGAATGCATGATATCTTTTCATAAATTCCATACAGTCATATATCATGGTTTTCCAGTAATACCCCAACCTCTTAATTTGGAGTGAGAGTCTGGTCCCAGATTTATGGGAAATGCAAGATCCCATGTGGAAATCACCAATGATGGAGAAAATATTTTATTCTCCTATACATATAAGGATTATTACATCAAAGTCATGGTTATAAGGGTTTTTCTACTCATTTAGACCATTATGTAGGGTAAATTTCACTACATGGAGCCGAAACTATTTCCTTCTATCTCGATCTAGTGGTATATTTCTGTTTTGGAGATAAACGATTATGGGGTTCATCCATTCTAAGGTGTTCATCGGTTCATTATGCTATAGGGGTTGACCTAATTGATTAATTCCATATCACATACAATTATTTACCATACCAATCATTGATGTGTGATATGGAATATTTTTTCCCCCTAATCTAGTTCATCCAGGATGGTGGTTTCATTATACAATGTGTAACATGATCATTCTGTGACTAGGGAAAATGAAGAAATGTGAGATCAAAAGGGAACTCCTACATTATCCCCAGATTTAGACAATGAGAGGGGCTGGTTCTTTCTTTTTTGATGGAATATTATCCATTTATCTAATTTAACACAAGTTCCAAATCCCCTTTGATCTTCAAGTTGGATATACATAGTTGTAGTTATAGTTATAACCTGGTGATAATTTATTGTAATTCTACCTCATTATTTGTGCAGCCATTGAATAGCGAAAAAGAGTATGAAAAAACTAATTTGTCTATAGAGAAAAATATAATCTCTAGACCAGACTGATTGAGCTTCATGTTTTCCATAATTTTTTCAATAGGAATATGGGAGGATCCATAAAAATACATCTTCAATGTTCGGGGAGTGTCATGGGAATAGAAGACATCCTAATCTATAATATTTCTACCAACTAGTGTATTCTCCAGGGTAGGATGTGCGGTAAGGAAATAACGTAGTTATTTCCCTTTAATCGACTTCATTGATAAAAAAAATTGTATTCTAATAAAATGACCTCCCATCTATCCAAAAAATCATTAGACATAGGTCATCCATGTATGTACTTGAGGGGAATGGTACGAGAGTCTATATGGACTTCTTGGTGATATATGTATTACCTCATCTTTTACACTAGGAAGAGGAGTTAAAGGGAGTTATTCTCGACATCAGAGTTCCTAGTCTCAATACATATCATTGTATGGATGAGGAAGAAGAGACAATAATTTCTCCACACATTAGTTTTCTATATGAGGATTGTTTCCAATGAACATTTTATTGAAGTCACATACAGGATTAGTGGCCTACCTTCCATTGGAGGCATCAAAATAGGTGGGTATAATAAGTATATCTTAAGACTTTCACAGGCTTCTTGGTAGTCATCATCGAATTTGTATGAAATTACAGTATTCATTATCTTGGTTAAATAGAGTACATTTCTAGCAAATTTGGATATGAAACTCCAAATTTATTTGATGTTCCCTTAGACCCCCCCTATGTTATCTAATATTTTGGGGGTGAAATTTATAAAATAAAACTAGTCTTATCTTGGATAACCTCGATGTCATGGAGGCATACCCCAAAGCTAAGTCAATTATGTAATGTAACCCCAAAGTCACATTTCCGTGGATTCATCTTCATAATGTGTTGTTGTATCTTATTGAATATTGTTTGAAGATCCATGAATTGATCATGTAAATTTTGGGATTTAACAACCAGATCTTCGACATAACATTCGACTATCCTTTCCAGGAATGGATTAATGATATTATGCATAGTGCATTTATATGTCAATCCAGAATTCTTTAATCCAAAGGGCATGTCCTGATAACTAAAGATCCCTTGAGGTGATCTAAAGGTAATGTTTAGTTTATCTTCATGGGAAATTGTTATTTTATTATACCAAAAATACCCCTATAGGAAGGAAAGGACCTGAAATCCATCATTTGCATTGATATAGAGTTATGTGATTGTAAATGGGTAATTTTACATTGTAAAATGACAATTAAAGTATACGAAATTGATGATGAACCTAATCTTCCCATTCTTTTTAATAAAAGAGACGATATTGGCCCTCCATCTTGGGTATTTCACTTCTTGGAAAAATATTCCATTGATCGATTTTTCAACATCCACAACTACATTGGTGTCATGTTAGTGGTGCATCCTTCTGGCTACCTTCTTGATGCCTTGATGATAAACGGGTATGTTGAGATAGATCATAGCCACATCTAGGTTCAATACGAGCATTTTTTATAGTTCCATGTGAACACATATTAACGTTGCTCTATAAATTCAACGTACATTTATTTCTCTTCATTTAATATTGAGGCACTAATCAGTATAGGCCATGGGTCTTCCTATATTCCCATATTTATCTTCCTAAGCTCATCGATGGTGGTGGAGGCATGTTCCATGAATAAAGGTTGGGTTTTCATGACGTCAACTTCATCTCATTAAACCATTTATTCTATGGACACATTTGCAGATGAACATGGAAATATGGGGATTATCCAACACTATTAGGGTGAGGGAGGCCATGAGAATAGAAATTATCATCCCATACTTCTTGATTTGTGGTAGAGAGATATTGAAGCTATTTTTTTACACTACCACTTGGAGTAAGAGGATATTGGATCAATGGAACCATATTTCACCTGAACAAGATTTATGGGGACCACATAGTCATTGTCGAGCATATTCTAAAGATTTTCCAGGGATTTATGCAATCCATTTTAGAGATGAATCCTATATATCATTATCCATCATTCATTTTTTTCTACAATTCTATAGAAACATTCCTCAGCATTAATGGATTTTAGGGTCTCAATGGGATCACCATCACCTTGTAGTATGTTGACCTTTCCATTGATTGGTTATTTTAGACATTGATGGAATGATGAAGGCACCACTATGTGTCTATGGATCCAGGTCTTTTTGAGTAGAAAATTTCATGTGGTGTCTTACTAAATAACCCAAAACTGGGCTTCAGATGCTAGCTCCCCAAAACGAGTTTAGAGTTTGTTTTTCATAAAAGGTATTTCTCATGCTTATCATAAATTTAATGGTCGTATTTGTGGGAGAAAAATCTCCTTCACTGTATCCCAAACATCGGAGAGTTCAGGGAAGGATGAGATTAAAACCATATACTTTTCAATCAGATTCCTTTGGATATTGACATTATAAAGTCTTATTGAAAATATAAGTGTTTGATGTGTCCCTATATGTCCTCTTCCTGGTAATGATCTATGAATGATATGGTGACATGGAATTATTCTTACACAGACTCCATTTTATAGACCATGGTTGCAGAGGTTTCTGTCTCAAATTCCAGTGGGTCCCATATAACCTTAATGAGTACCTCCTTGAGCACTTTTGGTAGATGAATAACATCATGTATTGAGATATTGGCTGGGAAAACTACCATTTATTTCAAAATTTCATACTTTTTTTCTCAATTTTGTCACTTCCCAATATGGGGTTTCTCCAAGACAAGTGTCTTAGGAACTGAATTATTTGAGGTAGAAATTCCAGGTTCATGTGAAAAGGTTATCATAGCATCTTCTTCTAGTGGAGTAGGATATAATATCCTTATCTATTGTCTTGGATGATCGTATAATCATACCCCCTATAGGCATTCATGAAAAAAATTGTGTACGGGTGACCACTGGAATGTTATGATACACCTCCATGTCTTTTCTGGGCTTGCTGGAGTGCCCTCTGGTGAATCTCTATTGAAAATATTTCATGTCTGTGGATGTGATTGAAATATTGGTTATGACCATGATCATGTTGTCCCCTATATCTTTACTTCCTACACATGCGACATCATGTTACCCAGTTATATCTAAGGAACTCATAGTCTGAGGAATATTCATCATTGGGGAAGGGTTCTTCGAAGTGTATCAAATTGAAAGAACCAAATATTATCCATTCATCCAATGAGGATTCTTTTTTGGTAGGTGGTTCCCATCCTTTGGATCTCACAGGGAATAAATATACAATAGTTAGAGATTTCATTGGTGTAGAATATGATTATTCTTCTTTTGATTCTTCCTACTTTTTGTGGTCAAACCCACATTTGTGAGACATATGTGATGTATCATTATTAGGTGCTGGATGTATTTTAGGTCTATACAGTTGTTCTCTTATAGAGGAATGAGCACGGTCACCCATTTTTTTAGGCATCCAATTTTCGAACATCTACTCACTTCTGGTCGGAACATTCTTCCAACTGTCCCCTTGTTCTGATTGGGAAACAATTTTATAGGCCACATACTCTGAGGAGTTATCTCACACCACTTGTCCAGAATAGACAATGCCTTAAAGGGTGTATTTTTAGCTGAAGAAATCCTAGATATTTTTACATATCCTTCTATGGAAAGGGAAATTGTCTGGATGGTTAGGATAGTCAATGAGGTTGAGCTCCTCAAGCATCCTAGGAGGTGAATCCTAAGCATGTTATTTTCTATAGATTCCACAAAATAAGTAGGGACTTGTTCATTTTTTAAGGAGTATGATTTATTCATCCATTCCAAAACTCCCAGATGACCCTAGTTTCATTGTGAATTTAGATGAGGGAGATTCTATGGTTTTCACTACTCAAAAATTGGTGTTGGGGGTTTTGGAGCGTTCTTATGTGCTTATATGGGCATCGTTACTGGATTTAAAGTGATAGTTTCATCTTATTATTTTCCAATAATTTTCCCATGTACTGAGTAAATGAGGAGGGATGTGGATTGGGTTCGCTAAATGTCATATTATAATCATTGTCCCATTTTTGAGAACTCATATAACCCGCATGGATACTTCATTAGGATCATAGGACTCTATAGCTCTTCCCTGATATTTTCAGCATAGAGCCCCAAAAAATGTACCTATTCGAGAGGGATGTTGAGTGAATTGTTTACACCCTTCCAACTCGATATAAAGTTAAGAACCCTCTCATTTTATCATTTCGTGTAGTCTTCCAGGTCGACAATATTCATTTTCCTTAGTGTGGAGCTAAACTGATAAACGAACGGATGAATAAGTTCTTATAATACTACAATGGATCCTTTTGGTAAACTATTTAACCAAACAAAGGTTGGGCCTATTAGATTTTGTAAAAACAACATCAGTTTTTTTTCTTCTTGTTGATCTTGAGGGCCCATCCTAAGCCCAAATTAGGATACAAATAGTTTGATATGTTTTTTGGGGTCAACCGCATAATCAATGGCGGAGAAGGTAGGGTTGATGAAATTGGGTGGAGGCAATGTGACATTCAATCACTCAATATATGACATCCTCTCAGGCAGCATATGTGTGTGTCACACTTCCATGGCTTCCATTATAGTATACATCGACTCGATGATGTTATGAAGCTCTGGGGGAACTGATGTCTGATCCACATATCGTCTATAGGGAATAGGTGTGAGTCAATGATGAGGCCATGACTTCACATCTCGCTGATTCTTCATTCATCCTAAGACTAAATGATTTCCCTAATGAGGGAGTGTTTGTCAGCACAATTGAGGGAATTCTTGATCATTTATGATTCTTCATATATCTATACTTACTACCTAGATCTGGATCTGGTCTAATAATCAGAGGTATATTTTTCTGGAGGATCGCCCCTTATGGGAGGGATATTCGCCTCAACCTAAAGAAGATACCCAGAGGGGATATTTCCCCTAAGTATCTCCTCGTTGAGTTGTCGGAGATTTTTTTTCTCACTGTCATATTGTGAAATTTGTTACTCCATGGAAGGAACCTAAACTTTTCTATATGGTAACTAGGATGTGTCCACTTATTTCCCTTTTTATTGGTAGTGTTCTTCTATGGAATTCACAATTTATTATTTGGAGAATCCATACTTTAGAGGCTTCTCTTGTTCTTAGTGCATGAAGCCTATGTTGGTAAATATAAACCACCATCCTCTCAAGGTAATATTTCCTTGTTACGGTCCTCCACATTTATATATCAATCCACAATTTATTTCATATTGAATGTTATTACCTTTATAGAGGCATATCAGGAAATGGTTGTTGTTCAATTACTTTCAATGCAATAGAATGATTCTGCAATGCTTTTATCAAGGTCATTATTTGAAACCTTGTTCATATTGGGCTATTTTGTCTTGCGAACCAATTGGGGTTTGAACACCTATTTCATACATTCCTCTAGTCTTAGTCTGTGGGTAATAACCATAAGGGAGTTTCTATTCATGATTATCAAATGATCCCAAAATAGTAGTTATTTTTTCTTACAGTTGGAGGAACAGGTAGGATTTAGACCATTGATCTTGTCCTTCTAACCTGAAGAATTATAATTTCTTATATGGTGATGATGATGATAAAAATTCTTCCAACCCTATTGAATGGGGGTTATTTGGGGAAAAAATTGGCATTGATTGATGTAGTTATCGAGGAACCAAAGACTCTAGATTGGGATTTTATAATTCATGGGATAGACATTGAGATATAAATGACTCCATCCTAGGGATTTGGGGTGATCTGGAGTCACCGTTGATGTCTCCAAGACCATTTTATGGGATGATTAACTTGGTGATGATGATTAGGATGTAAATTATTCCTATTGGGTAGTGGTTTTTTGTATCTTCAGAGGATATTTCTTAAATCCTCTTGATAATTCATGATCTGAGGGGTGGAATTGGTTGTAGATACTCTCATGTCATAATGGTTTGGGTTTTCTCTTGGATGCCTACTATGAAAACTAATATTTTGTCCCATTTGATGTGGAACAGTTGTGCTTGTGTAAGAGTTGGGTGTGATTACAGCCCAAGATGACATCCATTTATTATGGGATGTTATATTGGAAATCAAAACATTTTTCTTCCTATCCAAAATGAATTATCACTGATTTGTGGTGCCTTGTTCAAAGGCTTTTTGGATATCCTCTCCCTCAATTAGTAATGGCTGGGTATCATTTAAGCGGTGGATTTCTCTTCTAGTGGCTAACTGGCATGATCATTACCTAGTCCATTAATTTCACCGAAGTCTTTGACATTAAAAAACTACATATCTGAGGGGGTTTTTTGTTCCATGGGTGTTGCAAAATGTTACACTCCATATATTCCTCATCCTCAAATATATATCCTTGAATTAGTTTAAAGATTAACTTCTAAATGGTTATGATGCAATGGTGGAAAGAATGATGTGGATTTGCATTGTTCTTTTCCAGTTTTGGATAATGGGCTATGTAGATAGAATCCAGGTCTGGATAACAATAGAGTATCTTGATTGTCTGAAGGTGACACTCATATCTTGGATAAGGGAGATTTTAACCCTTTAGTAACTGATGACTGGCCCATATATATTTTCATAGATAAGGTATTCTAGCATTTTCAAAATCCTCTAGGATCTCATAGTCATATGTGGAGAGGGATCGGAACACGATGGGGAGGTCCTTTCTGGATAAATATCTCTATATGTAATTTTTGGCCTAGTCTTCATCAAACATACATGCCTCCATCCAATCAGACTACAGAAGATTCTTTTAATAGTCACCTACTAACTAGAGTGGAGTGATGCAAGAAGTTGATGAGGAACTATATGTGGTTGACCTCGATGTTTCTATAACCTCTTTATACAAAGGTATCAATTTTTATAGCACCTCTATATACATAGGATTCTAGGAAATTTGGGATTTCCTTGTCCATGGGATATATTGTCATGGGGAGGTTCACCATGGTGAATGTTAGGACTATAGTCTATGTGATCCATCTCCACGCTACCATGAGGAGGACTGTCCATGTAATGATCATATTTTTCTTCAATTGAATAATTGAAGGACCCTTGTTGTGTTGAGAATGAGTCTAGAAGGACCTCAAGGAAACTGTAATTGATCATATTAGGAATACGGGTCTTGATCTACATTGTGGCCATAATATTACAAACATCCTTTTAGAATTGTATAGGGATATGAACCTACTATATAATGGTTTTCATAACATTCTTATAATCATCTGGTGTTGTAGTTTTATGATTCTACCACTAAGAATCTATTGGAATATGCCAATCAGTTCTCTCATTATTAATATGAATGTGATCATATCCTAAGGGATTTTCCCTTCTCAATTTGTGATCCTCATTCACGATGTGAATATGATCCCGATCATGAGCCTTTGGAATATTCCACTGGTCTTTCCAAAAAAATAGTAGATCCAACCCTATGTCAAGTTCCACTCTCACTTGGTGAGCCCCGGTTAGAATATGAATATGATCTTAGTCTGAATATGCATTACCAACTAGAATATGCCAAACGACCTTTAGAATCAGAGAATTGATATGGGAATCCTCTTATATTTCTTGATAATGATTCTATTGTAGTATTTCATCAGTGGAAGTTCAAATATGGGCATAGATTCTGTTATCTACTGGAATATACTGGGAAGATTCATTGATTGGAATATTATCCCATTTCGAGGCATTTTCCATTATAAATTGGTCATCCCTGACTATAATAGAGATATATTCCCGATCATGGGACTTTGGAGTATGTCTCTAGACTAATTTTATAGTAATACGGTCCTTTAATGAGGTATGTTCTCCTCTCACTTGGTGATCCTCATCCAAAACAAAGATGTGAGCCTGATCTTGGGCTTCTAGATTATACTGCCAAACATTTTGATAGGAATGTGTTCCTATCTTTAGTCATGTATCACTCTCACCTGGTGATCCTCTATTTGGAATGGTAATATGATCCAAGTTTGCTGCATATTACTTTATCTAAATATGTCTATAATTCTTTTGGATGGGAGAAAGAATGTGCAATTACTTCAGAGCGTCTACATGTTTATAATGATTAGAGGTTTGAGAATTCCAGGATATAAGGATATGAGTATGCGAATTTCCCTACATCTAAACTACTGTCGGAATATATAGACAATGTTCTTCATATATTTCTATGATTTATTATAATTTTATAAAATTGTGTGAAGTGATATAATTTTTCACATTTTTTATCTCCATTATATACTGGAATATTTCTTCGATTGAAACGTGGATATGCACCCACTTCTTTCCTCCTTGTACCACTAGAATATTCTAATTAACTTCACATATTGGGGTATAAATATCTGCATCCCCCATTCTTGGTGTAGGAATATTCCTATATACATGTTATGATTGAGCAGGTATATGAGTCTACATTCTAGTTACTACCATAATATGTCATCAGACTTCATTTGCAGGAGTGGGGATATGATCTCACTCCTATATATCCAGCATCTTCATCTCCTGATGTTTATTCTTTGTTGCCCAAGCCTGGTCGTAGTAGGCGACAGTGTGATAATTGGTACCCTCAGCAGTAGATTGGTGGGTATTGGTGGGATGATGCTAGTGATAGTTGTTAATAGGTTCCCTCATTATTGGAAACTAAACTAGAAGGGTTTTGTATTCAATGCCCTGGTCAACAATTATTAGATATGGAAGGTTTTAATTTTCATGATCTAGGGATAATCTCACAAAGCAGTTGGTTGTGGAGTTAACGGACAATGGATTAGCTACAACTTTCCCAGGGTGAAGTGAACTCACCGGTTTCCAAGCTTTTAGACCCTATCAAAAGCTTCCATGTTTGGGATTTTACCACTTCATTGGTATTATATGACCATTTTGTTCACCACTTGATAATAGAGTTTCCAGGTAGGTGAGATCATTTTTTGACTCACTGAGGCTGCATTCATAGGTGATTTATCTGAACAGTAGCCTGATTATGAAGAAATTATCTTGTATCGGGATGTTGTAGATGACATTAGTATATGTAGTCAACCATACAAGAGTGAACAAGGTCAATCATTATTGAAATATAATAGGCATAATATGATCAATTAGACATTCATGGTTAACACAATTGTTCTTTTATTCCTGATCTATCCATTCATCTCATGTGGACTTTCCAACAAGGGGATGGATTATCTCTTGACAGCCATGGTTACTATGATAGTCTATCAGATTAATGACTGGATCGTCATTTTTTTTTGTAAAAAACGAAGTGGTCTGGTGTATGATAACTAATCATTAAGTCATTTCAAAGTTTCTCATTGAGGATTCCATTTCTATTTTAATATAGTGTGAAAACATAATCTCTTTATGTAAAATAAACTAAAAATTTTGTTATTTGAGAGATTCACATTGGGTTAACTATTTATTGTTTCGTTGAGAAATAGGCGTATGCAACACCCTCATCATGGTGGGTCTAGTTTATCCCAACTGTTGATTTTTGGGGGCTTATCTTGTGCACAATCATTAACATCTGGTTATTGTTGTGACTCTTAATAGAAACCGCAAACCCTTTCCCCATCTATAACTAGGTACATTCCTTATTTCCAAAGGGAGGTGTTCGCAGAGGTTTATAGGCCCAAAGGATCTTTGGGACTCACAATGGTCGAGAGGATGGGAGGTTGGGATCATCACAACCTTTTGGGGGGAATTTTTTCCTACTCTGAGACTCTATTATATATTTAAGATATGTTTATGAATCTATACCTAACCCCAATAAAGGATTGGTTACCCTAACAAAATGATTATTGGTTAAGTCTATTTTATGAGTAGAATACATGGATCTCATTGGTGAATCCATCTGTAGGAATCTCTTGTTCTTCCTCTATATCCTAGTAATTAGATGATGCTTATGTGTTGAAGTCGTATAACCAGGAGCTTCTAAATTTTCTGCCACCCAATAAGGTGGTAAATATTTCGAGGAGGATTTTGATCCATTATAAAGATTCCTACATATCTTGGTTGTTTTTGGAATAAAAATCCACATATTTCATTAAACTCATGCACTTTAAAATCGTAAAAAAGGACATATAGGAGTTCCTTAAGGCATTAGGCATTCATGCTCATATCCTATGGAAAATTATTATTTATCTTGATTATGGATATAATTAGAGTTTTTGTAGTTTATTTGGTTTCTTGGTCCACTAAAGGACGATGAGGGATGATTATTCCATGGGAAGGATTGGATAGTTATAGTTTTAACGTCAGAGACGTGTAAGTACTTACACTGAGGTGGATTCCCATTTGAGCTCAAGCCTCAGAATGGAACCCTACCTATCATAGTTATTACAAGAATTATATTTCTCTTAGTTTATTTGATATTGTCTTACACACTGACATTTCCCTTGTATAAGGGACATATCATATTATTTTGTTGATCAGGACGTACAATCTAAGGTTTCTCTTTCATGATATATTCTTATAGTGAAAATGATATTATTAATGTAACTCCCTAATCCCACATGTGATATGATCATTGTGAGAAACAAGAGAAAGAAAATAATCAATTTCATTGCTTGTTGATTTGGGAATTTTGTGTTGGTACTTCAATTTTGGTGGGCTAATACAGATTTCAAATTTTGGGGAGGTGTCCTACATGTCCTAGTTATGAGAGTAATCAGATTCATTATAGTTCCATTGATTGGGAATTACACATTTATGTTGGAAATATATTCAAGGATTATATGCCATGAATGGACAAGGTAATAAAATACTAGGATTCCCTTATTGACCTATCCTTCTTGACTGCCTGACATGCGTTAATGAACCCTAGACATGCCTAGATTTTTTTCTCTACTTGTCAGTGATTATTTTCCAAACATGTCCAAATATAATTACATGTTCCAGTTGACATGTCTTAATGACTTCACATCATATGGATGGAATGTCCAAATTTTGTCACATAATCAAGGATGAAATTTCCAGTGAACATAAAAATACCCAGTAGGCTGACCCAAGAAGTCATTGCATGATCCTAACTAACATCTCTATAGGGTGTCACGTGATCTAGATGACTTTCCCTTGTGTCATCATGAGAGATGGATGACACTCTAATAGGTAATTGTGAGAGTTAATGTGACATGTATCAAAGGGTTTCTCATGACTTAGATAACATGTCTATAGGACAAATCGAGACTTGGATAACCTGGCTAGGGACACCGCATGAGCCAGTTGGCATGATCGGGTGTTATTGAAAGACTCAACTATTATGAACCAATACTTCCATGTAGGTTAGGAGACATGTCTAAACAGAATTGTAAGGCTAGGATGTTGCGCCCAGAATTATTTGTGAGATTAGGGAGGCATGCCTGAGGGGTTCTATGTGACTTATGATGACATATCCAAATGACTTTCTGTTATCCAAATAGTATGCCAAATTATTGTCACAGGATTTTACAGACATGTAAGGGGTTATCGCAAGACCTGTTTGGTTCATGAAAAGTGCACGATTATAATTGTATATATTATTTTCTTAAGTCTCTTGTATTTTTGTCATTTTTCTAGACATTGTATTTTTAATTCATTATATTTTTTCATTATTATCTTGTTTTAAGTTTCATGTGATCAAAAACATTATGTTATGTCCTTCAGGTGTCTTTTCAGAAGTCATTCTAATGATATATGGGTGATAATGAAAATTTCCTATGCATGTTTCATGATCACTCAATCGGTTCACCAGTATCATACATTATAGAAACTTTTTGGTCCCAAGATCATCCACTCTAAGAAATTTTCTCGGGTTCTTGGTTTCACAAGTTCATCTGGATGCAAAAAGGCCAACCGCTTACTTGAGGCTACGGTGAAGGATTTATAAGACTTGCCACCCCAATTGATCACATCTTTGTGTGGCACAAATCATGTGAATCCAGTTTGGAGTTGGTGAAGAGAAACAGTGTCACATGTCTTCTCGAGTCCTTACTATGGATCACTCTGAGGGTTTCACCTTTTTTAGTGACCTAGAGTTCATCCCATCAATCCCTGCATTATTTTATTATTTAAAATTAGTGGGGACTTTTTTAATATTTGTTGTATACTAAAAGAAATTCATATATTCATATTGACATGAACAAATTTCTTCATGAGATCAGGGCACCTATAAAAAATATTTTTTGTGATTTCAGGTGATTAATCAGGGAATTTCCATGAGGCAAGGATGGCTTGTTAGGGGTACTTCATGAGATCATATCGACATGTAAATGCGTTTAGTGAGATGATGTTGTGGATAGGCTTGGCACATCACAATATTTTTATAACTTTTAGAGGCTCTCACATCCTCCTTGTTTTTTTTTCATTTGCATATTTTACAAATCTCAGGGATCATGTGAGATTGAATGAGTATTATCAAAGACAATTACACTATAACTCTATGATGCATCTTGTTACAAATAAAGGTAATATGGATATGCGCAAGTATTTTGTAGATAATTCCATTTAATTTTCTTGATGGAGTAAAATTGGGAGTGTGAAGTATCCATGATAAACCCAAGACTCTTATCATGTTGAGGATGACATGTCACCAGCCTTTCACAATATGGGGTGGACATGTCACTAGGGTCTAATAGTGTCCTGTAGATTTCCAGGGGTGCATCATGTAAAATTTATGGCCTCTAGAGGATCACACCTCTTATTATTTTTTTTATTTAATTTTTTCATTTTACCATGGCTCAGGGTCTTACGAGTATGCTTTAATTCTATCAAGTGTAATCATTCTCCCCATTTGTGACATGCCATGTGAGTTTTATGAATGAAAGATTCATTATAATTTCTTAAATCATTCTACTATCTTCAAAGTATTTTGTATGGGTTGGTCAAAATTCCACCAATTTACAATTTAGATTTCCTAGGGGTGCTTTCCTGGAATCCATCACATGGCCAGCGATCATCTGGGGCGCTCTAACTAGATCAAAAAGACTTATCAAATTGACTTCTTCAGATCTTTCACAATCTATGCATTGCATATGGTTCCTTCACATGGACTTATGATTATCACCTGTTGTCGTGTCTCTTAGATGCTTATGCAATCTGTGATCCATTGGACACCTTCTCATTGTTTTTCTTTTTTTGTGTAAAATAATACTCATTTCCAGGTATTTCATTCATTGTTGATTATCTGGTGCTCATTTGGTAGGCATCAACATTATTTCTGTGGGGTCCTAGGATGCTTCATGAAAATATGTTATTAGAGAACACTTTTTTATTTTAGTGATTTTGGTATATTAGATATAGAATAGTCAAGACTCAATAGGTATGTTAAAAAAGAGACTAGGTAACTCTTACTCATTTTGAGCCTCGATTTACTATGGGATATCAAGATATAAATCTTCGGTTTTGGGATTTCCTTTTAAATTTATGGTTTCCTTTTAGTAGTATTAGTGATTTTTTTGAATATATTTATATCATATGGATGACTAGAATGTGTAAATTATTTTGGGGTTGAAAAGTGAGTATGAACCAGTGGCATGTGATTAACATGCATGGTCTAAAAGCCCTTTTGAATCCCATGTGCATGGTTCTAATTTTCCTTTATATGGAAGTTTTATAGTTAGTTCATGGTATGAAAAACCATGTGTAAAGATCATTAATAACCACTATCCCCTTTGAAATTTAGTTTTTTGTTCCATTTGACTTTATATTTATTTGTATTTGTAAAATTTTTATTTTAAATGAATTCGAGAAGATTTTCATAGGAATTGATATGGTTTTATTTTATTTCAATGAGATAGTTATATTAAATTTTAATTCAATTGATAGAGGTCAATTTTATAAATATGTGAAAATATATCCCTAGAAAATCAAAATGGACATGTTATTTTATAATTGTTAAAGGTTTTGAAGGATCAAAACATAGAGTTATAAAAGTTATTTCATATGATGCTTTCGAATTTCAAACTAAACTATATGGTTTTAAACTGAGTTAAAGGGAAGACTTTTAAATTATTTTCTACATTGAATTATTTTAATTAAAGGGTGTGATATGATTTTATTTGGTGTTATTTCAAATTTATATTATTTATAATATGGTTGATTTGATATTTGGTTTATCATTTATTGGGACTTCTGTTTAATTTTGTTGATAAATTATTCCCGTAGAAATATTCTAATGAATCCATAGATATATATATATTAGGGTTCAAGTGCGTCAATATAAATTAATGTAAAATATTATACCCATGATAATGTGGTGGGTTCAAATTCCATTTATATCATTCCAATATTTTGTGGTGGTCGAGGACCTTGTGTGGTTGTGGACAGGATAACCAGGATTATGAAGATATTTAACGCCCTAGGAACTTCTGATGACATTAGGGTAGGTTTTTTTAAGGGATATAATTTATAATAGTGGATGATAAAATAACAACTTAGGATTTCCATATATAGATATTAAATATTTTTAGATGAATATTCATTACATTACCCAAACACAAGCCTAAGGATCACAATGGTATAGTGCATTGTGAAACTTTAAAACATAAACAAATGGTTCTTAAGAGTTCAATATCATCTCCAACATAGTTCCTCATAACTAAAACCCTTCATAGACATATCGCATGTAATTTCTCTCATAATAACAAGTGGAGAAGAAAAATAATAAAGGGTGAGATCAGATGATCAATAAGGGTAAAAAAGTGTAACACATAAACTTAATATGACTATACGGGTATGCGAACAAGAGCATAACATATGAAAAACAAACCGTATATATCAATGATCAAAATCCTGAGTCATGAAGAAAATATTGGCATTTAATAAGACATGATACAATGAAAATCAAAGAACTGAACCAATGAGATCATAACATTGACATAAAATACATAATTTTTTGCATACACTTAAGCATATAAAGTCGTCTCTAAAGTACTCAAGGCTCATTTCCAATGCTATAATAGTGTAATGGGTTCACTCCCCAAACTATCATACTAGTCAAGGTTAACTTAGAGGACTATCATAGTGGAAACATTCTCTTACAGAACTGGGTTTTCATCCCATTCTAGTCTTGTTTATCTCCTAAACTATTATCCTTTACCCAATGTAATGGAGGGAAATTTTGGTACCGCACATCACATACTGAAAATTATACATAAATAATCCAAAATATAATAAAAAATTCATTATATAAAAATCCTTGAAAATAATTGGGTTTCATAAACATTTTATCTTAGCATAACCTACAAAAAAAGAAACAGGTTTTGTAATCATTTCATTATTCCATCATAGCATAACAAGTATAAATAGTATTGGTTTTTATAATAATTTTTGTCATAGTATATCCTATAAAAGATAAATGTGTTTCATAAACATCTTTTTACCATAAAACCATTTAGAGAAAGAATAAGAATGGTGTCCTTAGATCATATCTCCAGTAAGGAATAAGTAACATCAAATGATTCAATCTTAGGTAGAAATGATTTTAAAATATCACTTGGATAATTTCTTATGGAAAATATCCTATGAAATTTGAAAACTACCTTTTAAAACATAAAACATTTTGATAATCCTTTTTCATGAAAATAACTTCAGAAAATTATAAAGAAAGATTAAATATCATTTAAAAATGATTATGAAGAAAATATCCTTTCCACTTTCACAAAAACTTTTTAGAACATAAAACATGTTCAAAATTCATTTATTTCAAAATAACATTGGAATTTTATAAAGAATGATTTAAATATCACTTAGAACATTTCTTGAGGTAATTTTCCTTTCCACATTGAATAGAACTTTTTAAAATATAAAACATTTTCAAACTACATTTCTTTTACATTATGCTTTGAAACATATAAAAGAATCATTAAAAAATCGGGAGTTCATGATGTTTGTAAATTCTATTCCAACATTTCATATTAAAAAAAACATTCCTTTCATTAATTTATTAAAATCCATACAAACCTTGTTTGGAAAATGACATGAAGATTTATTTTTAAGAAATTGTAAAAAATTCAAACATGGTTAAAGATTTAATTAATAAATCAATTGTATAAAGATAAAAAATTGAAAACATTTCTAAAAAACATGGATATGGAAGACAAATGGTTTTCGACTGAAGAGTGAAATCAAGATGATTTTTATTAAAAATAATATTTTGTTCTATTTAATCCTTTATGAGACAAAAATTGATGGAAAAATGTATTCTCATGAAATAAGAATATAATAATAAAATAAATGAGTTTTTTTCTAGATATATCATAGTATTTCATTATTACAATCATAATAAAAAACAATACCAAAAACGATGAGATTGTAACATAAAACCCTTACCACATTGGTAACATTGAATTGTAAGACCCAAAAAAGGATAATATTAAATGAAACATATAATATCATGATAATATAGAAATTCATTATATTAAATTTTTAATGGGTATGTGTGTACACATAATAACATAATATATCTTCATAACATAATGTTTAACCCAAAGAAGACAAATTGAGAAAAAAACCCTCTCCATATTGGAAACATCCGAATCATAAGACCCATTAAAGAATAATGACAAATGAAAATTTAAATATCATGAAATTGAGTAGATTAATGACATAACATGTAAATTGGGTAGAATATACACCACACTAAATAAACAACTGTTTATTATAGAATATGTCACCCAAAAATAAAACAGAGACTATAAATCCATTACCGTAAGTCATGAATTCTTTCGTACATGTTTGATCCTCCGATATAATAAATATATTATTTATAAATATATTAAAAACAATAATTATATATATCATAAAATATATGATTTACTTTTTACCTTTAATTACCTTTTTATTATTTATTCCTTATTAAAATCATGTTTCGGGTAATATTTGATTTGTTTTTCATGTATTTTTCTATTTTTATTTTTTATCCTTTTAATTACAACAAGGTAAAATAATCTCCATAATGTTAAAAATTATTTAAAAACAATTTATATTCATTATATATGTTTGTGGAGTAATCCATAAAAGTTATAGAAAAAAAATGAAATATAATGTTCATGGAGATGTATGTTGTATATATGCATGAATGTTGTTTGCATTTTTTTACAGATGGAACAAAAAATGGTGAATATTAATTAACCTTCAAATAATAATATTTATTTAATATATATAATTTATATTTATTTAATTTATATTTATTATATTCAATTCATAATAATATTGAAAAAAGAATCACATCACTTCACGATGTTGTTGTCTATTGTACACACAAGCAACATTAATGTATATCCCATGGAAAGGAATGTAAAAATGTATATGTGATATGATAATTAATAAAGTAAAATTATTTTATAAATATCATATGCATTCATTTTATTTCTCTTTATTACCATACAATTAAAACAGAAATGAGAAACACATCACATATGATCGTGCATCGGTATTCTGCCGCACACACGAACAACATTTTTGTTTTTTAATGGGTTAGAATGTAAGAAGGTAGGTGTGATATTATAATTATAGAATAATAATAATATCATAAATTTTTTATATAAACATGTAATCCATCATTATATCATGTCATGAAAGGTGGTTATAGAAAACAAAGAACTTTGGTTCGCATGGAAATAGTCTATCGTACACATGATACACAATTTCATTTCTAATTTTATGGTATATGAGATGGATATAGGCTACCTTCATAAAAATAAAAACTAATCATATTATAGATACGTTTTTTATTATATCATCTTATTTTGTGAATAATTGAAAGATTTAAAAGAAGAAATAAATTTAAAATGCAAGTTTAAGGACTATATCTCCTCCTCAAAGAACATATTTAGGTTTACTACAAAAGATTACAAACTCAGTTTATTCCTTATAAGACTTTGAAATATTTCTAAATATATTTCTAGATATAGGATTTGAGATTGCTTTTGATTTTGAGACCCGGTTTTCTTGAAATTAATTTTATAAAAAAATTTAAATATATTTTATATTGCACATGAGGGGTTAATTAAAGAAAATTCGAAAACTCATAAATGGTTGATAAAAATCATAAATCCAAGATTATCGTTTGGTCTGGAATATGGTGTTTACCATATGAACAAAAAAAATTAGTCATTGTGGGATGTTCAGACCCCTCACTCATTAGCGGTATGTGTCATTGGATTAAATAAATTCATTAAATTCATTTAACATAAACTAAATGTCTATAAAATCTTTGTTATGTAATTTTTTCTAGGGATTTCCTCACAACCCTGGGATCACCGATGATCTCTCCCCTCATCCTTTCAATTTGAAAATCAATAATAAAACTACAGGATTGAGGGGATCAGGATATAGTGAATGTAACATATCCTCCTAAATCGTTGGAAAACACGTTCTTCATCAGTGATCGATCCAAAACTGAGTTACGACTCATTATATTTGGTTTTCCACACTAATAGTTAAAATATTGATCATGATAAATTCCTTCTCTTTTATCTACGTTAATTTGACACTTTACATGATCCTATTTATCAAAATAAATTATCCTTTAAATTTATTATATTTTTATGCCACGTTTATCACCCCAATTTCCCCATTATTAAATCATTGGCCAAGAAGAATTGGTCAAGGATGCTCATCAAATTTTTTATTGGGGATTTTTCACACCTGTTCCTCACGTTATTTATTGTTGAACCATGTGGTCATGATTCAACTTTTCCCAGATGCGTTCGAGCGTGGTCAAACACCCGAATTTGTGGTAGTAACACAAAGGACTTATGGATTAACGGTTTGCGGACAGAATGATAAACAAGAGGGTTATTGTTTTTTGAATGGATCAGATCAACATAGTAGTGTGACATGTCTGGTTCTGAGTGAAGGTTGTTCTTGGGGTGTTTTGGTGTGGGATGCTTGATGTTAACATGATGGTGGTCAGGCTCGGATCTTCGATGAGGTGGTCGGATGTGGTAAACAAGCTAAGCATTACATATCATTATCATTAATAATAATAATGGTGACATGTAAATAAAAATTATATTATTTTTTTTTATTTTTAAATAATAATAATTATTATCGTGGCATAAAATGTGTGGTTGATTAAATATAATGATTTTAATTTAATAAATAAAAAATCTTGTAAATTAAATGGGATTAATTTAATGAGATTTATATTATTAATATTGTTCATAATATTAATAATATGAGAAACATATAATATTAAGTTAACATAATAAATGATATCATTATTATTTAAAAAATGAACAAAAAGAGGAGAATTTA
Organism: Viscum album; assembly: GCA_963277665.1. Classification (NCBI taxonomy): domain Eukaryota; kingdom Viridiplantae; phylum Streptophyta; class Magnoliopsida; order Santalales; family Viscaceae; genus Viscum; species Viscum album. The sequence continues at coordinate 1,207,313,910 of OY728157.1, forward strand.
GAGGAGGTGGGAACCCCTTAGTTCACTGTACATGTGAAATGGGGCACTTGTTAATAATATTATTATAACATAATAATATTATTATTGGTTATAATAAAATTAAAATGATAAAAAAGAAACAAACACATTTGGGTGTGTGGTGGGAGTGAAAGGGGTTTGTGGGGATTGAGTGTGTATATTCTCTCTCCTTGTTCAGAGAATAAATAAAATATATATAAATAATAATGGTATAAATTATTATTATCATAATTATTGTGATAATAATGATCCAGCCATAGCTTCTCTGTGTGGTATCCCATTGACGATCTATCAGTGGAAGCGTGACCTGAGAATTGAGATGTTAATTTCAATACTAGGGATGGATACATTTTTTTAACTTGTGTCGTAGGTCCCTAAAGTTTCCAATAATAATAATAATGATAATTTTTTGGAATTATGCATCTAACATAACTCTCACATACGATGTCGAAATAAAGAACCATATATGACGTTGTGGCCTAGAAATTTAGGAATATGTTTAAAGACCAATATTGAGTATTTAATTCAGACTTGTGTCTTGGTCCCACAGGACACCATTCTAGCATGATGCATTGAAATACGACATTTTCACCAGGTGTCCAATTGATGGAAGTGAACAACCTATCTCAAGATGTTTTTCAACAGGATCACAACTGTGTGATTCATTTTTCCATCTAGGCTATTTTAGAGAGTCATATTAGTGAACTTATGTTTTTTCCCCCGGACCGGCAATGAGCCTCGTGTGTTCGTCACAATTTTGGCTGCGACATGTCATGCAGTAACCTTACATGTTTTGTTGTGATACATGGCCAGAAAGCCATGTTCTGGTGAGAAAAAGAACAGGTAGTAGAGTGGGACCACATGCCATGTGGGTCCCTGACATTCCATGTACTACTTTTTACGGAAACTTCATCATTTCGTATCTCCTTATTTTGAACTAGGATTTTCGCCAACGAGTAGTATGTACTTAGTGTTTTTCTACATATAATGTGATGGTTCCATCTTAATAATCATTAGAGATATGATATGAGATATTATGGGTTTGGAATGCACTTATGTGACACTCGAAGATGGTAGTAATCATAAAAAATCACAAGGGGTTCATGGACGTAACCCTCTAGTAGGGCTTGGTATTGGAGTTCCCTAAGGATCACCTTTCAAGACATAACCCTCCTATATGGTAGGGCAATGAAGTTCCCCGATGACATATTCCAAGTATAACCCTTCAGCAGGGTTGGCCATTAGAGTTCCCTAAAAACATTCCTGGCATAACCCTCCAACAGGGCTAGGAAGTGGAGTTTCTCGATGATATTTTCAAGTTACACTCCAATTGGTCTAGGAAGTGGAGTTCCTTAGTATTTTTGGATTACCCTCTTGTAGGGATGGGAATTTTCATTTTCCAATTATCTTTTTGAGTTATCCTCTAGTAGGTCTGGGATGTGGAGTTCCTCGATGTTCTGGAACTACCATATAGTATATTTGGGTAGTGCAGTTTCCCAATGAACATAATTAGCATACCCTCCATTGTGACTAGGCAGTGGAGTTCCCGGAAAACCTTCCTAAGTAGTACCCTCCAGACGGACTGGGCAGTGGGGTTCCTTGGTGACTATTAAAGTTTGACCCTCATGTCATACCACAGAATGAGATTCTTACATAATATTTAATCCCCCTCGACTATGTGTCATATTGAAGAGATGTGGTTTGTCATAGACATCGATTCACAAGGAATATGAACACTTTCCCCAAAAAGATGTGTCTTTTGAGGTGACCTAAAAAATTCGGGAGAGTCAGTGCTAGCCAATGTGGATAATATCAAGGTTTGTTGATTGAGTTCCTTATATTTGTGTGTTGGGGGCATATAAGTGAGATGTTGGGCATCATTGATGGACATTTCTTAGAAATGACTGCTACCCTTCTTATCGTGCTGATCTATGAGATGGATATCCCTTTACTCCATAATTTGGGATTCTTTTACTAATAATATATATATATATATATATATATATACTTCTTTAGTACCCATACCTTGGGTTTTTTACTCTCCTTCCAATATAGGAAAGAAGCATGGGGTATGCCACGTGCTTTACTTGTCTATCTTATTATGGTGCGATGAGCCTACTCTCCTACTATGGGTGGAGATGGATCAATGTGTAGTTTATATACTAACCGTATTTAGCCCCTTGTGCTTAGACAAGATTACTTTTACTCATTCTGGGTTGAGATATACTCCTTCATTATACCTTGTTCTATCTATTTCTTTCCTCTCCATTTGTATCTCTTATTTCTCTCCCTTCCCCCTTTTATGGTGATCTACTGTGAATGTATATACTAACCCCTATATGGGTTTTCCCAAACATGTCATGTCTTTTGACGATGATGGAAAGGTCGACCATGATTCAATGGAGCTTATTTATACTTGGTTCTTGGACCATATATGGTGGTTGTAGCTTGGGATTTAGGAGTTGGGCACTCTTAGTTGTTTTACTTTTCTAGTTTTCTATTAGGTTGGGACAAATTTCTAGTTTGGGAAAGTATTTCTTCCTTTACTTTTTAGTATACACTACCATACTTATTTACTGTCTAGAGGTTCATGCATGTGTGTTTTTCAATATAGTAGTGTTTCTTCTTTTCCTTATTTCACTATACTCTTTTGAATTGTGTTTGTTGTGTGTGTGTGTGTGTGTGTGTGTGTGTATGTTCTTAGGAAATGGTCTCCCTTTGTTAGTTATTGCTTCTGTTCTTTTCACCACCCCATGGCCTATGGAGGTGTGTTTGGGGTAGTTTCACCTCAAGCACTGACATGGGTTAGGTCGTGACAGATTGGTATTAGTGAAATTTCATTCCTTATGATATTTTTATGAAATTTCCAATTAAGAGTATTTGGTTGGGTTTAAGGGAAAAGATTCAAAGTGTCTCAAGTGGGGATCACATGCCAGGGAGCCTAGTGATAATATGAGTGGCTGACTTATCCATTCACTAGAACTTTACTACCTACTTGTTGACTTGGTATGTTGAGACATTTTTTGCAGGGATCAGTGTTACATGCATCATATAGGATTGATTCTTTAACTATCCTTATTGAAATATCTCCCCATTATAATCTATATATATACTCATTTGACTGTGGTACTCCATGATAACTTTCTGGATGCCTTCGTGACAGTAGCCAACTAGGATACCATCCCTGGTTCGTGATGATGACCCCATTAGCAACGAAGCCTCAGTTTAGGGTCTATCCTATGAACCCATTCCTCTAAGTGGGAGGTAGCAGCACCTCTACATGTTAACCAACATGTCATCCTAGTAGAGTAGGTTGATGAAATGCATATTCTTTATGCATTATATGAGTTCCAGCATAAGAGACCACTGAGGTTCCACGTTGATCCATATCCTAAAGTAGTGGAGGAATGGATAGAGTCGGTGGTTCGTATATTTATGCCTATTCTTATAATAATGAATAATTTTGTGGAAATGAAATATAATCTTTTCCAATATACATCTTGGAATTGGTGTATCCTCATTACAAATATGTATGAGGAATCGACACTCTCATGGGAAAACATCTAGTGACTATTCTGTGAGGATTATTACCCCTCCTTAATCTCAGTCTGAATATATGTTCTTGTAGATATTCAATAGAGAGAGGTGATAGTGGCTCAGTATATAGAGAGGTCAACAGACCTTATGTTCTACTCCCTTGAAATGATCCGGGATGGTTACTTCTAAGCACTGATGTTTGATTAGGGACTCTACAGAGAGACCAGATCCTTAGACAATGGAACTGGATGGAGTTCCCATAGGACTACAATTTTGGTGTAGTCTATAATCCGAAAAATTTAAATGTCGAATAAGAATACCATAGTAGGAAGTCTCAGGTTAACCAAATGTAGGAATCTTTGGAGTAGTCTACTTTAGTGCGGTGGACCTTGGTGGATCAAGAGGGTATAGTTTTTCGTAATTCGATGGTTTTGACACCTTCACTTCTCAAGTGTGTGATAGATTCTTAGCTAGGAGAAATTGAATGTGAGTTTTTGAGTGAACAGATATCCATATTTGACTCACCATATGGATATTCTGAAGGAGGGAATCACATTATAATGTTCCAAGGGAGAACAGTGGTTCCTTTCAGTTTATGAGAGGAGGTGATGTAGGGGTTCCACACTTCTCCCCTAGTGTACATCCCAGTATTAGGAAGATGTAAAAATACCTTTAATAGTAGTATTGGTGGCCATTAAAGAGACAAATAATAGATGAGTTCATCTCTTGGTGCCTGACATGTCTGCATGTGTAGGTTGAACACCAAATTCCTACAGGTTTGTTGTAACCTCTTGAGATCCCAAAGTTCAAATGGGAATGCATATCTGTAGAATTTTTCATAGGGAATCCATTCACAATGAGGGGAATTGACTCCATCTGGGTGATAGTTTATCTACTCATGCAGTCAGTACACTTTCTTACTATCAGGGAGCAGAGTTCAGTGGTTAGTTTGGGGTAGTTTTACATATGGGATATCATTCTCCTTCACGAGGTTCCCTCAATGATTGTATCTAAACATGACATGTTGTTTAGGTATTGGTTTTGAAGAGGCCTACAAGAAGAATTCAGGACACAGATGCAGATTATTACAACCTTTCACCCCAAAACCGATTGGAAAACAGACCACACTATCTAGGTGTTGGAGGATCTGGTGAGGGTTTGCGTGTTGGAATTTTTTCAGAGTTAGGAGGATCACCATCCCTTGGAAGAGTTTATGTACAAAAATCTTTACCACTCTACCACCAGCATTTCACCTTTTGAGGCCCTATACTGGAGACATTGTAGATCAACATTGTAATGGATTGAGATTGGTGAGTCATCTCTTATGTTCCTAGAGTTAGGGACACTAACAACAGAGAGATTTCATATTATCCATGATTGGATGAAGATGAACCATAGCATATAGAAATCCTATGGTGATAATCATCATATATCCATGGATTTCAAACAGGGATACCACATTTTCTTGCGGGTCTCCCCACGATTAGGAAAGGTTCAGCGGGGGAGAAAATCTCTCCCTAAGGTCCATTGGGCCATTTGAGATCATTCAAAGGGTTGGTGAGGTTTCCTAACACCATGAACAAACCCCACATCTAGAGAATGTGTAAACATCTTCCACGTGTCATATTTTTGGATATATGTTCATAAACATATACTCTTCATCGACTAGGGTTAGATGGACAATGAGGATAAATCCACCTTGGTAGAGCACCTACCGGCAATTGAGGATTGACAAGATCAGACCTTTCAGGGATAGAACAACACATTATTTCTTGTGTTTTAGTACCATAAAAACATATGGGTGTGTTCATGGGAGTAGGACAACCAAATGTGGGGTTAGTATCCTATGTTTTTTTCATAGTTTGTTTGGGATAAAATCATGAAAGAGGGAGTGGTGTAGAGACCAGGTTTCTTCCTAATAAGACATAGAAATATTTATTAATATATTTAACGAATTGGGAGATAAGAAGACTTTTTATTATGAGTCCTGGTGTTCCCGCAATTAATTATATAAAAATTTTAAATATTTTTTCTATTGCGTGCGTGCTTAATTAATGAAAATAAAAAAACTTTAAATAGTTGATCTGGTCAGATATATGAGACCACCATTTGGTTTGGAACATGGTTTTTACCCTATACGTGTCAAAAAATGAGTTGGTGAGGGACGTTCAGACCCCTCTCTCTCTGGAGGTACATTTAAGTGGATTAAATTAACAAATTAATTAATTCATTAAATTCTTTTAACCTCAAACGAATGTCTATGAATTCATTATTATGAAATTTTGGCTAGGGTTGGTCTCATAACCCCTGTAATATGTGGATCATGATGTAGTGAATGTAACATCTCCACCCAAATTGTTGGAAAATGTGTTTTTCATCACTGATCAATCCAAAACTGAGGTAGTACTTTTTATATGTGATTTTCTTCCCATATAATTAAAATATTTAACATGATCAATTCCTTGTCATTGATCTATGTTAATTTAAGTCTTTTCATGATTTCATGTATCGAAATAAATTATCCTTCCAATTTATTTCACATTATGTGGTATTTTTGACCCTGCTGTGAAATCGTTGGCCAAGAATAATTGTTCATCGATGTTTACCACATTTGTTATTAGTGATTTCTGCTCAATTTTCTTCAATTTATTCATCATTGAAAAACGAGGTACTAATTTTACTTTGTTAGGATGGGTTCGAGCACAGTCAAACACCTAGATTTATGTTGGATTCATGAACAACATGTAGATTGACGGGTTGGGGATGGATTAAGAAACAAGCGGGTTGATTTTTTGGGAACATATCGGATCAACATTGTGGTGTGACATGTTTGGTTCTTAGTGAATTTTATGAGGAGTATATTGTGGTGGGGGTGATCGACACTAACGTGATGTTATCTAGGCTTGGATATCTAGCGAGGTAGTCGGACATGTTTAATAATGAGAGAGATAAATATTATTATCATTAATAATAATGATAATAGTGAGCAGTTAATAAAAATTAAAGGATGGTTTGTTATTATTATTATATTAAATGAGAACAATAATAGAGAACTAAAATTTGTGGTTAATTAAATTAAATGATTTTAATTTAATAAATGAATCCCATTTTAAATTATATGGGTTTCATTTAATGGTAGTTATATTGTTAATATTGTTCATAGTATTAATGATATGACGAATATTGAATATTCGGTTAACATAATAAATGATTTCATTATTTTATAAAATAAATGAATAAAAAGAGAGAATTGTGAGGAGGCATGAATCCCCTTGGTGCATTGAAAATGTGAAATGGGGAACTTGTTAATAATAATATTATAACATAATAATAATATTATTGATTATAATAAAATAAAAAGGATTAAAAAGTAAACAAAAATGTGTGGGGTGTGAATGTGGATGGAGTGAAAGGGGTTGGCCGGGATTTAGCATGTGTATCCCATCTCCTTTTAATGGAAGAAAGAAAACATATATAAATAATAATGATATAAATTATTATTATTATTATCATTGTTGTGATAAAAATTAATAGGACATAACTTCTATGTGTGGTATTTGACTGATGATCCATCCATGAATGTGTGACCTGAGAATGTAGATGTTCATTTCAAGACCAGTGATAGATTCATTTTTCTCACCCATGGAACATATCCATGATGTGCCCAATAAAATTATTTTTTTTGTTGTTACTAAATCATATATCTAACATATCTCCTTCATGATGTTCCAGAACGATGAATCTTCTATTAAGCTATGACCCTAAAATTTTGGTAGAAGTTTTATGACCAATGTCGAGTATTTAATTCAGACTCGTGTCTCAGGCCCATGAGATTCCATTCGAGCATGATGTGGTGAAATGTGAATGTTTCACTGAGTGTACAATTGAGGCAAGTGAATAGAATCTCTTGGGCATTTTTTCCATGAGGATATAAATGGTGTGACTCATTTTCTCGTTTGATCCCACTTGGATATGCATATTATTGAAATTATATTTTTTTCTACAGACTAGAAATGAGCCTCATGTGTTCATCTAGATTGTGTCTGAGACATGTCATGTAGTACCCGTACATTTTGTTTTATGATATATGGATAGAAATACATGTTAGGGATAGTACATAGCCAATGAACAGAGTGGGGCCACTCACCATATGGGTCACTGACATGTCATGTACCTCTTTTGAGGAAACTTTACTGTTCCATATCTCCATCAATTGAGCACAACTTTTAGCCCACGATTATCCTATAATATGCGTTTTTTTGTGTATAACGGGATGGTTCACTCAAAAGAGTCTTTAGATATATGATATGAAATATTATGGGTTTTTCACGCACTGAGGAAACACCTGAAGACAAAAGTAATCAGAAAAAATCACCAAGGATTTTTGGGCATAACCCTTCAGTAGGGATGGGTAGTGGATTTCCTCACAAATCCCATTTCTGGGAATAACCCTCTGGCAGGGATGGGAAATATAGTTACCTAATGACATCTTCTAGTCCTAACCCTCTAGTAGGGATGGGAAGTGGATTTCCTTGATGTCTTTCTAGGTGTAACCCTACAGCAAAGCTAGGTAGTGGATATTCTCAATGATACATTCGTGTTTCCCTTTTGTAGGGTTGGGCATTGGATTTCCTCAATGTTTCATGATTATGCTCTAGCACGGATGGGTAGTGGCATTCACTGATGATCCCTCGGAGTTACCCTCAACCAAGTATGGGTAGTGGAGTTCCTTGATGATAAGGTATTACCCTTTAGTAAGTATGGGTGTTAGAGTTCCATGAATACAATATCAGGCTTACCCTCTTGTAAGACTAGGCAGTGGAGTTCCCCGATGACCTTCCTAAGAGTTACCCTCTAGTAGGACATGGCAGTAATGTTCCTTAGTGACTATCAGAGTTAGACCCTCCTTTCATACTAGGGCCTGGGATCCTTACTTATAATTTGTTAACCCTCAACTATGTCACACAGTGATGAGAGGTGGTTTGTCAAAGCATTAGATTCAAGAGGAATAAAAACAATTCTCTACAAAGACACATCCTTTTGACGTGGCCTAAAACTATGGGGATGATTCTTTGGTGGCCAAAGAGGATAGTATCAAGGTATGTCGATTGAGTTCCTAAAACTTTTGTGTTTAGGGAATACATGTGAGATGTTGTTCATCATTGATGGAATTCTCTTATAACTATTATCTAATCTTCTTCGTGGTAAAATATGTGAGATATAGATTTCTTTACTCCCTTTTTTTTGATTCATTGACTGAGAATATATCTATTTCCTTCTTCAGTACCAAATTCTTGGGTATTTTTACTCTCTTTCTAGGAGGGGAAAAGAAGCATAGGGTATGTCACATACATTCTACGACTAGTTTCTCATGTTTGGATGCATCTAGTCTTCTCGTATATTTGGTGAAATCTTGATAGGTTTTTCACATACACACCATGTTTATCCCTATGTGCTTGGATTATGTTACTTTCACTCTTATTGGGTTATGTTATACTCTTTCACTATACCTTGTTCTATCTACTACTTTCCCATTCAGTTGTATCTCTTAATCCCCACCTCACCCATTTAGGTAATAATACTTGGAATGTATATACTCACCATTACATGGGATTTCCCACACTGGTCATGTCTTTTTCTAATGAAGGATAGGTTGACCATGACTTGAGAGGATCTAAGGGATACATGGTGCTTGGACCGCATAAAGTGGTCGTGGCTTGAGATTCAGGAGTTGGGATCTCTCATTTGTTTTACATTTCTATTTTTCTATTTGTTAATGGAATATTTATCATTTGGGCTTGTATATTATCCATTAATTTTTTTTATACACTACAAAACTTTGTACTCTATAGTGTTTTAGGTATGCTTGTTTTACTTTATAGCAATGTTGCATCTTTTCCTTCATTCCCTATGTACTTTTTCTTTGATTTGGTTGTTTGTGTGAATAAAAATAAGTAAGAAAATCCCTCCCTGAAATATTTATTCCTTCAACACTTATTTCTACCCCCTAACCTATAGTGGTTGGTTCGGAGTAGTTTTGGATCAATCCCCAACATGGGTCAGGTCATGACAGATTGGTATTAGAGAAATTTAATTCATTGGGACATTGTTTAAACATTTCACCCTAAAGGGATTACATTGGGATTAGGGAAATAGTTATAAAGTGTCTTGAGTGTGTCTATAATGCTAGAGTGTTTGGTGATGGCACAGTCAGATGACGTATCCTTTCACCATGTCCTTAACTTCCAGCTTATTGACTTAGCATGATAAGTCAATTGTTATAGGGATCAATGGTACATGAAACTTATAGGCTTGAGTCTTTTACTACCCTTCCTAAGTAAAATCCCCATTATAATCAATATATATATATGTGTGTGTGATTATCTGAATAATGTATGCCTTGATTTGTTTTAGGATGCCTCTATGATGACACCTAAACAAGATACCAGCTCTGGTTTAGGATGAGGACCCTATTAGCGATGAGGCCTTAGTTTAGGGTTCAACCAATGACCCCCTTCCTCCAGGTGGGAATTTAGAAGAACCTCCAAATATCAAGCATCAAATCATCCTAGAAAATAATGTTTAGGATGTGCATAGACTTTTCGCATTCCATAAGATCCAGCATCAGAGACCGTAGAGGTTTTGGAATATGATAGATCCTCATGTAGAGTAGGATTGGATAGAGTTAGTTGTCTGTGTCGTTAGTATTTTTCATATAATAATTAATTAGGTTGTCTCATTGGAAGGCAACCTTTTCCACATAGTAACTAGGAGCTTGTGGAGCCTCATTAGGTAGATGCAAAATTAGTCGACACTCTCATAAGATGACTTCTAGTTATTTTTTTATAAGGAGTACTACCACTCCTTCATAAGATCAGTCTGAATACAGATGATTATTGAGCTTTATAAGAGAGGTGTGATTGTGGTTTACTATACGGAGAGGTTCAATGACCTGAAATACTAATCCCTTTACATAACTTTGGAGGGCTATGCCCAAGAACTGATGTTTGAGCATGGACTTCACAGAGAGACCCAAACATGAGGCAGCAGAGCTGGTTAGAGTTCTTGTAAGAATACAATTTCAAAATAGTCTATACTCTAGAGAAGGTAAATTTTGTAGTAGATTACATCAGTAGGATGTCTCGGGTTTTCCTGGTGCAGGATGCTTTGGATCAGTTAGCTTCCTTATGGCAGACCCTGGCAGAGCAGTAGGGTGCATCTTTTCCTCAGTCGATGGTTTTTATTCTTGTGCTTCTTGAGAATGTGAGAGAGTCTCAGTTAATATAAACTGTCTATTAGGTTTTTACTAACCATATATCTATAGGTGACTCATAAAAAAGATATTATAAATTATGGAATCATGTTATTATGTTTCATGGGAGAACGGTGTTTATGGTCACGTTACGAGAGGAGGCGATGCAGGAGTTCCACACTTATCCCCTAATTGTACATAATTGTATGGGGAAGATATATGGAGATCATTAGTGGTAGTTTTGGGGGTATTTCATGAGACTAAGCGTAGCTGAGTTCGTCTCTCAGTGCCTCAGATGTCAGTAGGTGATGGCTGAGTAAAAATTTCCTACAGGTTTGTTGCAGCCTATTGAGATCCCAAAGTAGAAATGGCATGACAAAACCATAGACTTTATCGTAGGGTTTCCACACATAGCAAGGGGACACACAACCATTTTGGGTAATATTTGATCGACTCCTGATGTCGGAGAACTTCCTTTCTATCAAGGATTAGATTTCAGTAGAGAGTTTGGGAGAATTGTACATATGGTAGATCCTTCAAATTCATAGGGTACCCTTGATGATTCTATCGGATCATGATGTGCGGTTTACATCACAATTTCGGAGAGGCCTCTAGTAGTAATTCAAGACCCAAATGTGTATGAGTACAACCTTTAATACCCATACTAATGGGAAGACTAAGCACACTATCTAGGTGTTGGAAGATATGTTGGGGGCTTGTGTGTTGGACTTTGGATAGAGCTGGGAGGATCACCTGCCCTTGGTAGAGTTTATGTACAAAAATAACTACCAATCTATCATTAGAATGAAACATTTTGAAGCCCAATATGAGATAAATATTAGGTCACTACTATGTTTCATAGAGATTAGTGAGTTACCTCTTGCGGGCCCAAATTTTGTGAAGCCAACAACGGATAATGTTCATGTCATCCATGAGTGGATGACGATGGCCCAGATTATATAGAAATAATATGTAGATCATCGTTGTATACCCTAGGAGTTTGAATAGGGAGACCATCTTTTCTTGTGAGTATCCCCATGAGGAGGAATGTGTAGGTCCGACTGAGGAGACTACTTATCCCTAAGGTTCATTGGGCCGTTCAAGATCATGCAGTGGGTTGGAGAGGTTTCCTACCACCTCACCCTTCTCCCACAACTATAGTAAGTTCACTATGACTTCCTTGTGTCACAGTTGAGGAGATATGTTCATTATCCTACGCTCTTCATTGAATGGGGTGAGCACTACATATAGGATGGATCCACCTTTTTAGAGTACCTAATGGTGATCAAGGACGAACAAGAGTGTACCTTGCATGGATAGACCATCCCATTAGTTCATGTGTTTTGGTAGAACAAAAACATGTATGAGAGTTCCTCAGAGAAGGAGAGCTAGATGTGGGCTTAGTATTCTGAGTTGTTTTCCTAATTAATATTTCTGAGTGAAGATCTTGTAGGAGTGAATTATTTAGAGACCCAATTTTTTTTTAGAATTTGAAATATTTATAAGTATATTTCCAAGGGTAGTTTTTTAGATGATGTCTGATTCTAATCCCTGGTGTGCTCGGAATAAATTTTATAAAAATATTAAATATATTTTATATAGGACATGTGTGTTTAATTAAATAAAATGTGATACCTCTTAAACCATATATCATATCGGAAATAAGATACCAAGATTGGGACTGGAAGATTACATTAACCCTAGGCTCAACATAAAATGAGTCGGTGTGGGATATTCTAACCCCTCACTCATTGGAGGTACATTTAAGTAGATTAAATTAATTAATTAATTAATTAAATTCATTTAACCTAAACAAAATTTCTATCAATTTTTTGTTTTGGAATTTTGGACAAGGTTGGTCTCATAACCATGGAATTGTCGATGAGATATCCTCTCCTCCTTTCTTTTGTAAAATCAAATCAAATAATGAAAAAACTGTAGTATCAAGGAGATCATAATTTAGTGAACACAACAGATCCTCCAAAATCATTGATGAATTCATTATTCATTATATGTCAATCCAAAACTATGATTGGACTCATTGTATGCGTATTTTCCCCTTATAATTAAATGATTGAGTATTATGAATTCCCTCTCTTTGATCTATTTTAATTTGAGATTTTTCATTTGAAAATGTATTGAAGTAAGTTGTATTTTAAATTTATTTCTTGTTATGCCATGTTTCTCACCATTATTTCGCTGATATGAAATCATTGGTTCATGATGTTTATCAAATTTGTTATTTGTTATTTCCCCCACTTTTCTTCACATTATTCATTCTTGGACTATGGGGTAATGATTTAACCTTTCTGGGGTAGTTTTGCATGCGATCAAACCCCCGAATTTTTGGTGGTAGAATGAAAGAATTGTGGATTGGTGGTTTTGAGGATAGATTGGTAAATGATTTGGTTAATGTTTTTTTAATGGACATTATAAACATTTTGGTGTGACATGATTGGTAACGAGTGAAGGTCGTGCACGAGGTCGTGTGGTGGGGGTTTCTTGACGTTAATGTGATGATGGTTGAGGTCATATTTCTGGAAAGATGGTTGGATGTGGTCAATGAGGAAAGAATTATATATTATTATCATTAATAATAATAATAGTGAAGATTTAATAAAAAATAAAGTATGGTTTTTTATTATTATTTTTATATTAAATAATAATAATGGTGGCATAAAATGTGTGGTTGATTAAATTAAATTATTTAAATTTAATAAATAAGAAATATTTTAAATTAAATGAGTTTAATTTAATGGGATTTATATTATTAATATTTTAGGTAATACTAATTAAATTGTAAATATTGGATATTGTTTTAATGTAATAAATTATATCATTATTGTTAAAAAGAAATGAATAAAAAGATTTGAGAATTGATAGGATGCATAAACCCCCTTGGTGTATTGCACATGTGAAATGGGGATGTGTTAATAATAATATTATAACATAATAATATTAATATTTATTATAATAAAATTAAAAGTCTATAAAAAGAAACAAAATTGTGTGGGTTATAAGCATGGAAGGAGTGTAAGGGGTTGGGGGATCGAGTGTGTTTATCCCCAATCCTTGTAAAGGGAAGAAATAATATATATATATATATATATGTTAATAATATAAATTATTATTATAATTATCATTGTTTTGCAGACAATGATTTGGTCATAACATCCCTGTGCAGTATCCAATTGACGATCCATCAGAGGCAGTGTAACTGTGTAATTGAGATGTTCATTTCAAGACCAGTGATGGGTGCCTTTTCTGACTCCTAGAACAGGTCAATGAAGTGACCAATAATAAAACTATTATTATTTTTCTTTAATTTGGTATCTGACATATCTCCCTCATACTATGTTGGAATGATAAACCATCTGTGATTCTGTGACCTTGAAATTTAGGTGGATGTCTCAAGAAACATTTCGTGTATATAATTCAGAATCATGTCTTGGGCCCATAAGACATCATTCGAGCATGATGCGGTCAAATGTGACTTTTTAACTGGGTGTCCAATTTAGGTAAGTGAATAGCCTATCTCGAGCATTTTTCTAAAAGGTTCATAGTAGTATAATTAATTTGGACATCTAGGCGCATTTTGAGAGGTATATATGTAATATTATGTTTTTTCCTCCCAGTCCAGCAATGAGCCTCATGTGTTCATTAGGATTGTGGTTGAGACATGTTGTGTATTTCCCTTACAAATTATGTTGTACTAAATGGACATCAAGCCATGTTCTGGGGAGTACATAGCCAAATAATAGAGCAAGACCACATGTCATGTGCGTCCCCAAAATTCATGTAACTCTTTTTGATAAAACATCAAATTTCTATATATCTTTCATTTTATCTAAAATTTCGGCCCAGTAGTAGCCTATCATATGTTTTTTATATAGAAAGTGATGATTCCCTCAGAATCCTCTTTTGAGATATGCTGTGAAATATTTTGGGTTTGGTATGAATTGTGCCAACACCCGAAGATGAAAGTAATCATACATAATCACCAAGGATTTCTGGGCATAACCTTCTTGTAGGGAAAGACAATTTTGTTCCCCAAGGATCTTCTTTCTAGGCATAACCCTTTAAAAGGTATGTGAAGTGGATTCCCGGATAACATATTCCAGGTGCCACCCACTAGTAGGGATGGACAGTGGAGTTCCCTGCTGACTTTCTAGGTGTTACCCTTCATAAGGGATGGACAGTGGAGTTCTTATATGACATCTTATTGGCGTAAACACCTAGTAGGGGTAGGGAGTGGAGTTCCCGGATGAAATTACATCTGTAACCCTCCATCAGGGCTGGGTAGGGATTTCCATGATGATATTTCTGAGTTACCCTCTAATAGGTTTGGATAGTGGAGTTCCTCGACATTCCAGGAATACCCTTCAATATGGATGGGTAGTTTCATTCTCAGATTATCATTCTGAGTTACCATACAACAAGGCTAGTAATTTGATTTCCTTGACATTCCATGATTACCCACTAGTAGTTCGTGGCAGTGGAGTTCTCATATGACCATATCGGGCTTACCCTCTAGTAGGATTGGGTATTGGAGTACCCCGAAGACCTTCTGGAGTGGTACCCTCTAGTAAGACTGGGTAGTAGAGTTCCTCGAGGACTATTAGAGGAGGACCCCCCTGTAATACATTGTCATGGGATCCTTACCAATAATATTTATCCCCTCGACTATGTAGCATAGTGATGAGACATGGTTTGATGTAGTATTGGATTCATGAGGAAAAGGGAGGCTTTTCCCAACAAGACACATCCTTCTGATTCAACCTAAAACTGTGCAGGTGAGTCAGTGTCGCCCAAAGCGGATATTATCAACATGTGGTGATTGATTTCCTTGTACTTGTGAATTCAGGGTAGACACATGATATGTTCAGAATCATTGATGTACGTAAATTTTAATGGTTAGATACTCTTCTTCTTGGTCTGATCTATGATATAGAGATCCCCTTAGTTCATCATTTTGGGATTATTTGATTATGCATATATCTATACCCTTCTTCAGTACCCACTCCTTAGGATTTGTTACTCAAGGGTATTCCATGTGATTTTCATGTATATATTCTCATTGTAGGATTATTCTACTCTCCTACTATATGTGGTGACGACTCTATGGGTAATTAATCTACTCACTGTGTTTATCCCCTTATTCTTAGATGATCTTACTTCCACTTTTGTTGGGTTGAGCTATATTCTTTCACTGCACATTGATCTATCTAATAATTTCCTCTTCAGTTGTATCTCTTATTTCGTACCCTTCACCCTTTTGGGGTGTTCTTATGGGTATGTATATACTCACCCCTACATAGGATTTTCTCAAATGTGTCATTTCTTATGCAGATGAAAAATAGGTCGACCATGACTTTAGAGGAACATAGTGATACTTTGTGCTTGGACTGCACATGGTGGTCATAGTTTTGGATTAAAGATCTAGTCTCTATCAACTATTTACTTTTCTATATTTATATCTAGTTTGGACACATCTCTGGTTTGGGAATTTATTTCTTCATTTATGTTTCTGTATAAACTACCATACTTTTTTACTGTCAAGAGGTTGATTCATGCTTGTTTTACTTTATAGAAGTGTTGCATCTTTTACTTCTTTCCATATAATATTTTTAACTGAATTTGATAAGTTTATGCATACAGGTACTTTTTATATGGCCTCCATGGATTAGTTATGTTTTCAGTTCTTGTCTCTACCCCCTGGCCTATAGAGGCGGGCTTGGGGCAGTTACAGCTCGAGCACTAGCATGGTTCAGGTCATGACATAAATCCATATTATGATGGATTCCTAATAATAATAATGCCTCTAATATGTGGTGAGGGAAATAATGAAGAAATTTGGGATGTTATTGGATGATCAAAATGGTTTCGGATGTATAAATAGAAGAGTAAAAGAGGTTGCCTTTTATAAGTGGGGGAGATGACACACATGGAATGTTTTAAAAGAATAAAGTGTGCCCACATTTTTGACATTCCACAAGGCTAAAAAATTATAAATTCAAGATAATTAGAGGTTATAAGGTAAAAATATGTCCCTAAATTAATATTTTTCATGTTTATAGTTAATTTTACTCCCTATCTATTTAGTTTAACCCCTGTGTAAATTTTTTTAACCTTATCAATGTTAATTAATTTTTATTAATTTTACTATTAAATTTGGTAAAAATTTAGTTTACATAATTATATAATTTTAGTTATTTTGTTTACAAATATGGAATCCATTTTTACAAATTCCATATAGAAAAGAGAAAAATTTTATTTTAAAATTAAACTTGCAGATGTGACAATAAATGTGTTTTCTAAATAGAAAATGATCAAAAGATTAAGAAAATATATCAAAATTCAAAAAACAATTGATATAAATTAGATAAATTTGATTAATATATATATATATATATATTTAATTTATAAAATTTTAATTTTAAAATCATACAAAAATAAAAAATTTCTTGTAAATTATTTTAATGAAAATTCAGTTTTTTAATAAAAACATCATTTTTCACTATTCACATAAAATTTTATATTTTCAAAAAATTATCAAAAATTCACTCCAAGATAATATGGAAATAATGATTTAAAATATAGTGTTAATTTTTTCTAATAAATTTTATTAAATTTTTAAAAATTAATTTTAAAATATGTTTAGAAAAGATGAAGAAAAATCATTTTAGAAAAAAAAACATTGTTTTTAAGTGAAAAAATGTATTTATTCTTATCTCATTACTAGAAAACACATAATATGAATGTTAAAATTTTGATTGAATATATAATATATAAATTTCATTAAAATCATTCACTAAAAGTGATTTAATTAAATTACTGTGATATAACATATTTTTTCTTATAAAAATATTTTTTCAGAAGAAGATTTACATTATTTCAATTGTTTTATTTTATTTTAATTCCTAATTAAATGGGTTAGAAAGGAATATATTTTATATACAAATATTAAAAATATATTTTTATAATTTAGTTATTCTTATTCATACCTTCCATTCTAATGTCTAGGTGATAAATATCATATTAAATAATAATAATTTAACAATATGTCAGGTTTTATTAATACTCGACATTAAATGTAACAAAAGATATCAAAGAAATTAAATTTATTTGAAAAAAATATTTCATAAAATATAATGGTATTACATTATACTCCACTTTAAAATAATTTCTCACTTTAAATATATCACTCTGATAAAAAATAAGATTTGTTTTCCTCATTACATCCCCATGTTCTTACATAGCTTTCTCAAGATGGTGGTTTTTCAAAAAAAATTACCAAGTGACTAGTCTTGTTTCGTAACACATTCTATTTATTATAAAAAATATACACAGGTTATTCCTCATAATGAATATCATGCTCTAGTGGTAGGAACTATGAGTTCATTACTTATGAAGAGTTAGGTATATACTTCTTTAGGAGAGATACGTGGAACACATTGTAAACTTGAGAGAGTTTCAGTAGAAGCACAGATCGATATGCTAGAATCTCAACATGATAAATAATTTAAAAGATACGGGGATACCTTGGGATTGTATTACATTTTATATTTTAATAAAACTTCATCCTTTAGTTGTGCATTGATCAGTTCCCACTTAATCTATTACTTCAAAAAATGAATATGAATTTTTTATTCTTGAAGAACTAATGGATCACAAGATCCATCATCTAATAATAAATCATTCCTTTTGTCTCTGGTTATCATCATAAAAAAATGGTACAAATAAGTTATAAAATATTCAAAAATATTCATATAGTAAAGTAATACATTAATATCGAAAACATTATACACAGATTAACATAAACCCTTCCATAAATGGTTATCCTTATAAACCTTCCAAAATTTAATATCTATAAAGGATTATAAATTTCCCAAAATCAAATTAACATTAATTTCCCAAATATCATTATTTTTCTCTTAATAGAACATTCCAAATGTGTGAATATTATGATCATATATTCTTTTGTTGAATGTTAATAACTAGAATTAATATAAAACCTTACTGAAAACATACTTGCTTCCTCATTCATTAAATAAAACCACATATTATTGAATATATTCCATAATTAAATTTTTTTCATAAAATCCATCGATGATAACATAAAAAAAGTTATCAAAAAATCATAATTTAGTTCCAAGGTCATAAATACTATCCAATTAACTTTATTCATATTAATCATCTCTTTATCCCAAAATCATTATCACACCATTAGGAAGATATCAAGGGATAAATTTACCTTAATCATGTGTTCTCTAAAAAATATCACATTTCCATTAAATTAATTTTCTAGGTCATTTGTATGATTCAACATATTCTTACCAATCCTTAGTGAAAAACATCTATAGAATGTTTATTATATATTTTAAAATTCATGAATTCCATAACATAAATAATTCAATCATTCTACTTCATTCTTAAACCATTTACTGTGTTCTACAATCTTATACCTTAATACCTTCTTCATTTCATGTATAACTTTTATTTTCTCCATCACAAAAAATAATTTACTTATACCACCTTTTTTATCTTCTTATTTATATTCCCCCTAGGACATGAATTTATATTATGTAATGACCCATCCTAGTGGGGACCATGTTGAAACTCTCTAAGCCCACCTTCCATGGGCCAAGGGCTGGTGCCTAGTACCGAGTATGCATATCACTAACATGGGAGGAATTTCCTGTGTACCTATACACACACACACATCTCCAATCCCAAAAATGCTAAAAAGTAAAAACCATTGAGGAACAAAATGCATGTATATAAATAAACCCAACAAACAGAGTACAACGGAATGTAAAGTGCAGAATATGAATTGGGCAAGAATACAATCCCACCAAAAGAAAGAGTCTGTAAATGACAAATTCCAACATGTAAGTAAGAAAATGGTAATGGTACATCTTCTCATAGTTGTAAGAACTCATCATCCTGTAAGGAAACTCACAAATCTCTATCTGTTCATGGTCCACCTTGGACTCCATCAAAAGGTTGCTCGTCTGCATAAGTCACGACATGTGCGGGAAAAACCCATATAGGGGTGAGTATAACAATACTCAATAGAGGGACCCAAAAACCATAATTAAATACACAAAGTAAATGTATAGTAATCTCTAAAAATTATATGTCTATTGAACATATAACAAATGAAACACATCATGATAGACTCATAACCCAGACCCACAGTCTAGAGGTAAGTCACAACGAACTCATACACATGATATGGATTCAGTTAAAATATTCCACTAAAAAGTAATATGGGAGAACACACAAAAAAAATACGAAAGCTATGATGAAGTCTATTTGAGAAATTCGTTCATTGGGAAGTGTCACGATAGAGAAAGATGCATGGATAGATCTGAAGAGATAATAGATACACTCATCCGGAAGAACTCACTCCTGAGTGGGAAAAGATTGTGATACATGGATGAGGATCACTGCAAGGGCCTTGGAATATACCATGAGTCATCTGGATTAAACTACTAAGTAGAATATCATCATCCTATTTGATTGTTCATGTTGATAGCTGACTCTACCTAGGGACAATAATGGGTAGAGGATATCTCTTCGGGCCTCTTGGAGGGATTCTGACTCTATCTAGAAAGTCCGGGTGAAGGGATCATACTCATATGGATGTAAATGACACCTGATCTTTAGGGGAATGAGAAAAAGGGAACTAACCCCAAAAAAATTTCAAGGTATGGGGGACATGGATATCCATCAATGTAGAATATATTACATGGCATGTAGAAGGGTCACCGGGCATGTCCTCTGACCCCAGGTGTTGTCCGTGTACAACAGCCTGTGTCAAAAAATATCATGTCTTCTAGAGAATATATACATCGTGTGTAGGAGAGTAACGTGATGAGTTATACTATTCGGGTGCTTCTCTATGTATGTCGGCCATGAAACCACACATATCTTCGACCAGTGTCTAATAACTCGTGTACCGGTACATGGGGTAACCTGCGTAACCGGTATGGTCTGGCTGTGTAGTGTATTACATGTCGTGTACTCCACCCTTTTTATGTGTATCATCCAAGATACAAGCTAAGTCTCTAATAGGGATCCATATTTCAGGTGACATCATTCACACGCTGTTTCACTGCTTTCTGTAATGTGAAACCCTAACCGCCACTGAGTCGGACCCACACGTTGTGTTCGTCGTTCTTTTCAAAAAAAATAATTCTTCGTCCGACACTCTAGTTGAAGCTCTGATTCTTGACATGGCCATAAAATTGTGATGAAACATAAGATTCTGGGTCGTTCCATCACCCCAAGGTTGATTTTGTTGGTTCCTAGCCTCTGATCGGCCCTAAAAACAGTTTTCGATCCATCCGCATGAAGAACCATTGAAGTAATATTTCTCTTGAACTAACTTTATTCAACTATCACCAACATCATCACACCTCTACTAAGTCATCATTATGTCGGGTCTATTATTTGGTATCGTTTCATCTGATATGGACACACAATGATCTGTTGTTCATGACCCTGTAAGGAACTTGAAGAACATATGGGTCGAATTAGAGAAGAAAACCAAATAATACATCGAGGAATGAACCTCCACCATCGTTAATCATGGTTTTGATCTTCTCCCATTATAGGGTTCAAATGAAGATAATAAAATATAAATAAAAGAAAACATGGATTAATTCCCCAAAATAATCCCAATGAAAGACCATCCTATAAGAACAAACAATATGCAGTTCAATCTATTCGTGGGTTGATCCACATTCATCATTTTAATCCAACAACTGGGAAGGATGAATTGAAAAAAAACCCATACCTTGTGTTAGGATAAATCACAGATGAAGAGGGATCGGGCTCCTATCGTCGATGAGATCCTCTAACTCTATTTTTGTCGCAATTCACGAATGGTCAATTTGTCATCGTTCATTGTCGAGTGGTTTCTCCATGTGGTCCCATCTCCTTGCCTCTATAAAATTTCAGGGTTATGTAGATAACCTTATAGATTCTTCATGACACCTTATTTAAAATATCTCATTACCGTGGTGACTCAATGTTATAAAAAAAATATTTTAATTTATTTTATTTCTATAAATGTCTAAAAAATAACTTCTGTAGTTGACCTATGACAGTCGATGTTAGGCGTTACCTAAGGTGCAATGGTTTCTATGAACGTAATGGTGCTATAAAATTTTTATTCAGGAAACCATTTAAAAGTTATTCCACTTTTTTAGGAAACCACTCATGTGCGATATTTAAATGTTTATTTTCACTCTGGGCATCAGAATTGCACGCCATCACAAATCCTGATCTCAAAATAATTTCATTAAATATTTATAAAAAATATGGAAATCTGTTATATTATATTCTCCCACCTTAGGGATTTTATGTCCCCAAAAATAAAAAACCAAAATATACTCAAAATGATGTGGGTACTGTGCATGAATCTGAGCCTCCCTCTCCGACGTTCTCTCCTAAATATTTCTATACTACCACTGAACATGCACCAATGGAATCGCTCTCCCATGAAGGATCTTCTCGTGTTGATCCTCGATCTCCCCTAGGTACTATACAAAGTTCACTCTAAAATTGATTTCCATCTCACCCTAGTCAATGATGTGTGATGGTTCATGCACGTACCTTTTTAGCTATGAAACATGGAAGACATTAGGTACCTCGTGTAGTTGTGGCAGTAGAGATAGGTTGTATGCCAGCTCACTAAACCAGAACTGTATCTGAAAAGGGATGATTAACCTTGGAGGAAACATGAAACCCATACCAAATCATTACAACCCTCATTGATGTAAGACCCAAATGAATACATGGTAACCCTCTTCGAACTCTAGAGGTATCTTACATCTTCCACGATAATATTTATACCATCTCTATGATATCTCTATATAAACCTATATTAGCTACACCTTCTCAGTGGTGGCTCACACCAACTCTAGACCCAAGAGTTCTGACTCTTCGGGGTCAGTCTAGCCAAGTGGTGATCATAAGGGTCACCCATATAAAGCCCCAAATGGTGACATACTGATGGTGGAGAGTTATTTGTTGTTGTATGGAAATTACACCAGTGGTAGGTGGTCCTCCCAAAATTGAAAAAAGTCCAAGATACAGGCCCACATTATATCCTCTAGAACCTGAATGGTTCTCTCTGTCTAACCATATGTCTGGGGATGGATCACTATGCTCAAACTTAGATGAGTCCAAAACTCCTCCTACAATACCTCCCTCAACCGGGATGTGAAATGAGCATCACAATCTAAGACTATAGGCTAAGGAACTCAAAGAATATTAACTATATCATACATGTTGAGTCGTCCCATGCTCTCTAAGGAACTATGATCCTTGATAGATAAGAAGTAGGCCGACTTTGTGAGTCAATCAACGATCATATGAATGGAATCACATACCATAGAGGTTCATTGTAACCTCATCACAAATTCCATCGATATTTCATCACACTTCCAATCAAGAACTTCAAGGGGTGAGATAACCCCACAAGCACCTTGTCCTTAGCCTTCACCTACTTCCATGTAAGGCAAATAGAAACAAACTCCGATATAGCCTTCTTTATACCTACACACTAGAACTAATGTTGGAGGTCCTAGCACATATTTTTCACTCTAAAAGGTACTACCAAGGGGGTGTCTGAAACTCCCTTAGATCCTCTTCCCACAATTCCACTGGCATAATTTTTCATTCTCTTAAAAGAACAGTGTGCTCCCCACCATTCTAATATCGATCAGGAGCTTGTTCGGTGGATAACTGAGCATGTAAAATCTCATAGTCGATATCCTCTAGTTATGCCTCCCTGACACTCTACAAGAGTGTAGGGGTATAAACCATCAAATGGAGATAATTTTCATCCTCTCTAACTACAAAGGATAATTGTAGTGAGGCCAACTGCTCAGAATCCATGCCTAGCATCTTTGAAATCGATCTCTGACTGAGAGCATGAGCTACTATGTCCCCCTTCCCATGAGTATAGATGATCTCAAATTCATGATCCTGGAGATCTACAACCATCTCCTCTACCTCATTTTCAGATCCTTTTGTGATAAGATGTACTTGAGACTCCTGTGGTTAGAGTAAGTGTTAAATCATTCACCCATAAGGTAGTGTCTCCACATCTTCAACGTGAAGACAACCATTTACAACTCAAGATCATGGGTCACGTATTTATGCTCACATGTTTTTAACTATTTCAAACTATATGAAATCACAACCTTTCACTGCATCTGGACATATCCATGCTTGGTCCCTAATGCATCACAGAAATTTACATACTCGACACTGTCTTTTGAAAATCTCGAGATCAGTGTGCTCGTCAAACTCTTCCTCAACTACCTGAAATTCTATTGGAACTTCGATGAGCACATGAAAGGCATCACCTTATAGTTAAATGATTTCATCAGTGCTAATATAAAGGATAAATTATGTATAAAAATATTATAGTATCCTTCCAAACTAAGGAAGCTCCGCGTCTCGGTCACACTCCGGGGTGGCTCCCAAGATAACACCGCCTCGACATTGGATGGGTCTGCTGCTGTAACATCCCAGATAAGTAAAGAATAATAAATTTTCATATTTATTAATATTTACAAATTAAATATTAATTTAACTTTAAAGGGGTTGCTATGTTCGATAGCGTACCTGATACACAACAAAGAGTTTCATTGAAATCTTACGTTGCACACTAGTAATAAAATAATATTATTTTAAATGGTAGTTAACACATAGTTGTTGTATTGGCGGGAATGGATAGAAATAACAAAAATATTATTATATATGTTTTTAAATGTTTTTACATTTATCCAATAAAAGATAAAGTCTTAAAATACGAAACGAATTCAATTTTAGGCTTTTATACCCTAATTTTTACTAAAGGTTCACTTATCGCCTTTCGATGGCGAACCGTCATTAAATATAGTTTTGGTCAGTTTTATATATTCTATTAGACCAAATAAAACTCTTTTTTAGAATCGGGACATCAAAATTTACTTTGTGTAAATTTTTGATATTTTTCCGATAAAGATTATTTTTTTAATGAATAATGAAAAATGTTGTATTTTATTTCAAAACCACTTTTTAATATAATTTATTTATATGATTATATTATCATTTGAATTAGTTTTAAAGTTAAATTAGAATATATGTTTACCATTAAATCCAATAGTGGTCATTGGAATTAAATTCTCTTTGAAATCGGACATAAACTAGTGTCAATCTTTTGATACTTATTGTTTCATGAAAACACGCTATTTGCTCTGACAGCGGGAATTAATTATTAAATTAATTAATGAAACTTATATGTTTTGAATTTTAAAAAATAGAATTCATTTTTGAATTCGGATTATCAAATATATCTTAGGGTGTATTTTTGGTATTTTTCTGAAAAACATCAATTTTTGATGAATAGTGAAACCACTAAGTGGTACTTATAAAAACTGATTTTTCGTTTAAATGAAATTTTACCACTTCTGTTTTTTGAATTTCAAAAATCTGACATACATGGTTTTCATTAAGATGTAAAATGCGGTTCAATGGGATTAAAATAATTTTTTGGTGAATATTAACTTTTATGTTTTTAATCGTGATTAGAGGTAATTAGTGTAGTTTAAGATAAAAATAATGTTTTAATAATATGAAATGAACTTTACACATTTCCTACCCTTATTTTATGTGTCATGGACGACCAAGACAATCCATGGGTCAACTTGGGGATCCCATGGAGCCACTTTAGTTGGAAAATTACATTGATATCTTTTTATTTAATGTTAAAATATAAATGTCACAAAAATGAGTTGTTTTACTAAAACAATTTTTACATGGGGTTATTCATGTCCTATTTTTGACTATAAATATTTATTGGAAAGATAAAAATATTTCCTACATAATAGTAATTTTTTTATAATTTTTAGATATTAAATAAATTAAATTATTTATGACATCATGATGATGAAGCGATTACCTCATTATTTAACTATTTAAATAAAATGGAAAGATAATGTAAAATCTAAGACCTAAACTTGTCAAAAACATAATGGATGGGTGTAAATCTAACCCATTTCACCTTATCCTCGAAACACATCAATGTGGGACCATTAAAATCCGAAACTCATTCTATAATAAAGTAACATTTCCTTACATTCCAAGAGTGCCCCTCCTCTCCTCTTATAAAAGGCCCCCACCTCTACCACCATAACCACACTTCCAAAGCCTTTTTCTCGGCCTACCCCTGACCATTTTGTCTCTACACATCCCTTTCTTACTCCTTGGAGCCTCACTTTGGGCATAAGTCTTCCCAAGTAAGCCTTTGATCTCAAATCTAAGAGAGTTACCCGATTTTAAGGTAATGTGTTCACTTGTGTTCTTTTGTTTTATTTTACTTCTCAAACCCCCTAAACTATTTTTATTAATTTCTTTTGTAACAACTACAGTATATTCAATATACTAAGATGTTTTTATAATAAGTATTCTAGATAAACTTACACACATCTACATCTAATGGTTAAAGAACATATTGTTTATGTGGTTGGCGAATTTCTGCATCACGAAACGATGATTGTTCAGTATTATTTTAAACACCTTTAATGGTGGTCATTAAGAAGTCACTCTATTTATATATGATATATGTTATCTTTATGTTTTCCTTATGCTTCTTTATTTTTCATTTCTGGTATACCATTATGGTTTCCATTGTGGGTAAACACGATAATTCCATTTTTTGAAGTGCGGACTACAGCCCCCTCAAAGTGATTTGATTCGTTAATGACATTAGGTGGTACATATAAAGGATGGATTTAAATTTATTATATATGATGTTATACTGAAATTATAATATACCTATATATCATTATTTTTTTTTCTTTCCATTAAAGTATGAGATAGAAATGAATGTAGCGTTAATGCATACATACGGCTTACCGTCTCCATGAACGGTGCATTTCATTTATTATCCCCAAATGTAATGTACTATTATATGTAAATATATATAATGGATATATATGATGTATGATACATCTAAATGATTAATATAATATGGAATTAAAATATACATACCTCTCATTTATTTTTAATTCCATTAATATGACATAGAAATAAAAGTAGCGTTCATGCGTACGTACGGCTTACCGTCTCCATGAACGGTGCATTTCATTTCTTACATCTAAATGATTATGTGATATTATAAATACATGTATATGCTAGATATATATGATATATATGATTTCCAAATCAGGAATGTCATTCTGGATATAAAGAGCCTTTGACCACACGAACAACATGTAATTGTAAGAAGTCCACTTTTGACTTAAGAACCAAATATCGACAAAAAAACATTATTAACTTAATGATTACATAATGTTTATAACATGGAAATAAGTGATATAATAGGAATTATAAGTTTGAAAAAGGATCTTAAGAAGGTAGAAATTAACTCAAGTTTATTATTCAGGACGTTAAAGAATGATCGAGTCCAGTCGGACCCGAGGTAAGGGACATCATCTCAATCTCCTTTCATTGAGGCATATTTCATTTTATAAACATCTATCTTTTATACAGTGTATAAACCCCTTTGAAATTTACTTTTATAAAAAAGGAATCTTTTTCTACGAAGCGTTTTACTAAAAGACAAAAAGGAATGATTATTTTAACGTACGCGGTGACAATGACCTTTACCGCCGCCGTGAGTATTATTTGGTCTTTGGCTTCCTCAACAAGACGTAATGTTTTTTTAAATGAAATAAATACCATATACTCTTTTATGTATTTTGGTATTGAAAATGGTTTTTATAATGGATTTTTTATGTCAATATATTTATGTGATATATTGTGATCAAAGTGTGGAAATGTTTTTTTCCATTATATTTGTTTTATGTCTTGTGATTTTATAATGGTACTTGGACATTTGACGGGTGGTTTCGTGATGAACCATATGACGGGTAGTGCCGTGAATACAAGGATGGGTGGTTACATTATAACCTCCAATGCATTGGGTATGGAAGTCAGCCGTATGGCTATTCCATTAAGTATGTATGGAATTTGGCCGTATGTCTATTCTATTAAGTGATATGTGTTGAAGTCGACCGTATGGTTAATCCACTTAAGTATGTTTATGTCCCAAGTTACCTTTATCTGTTATGTGTTCTTTATATGGGTTTTATGGCAATCCTTTGGTTCCAAATGGGTAAGTAATGATATTTTATTCAGTGAAGATTTTTTACTACTTCATGAAGGTGAAGGTATTACTTTGATAAAGTATACATGGTTTATTTGATGTTTGAAAAACTAACAGTTTTCATTCTTTGTGTATCCCTTACATAGCTTTTTATGCTCACCCCAAGTTTTTTGAAATGTTTTTCACGGGACTTAATGTGGAATAGAGTCAGGGATGGGAGCAAGGGAAAGTCATGCTATCTAAAACACGGAACTAGACTTGTTTCTTTTTAAGAGTTTTTATTTTATGGAAACTTAGTCTACTTTGTAATCTATTGAGATGTAACAGTTATGTCTTATTCTCTAAAACTCTAAACCTGAAAAGATCCTCAATAATTATTCATTTAATTCAATATTTAGTAAGGTTTAAGGCCGGGGCCTTATAGTTGGTATTAGAGGTCGGTTTAGACAACATTAGGAGTTAGGGTATTGTTAAATTAATGTCCATAATTTAATTTAAGGTCAAATTGAAATGATTTAGCATTTACAGATTACCATGTTGCTTCACCTAAGATATTTCTGTGTTAAGAATCATTTATCATAGATGAAACAGAGCATCTTTTCTGGGAAGGGATACAGAATGATATGACCTTCCAAATCAGCAACCTGAGATGGTTAGAACCAGAATTGAATAGTTTTTCTGCAGTGATGGCTCAGTTGACTCAGGTGAAAAATATTGGATGTTTTCATTGATGATATTTTTGTGTTTTCTAAATGTAAAGAGGATCATTAAAGTCATTTAAGGGTTATCTTTCAAACCGAAAAAGAAAAGAAACTGTATGGAAAATTCATCATGTGTGAGTTTTGGTTACAACAAATTTCTTTCCTGGGTCACATTGTTTCAAAAGATGGCATAATTGTTGATAATGTTAAAACAAAAGTAGTTGATGAATGGCCAAAACCCACAAATATAATCGAGATCTGTAGTTTCCTTGGTTTGGTAGGTTACTACCGAAGGATTGTTGAAAAAATTTCACGGTTTTCTAGTCTAAAGACTAAGCTAAGTCTAAAGGGTGTTAAGTTTATATGGACAGAAGAATGTGATGATTGTTTTCAGGAGTTGAAAAGAGGGTTGGTGAATGATCCAATTTTGGCACTTCCTACCATGAATAGTGAGTTTGTTATATACAGTGATGCTTCGTTGAAGGGACTTGGTTGTGTCCTTATGCCGAATGATCAGGTAATTGCTTATGCTTAACGTTAGTTGAAAGCTCATGAGGTAAATTACCTACACATGATTTGGAATTATCTACTATTGTTTTTGCTTTAAAAATTTGGAGGCATCATTTTTCTGGAGTAAAGTGTGAAATATATACTGATCACAAAAGTTTAAATTATATATTCACTCAGAAATAATTGAACATGAGATAGAGGAGATGGCTAGAATTAATCAAGGATTATGATTGTACAATTCATTACCATCTAGGAAAAGCCAATAAAGTGGCTAATGCTTTGAGTCGAAAAAGTAATGCATCATTAACAATGTTGCTTTTGTAAAGTGATCCTTTGATTAAGGATTTGATGAGCTTTGGCATGGAAGTTGTTGGTACAGAAAGTTCTCCTGTTTTGTTTCAGGTATCAGTGAGATCATCCCTATCAGACAGAATTAAGAAAGCACAGAGGGAAGACAGTGAGTCGCAGATAAAGGTAGAGCTGGTTCAGAAGGGTAAGTTGCCTGAATTCGACATTGATAATGATTTTGTTTTGAGGCTTGGGAAGAGATTATGTGTGCCTTGTGATTTACAGTTGAAGAATGAGGTGTTATGTGAGGCTCATAGTTCCCCGTTTTCAGTTCATCCTGATAGTACTAAGATGTACAGAGATCTGCGGGAGTATTACTGGTGGGATGGAATGAAAAGGGATATTGCTGATTTTACTGTGAAGTGTTTGACTTGTCAGCTGGTTAAAGCAGAGCGGAAATTACTGAAAGGGATGTTGCAGGCTTTAACAGTACCAGAGTGGAAATGCAAAAACATATCCATGGACTTTTTTGTGGGATTACCGAGGACATCTCGAGGTAATAATGCAATCTGGTTTATTATTGACCGCTTGACTAAATCTGCTTATTTCCTTCCTATTCGAGATACATTCTCTCTAGATCAACATTATCGATTTTATCTTAAAGAGTTAGTCAGGTTGTATGGAGTTCCCCTCTCCATTGTATCCGATCTTGATCCCAGGTTTACTTCTAACTTTTGGAAAGGCCTTCATAAGTCGTTGGGTACTGAATTAAATTTTAGTACAGCTTTTCATCCGCAATTCGATGGGCAGTCAGAACGAACAATTTCGACCTTGGAGGATATGCTACGAGCTTGTTCGATGGATTATCAGGAAATTTGGGACCAACATCATTATTTGGTTGAGTTTTCATATAATAACAGTTTTCATTCTAGTATACAGATTGCACCGTTTGAGGAATTATATGGGAAGTGGTGTCGAACTCCAGCTTTTTGGGATGAAGTGGGTGAAAGGAAGTTGATGGGACTAGAATAGATGGAAGAGTTGGTAGAAAAATTTCTGTTGATTCAAAAACACATGAAAACTGCTCAGAGTAGGCAGAAGAGTTGTGCAGATAACCAGAGGAAGGATCTATCTTTCGATGTAGGTGAACATGTTTTTCTCAAAGTTTCACCGTGGAAAAGTGTGATGTGATTTGGTAAGAAAGGAAAGCTAAGTCCAAGGTTCATTGGAGCATATGAAATTTTGGAGAAAGTTGGATCAGTTTCTTATCGAGTGGATTTACCTCTGAGTTTATCTCAGGTACACAATGTTTTCTATGATTCTATGTTGAGAAAGTATATGCCAGATCCGTCTCATTTTTTGAGTCCAGAGGTAATTCAGTTGGAAGATAACCTATCTTATGATGAACAGCCGGTCCAGATT
This sequence comes from Viscum album, assembly GCA_963277665.1. NCBI lineage: Eukaryota > Viridiplantae > Streptophyta > Magnoliopsida > Santalales > Viscaceae > Viscum > Viscum album. The sequence continues at coordinate 1,207,344,811 of OY728157.1, forward strand.
CTTGACCACAAAGAGAAAGTGTTACGGAATAAGGTGATTCACCAGGTAAAGGTTTTGTGGAAAACCCATATAGTTGAAGAGGCAACGTGGGAATATGAAAATTCTATGAGGGATAAATACCCCCACATATTTTGATAACTGAATAAAATTGCGAGGACACAATTCCCAAAAGGGGGAAGGATGTAACATCCTAGGAAAATTAAGAATAATAAATTTTCATATTTATTAATATTTATGAATTAAATATTAATGTTACTTTAAAGGGGTTTCTATGTTTGATAGCGTACCTGATACGCAACAAAGAGTTTCATTGAAATCTTACATTGCACACTAGTAATAAAATAATATTATTTTAAATGATAGTTAACACATAGCCATTGTATTGGTGTGAATGGATATAAATAAATAAAATATTATTATATATGTTTTTAGATGTTTTTACATATATCCAATAAAAGATAAAGGCATAAAATATGAAAAGAATTCAATTTTAGGCTTTTATACCCCAATTTTCACTAAAGGTTCACTTATCGCCTTTCGATTGAAAACTATCATTAAATATAGTTTTGGTCACTTTTATACATTCTGTTGGACCAAATAAAACTATTTTTTAGAATTGGGACATCAAAATTTACTTTGTGTAGATTTTTGGTATTTTCCCAATAAAGTTCATTTTTTTAATGAACAGTGAAAAATGTTGTATTTTATTTCAAAACCTCTTTTTAATCTAATTTATTTATATGATTAGATTATCATTTGAATTGGTTTTAAACTGAAATTAGAATATATTTTTTCCATTAAATCCAATAGTGGTCGTTGGAATTAATTTCACTTTGAAATCGGACTTAAACTAGTGTCAATCTTTTGATACTTATTGTTTCATGAAAACACGCTATTTGCTATGAAATCGAGAATTAATTATTAAATTAATTAATTAAACTTATATGTTTTGAATTTTTTAAAATAGACTTCATTTTTGAATTCGATATATCAAATATATCTTAGGGTGAATTTTTGGTATTTTTCTGAAAAACTTCATTTTTTGATGAATAGTGAAACAACGAAGTGGTACTTATAAAAACTGATTTTTCCTTTAAATGAAATTTTACCACTTCTGTGTTTTTATTTTTCAAAAATCCTACATACATGGTTGTCATTATGAAGTAAAATTCGGTTCAATGGGATTAAAATTATTTTTTGGTGAATAGTAACTTTTAATTTTTTAATCGCGATTAGAGGTAATTAGTGTAGTTTAAGGTAAAAATAATGTTTTAATAATATGAAATGAACTTGAAACATGTAATACCCTTATTGGATGTGTCATGGCCGACCAATACAATCCATGGGTCAACTTGGGGACTCCATGGAGCCACTTTAGTTGGAAAATGTCATTAATATATTTTTATTTAATGTTAGAATAAAAATGTCACAAACATGGTTTGTTTTACTAAAAAAAATTTACATGGCATTATACATTTTAGATTTTTGACTATAAATATTAATTGGAAATATAAAAATATTTCCTACATCATAGTATTTTTTTTATAATTTTTATACATTAAAAAAATTAAATTATTTATGACATCATGATGATGCAGTGATTACCTCATTATTTAACGATTTAAATAAAATGGAAAGATAATGTAAAATATAAGACCTACACATGTCCAAAACCTATTGGATGGGTGGATTTCGAACCCTTATCACCTTATCCTAGAAACACATCAATTTGGGACCATTAAAATCCGAAACTCATTCTATAATAAAGTAACATTTCCTTACTTTCCAAGAGTGCCCCTCCTCTCCTCTTATAAAAGGCCCCCACCTCTAACACCTTACCCACACTTCCAAAGCCTTCAGCTCGGCAAAAACCTACCCATTTTGTCTCTCCACATCCCTCTATTACTCTATGAAGCCTCTCTTTGGGTAGAAGTCTTCCCAAGGAATCCTTTGAGCTCAAATCTAAGAGAGTTACCCGATTTTAAGGAAATGTGTTCACTTGTGTTCTTTTGTTTTATTTTGCTTATCCAACCCCATAAAAAATTTATTCATTTCTTTTTTAACAAATCCAGTATCTTAAATATACTATGATGTTTTTATAATATTCATTCAAGCTACACTTACACACATCTACATCTAATGGTTAAAGAACATACTGTTTTTCTGGTTGTGGAATTTCTGCATCACGAAACGATGATTGTTCAATATTCTTTTAAACACCTTTCATAGTGCCCATTAAGATGTCACTCTATTTATATATGATATATATTATGTTTATGTTTTCCTTATGCTTTTTTATGATTCATTTTTTTTATACCTTTATGGTTTCCATTGTTGGTAAACATGATAATTTCATTTTAGGAAGTGCGGACTACCGCCCCCTCAAAGTGATTTGATTCGTTAATTCCATATGTGGGACGTATAAAGGATGTATTTGAAGTTATTATATATGATTTTATACTGAAATTATAATATAGCTCTATATCATTATTTTTTTCTTTCCATTAAAGTATGATATAGAAATTAAATTAGCGTTTATGCGTACGTACGACTTACCATCTCCATAAATGGTGCATTTCATTTCATATCCCCAAATGTAATGTACTATTATAAGTACATATATATAATGGATATATATGATTTATGTTACATCTAAATGATTAATATATTTCTGGAAATAAAATATACATACCTCTCATTTAGTTTTAATTCCAGAAAATATGACATAGAAATGAAAGTAGCGTTCATGCGTACGTACGGCTTACCGTCTCCATGAACGGTGCATTTCATTTCTTACCTCTAAATAATTATGTGATATTATAAATACATGTATATGCTAGATATATATGATATATATGATATCCAAATCAGGAATTTCATTCTGCATATAAAGAACCTTTGACCACACGAACAACATGTAATTGTATGAAGTCCACTTTCGACTTAAGAAACAAATATCGACAAAACAAACATTATTAACTTAATGATTACATAATGTTTATAACATGGAAATAAGTGATATAAAAGGAATAATAATCTTGAAAAAGGTTCTTAAGTAAGTAGAAATTAACTCATGTTTATTATTCAGGATGTTAAAGAACGATCGAGTCAAGTCAGACCCGAGATAAGGGACTTCGTCTCAATCTCCTTTCATTGAGGCATATTTAGTTTTATACACAACTATATTTTATATGGTGTATAAACCCCTTTGACTTTTACTTTTATAAAAAAGGAATCTTTTTCTACGAAGTTTTTTACTAAACGACAAAAAGGAATGTTTCTTTTAACGTACGCGGTGACAACGACCTTTTCCACTGCCACGAGTATTATTTGGTCTTCGGCTTCCTCAAAAAGCTGTAATGTTTTTCTTAAATGAAATAAATACCATATACTCTTTTATGTATTTTGGTATTGAAAATGGTTTTTATAATGGATTTTTTATGTCAATATATTTAAGTGATATATTGTGATCAATGTTTGGAAATGTTTTCTTTCCATTATATTTGTTTTATGTCTTATGATTTTATAATTGTACTTGGACATTTGACGGGTGGTTACATGATGAACCATATGACGGGTGGTGCCGTGAATACTAGGACAGGTGGTTACGTTATAACCTCTAATGCATTGGGTATGGAAGTCGACCATATGGATATTCCATTAAGTATGTATGGAAGTTGGTCATATGGCTATTCCATTAAGTGATATGTGTGGAAGTTGACTGTATGGTTATTCCACTTAAGTATGTTTATGTCCCAAGTTACCTTTATATGTTATATGTTCTTTATATGGTTTTTATGGTAATCCTTTTGTTCCAAAATGGAATGTAATGATATTTTATTCAGTGAAGAGTTTTTACTACTTCATGAAGGTGAAGGTATTACTTTTATAAAGTATACATGGTTTACTTGATGTTTGAAAAACTAAAAGTTTTCATTCATTGTGTATCCCATACTGAGCTTTTTATTCTCACCCCATGTTTTTTGAAATGTTTTTCATAGGAATTAATGTGGAATAGGTTCATGAATGGGAGCAAGGTAAATTCATGCTATCTAAAACATGGAACTAGACATGTTTCATTTTAAGAGTTTTTATTTTAAGGAAACTTAGTCTACTTTGTAATCTTTTGAGATGTAACACTAATGTCCTAATTCTCTAAAACTCTAAACCTGAAAATATCCTCAATGTGAATTATTCATTTAATTCAATATTATGTAAGGTTTAAGGCCTGGGCCTTATAGCTTCTACTCCATCTATTGAGATAAAATTTCCAAGAAAGTGGACCTCTAGTATCTAGAACTGGCACATTGAGAGCTTCCCATAATGTTGGTGCATTGAGAGTATGTCTAGACCCATTTACATGTGTCTCACATTCTCCTCCTCTGACGTTGAGTACACAAGGATATCATTGAAGAAGACTACTATGAACTGGTATAAGTATTATTGGAAGATCTGATTCATAAGTCCCATGAACACTTCAGTGGTTGTTTTCACACCTAAAGACATCACAAAGTACACATAGTGACCGTAGCCGCATCATAAAGTCGTCTTTGAAGCATCCTCATCTTTGACTCGTAACTGGTAGTAACCTGATTCAAGGTCAACCTTTGAGAACCACATATCCCCTCTTAGATGATTGAATAGGCCATCAATCCATGGCAGTAGAAACTTGTTCTTCATTGTTACCTGGTTTAGGTGCTTCTAATCCATGAACATCCTCAATCTTTAGTCTTACTTCTTGGAAAACAAAACTAAGCCAGACCAGGGAGAAACACTAGGTCTTACAAAGCCATTCCATTACAAATCCACCAACTTCACCTTCAACTCATGAATCTCGATGAGATCCATTCGATACGTTGGTGAGGATATCAGTGTCATGTTAGGGTTTAATTTTATGTAGATTTTGATCTCTTAATGGGGATGTAGTCTAGGAACTTCTTCTAGAAAGAGATCCCCATACTCTATCACTATTGTTGGGAACTGAAAGCTCACAAAATATACTACTCCAAGGTTATTGATATCTTACTCATGAGTGATCGGTTATACCCTCCTATGCATGATCCCAGTGAGTTCTACCTAGGTTTCCTTTTCACCAAAAAATAAAAACATTGTTCCATAAATGTGGACACACCGCACTCTTCACCTAAAGCAGTCAATCTGAGCATGGAGAAAAGGTAACCAATCCATACTGAGAGTGACATCATAAGGCCTCATGTTTCCACCAAGAGGTTCCAAATAAAACTCTCACCTCCAAGGGAAATATCACACTATTTATAAATATTCATGATCATTGAGACTCATCCCGTAGGTGTCACCAAGCATAAGGGTTGACTCAATGACTCCACAAGAATATCAACGTTTCACACAAGACAAGTGGCGAGAAAATAATGATTGGAACCTGTGTCTATAATTACAAAATCTAAGTAATAAAAGACAAATATAATACCTTGAATCATCCCTGGAGTCCTTAGTTTGTACGCCTCCACTACTTCTAGATTCCCCCACCCCTATCCCCCAACTCCTCGAAACTAGTGCGGACCTCCTAGGGGTGGTGGTGGAAGTAGGTAAAATTGTCTGCCACCTATTGTAGCTCTTCCTGATCCACTACCACATTCAAATCCTGGAGGGTCTTCTTGATACACTCTATACCTTTTCCTAGGTGGTTCACCCACTGCCTCCTTATCAGTAGTTCGACAGGTTGGGCAATCACTAGCGAGATTCTTCCTACCGTTTCATCAGTAACATCACCTCTCCCTAGGCTGACTAGATCCATCCTGATAGCCCTGGACCACAGAACCCCTATCTTGGGTTCTCTTGTGACGTCTCCCACATCCTGATCCTTGTTCCTAACATAGTCTCCCAGCTTCTAAGGTCTATGCACATTTCTTCTTACTGCTGACTTCCACTGGCTATCTCTGCTCATCTAGGAAGCTCTGGACCACCAAATCTCGCTCGAGGACTCCTGCACAAGTTAAAATTCATAGAGGCCTAACACTGGATCGAATATCCCATTGTAGACCTTGCTCGAATGTCTAATATCTGATGTAATTATCATTGTCCATATCCATCGAATACTTGGGGAGGTTGGTGAACCTCTATAAATAGTCATACACCATTAAACGTCCCTACTGGAGGTGAAGAAGAACCTAGATACACACTTCTCTATATGTAATCAAAGATAACTCCCCCCTAAAGAGTTTCTCGAACTCTATCCACAATGGAGTCACCTCTTCGAGAGTTTACATGGTCAAAAACCACCATCGTCCCACCAAACCATGAATAATGTTTTCTCTTAGGATCAATATCTATTTTGTTTCTGTCCTCACAAGACAAAAATCATTGGCCAACACCTCTATCCAGTCTGTATCCACCTGAGGGTCGGGGTCTCCTTGGAACCTGTGAGGTCTCTTTCTCTAAAAATTAGTGACTGTGCTCAACCTTCACTTCTTGTCTTCTAGTTTTGTAGGTACCACTTGCTGCTCCACTTATGTTGGTATATTAGGTGAACCACCAGGAGGTAAATCTTGGGGAACTGGTCCCTGAATTTAAGCCTCTTCACTAAGGGGGTCATCCTCATGATTGAGCTATTGAATCCTATCAGGTATGCATCATGGAGTCATCCTTTACGAAACAATATGTACCATGGTCAAAGAGTATATCTGTGTAGCTGATAATAATGGTCATGGAAAACAAAACCCATTCTTATATGATGCATGAACCATTTCAATTTTTTTCCCTAAAAAAAAGTGTTCTCATGTGCCGAGTCAAAAAGAAGGTTTTTAGATTACTAGTGTATGAATACGTAGGCCACCCATACCAACACTAGAATCCCTGGCCTGGATGCTGATATCGAAACACCTAACACTATTTCCCTTAACCAATCTCATAGAATCCTAGTCCTAAGATAGAACTAAAAACCTCTGATACCACTATTTCATGACCCGCCTTAGTGGGGCCCATGTTGTGACTCCCCAATCCCATGTTTAATTGGTCTGGTGTTGGTGACTAGAACCGAGTTAGAATATCACTAACTTGGGAGGTGTGACAAACCATGCTAGGTCTCCATCCAACCTGATGCCCGACCTGGTCTGTGACATGGTCCAAAGGGTGTTCCTGATCACCATGGGATGGAACAAGTTCCGGGGTATCAAAACTAACACATGGGAATGATTTACCTGAAATAGAAAACACAAAAAACATGAAAGATAAATAAACTAAAACTGAATGCAGACAACTAAATAGGACATTAATCTAAAATCAAACATCAAGGTCTACAACTCGATACAATAACTAAAAGGAAAATATAATAGTAGAAATTAAAAAAACTGACCCAAACTAACTAGTAAAAGAGAGAATACATCAACACCACTCTGAAAGAAAATAACAACTGTAACATGAACCACCATCGTTGAGTTCAACACTTCGACCTACAATACAAAAAAACAGAATCTATATACACCCAAAGGTGCATGTAGGGTGTGAAACAAAATCCTAGTAAGAAATCACCCACTAAAAAGGATCCATGAGAAATTATTAAATAAAAAATACATTTGTAATTTTAATTAGTGAAAAGAAGTAAAATTTGGAGTGGTTTTAAGGAAAACAGGATTAAGGAAAACAGTTTCAGATGGACCAACTTAAATTAAAACACACACACACCATATTTTTTTAAATAACCTATGTGTCACACTAATGAACGTAATGTAAGAAATGAGCACTAATAAGGGAGAGGCCTCGTGGGTGTTAGCAATATTGGGACCCTAGATCTTTGTGTCTCGGTGAAACGTGGCTTAGAAGTCCACAACCCTCAGAAAACATTGCTTAGAAGGCCACGCCCCTCAAAAAATCATATGTTTAGTTAGTGTTTCAATCGTAAGTCATGCCAGTGAAACTGGGTCGAGTCACCTCCAGAACACTAGCTCACTAGTCTAGTCCACCCTCCTAGCTACCCGGTCATCCCATTTTGTGCTCAAACAAGTTTCAAGTTCATGTCACAAGTCATACTAATGCATAATAGACAAAAGGGTATTTAATCACTAAAAATGTCAATTTGGACACCCAAACCCACATTTAATATCATACACACACCAAAATATTTTTAAAAAATAATCCACATAGGTTATATATGCATCTAACCATCTGGACAATTCAAAACACACTCACCACTAAATAGACCACCACTTACACATGTAAACACCATTTGAAATAATCCGCACACTAGAAAAATCTCAAAAATAAATCTACATCAGCTACACAACCAATTAAAACAACTACATAGTCAAAGAAATCACTTTCATTATCAAACAATCCACAAAAAATTTTATTAAACAAAATCGGCACATGTCCCATGACTTTAAGAACAAAAAATATTCACACAATTTAACTGAATTTTTTTTTCACCGTTAATAATTATTTAATAAAACAACCCATATTTTTTTATAAATAAATTTTTTAGAGAAAAAATGCTTTACACACAAGACCAACCAAAACTCGCCCTTACATGACCACACACACACAACACCACATCAAGAACACAATCTGCCTCACGCACACAATTAAAGAAAACACCCACACATTTAAAAAGACTACTTTTTTAATTAAATGAACTACCATAAAATTTTTCCAAACAACTTCAATATATGTCGCCCAACACTAAACTCCAAAAAATATTTCAAATGACATTTCTAACTAAACATAGATAAGTGAAACACTAAAACAAAAATTTCACCCTTTTCACGCCCTAACAAATTAACTACACAATTTAAGAAAAAATAATAATAACCAGTTCCACATTGGTATCACAACAACATACTTATATTATGAAACACACTACTAAAAACATCAAAACACACTAAACCTTATGAAAAATAAAATTCGCATCAAACTAAATGATTAATTAACATTCTAAGCTAATTAAATCAATGAATGAATTCATCAATTAATACTCATACGTGGAACCACCTACCTTGGTGTTGACGACTTCACAACCCTTTGTCAGCAAAGACCATTGCATGCCAACCGCACCACCAACAACTATAGTGGGTCATTGGACAAGAGTGTCTGGGAGTTGGAAGGGTGGTGGGTCTATATGGGAGTAGAAGAGGTCCAGCGGAAAGGGGTTCCCAGGGAGGGGGAGTATGCCATGACCCAAGGGGAAGAGTGGGAGGAACTTTAATGTGGCTGGCCAGGGGGAGGGAGCAGGGATTGATGAGCTTACCGAGGAAGGAGGAATGAGATGGGGAGTGATCCGGAGAGCCATAGGGAGGAGGGAGAGAAACATAAGGGAGGTTTCCAAACAGGATCGTGGGGGCGACAACATGAGGAGGTAGGGTTGTGGCTAGTGATGGGGAGGTGCGGTGTGGGATGAATGGTCGAGTGAAGGGGTGGAAAATTCATGAGCATACTGGATGAGGAGAAATTATAATGGCGCAGTTATTAGAGAGGGGTTGTGACGGCTCGGTGCATGGAGGACGGTGGTATGGATCGGTGGGAGGGGGAGCCGAAGCTGGCCAATAGGGGCCCAAGCGGAGGTTGCCAGTGGTCTTCAGGGCTGCACAAGGGATATGGGGTGTGACAAGATTTGGGGTAACGTGGAGGGCAGGGGGTGTGACATAACAAGCAGCGAGCAGGCTTTGAATGAGGTTATGGCGCGACGCATGTCGGTCATCTTGGAGGGGATGGAGTTGGGCTACGGCCAGGTCAAGTGGGTGAAGGGTGCGCTGAAAAAAATAAGGGGTGAAACCCTAATCAAAAGAAACAATAACTAAATAAATTAAATATAAGAAAAAGATAGAATAAAACTAAAACTAATAATAATAATAATAGTAATAATAATAGGAAAAGTAATAATACAAATAAAAATAATAATAATAATAATAATAGTAATATAATAACATACCTAATAAACTAAATAATAAACTATACAATGATCAACTTAATAAAATTATATTAATAAATATAATACTCTAAATTAAGTTATTATCTATGAAAATAAAATTAAAAATAATAATCTCAAGTGATATTATTATTATTATTATTATTAAAACCATTCTTAATTTAATTAATTTCACTAATTGAACATCGACAAGGCGCATGAGGAACTGGTCGAGGCCACGTAGTGACCCAAGAGAGGCCGTGAAACTTCGACAGTGGCACGTTGAGCGTTTTCAAGGCCAAAATGTGCATTTTTGAATAAGCACTCAAAAATTATAAACCTTTTTTAACCCGGAACCCGGAAAAAAAATTGCCATGTCAGAAAATAATAAAATAAAATAAATTTGAAGAAGTCAGAGTGTGAGCGGAGGCATTACCTAAGTACTTATACAAACACACACATCTCCAAGCCCCCAATGCTGAAAATTAAAATCCATTTAAGGGAGAAAATGAATGCATAAAACTAAACTCACCCAATAGAGTACAATGTAATTAATATGCGGAAATTAAACTGGGCTAGAATAAAATCCCACCAAATGAAAGAGTATGTAAACTAAAAATTCCAACATTTAAATAATAAATATGTACTGGGATTGTTTCTCGTATCCGTAAGAACACCACATCCTATAAGGAAACTCAAAAATATTGGTTTGGTCATAGACACACTGATAGATCTGAAGAGATAATATATAAACTCATTCCCAGAGAACTCACTCCAGAGTGGGGAAAGATCATGATACATGGATGGGGATCACTACCAGGGCCTTGGTGTATACCATAAATCATCTGTATTTACCTTATAAGTATATGATATGCATCCTATAGGATTGTTCATGTCGATACCTGACTCTACCTAGGGCTAAGAATGGGTAGAGGACGTCACTCTGGGCCTCACAGAGGGATTCTGACTCCCTCTATAATGTCATGTTGAATGGATCATACTCCTATGGATGTAAATGATACATGACCTTCAGGGGAATGATAAAAGGGGAACTAACCCAAATGAAACATTTCCAAGGTATGGGGTACAAGCAGATCAATCCACGTAGAAAATAGTACATGGCATGTATAAGGGTTATAGACCATTTCCTATGATCCCTGGTGTCTCCCGTGTACAATGGATCATTTTGAAAAAAGCATGTCATGAAGAACAGATATTCATGGTTTGTGGGAGATTAACATATCATGACCCAATATATGATGGTTTCTCAATGTAAACTTCCCATGTTCGCACACATGGATTCATCCCTTGTACCGGTACTCGGGGTAACCCACGTAACCGGCCTGGTCTGGCCATGTAGTAGAGTACATGTCATGTACTCCACCCCATATTCATGTACTATCTGAGATACATGCCAAGCCCCATTTAGGGACTAACACACCATGTGACATCTTTCACATAACATTTTATCTCTTTCTGTAATTTTTAACCCTATCCACTGTTAAGCCATCCCCTCACGTCTTGTTCAACAGAGAACACACAATGTTGGTCTCATTTTTTAAGAAAATATCATTCTTCATCCTATTCTTCGGGTGAAGCTTTGATTCTCAATATGGACATCAAATTTCCAGGAAACCCAATATTCTAGGTCATTCCATCACTAAAAAGTTGGTTCTGTTTGTTTCTGGCCTCCAATCAGAGTTGAAAACATGTTTCGATCCATCCACATCAAGAACCGTTGAAAAGGATTTCTCCCAAATTGAGTCGATTCATCTATTTCCATCATCGTAACACATCCTATAGGTTGTAAGAATTCCAGATCTATGATTTGGGATAATTTCATTGTGAGACGGACGTGCAATGATTTATATTTCATAACCACAAAAGAACACAAAGAACGTGCGAGTTAAAGGAGAGAAGAAATCCAAATAACGTATCGAGGAACAAACCTATGTCATCATTCATCATGATATTGATCTACTCCCATTAGAAGGATCAAATGGAGAAAATAAAAATATAAATCAAATAAAAAATGGATTAATTCCCCAAAATAAACCAAATGAAATACCCTCCCGCAAGAACAAACTATCAGTGGGTCAACCTTCTTGGGGGTTTAACTGCATTCATCATTCGAATCCAAGAATAGGAAAAGAATAATTGAATTAACAACCCCTACCTAATGTTAGGATCAATCACTAATGAATCGGGATTATGCTGATGTCATCTATGAGATCCTCTAACTGTGTTAGTTCTACGATTCATGAACGGTCGATTTGTTGCAGTTCGTTATCGAGAGGTTTCTCCAAGGGGTATCCTCTCTATGGTTATAGAGAATTTCAGGGTTATGAGGATAAACCTAGAGATTATTCTTAATAGATTATTTTAAATCACTTGTTACTCTATTGATACAAAGTAATTTAAAAAATAATTTATTTTATTTTATTTCATTAAACGTCTAATAACTAACTTTTGCAGTTGACCTATGCTAGTCGATGTTAGTCCTCAACAAAGTTAATGTTTCTACTATGAATACAATGGTGCCCACGTAATTCTGGTATGGGAAAAAATTTAAAAGTTATTCCCCTTGTTCATGAAAATTTCTCATGTGCACTATTTAAAAGTTTAATTTATTTCCAACATTTATTATGGTCACTTCTGGCCTCAGAATCACACGCCATCACAAATCATTTTCTTAAAATAATTCTGTTTAATATTAAAAAAATACATGGAAAATCCAAAACATCACTTATAATTCTCAGTATTTTCAAATTTCAAACACTAAACCATTAATGATGCCTTAGGGAAACCGTTAATATTTTCATTTCATTAACTAATATTTTCATTTTTCCATAACAATCGCTTACTCTATACCGTTATTCTCCACACATAAAACATAGAATTGTTTCATCGAGACATTCCCTGAAGTGATTGTTCCCACATTATCTACATATATGAAATTTAATCTTATTTCCTCCATGGACTGCACCACCCGAACAGTCAAAAAACACTATCCTTCTCTTATTTAATGAGTTGGATATTTTGTTATGGTGTAAGTTGTTAATCATGTATCATGGTAAATGATTAAGAATAATCACCATACATTTCACTCATGTTATTATCCTATTTGATTTCCCATTAACATAATGTCTACCACATTTATATCTTACCATGTTCTTTCTAGTTCCTTCCATTGACTGAAACAAAAAAATAATAGCATGAGTAAAAATATTCGTTGTAGAAAACCACATAAATATGAAAAATCACTTATAGGATGTCTAAATAATGAAACCATATTTTCAATCTAGAAAACCTTGGGGTTAACCTATGTTATCCATTATCATGATTCAAATCCTTCAAGATGGTCATAATGAATTTTTGAATTTCCAATGCATATCCCCTAAGAGTGTCAAACCTGGTGCATAGAATGTATCATTTTCATGTATTAGGTAACCCTAAAGTCATGCCCAACACACCATTTTTGGAGTTATTAACCCTAGGTATATTTATTCCAAAACTACTTCCACTTATAGTATCTAGATATGTAAGTATTTCTTGGGAACCACTCTCTCTATCCTTCACCAATATTACCTGAAGTTCTCTTATACATATAATTATAAGTAGAACTATCCTTATACATATCCCTAATAATCAGGATCACATTTTCTCATCATATTTTTCAATGGTTAACTAAAACTATACTCTAGTACCAACTATAACAACCCAGACTTTTCATATACAGATATTATATCTTATTTAGATTAATATTCATTACATTACACAATCAAATTCATGGGGATCATAAAGCTATTGTTCCTTTGGAAACATGGAACCATAAAAAAACTGGTTCATAAGAGTTTCACATCATCTCCCACTTATTTCCTCATAACTATAACCCTTATTATAAATATCACATGTAATACTTATCATCATAACCTGGGGAAAAGAAACGTAATAAATGGTGACATCAGATGATCAGTAGGGATAAACAAGTGAAATAAATAAATATAACAATCAAATAAGTGTATGATAACATGATCATAACATTTGAGAACTAGACCTTGCATATCAAAGATCAAAATCTTGATTCATGGAAAAAATATTGGAAGATCATAACACATCAATCATAAGAAAATAAAAAAACATGAGCTATGAGAGAATAACATTGAAACAAGAAATGGAATTTAGGAATACACTTAATCATATAAAACATCTTTATAATAGTCAAGGGTCATTTAAAATTCTATTAAAATGTTATAGGTTCATTCCCCACACCATCATTGTAGTCAAGGTTTACTCCCAAGATAATTATAGCGGAAAAAGACCTTTATTGAATTTGGTTATCTCTTTATTTTAGTCCAATTTGTCTCATGATATATAAATATTTACCCAATTTATTTTATAGAGGTATAGGTCTCAACCATCACATAATTAATGTAATACATATGTGTTCTATAAGATCATAAATAATTATCATATCAGAATGCAGGAAATGAAATGAGTTTTATAAAAAATTACTATATAATAACTTGTGGAAAATAAATAGGTTTCATAATCATTTCATCATTTCATAATAGCATAAATCATAGGAAAATAAGTGGGTTTCATAATAATTGTTTCGTGTTATAACCCATGTAATAGAAATGGGTTTCAAAAAAATCTTTTATTAATAAGAATAAACCATTCAGGGAAGGAATAAGAATTGTATACTTGGATAATATTGCTAATAAATCATAATTACCATAAAATTATGTCTTATTATATGTAAACTAATTTATAAAGATCACTTGGAACATATATTGAGTAAGAAATTCTTTTAAATTCTAAAAACTACTTTTAAAATATAAAGCATTTTCAAAATACTTTTATTTAAAAATAGCTTCGGAAACTTATTAAGGAGGATTTAAAGATCATTTAAAACATTTCATGAGAAAAATATCATTTCTAATTTGAAAAAAAAAATTTATAACATAAAAAAAATCAAAATCATTTTCATTGAAAATTATATTTGAAACAAGTAAAGGAATATTTGAATATTACCTAAATAATTTATTGAGAAAAATATCATTTACACTAAGAAAAAAGCTTTTTAAAGTATAAAACATTTTCTATAATTTTTTTTTGAAAATACCCTTTGATATTTTTAGGTAATTTTAAAAAACATTTGTGGTCATGATGGTGATAAATTTAATTTCTACTATACATGTTAATATAAATATTCATTTCATATTTTCGGTAAAAGAAGAACAAGTCATGTTTGGAAAATAACATGAATATTCTTTTTAAAAAAATTAAAAAAGAAAATATTGGGAAAAAATTTCTTTAGTTAATCCTTTTTATAATTTTAATCCATTTTTGAAAACATTTTTACAAACAATGGATATATAAGAAAAAGTGTTTGTGATCGAAGATAGAAATAAAGGGGATTTTTCCTAAAAATAATATTTTCGTCTCTTTAATAATTTTAGAGAGGAAAATGAAAGGAACAAATATATTCTCTATAAGAAAATAGAGTAAAATAAAATACATCAGTTTATTGAGATGTATATTTTAATATTTCAGCATTTTAATCATTATCACAAATAATCCTGATAGATGAGCATATTGTAATAAAAATCTCTTACAACTTTGGTAACATTGAATCGTATGAAACGTGAGATAATAAAACTAAAATAAACTTATAATATCATGAGAATATATATTTTAATTATATTACTTATCAAAATGTAGGATTATTTACCACATAAAATAATATAGGAGGAAAACATAATATATGTCCCAAAGAAGACAAATTGAGACAAAAGTCTTTTACCTCATTGGAGACTTTTGAATCAAAATACTAATTAAATTATAACATAGAATTAAAAATTAGAATCCTAAAAATAATTATATTCATGAAATAATATTTCAATTGGAAATTATATACACCACACAAAATAAACATGTGGGTATTATGGCATATGTCGTTGAGAAATAAAAGAGAGAATAGAAATTTATTACCTTAAGTCTCAAATTCCTCCACACATGTTTGAAGATGAAGCATAATAAATATTGGTTTATAATAAACATATAATAGAAACATAATTATATAAATCATATAATATATTGTTTACTTATGACCCCTTATTTCCCATTTATTAAAAATTCCTTGTTAAAATCACATTTTTGTTATAATTTCTTTGTTTTTCATGTATATTTTGATTTAGTATTTCTGATCCTTATACATTGATCATGGTTTCAAAATTTCTAGAATTTTAAACGTTATATAAATATACTATATATTCACCATATGTTTATTTATATTCATCCATAAAATTTAGAGAAATAAAATGAAGTTCTATGCTCATAGAGATGATAGGTCGCATATATACTTGAATGCGATTTCCATTTTTTTTATGGATGGAATAAAATAAATATAAATAATAATTAAAATTTAAATGATAATTATTATTTAAAATATATCACATATAATTATTAAATTTATCTTTATTACCTTCCATAGAAATAATTAGTGAAAAATGAATCACATCACTTTGCAAGGTGGTAGTCTACCGTACGCACAAGCAATGTCATCAGATCCCCCCCCCAGAATAAAAATTGTGAAGTATATGTTATATTATAATTATATAAGTAAAATTATTTTAAAAATAATATATATATATATATATATTCATTTAATATATCAATATTAAATACTAAGTAAAAAAGAAATGACAAACACATCACATCGGTTTGCAAGGAAGTAGTTCATCGTATACAGGAGCGAAAAACTTATTCTAATTGGTTGAATGGTAAGAATCATGGTGAGGTATTATAATACCATAAGTATAAAAATATCTTAAATATTTTATATAAATATTAAATAGATTATTATATCTTTCCGTGATTTTTTGTGACGGAAAACGAATAACATCGGTTCGTGAGGCGGTAGTCTGTCGTACACACAATCGATGGTTTCATTTCTCATTTAATGAAATATGACATGAATATAGGTTATTTTGTTGAAATTATAAAATATCTTTATATTTTATTTTTGTTTATTAGTAAATAATATGAATAATTTAAGGATTTATAGTATGAAATAAAATTAAAGGTTAGGGTTTAATATTATACCTCTTCTTCAAAGAGCCTCTTTATGTTTAAACCAAATTCCCTAATATGTGGGATTAATAATCAAAATAATTCCTCAAGTATTTTAGGGTTGAATTATTTAATATTTTTTTTGGTAATGGATGAAGAAAATGGTTTTGTATGTGTGACGAATAAAGAAGATTGGGTGGCCTTTTATAAGTAGGATAGAAGACATTCATTGACTTTTTGATAAAAATAAATTGTACCCATGTTTTTTTACATTCCAGTAGGTTGAAATGGGAAATTATAGAAACATATAGGTTATAAGAACTAAATATGGCTATAAAATAGGTCTTTTAAGACTTTCTAAGTTATTTTACCACTCATATATATAGTTTAACCCCCCAGTAAACATGTTTTAACCTTAACGGTGGTAATTAATCATTACAGTTTTTAATATTTCTTTTTTAAAAAATTAATTTAAAATTATTATATAATATTTATTTTTATTATTCAAAATATTTAATACATGTTTCCAAAGTTTATTAAAAAAATTAGAAAATTTTATTTTATAATTAAACCCATATATGGGATTACAAAGTCGTTTTTCAAAGAGAAAATGTTCAAATGTTTAAATGTTTTTATATCAAAATTTAGTATGAAATTGATTAAAATGAAATAAATTGGAATAATATATATATTATTTATCATATTTTAATTTTAAAACCTTATAAAAATAAAATTTATCTTTTAAATTATTTGAATAAAAATGTAGTTTTTTAATAAAAACCTATATTTTTCACTATTCACTAAAAAGAATTATCTTTTCAAAAAATTATAAATAATTCATTCTTAGAAAATTTTGACATGATGATTTATAAAACTCCGTTAATTTTTTCAAAAAAAAATCTAAAAGTTGAAAAAAAAATTAAATAACTGTGCAAAATTTTAAAAAACACTTTTTAGAAAAAATATAATTTTTAGGAATAAAAATGGATTTATTCTTATCTCATGCCTCTAAGGTTAATAAGATGGGTTTTAATCATTTTTTTAATATATAATATATAAATTTAATTCTTATCTATCCCTAAAAGTGATATAATTAAATTATTGAGATAAAACATGTTTGTGTGCATAAAAATATGTTTTTCAGAAAAACACTTCCTTTATCTTCAAATTGTTTCTTTTATTTACAATTATAATTAAATATTCCACTAATAATTAATTTTATTTTAAACTATAAATAATATATTTTATTAATTTAATTAATCCAATTTATACCCTCCAATCAAATTTCAAGGTGATAACCATCGTATTAAATTAAAATATTTTAATATTATGTCATGTTTTGTTAAAACTTGATGTTTCAGGTAACATAAGCTATAGAAAAAATTAAATTTATCTAAACAAATATTTCATAAATTCTTAGGGTCTTATAGATTGTGTCTCCATCCCATTTGTTAAATTGTATGTCATGAATGTTCATTAAGTACACTTTCATTCAAAGGCATTATCCGGAGGAATTGAGGATAGAGAAGGTAATGGAACTTATAAGTCTCTGATATGTTCAATAGATGGTGAATGAGTATTCTAACCATTTCAATTAGTTAGTTCACTTTTATTATGAGATTTTATTCAGTAACTCATTAAAGGAAAAATTGTTTTTTAATTGTCATCATCTAAACTTTGTCTCCAATGTCATATATTCTTGGTAATTTTTGTTTGAGAATTTGGTTGATGTGACTTTATTGTTGAATATTGTTTTTATAGTGAAAACCTTAATGGGTGGTATCCCTATCTCGTTGGGTGATGGTGAGGGTTAACTATTGGGAGATAATAATAGGTTGGAAGAATCCGGGTAATGTAATCTAGATTATTTGGGTGAGTCTTCCCATTTTGTTACAACTTAATTATGGAAAAAGTGAACCCTAATAATCATTCAATGTCATTAGTTCAATCATTTTAATCCCTCATAATCTAAGACCCCAAATACATATTATCATTGTGTCTAGTTGGAATATATTATAAAATTATATAAGGTAAATTTTTGGCATATAAATAATTCTATTCTATATTTATGGTTTTAATGGTAATTCGATGGATCAATAGAGGTATTCCTTCTTTTCCCTCTCCTTTTCCCATTATTATTATTTATTAAAATGTTGTTAATTTTTAACTTTGTCATGTATTTATGGATTTATAGTGAATTTTATTTATTTATGGAAATTAATCATTATTTTTTTTAATTCATTAATGATCCTTTGGTAGATTAAATGTCTTTTTTGATCCTCCTTTATTTGGATTTGATTTATATTTCATAGTGTTTCAATGAAAAGGGTACTGTTACGTTGATCCAAGTGATAATGAAATTATAAAATTATTGGGACACCTATTATGGGTCTCTATTCAATGATATTTTTATTTAGGTGGATGTTTGTGAGAGTGAGTTTCATATATATGTTTGTCTGAGTGATTGAATATTTGTTATGTTTTTGGTGGAATTCAAAGGTCAGGTTGAAAGTGTCTATTCCTTTTCAGTCGAGATTCCATGACATGTCCTTCCTTCTGCATGAAATAATGTGCCTTTATGGTGGAATAATGTTTTAATCTTATAATAAAATTCACTATTAAATATTTATTTTCCCTATTATTTTATTTATTGGTTGAATTTTAGTCTTTTAATTGAGTTTTAGGTTAATTTTTAATGCATTTTTACCATTTTATAGTTATATAACGATTCATATGTTTAAAGCATGATAAGTACAAATCATTTATCCTACACATATAAAACCTATAACTAGTTAGAGTGGAGATAAAATAGTTGGAACATGGTTTTTAAAACTATTTAACTAAATAATAAAACTATTTTTATGTGTCTAGTGAGGGAACTATGACTTAGTAAACCATGTGACCAAACCATAAAACTCACCTAGTTGTTTAAAAAGTAAAAATTAATTACATTTATTCTTCTAATTAATGTCCCAATGTGGGTACACATTCCCACTACTCGTGAGACCTAACACTAGATGAAACCCTAGTTTTGGGATTCATGTGTCAATTTTAGGTGATTCTTCAAAGATAAGCCCAACTTGTCTACCTTTCTTATTTATTCTTGTTTATTCTTATTTATTGTATTTTATCCTTGTTGGTAGAACCCTAGATAGATTATTTTATCTAATTATTTATATATTGTGATGTTATGGTGTCATTATTGATCATTAATTCCTTTATCATCCATATTAATTGGTTTTCATTATCTGAACTCTTTTGAGGTATGTGTTTCTTTGTTTTTTCCTTTTCTTGAAAAACCATGCATGCTTGGGTTTTTTAAAAAAAATCCCTCAAAATTATTTCTCTTCTATAAATTCTGGATTATTTTATAGAGTGTTTGATAAGGATATGAACATTTTATTATTTTTAAATATATTTTTATATAATATATATATATAATAAAATGCTAAAGTTATTTTCTTGAGTAATTCATTCATTAAATTGATAATTTTAATCCTATTTATGTTTTAATGAAATTTGAATTGATGGATTTGGGTATTGATTGATTTTAATACAAAAGTTTTATGGATTTTTATGAATTTATTTGGTAAAACAATATGTTTTTCATACGGAACATAGGTTTTTTATTTTATACGTGATTCATCTTGGTACCTTCTGGATGTAATTGTTATTATAATGATACTTGAATTAATCATTAGGTTCCCATAAAACAAAACAATTATTTGATGTACATTTTTATTTCAAAATGATTATTTAATGAAGGATTTTCTAGGGATATTTCTATAGGTGTAACATTATGGATTGTTTGGAACTTTTAAATGTTATTTCTAAGTGATACCAGTTTTTGAAATGTTAATGATGGAATTTGAAATGGTATTACTAGTTTTAAAGAAAATAAACTAGTTATCACATTCTAAATTATTTTCTCAAATAAGATACACGCACAATGGAATACCCACATACACATTTAATATACCATCTTGTGGCTTTAGCTACATGTTATTTTATTATATAAAAACCATAGGGGATTTGAATTTGTGGGTTTATGGATGTGGTATGAAGATGTGATACTATCATATATTGATTTTTTTTGAAATTTGATAAATTTTATCTCTACTAATGTTTCTTTTATCAAAGAGATCCTATGAATATTATTAATTTATATATAAGTTTTGGTTATCAAGTCATTATGAGATTAACTAAACCCCGTGTTTGGGATAAATCCTAACCCTCACAGAGTGACACCAGTGAAACAAGGTTAGAGAAACTAGAAGGATATATATTCATAATACAGTATTAGGATAACATATAGCTCTAAGTGAGTATGTTTAAGATTGTCACATTATTTGTTTATGAGGTTATAATGATTATGTATACTCTATTTTCCTATTTAAAATTACTTGTTTCTAGATCAGGTTTTCTTAATCTATTATATTCTATTCTACTTGCCTATCATTTAGTATATAGATCTAATTTATTTTTGAAACTATATTATTCATTATTCATTCTCTCTAACATATACTTATTTTCTTACCTGACTCATCTTACTATTTATAAATTATATCTTGTGCATTATGATTATTTGTTTGGTTAATATTTTGTTGTAGTTATTTTGGTAACTTTATTTGATATAGTTTTAGAAGTAGTTTTAAAATTGTTTTTTAATGGGTTTTTTAAAAAAGATCATTTAAATATTAGTTTTGGATATTAAAAAATGTATATTTTAGGGTTTGAAAACTATTTTCTAGGAAAGGTAATTTGTTTTTTTATTAAAATAATAAAAAATATTTTTTACTCATATTTCAAACTGGTATTTATGGGTTTCTTTTGAAAAGGAAATGGATGCCCTCTTTAATGATATCCTACTGGCCTGTTTATGGTCACACCTTACTTACACCACTTGATTTCTATTAAATGAGTGGTTTCTTTTATTCTAGGTTTGTTTTGGGTATCTAACATAGATTATGATACTACGGATTAAGGAAGGTAACCATGATGTCACATGGAGATCATATCAGGTTTTTTTATTTTATATTGTATTTCATGTGTTCGTTGTCCTTATCATCCCTTTTTCTTTTTATATTCTATATCAGTCATTTATTATTTTTTTACTATATGTTTTTTTATTCTTTTTATTCCATGTTTTGTGGGTTTTAACAATTTAATTTCATGTTTTTTGGTCGTGGAAGTCCAATGTATAGATGTTCTATGATAGAATTTAGGTTTTGTTATTCTTATTATTTATGAATAATTATTATGTGAAATCATTCCTATGGATTATAATTTGATTCTATTGAACTATTTTATAGTCTGTGAGGATTGGGAATACCATTATGGAATTTCCATAGGCTAGTTTGGGTACTCGGTTCTAGGGTGGATTGAGTTCATTCATAAAAATAATAAAAAATAGATCTTAGATTTAAATATGAAAACCTATTTATGAAAATGAAAAAAAAAAATTCAAGGAAATATTTAGAGAATAATTAATAACAGAAAGTGAATAATGATAATTAATACTATAATTATAAAAAGGGAAACTAATAATTTCATTCCCACTATCAATAAATATTGAATAACTTAAAACAATCAAAGTAATATTGTTAAATGGAGAAAACCAAGAATGTAATAAAGGCTCAACACTGTGAAAATATAGGTAAAATAATACATATCAGGGAAACACCTTCGGTTTCAGTGAACTATACATAAATAAAATATTACCATTACATTAGGTAAATGAGTGTATGTATAAAGATGAATAAATTAAAAGTTAAGTATTCAACATAAAATATAAGTGAAATCATAGGGAAACAAGGTCAGCATAGACTAAGAGCTCAACATATGTCATAAATTTTTTATAAAAAGGTCCCATGGTAAGAGTACCATCATTCACTAGAGTGAAACCATGTTGTTCAAGACATACAGCTATATAAGTAACAACTAGTAATGAATTTTCATGAAATGTCATGTAATACAATCAAATTGAACATATAAGGACAGATTTAACCACTATCCATGGATTACCATGTGTAATCAGGAACCATAATGGGAAAGAATTAAATGAAATACAATAAAATGGAAACCCCTTGACATAGAATACATATGGATCTTGAATCCCACCTATGTACCAATTGTTTCCCATGATACCTCAACCAAACAATTAATTTCTCTCAATATTCAAACATAGAAAAAACCTAGCATAATAGGTATCATAAAAAATGTTGTTTTATAAGTCATGAAAAAATTGTATAATAAGAATTTGCGTTTAAAACATAAATAGGAAACCATGTAACAAAATAATTCGTTAGAAATCATTCAGAATTCGATACATCCCTTAAAACATCATTTACATCAATATTAAATCCCAACAACATATAATATTTCATAATAATTGTAATGAATAAAATATTTCAATGAAATATACCACATTTCATAATAATCATTAAAACATAAGAAAAACATTAAAAATGAAGTACCATTTTATAAAAAAATCTAATATTTATATTAACATAAAGAGACAAACTACAACACAACATTTCTAGTAAAATAATTTGGCACTAAACTGAACAAAGAAACACTTAATCATGTAAAATATTATTAAAAACATGACTCAAATCATCATAATTGACAAAAATTCAACAAACATAAGCCATGATAATTAATTGAAGAAAAAAATTCGATTTTTTAAAAAACACCTTTTGTGAATCGGTTTAATGGAATATATATTTAGAAATTATAATTTAAAAAACCTATTTTTTGATAAATTAAAATTAATAAATATTACTAAAATATCATTCCAAAAATATTAAACAAAAAATATTTTATTTATTTCATTTGAATCTAAGTTTTAGAAATCCGAAGCACTCAGGGATCAATGAAAAAAATAAAAATTCATGAATTCACTTTCAAAAAATATTGAATCGATTGATGAATGTTGTTTTTATAAAAAAAATAGTAGGAGGTGTCCATAAATCATGTTTAGAAACCCCAATAATGAAAATCCAAAAATTAAAATCTAATAAATTTTAAAGCATTGGATTCCATGAAAATTGTGTGAGATAAAAGTTAATAAAAAGGGAAAAAATTGAAGGGGGAGGTTAGAATCCACCTATATGAATAGATATTTCCATTTTGTTGATATTTGATGAAGAAATTAAAGGTAAGGAGTATGTTTGTATGGGGTTATTTCATGGGTGAGATAGGGTTTTTTGGAAATTATGGGACAAAATGATTGTATCTTTTAATAAAATACAACACTTAAAAATAATTATTTTTAAATAATTTTTTTGTATGGGTAAGGTGCATGGGTAGGGAGCCTATTTTTGAAACCCATTAAATAAAATATTTTATGAAAAAACAACCATAAAATTACAAATTCCATGTATAACTCAACCCAAATTCAAATACCAATAAATAACTAATTAAGGTACCTTGAAAGGAATCATAGGCATAATAAAGAAACACTTTTGGTTCAAGATAAATTTATTTTTTTAATATATAATTTGGAATTAAATGATCAGTATATATATCACACTTCTCTATATGTAGATATTACCCCAAAAAAATTTCTAAAAAAATAATGTTGTTAACTCTAGATCACGTTTTGGGTAATTTTTCTTGTAGGCCTTTAATTAGAATGTGACATAAGATATAATTGTTTCATTATATATAAATATAACTCAAACCCTCATTCCATGAATCATTATATATCCCAAACTCTTCTCCACTATAAGTTAGTGTCATTATAGTTATAGTGACTAGCCTCTTCTTAAGTTAATTCAATTTTTCATCACATTATTATGTTGGGATAAACTTATTGCACTAATTAATTGTCATGGTTAGTGTATTTAATAATCATTATAAATTTCTAAAATAGCAGATAAAATATTCATCTATTCTAAGAAAAATATGGATATTTGTTCAATATATTTATATAGGTCATTCTTCAATCACATTTTTTCTCTGAAATATGCCTGGATATACCATCATTGTTTAATACATGATTCAAGAAGAATGATTTTTCAGCCAAAATTTGAAAAAATCATTTGGAAAGTACCATCTCCTTCTATGAGGTCTTCAGAACAACATTTCAATACTATTAATGTTATTCCTCACTCTTAAAATATATGTGAGTATCGTCAATAAATACTACCATCAATTTATCAACAAAATCTCAGGAAAAAATATTCATAAAATACATGTAGATATATGGGTTATTTTTCAGTTGAAAGGTAATCACTATGAACATACAATGTCTATCACTTATATGAAAGGTTATCTTAGGTAAATCATTAATTTTCATCTATAACTAATGATATATAAATTGAAGGTCCACATTTTACAAACCCATGATGATAATTTAATGGTTAATCAATATAGGGTTGGGGATACTTTTTATTAATAGTGATCATGTGAAAATCATGATAATAAATTAAAATATACATTAATTCATAATTTTTACAAACAAATAAGACTATTTCACCCCATGGTGAAGTGCATGGGCATTCCAAACCCTTATCCAAATTTTCATGTAGATACATCCTTAATTATTATAATTAAATATGGGTTATTCTATAAGGAATGTTCAATATATGTATAAATCATTATATACGTCCAACTAAAAATTTAACCTCATATTTGGAAGGGTGATTAGGAAAATCATGGTCAAATACATCTATTTATTACTATATAAATTTTATATGTTCATATTTATAGTTTATCTGTAGCTAGTGGAGACAAATATCACTCATTATTGGGTATAAAGACCCATATCAGGGAATTAGTTTTCATTGGGAGTTCATAATATTCCTTACATTGATATTAGTTCATGGAATAATATGTTATATGAAGTAATATTTACTTATCATACAAATTTATATAATATCTATATGAAGAGATCAGATCCATACCCAATATCACATTAAATTTTACCAAGGAACGAATAAATTTAATTGGGAAAAATATTTTTCTAAAAATATAAATCAGTGAAGATTTATATAATTGAGAGGAAATAATCACACCACATTGTGTTTTCAATAAAAACTTAATATATTATATTTGTTTTGGTGAATCAATAATCTTTGTAAATAGGAAATATATTAAGTAATTTCTATATTCAAAATCAAAAAATATTGTAGTTCTTGAATGGATAATATTTGCACATTTTACCACATTATTTTTAATATATACTTTTTAGTTTTGATTTCATAATATATTCATTTATTCTGAGGCATTTTAGGTGGTTGAAATCCATTATCCTTAGTAATATTTATATTATTTCATTTCTCTACAAATTTCCCACACTCTATATATTTGAAACATTGAGTTGTTGTACATGCATTTGGTGGAACATTGTTATCCTATATTGTGTTAATCAACTAATTAATACCTATTTGATAATCACGTGCATGATGGCATCATTTTCTAAACAGAAAACATTTTCTCATTATTTAAAGGTCATTTAACAGGGTTTTCTTTCTATATTTTTTTCATGAATGAAGTTGAATTTTTTTTTCTTTTATGCGGTTGGACACTTGGACTTTTGTGAAATACATTTTCATTTTCTTATCCTTAATAACATGATAATAATATGAGTATCCAATTTAAATTTCCACATGAAGATTATATTGACCAATATCTTTATAAAAACCAATATATTCATTCTCTTTTTTCTTAAGGTTAA
The DNA here is from genome assembly GCA_963277665.1 of Viscum album. Lineage (NCBI taxonomy): Eukaryota > Viridiplantae > Streptophyta > Magnoliopsida > Santalales > Viscaceae > Viscum > Viscum album. Next base: position 1,207,371,444 of record OY728157.1, read on the forward strand.
TGAATATGTAATTTTTTGATTCAAATAGTTTATAGAAAATATATATTGAATAATATTTTCTTAAAATCCTCTTATTCCATGGAGTCAATTTCCTACTTTTACCTTTACCTCGAAATAATAAATATCTAAACACACCATTTCATGACACAAACATTGATGGACATAAAATATTTTTTCTATTATATTTATTCATTTCTCTGCAATTAACGAATTGGAAGATCCATTTAAGCATGGTGGTAATTATTTTATAAATAAATCAATAGTGATACTTATTCAAACAATGTGATTTTTCTACATAGATCATGTTATTATTCATAACTTGATATAGTTATATAAGTATATCCCAAAATTTTTCTTACAAAATACAATCCAATTCATTTTTTATTTAGTAAAATCATCATTTTTTTCATCGAATTCATTGTTCACTAGGTTCCTCATGGTTCTAACCATTTAGGGAAAATAAAATATAAAATGTGTGAAATAATCGCGTGAATATTTAAAATCAATCCTAATTTTAAATTTCCTATAATAACGTTTTTTTCACATATGAAACTTTTGGTTCATCATAGGTTTCTTTATTATTCTTCTTAACTAAAAAAAAAATTAACTAAACCATACTCTAATTCCAATGATATAATATATGGATATTACATCATATTATATGATAAAATATTAAAACGTGAAAATGAAACAGAAAACAATAACCCAAAATTTTGGTGTCTATAGATATTTGATACATTAATATCATATTTTATAACTTGTCAAATATTTATTCCATAAAATTTATATCACTTTATTCCCTTAAAATTATATAATATATAATACCCTTCTTCATTACATGGGGAAATGGGAAACATAATAAAAGGGTGATCTCAAATAATAAGTGGTAAAAAAAGAGGTATAAATGATTTATCATCACATCATTAACATTAGAGAAAACATGTACTTGATAGAGATCACATGATTAATGGAATAATATCATGAAATAGATAGATTCATAATCATGATTCATGAAATAAAACCATTATTGTATTGTTCGTGAAGGTATAACATATTCTATTTTAGAAGAATTTGAAATTATATAATAATAATCTTGATCCAAGGAGACATAAATTTGGAAAATGGAACAAGGGTAAGGATATAAGATCCTAAAATATGTCAATGGTTATCTAATAATACTATCATAACATAGTATAAAATACATCCACATAATGTTCGAGAATAACATAGTGAAAAATTATAACAATATCACGTCTATACTTACATATTGATCTAATGAGATATAAATAAAATGAAGGTAAAAAAATATTTTATGCAAATAAAATATCATAGTGAAACTATAATCTCAAAATGAACTGAACCAAACATTAAATATAACCATATAAGGAACTATATTTTTACATAAACTCAAGATCCAAAATAATGGAATTATGTAACGGGATGACAATAAGGTGAGATACATCTTATAAGTATATTATAAACATAAATAAATAAAAATACACTCTACCCATATTACTTTTGAATTACAGTTATCTACCATCTTGTAATATCCTCCCAAGCAAAATCTAGGATACCAGAGCTAACCTCCTCCTCTAAGTAAAGATTTTCCATCACTTAGGTTAGTTAAAACAAGGTTTACATTCACCAATATGGTTCATGTATTGTGTAATAAGAATAATAAAAATTGGATTTCACCCATAAATCTATGAAATTCATTTACAAAAAAATCTATCTCATGATAGTTTCAAAACACCGATATATATTTAATAAATTTGATCTTTAATGAAGATGAATAATGAATTTAGATGTTTATATGTTTAGGTATCATGAGTAATCTATAAGATGAAGTTAATTTTTTAATATAATAAATTAATAATGAATGAAAAGTATCCAAATATAAATAATAATTTGGAGGGATCAAGATTGAGGTTCCTCGAGTCTCTACACCATTATCATAAAATCAAATCTCGTTCTTAGTGGAGCATCATGTAAACCTTAAAAAAAGTTAGTGATAACACTATGTTCTCATCTGTTATCCAATTAATGGAGTACCATATCACAATAATAGGTATCTAGGGTAGAAACTTGTCCTAGAAATATATATTCTATTATATATCATTATCCAACCTAGGATCCCTTCTAATCTCCCTTTGTACATATTCATGGCATTTTAAAAAAGAAACTTTGGGACCATTTTAATCAAAATATGTATCACCTAACATCACTTAAATCATAAATTTAATTAATCATGAAAGATTTCATTAATCATAGGGATCAATTTCCTTCTTCCCATGAAAAAATTTTCATTAGAAACTAGGAATATATAGTTTAATCAATTCATTAACTATGTTTTGTTAAATAATTTAAACCAATATATTATTAAACATTTAAAATTTTCAATTATATCCATATTTAAAATTTAAAAGATACATGTAAGCTCCCAAAATTTCAATATAATCTTTTCTAAATTATATGGAATTACTTCAAGACCAGATGCTTTGACAGCACATGATTCTGATGCCCAGTGACCCCGGAATGGAATTTTTTAAATATTATTAAGATCATTTAAATAAATTTTCAAGAAATATTTTTGAAATTTTTATGTGGTGTTCGGTTCAAAAAATTTAGGGCACTGTTAAACTCGAAACAGCAGTATTTTCTTTGATATGACTTAACTTTGAGAGATAGGTGTTAGACAGAAAGGAAAGTTTTTGGACTTTGCAAAAAATAATAAAATAACTTTTTAGTTTATTTTATTTTCTTCCCATGACATTGAGCAGTGTACGGAGGTGTTGCGGTGTGGTGATGAGGCACATTAAATTAAGATTATTAATGAGTCATTTTTTGTGCAGTGTAATGATGCATTAATTGAAGTGTAATGACGTGACGTCACAGTTTAACAAAAACGGTGCAACATGTTTTTGTTTTAATAGGCTATCGCATTGGGAAAATGAGAATAAAACCTCAAAAATTATCTAGTGATCCTAAATCAAGGATTCAATTTATTGAAAATTGAATAACACCAATATGATCACTATAAACATCAATGCCTTATGAAGAATGGGACTGGGAAGCGATGAATGACAATAGTGATTGAATCCTTGATGATGGAGAGCTTCAATGAAAAACGTTGATCAAGGAAGGGGTTTTCTTTGTGCTTGAGTTTTCCCATTATTTATTCTAAAAACGATGAACATGGATCACACCACAAACACAACGTGGACTTCGAGGCCATTGCAATAAGGAGGTCATTCCCCAGAGGTCGTAGGTGAAAGCGTCACAAAGAACGGACCACCGGAGTAGACCTCATGGTCCCTGGAGTACCCTAACGGTGTTGCGGTGTAGGATACTGGCGGCGATGTGCCATGACGGTTCCCCATAGGTGACTGTCACGGCCGACTTGGGCCATGACGAAGCAGAAATAGCCTGAGGCTAGCGGCAGGGATCCGGCCCCTCGACCGCATTAGTGGAGCAACATGTACCTACGGGCCGCGCTTCAATAGGGCAATCCGTTTTCTGAATGTGTGTTGCAAATATGGTCGGCTGCGGTCATTTGAACACGGTGGAGATGGAGGCCCTACAGACAACCCATGGGGCGAAGGGGAGCCGAACACAGCTTCCAGCCGCAGCCCTACAAGGAGGATCGGGCAGGGCGCAGGCCGCCCCATCATGTCATGACGGGACCAGTTCAGTGGACCCCAGGCCGGTCCGAGTCAGGTCGATGGACCCACGTTGGGTCAAGGGACCCCAGGTCAGGCCGGGATGGGTCGGTCCGACCGGGTCAGACCAGACCCAAACACTACTGGATCCTTTTTGGAAAAATGCCAATATATTTCAAGAAAGGCGTCTGATTGACAAGTCTTCAAAGGCGTTGAGTCCCACGTGATAGGAGAATACTTATGAAATCCTAGAAGTAAGACTTCGTGGAAGTTTACCCAGCGAGGATTCATTAATCAGCTACCATGTTAGACTCTGTGACTCAGCTATCAGCAAGACTTTGTGACTCAGCTACCCAGCGAGACTCCGTGACTCTACTATCAGTGAGACTCCATGAATCTTCTACATAGTGATACTTCACGAGTCATATACCCATAAAAACTCTTCAACTAGGCTATCAGAGAGACTTTGTGTCTTAGATACCCAGTGAGACATCGTGACTCAACTATCAGCGAGACTCTTTGACTCAGATACCCAGTGAGACTTCACGACTAAGCTATCAGTGAGGCTATGTGACTCAGCTATCCTGTGAGACTTCATGAAACAGAAACTAAATATGTCTAGGTGACCTAACTATCATAAAGGACTCATCAAGGATGAGTACCTTTTCAATGATTGATGTTCAGTTTTTTCAACTGTAGGTTCTGTTATCAGTACTTTTAGTTATACCTATGTTGAGTAAACTCTAGTGACTCTAATATTTGTGCATTATTTTTTGATTTCATTTGTAGATTTATGTGAGACAGAAGTTGGTTATTGGGTCCCTATTGAGTATTTTTAGGCTTACCCCTACCCGGGCTTCGCCCGCACCTGTTGTGTCTTGTGCAGAAGATGAAAAACTATGACTGGGATCTTGTAGAGACAAGGCTAGGTGGTTCTCAGAGGTAGATCTATAAAAAAATTATGCTTTAGTGACATCTGATAGTGAGATACACCTACCCTTTAGGTAGTATCCTTGTAGGATGACCTATGGAGCTTGTAATTCATTTTACTATACGTTCATTTTCAGTTAGATTTGTATTCTGGCCCCTTTTTCATTTGAGGTGCAACATTACATATGTGGTTTCTTCCTCATGTGACATACTTGATGTTGGTATGACAATTTTATATTTATTTTTTATTGTATGGGCTATGTGTGTGTGTCTACATGTTTAAAGGAAACACCTTCCCTTTTTAGGATATGCCTTTTTATGCTAGTCGCCAGTCGTTGGCCTATGGAAGGTGTGCTTGGGGTAGCCATAACACGATCCTCGGGGGACGGTTCGTGACAGAAAAAAGCCGTAGGGGAGGGTCATGATAGAGTGGTATCATAGGTTTTCGGTTATACCTCAAAGATCGAGAGTATGTTGTTTTATGTTTTGGAAATAATGTATAATGTTTTGAGTTCGACTTTCAGATTTTGGAGGTCCAGTGTTGGTGTGACGGCTGATGTATGACCGCGCTGTCATGATAGATCAAATTGATTATTATTTTAAGGTTGATTTTTATTATAGGGAATACTCTAGGACATTTTTCAATGAAAATTCCAGGGTTTAGAGTATTAATTTTTAATAAGAAGTACTAAAATATGGGTGGTTTTAAAACATTTTTAATAAAATGACTTGATTTAAAGAGTTTAATAGTTGATAAATAAAAGTGGTGTTTTAGAATTTTGAAAAATTTATATCATCTCATGTTCACAATACATATTGGTGAGTTAATCATTCTAAAAAATACACATGTTTTAATGGAATCCTTTGGTTGAGGGATTTCAAGATCTCAACTTCCCTCTTACATCATAAATGATGCTCAAAGAACTACCCCTTAACACAACAATCATGTTTTCAAGGTTTGGGTATCAAGTATAGAGAATAAATGATACCAAATAATGCTGAAATAATATGTATGTGGGAAATAAATAAGACACTTGTCTTGTCCAAATGGAACAACCCAAGATTCCCACATAAAATTTCAACCCATTCGGTGTTGAAATAAAAAGTGTTTCAGTTAATTTTAACAATAGAAATGAAATCAGAGAAAAATAATTTCAAGATAAGAAATAAGTGAAATATTTTTCACACAAATTACAAAAAACCAGTCGAATAAAAAGTGATGGAACTCCCTCCCAAGTGTGTGTATCTCCCTCGAAATGACCGTCCACTTTTAACCTCGACATCTAGAGTAGGAGTGAGCTAGGGTGGAACTTCGGCTTCATCCTTGATCCCCCTATGAGGATAGGGGCATCCATAAATCCTTGGATGATGAGATTACTCCATTGGGTCACTAAAATTAAAGATCTTTTCTTTCTGGACGAACTTCCAAATGAGGAGCACAAGATCCAATTTTATATGCAATGTGGGAGGGGGTTTTGGGCACCCAGCTTGTGTAAAACAACTTGGATGATGGTTTTCAAACAATTTAATGTCGGATATCACTTTGTAAAAAACAATAAACATGTTTCCCCACCTCTTGAATATCTCCACCAAAATTTGGGCAAAATTTGGGCAACTACAGCTCGAGATATTGATAAAATACAGAACACCACATTTGACTTTGTGCTGATTTGATTATTTGGTTAGATCACTTTGGATGGGAATTATAAAGGACAAATCTTGCTTTTGTTCCTTCATATTAAATGTAGAAAATTACATTTTGGACCATAGTACAAAATTTCATCGAATTTGGATGCATATTTTAGTTTAAATATTCGATTGAGTCCACCGGTGTGCATGGATCCTGCGCAGTTTGGCCCATTTTCCTTGAACATAATCACAGTCCCTCCAAATCACCTCAACCTTCAATTATATAATCAAAACAAGTATCATTTATCTTTTTAACAGTATAAAATAAAAAATAATTGAATAAAAAAAAAGCGATTTTTTTATTATTTTTATATTCTTTTATAGAAAACTAGTTTAGAATTGTGTTGTAAGGGTGAAAATGAAATAGTGAATTGAGGTGCGTTCAAACCCCCACTCCTAACCATATTCACTCCTGTTAAATGTCATAATTTAAAAAATTATGCATGTAGATATTTCCAAATTCATAAAGATTTAACATTCAATGAAAATTTAATTCCTGGTCGAAATGTGATCAAAGAAAAAATCACACTGAGGAGTGATTCTCAGTGATCTGAAAAAAAGACGTCTCAAAAATTATATCTAAATGAAATTCCAAGAGATGGATGATACTAATAAAATAAAATAATTCAAAAGTTAATAATGTCCCTTATTCCCCATGTGTGTGTGTGTGTGAAAACCATTTCATGCTATTCAATCCACATTTTATCGAGTAAATATAAGTTATTATAATAATTTCATACATACAATATTCGTTCCACAAAACATGCCCCAAATCCTTCGAAATCAAATTTAAAGACCCATTCACATAAGAATTACCAAAATTCAAACCATAAGCTTTGAACCTAGATATCCCCATATGTTTTACATTTCATCACTCCCGTCATTTATTAATTTTTCAAAATTTTCACTTAGAAGAAAATTCACACTTTTCTCCCAACCCATGTTTGATATCGTCATGACACTAATTGTAATAGTTATAACAATATCAAAGGTCAAGGAAGGGTGGTTTTTTACCCTCCCAATATACAATCATTTTATTTTTTTTAGTGCGTACAACAGTCGGATAACAGGTACACAGACATAGATCAATCTGGCATAATAATGAAATAGAATGGATAATGAACAAATGTATGTAAAAATGGTTTTTTTAATGTAGAGATAAATCATCCTAACTTATATCTACCTTCCATTAAGTATGAAATTTTCACATTTCATGGTTGGATGAAAAAATATTTGGAGAGATTATGTGACAAAATTTTCCCTTAAACTATTCACAAAAAAAGGCACCATTCTTCTCAAGGCTTTCAAAATGATAAAACCATTTATATCATCAACAAAGAACTAAATTTCATAATAAATTCACACCATAGTATTGAATTCCTGTGGGAATTCACATTTCATCATATTTATTTTTTGAATGTTAAAGCAACATGAAATATAGACACTCAACATGAATTTTCAATAACTTCCCTGATTAAACGGGAATCATTTTCCATGATAATGTGGGAATAAAAAAATTATATTCTAGAAAAAAAGTGTGGGGGAGGGAAGGGGGATAGTAAAAATACAATTTAGCAAGATATAAAGAGAAAAAGAAGAAAGATGATAAAAATTCATAACTAACCCATAAATATACCCATCCCCCCACACACACATATTGTGTGTAGTGTACCCACTGTAATAAAACAAATTGTGGGAAAGAAGGATAAAACATGGTGAGTTTCATTCATATATAGCTTCTTGAACATGGAGTTCCTCCATCGAGGACTCTAAAATAGATTCATGGATGAGCCTTGGCCTCTAACCATTGACAATGAAGGATTTCTTGTTTTCTTCATTTTGAACCTGGACAACACAAAATAGAGAGACATTAGTAATAGTGTATGGGCCAAACTAGCGGGAACAAATCTTACTGGATGCAACATCAGCCATGAATGGTAAAGGAGGACATTCTTCCAAATATAGAACTGGTGATGAAGGATAAGACGGTCGTGGGAAGCATGGGTTAACACTTTATAAATCCTAGATTTCTCATATGCATCTATTCTCATTTCTTTTAGCTCATTAATCTGAAAGTTCCTTTGAGCACCTGCACAAGAAATATTTTAATTGCATTGTTTGATGTACCGATTGATCTGGATCTCAATCTCAATAGATAGGTGACAACTATTTCCAAACACCTGTCGATATAGTGACATTCCAATTGGAGTCTTAAAGGAAGTACAGTAATACCATAATGAATAATCGAGTCTAAGACTCCAATATTTCCTATTGGGTTAAACAGTTTTTTCAAGAATTTTTTTTGCCTCTCTATTTGACACCTTGTCATGACCATTGGTCTGTGTGTGATATGTCGTAGACACTCGATGACCAACACCATACCGACACAAAAGTGATTTCATTGTTTGGATACAAAAATGAGAACCCTGGTCATTAATGAAGATCCTAAGTAAGCCAAACCTACAGAATATTTGGGTGCTCAAAAAATATATAACTACCTTATAATCATCAGTCATTGTCGCTCATGACTCTACCCATTTTAACATGTAATAAACTGCCAGAAGAATGTACAAGTTACCAACAGAATTGGGAAATGACCCCATAAATTCAATACCCCAAACATAAAAAATTTCATAAAAGCAAAATGGTTATTGTGGAATTTGATTTATTTTAGATACATTAACCATTATTTGACAACAAGGACCAGATTTACAGAAATAAAGGGCATCCTGAACAAGTTTTACCCAAAAGTGACCAGAATCAAGGATTTTTGAGCTGTCTGTTGGAGGCCAAAGTGGCCCCCACAAGCAAGAGTGTGGCAGAATCTAAAGAAGAACTAAAAATCACTATCTAGAACAACACGCATAAGGACATGATCACTACATGTGCACCAAAGGTATGGGTCATCCCAAATGCACCAACATGACTCATGTTTTAAACGGTCGACCTGGTTTTTACTAAAATCAGAAGGAATGAAAGATGCTAAAAAATAATTTACAATTTCCACATAACAAGGAATAAAATCTTGCACTTGGAATAGTTTCTCATCAGTAAACATTTCATTTATAAGAATACATGGGGATGATTCAATGTTCAAGGATGGGTGAATCCTATTGATATGGTCAGCCATCACATTCTCTGCACCTTTTTTATCTATAATTTCTAAATTGAATTCTTGAAGGAGGATCATCAAGCGAATGAGACAGGGTTTGGCTTTCAGTTTCATAAGGATATACCAGAGGGATGCATGGTCTAAGAATATAGGGACATTGGACCATAAAAGATAAGACCTGAATTTATCCAAGGAAAAGACAATGGAAATAAATTATATTTCAGTTGTGGTGTAGTTTTCTTGGGTATTGTCCACTGTATGTGAGGCATAGGAAATGACATGTTGAGCTAAATCGACCCTTTGTGATAATAATTCCCCAACTGCATAGTTAGAGGCATCACACATGATCTCAAATGGTAAATCCCACGGAGGTGGTTGGATTATCTAGGGTGATGTGAGACCCCATTTTAACTTATTAAAATCATCCTCACATTCATTATCAAAAACAAATTCCATTACTTTTTACATTTACTGGGAGAGGGGGAGTTATATTTTAATAAACACATGAATGAAACAACAGTACAATCCATCATGACCTAGTAAATACCCCAGATCCCATAGATTTTGGTGGTATGGTAAGGAAGAAAGGACATCCACTATTGATTTATCTACTTGGATACCATACCCATAAATTACATGTACCAAAACTATACCTTGTCACACCATGTAATGAAATTTCTCATAATTTAATACAAGATTATTTTCAATACACTGACATAGGACTAGACCAAGACTCCTCAAACATTCATCAAAAGAGTAGCTATAAAAAGTGAAATCATCCATGAAAACTTCCATGCAATTCTCCATGTAATCTTTAAAAATACTAACTATACATCACTGGAAAGTACCCGAAGCATTGCATAGACCAAATGGAATCCTCCTATATGAAAATTTTCCAAAGGGTCAAGTGATGTTTATCTATTCCTGATCATTAGGTGAAATGTGGATTTGAAAATATCCAGAATACCCATCATGAAAACAGTAATGGGACTTACCCTCTAACCTCTCTAGCATTTGGTCAATGAATGAAAAATGGAAATGGTCCATCTTGGTGTGTTGGTTTAGTTGGTGATAGTCTATGCAGACATGCCAACTATTATGCACACAAGTTGGAACCAACTTATTATTTTCATTTTTTATTATAGTAAGGCCAGTTTTTTTTGAATTTCTTGAACTGGACTGACCCATTGGCTTTCAGAGATGGGGTAAATAATTCTAGCAGCCAACAATTTAGTCACTTCATTTTTCACAACTTCTAGGAGGTTTGGGTTTAGTCGATGTTGTTCCTACCTCACTGGTTTAGCCACATCGTTTAATAATATATGATGTGTACAAATTGATGGGCTAATACCAGGAATGGTAGCAAGTGTCCATCCCAAAGCTTATTTATACTCCCTCAAAATTTCTAGCAGTCGCAGTTCATGCTTAGGGGGAAGTGAACTAGCAATGATGATGGGTAACTCGTTTCCATTATCAGGATATGAATATTTTAAATCTTGAGGCAGTTGTTTCAATTTCAACTCAGGTGGATTTTGGATTGATGGGAGTGTGTTTGAAAGTGAGAGGTCATTGTTCTCATCTAACTACTCAATATTATCTTCCTTAGATGAAGAATGAGATTTTACAGGCTTAGCAGTATCATTGATGGTCAGGAGATCCTTGGTGTTCAAGAAATCATCAACTAATAAACATGCATGACACATTTATAGACTACTACAACAATAAATGCATGATTCATTACCTATAATTTCAATTAATGAAAAAAAATAAAAAAGGGGATTAGGGGAATGATAAGAATTGTTTTCAGGAGAAGATAGTACATCAATAGAATTTATTGAGAGAGAGGAATCACTATGGAAAAAATAGGCTTTTGCAATGGGATTAATTCTCATCACAAATAGTTCGTCCCATAGTTTATTTACAAAGGTCGGTTTGGCTCGGTATGCTCAACAAAGTGAGGGAAGGTTATTTGCGACAGGGGGACCCCCCTTCGCACATAGTGTGTTGGCCGAAGGTTATTTTAGATGGGTCCCATCGCAAATACCAGCGGTGGTAAATGGGTTTTTGTGACGAGATGTTGTCCCATCTCAAATAGTGTGTCGACAGGTCACTTTTTCCGATGGTGCCCATCAAAATTACCCTTTTAGTCATCCATAATAATTAATGTTGGAAACGGTATTTGTGATGGGGCCCATCACCAAAGAACATTTTGCGATAGTAATCCCATCGCAAATAGTCTCGTCGCAACTAATCTAACCCATATACCCCCCCCCCCTCCGTTTTTCATTCTCTTCTCCTCATTTCTCACATCCTCTCTCTCTAAACTCTATTTTTAAAGAATAAATTTCTCGGAGTTAGTTTTTTTTACAAAGAAGTTGTGAATTCACTTACATCAATAGAATATCATGTTTAAAGGTATTTATATTTTATTTTATTTATCATTTATTACATTTTTTTATTTTAATATTAATTATTGTTGATTAGTTATAATTAAATGAGATTGAAATTTTTTTGTATTTATTATTAAAAATAAATTGAAATTATTAATACTTATTCTTAATAATTTTTAATAATTAATAATTAGTAACAATTTATAATTATAAACAAAAATTAGTATTGTCTATAAATAATTACTTGTTATTAGTAATTAGTATTTGTAAATTGTTGTTATTAATATCAATTAATGCCAATTAGTAATAGTTATGTTTAATTAGTAATAGTTATGTTTAGTTAGTAATTATTAAGGGTAATTAGTAATAAATAAGAATAATTAGTAATAGATAGGAATAATTAGTAATAAATAAGAATAATTAGTAAAAAATGGGAATAATTATAAATAATTAGTAATAATTAGTAATAAATACTAATAAATACTAATAAATATTAATAAATAGTAATAAATAGTTATAAATAGGAATAATTAGTAATAAATATGAATAATTAGGAATAAATAGTAATAATTAGGAATAAATAATAATAATTATCAATAATTAGTAATAATTAGTAATAATTGGTAATAATTAATAGTAATTAGTAATAATTTGTAATAATTAGTAATAATTAGTAATAATTACTAATAATTAGTATTAATGAGGAATAAATAAAAATAATTAGTAACTGCATATAATATTATAGAGTTAGACGTTTATCGGAGGATGTATAGTGATCTAGCCACTAGAGAGATTAGAGGTGACCCCCAGCGTCTGATTGTGGTTTGTATTATTTTTTCACTTTAACAATTAACTGCATATAATATTTTCACAATTTTAAATTAAAATTGGAATTTAAGGATTCAGATGAGGCTGCGACCTCTCAGACATAGGTTTAGATCAGGATGAGACGACTGAGCAGACCAGTGCCCACCATTTCGATGAGGAAGCTTGGATGTAGGCGACTTAGTATGGCTTTGAGAAGGGTTGAGTAGTTGGTATAATATCTCATTTGACTCCTGGTATATATTATGGAACTACTACGATGTCGGTGTCCAGCTCGAGAGGATCTCATGGAGAGGCATGATCTTCTCCCTTAGAGTATCTTGAGCAGTTGCGAACTCAAACTGAGATTATAGAGAGTTTGTAGAAGCAGCCTGAAGAGATGTGGCAACAACAGCATCATCAGTACGAGGAGGAGATTCTTTGATGGCAGTAGTAGCCGCAATAGCAGCACGAGGAGGAGATGTGTCGGTGGAAGCAGCAGCAGCAGCAGTAGCATCACGAGCAGATGGAGTACATGTGTCGTCTAACTCGTAGATTAGTGATAGAGTTTCCTCCACTATCTCTTATAGCTCATCCACCTCCTCTATGATATGACCCTCCCTGTGATTTATTTCTTATGTTAAAAACATTTGAATTCAAGATTTTTTGTAATATAAACTATTTACAGTTTATGTCTTTTATTTTGGTGAAAATATTGCATAATTTAATTTTTTTATTTTTAATTTTTTGTTATTTATTATTAGTATTATATTTTTCAATATTTTTTATTTTACTAATAATAATAATATTAAATGTTTTTTTATATTTATTTTAAATATTGACAATTTTAATAATTTTTTAATTTTTTATTATTTTAGTTATATTATAATATTAATTATTTATTAATCATTATTTTATTAAATACATTTTTTTAGTATTATATTTTTTTAATTATTTTTTATTTTAATAATAATAATATTTTTTGTTTTTTTATTATTTTAATAATATTAATATAATTTTTTCATTAATCATTAATTAATTAAATATATTTTTTTTATGTTTAGTATTTGCGACTAGATCTTTTATGATGGGATCCTATAGAAAATAAGTTGAATATAATTTTTTTATTATTTGTATTTGTGATGGGACGATGGGCCCGTTGTTTTGTGTCGGTGAACTTCCTCCTGGAAAATAGTATTTGCGATGGGCTCGTCGAATATGATAGATTTATATATAATGTATATAATCCGAGATGTATTTGCAACAAGAGATTTTCCCATCGCAAATGTTATTTTTTTGTGATGGGGCCCTCTAACAAATATCTTGTTGCAAATAACTCTGATTCCAGTAGTGAATGTTCTTCTGAGTGGTGATTCATGGCATCAATGATGTTGAAATGGATAATGTCACCACCAAATTCCATAGATAATGTACCATTATGGACATTAATTATGGTTTTGGTGGTTTTCAAAAATGGTCTCCCCAATATAAGTATGGCATGTCCATTCATCATATCATCTTCCATTTTAAGCACATAAAAATCAACAGGAAAAAATAAATTTTGAACCCTCACAAAAACATCCTCTAACACAATAGAAGGTAGTTCTATACTCCGATTTTGTAGGTGAACAACTAATTTAGTGGGCTTTAGTTCACCAACCTACAATGTAGAGTAAATGGAGTGAGGCATAACATTTATAAAAACACCTAAATCAAGCATAGCATTAGAAAAAGAGTACTCCCTTATGGTTCATGGAATCAAGAATGTCCAAGGATCGTTACACTTGGTGAAAAGTGATGGATCTATTAATGATGATATGTTCCTCCCTAAGATCAAATTTTCATCTCCATAAAGTATCCTTCTTGGTTAACACATCTCCTTCAGAAACATTTCATATCTTGGTATTTGTTTCACAACATCAATCAAGGGGATATTTCCCTACACTTTTTTAAAAGATTCCAATAATTTATTATCTAGTTCAGTTTCTTTGTGTTTCCTAGGTTGGGTGGCCCTTTGGAGAAATGGAAGAGTAATGGGTTGGCTAGGAGTCTCATCAACATACACACTCTTTCCTTTGGACAGGATTCTCTCAAGACACCATTTTTCATCATTTGGAACATTTTTTATGGTTGGGACAGAGATTTCCTCGGGAGGGGATGACTCTAATGGAGGATTCATATGTTTTCCACTCCTAAGGGTGATGTCACTAACATTTCCTTTATCTCTACAGTTGACTGCTGTTTGAGATGTTATTTTACCCAACCCATGACTTTGAATTTCCCCCACTGAGTTAGCTATTTGGCCTAATTGGGTTTTGTGGTATTGTATGGCTACCAGGATGGTTTTCTAGAATTGGAGATTTTTGGAAGCCATTTGTTTCATCATATCTTCTAGTCTAGGCTCGTGTTTTTAGGGGTGGTTAGAAAGGCCTTTGGGTGGTTGAGGATTTCTAGGTGGTGGTGGTGGATGACTACTTTGACCTTATTGGTTCCATGGTTGATGAGGCTAGTTTGAATACCCCCCTTGCCTATGGTAATGGTTTTCTTTCCACTTATAGGTGGATGGATAATATGGTTCTTTCCTAAAGGGTTGGTTATAGGGGTGACCTAGGAAGATTTCCTCAAAACTCTCAGAATTAGTTATTAATTGGGGTAATTGGTCAGAATAATCGGTGTCAGAAGAACATATTCCATATTGGATGGGAGAAGGAGATTGAGATTTCCCTTGGGAGAGAGCAAGTTTTCATAGAAGGGTACTTACGTCCCCAAATTTCATGTCCACCTTTTTCCTAAATTCTGTACATTGCACATCATAGACTCCTAAAATGGGTATACTAGACCTTGAACCAAATTATTGAGTGTTTTGTGCCATTTTTTCAATTAATGTCCTTGCAGAATTTGGGGTCTTATCTACCAGTCCATCACTTGTAGTAGCATCAATCATGTTTCTATCAATAGGAATTAAACCATCATAAAAATATTTTATTAAATGTTGGTCACTTACTTGGTGGTGTGGAAAACTTGAACAAAATTTGTTAAATCTTTCCCAATATTGAGGAAGTCTTTCTTCATGAGATTGTCTTATCACACAAATTTCATTCCATATTGTTGTAGTTCAATTGGCTGGGAAATTTTTGTTCCTGAAAAAGGTGTTTCATGTCATCCCAGCCTCTTATTGGGGAATTATCATAATAAAACCTATCTTTATTTATCTTCTAATGAAAATGGAAATGCTCTAATCTTTACTTTCTATTCATCCTCATTAGTATGTTTTGATGTTAAAAAAATAGTATGAAATTCTTTTAAATGCGTCTGTAGATCATCTCCAATGAGTCCGTGGAATCTTTGTAATAAATGAATTAGACCGGATTTTAGTTCAAAATTAGGTGTCTCACCTTGAATATTAATGTACGTGGGTTGGATAACAATATCAGCTGAGGCTAGTTATTTTAATTTCTGGTTATTTTCAGCCATGTTATGTAATCTTATTTCAGTTTAGATATTTCTTCTAGAAGAATAATAGGAAGGATCAAGAAGTCTCTATGTTTTGTATTTCCACCTTCGTAGGGTTCTCTTGTGCGTCTCGGTGTCGCTGATGTAGGATCCTCTATGGTTCGGGTACAAAAGGTGGTAGGTCTCCTGGAGTTGAACACATTATCCGCAAAACATACAAAATAATTATATCATAATAATAAAAAAATAGGTAGATTTTTATAATAAAATAAATAAATATTCACAAAATTTATAAAAAACATAACAAAAACACACAATAAAACCCAAAGTGATATCCAGCAACGGTGCTAAAAGTTGACTACCCTATCACGACACATCAAATTGATTATGATTTTAAGGTTGATTTGTATTCTAGGGAAGACCCTACGTTGTCTCTCAAGGAGATTTCATGGGTTTATATTGTGATTTTTTAATAAGAAGTACTAAAATAGTGGTGGTTTTATAACAGTTTAAAGAAAATGACTTGATTTAAAGAGTTTAATAGTTGATAAATAAAAGGGTTGTTTTAGAATTATGTGATAAGGAGATAATTTCATGTTCACTACACAACTTGGTGAGTTCACCATTCTAAAAAATACACAAGGTTTAATGGAATCCTTTTGTTGAGGGTTTTCAATATCTCTACTTCCCTCTTACCTCTTAAACGATTCTCAAAGAACCACCCATTGATACAACAATCGTGTTATCAAGGTTTTGGTATCAAGTATAGAGAACCAAGGATATCAATTCATATAAAAATCTTATTTATGTGTGAGATAAATAGGGCTCTTGTCTAGTCCAATCGGAACAACCCAAGATTCCCACTTAAAATCTAAACACATTTGGTGTTGAAATAAAAATTGTTTCTCTTAATTTTAACAATATAAATGAAGTCACAAGAGAATTCTGAAAAGATAAGAAATAAGGGAAATATTTATATCAAAAATTACACACAAAAAGTAGAAGAAAATTTGATAGAACTCCATCCCATGTGTGTGTAGCTCCCTCAAAATGACCGTTCACCGGTTAGCTCGACATTGGGAGGAGGAGAAAGATGGGGTGGAACTTAACCTTCATCCATGATCCACCTATGAGGATAGGGGACTCCATAAATCCTTGAATGATGAGAGTAATCATTTGGGTATCCAAAATACCAGTTCTTTTCCTCCTAGTTGAACATTCAAATGAGGAGCCCATGCTTCCATTTTATAGGCAAAGTGGAAGGTGGTTTTTCACCCACAGATTGTGTAAAACCACTTGGACGATGGTTTTCGACCACTTTACAATATAATATCACATACGAAAAAATTAGAAACATGTTTCCCCACCTCTTGAATATCTCCACCAAATTTTTGCAACCATTTGGATAACTAAGCTCGATATATTGATAAAATACCGAACACCGCATTTGACATTTTGTAGATTTGATTCTTTGGACAAATTAGTTTGGATGGGCATTTTAAAGGCCGAATGAGGATTTGGTTCAATAATATTAAATGTCACCCATTAAATTTTGTACCCTACCACAAAATTTCAGCCCATTTGGATTAAGGTTTTAGTATAAATTGTCAGTTGAGTCCACTAGTATGCATGGATCCAGCGCCATTTGGCCCATTTTCCTTCGACATCATCACGGGCCCTCCAAATCACCTCCAACATCAATGATATTATCAAAACAAGTATCATATCCCATTTAAAAAGTAATAAATACCAAATAATTGAATCAAACATGAAGTTAAATTTTTTATTGTTTTTATAATTTTCAATATAAAAAAAGTTTAGCACAGCGGTGTAAGGGTGAAAATGAAACAATAAAGGGTGGTGAAATCAATGTATCAATACAGCAGGACCCTGAATTCTATTTTCTGGCTCATAACATGAAAACAATGGTCGCTTGCATCCTTAAAATGTCATTCATGATCTCTTTGATTCAGAGTTAGCTCACCAGGTATAATTAACAGATCGTGG
The DNA here is from genome assembly GCA_963277665.1 of Viscum album. Taxonomy (NCBI): domain Eukaryota; kingdom Viridiplantae; phylum Streptophyta; class Magnoliopsida; order Santalales; family Viscaceae; genus Viscum; species Viscum album. The sequence goes on from OY728157.1 coordinate 1,207,389,488, forward strand.
TTCGTCTTGATTTCTCTCAGGATGCCTCTATGTAGACAGAAATCCAGGATCTCGTTACAGGATCATGACGATGGTATATCGAGCAAAAAGGCATCAGTGTAGGGACTGGTTCCATAGAGGGCACCCCTGGGGGGTGTACCAATGGCACCACCACCCATTGAGCAGAAATTTCTAACAACCTTTCTAAGAAAGTATGCACGCCGATTGAGCATGATCCATGAGTTCTAGATGCAGAGGCCACCAAGGTTTCGAGGTGAGACAGATCCTCAGGTAGTTGAGGATTGGATGGATGCAGTGATGTGAGTTTTCTACCTGGTGAGGATTCCTTCAGACCAGATGGTGGTTCTAGCCGCTATCCTTCTATAGGGTGCGGCAGGGAGATGGTGGAGCTTGACACTACAGATTGATGAGGAGGAAACCCTCACAAGTGTAGAATTTGAGCTCATTTTAGGGATAATTTCTTCCCAAAGACCTTGCACTTAGTACGCATACAATAGTTAATCCAGTTTTGGAAGGGCATCCTGACCATGTTAGAGTTCTCTTTGAGGTTCACAAACCTATCTCGATACTCTTCTGATATTGTGAGAGACCCTTTCTTCAGGGCCCAAAACTTTGAGTAGGGGATCATATAAGATATCATATCATCGATGATCTCTCTCAGCATCCCTGCGTAGGCTGGCGTGCTAGATAGAGCTCTTCTAGTGGATAACTTTTTTGCAGAACCAGCACCAACTGTGAGAGCATCCACCAAATGGCAGGTATCAGAGTCCGTGGCAGCGGGTAGCTGACAGTTGACACATGGGTCCAAGAAGACCAAAACCTTTAGGTTTCAACCTCTTGATACTGGATCGACAGTGTGAGGCCCCTAGGGTAGTAGAAATAAGACAAGGAACAGTTTGTGCTTCATGTGCAACGTGTAGGGGAACATAGCTCAAGACTGGCTGACCTGCCGTACAAATGATCAGCTGGTATTTGTGGTAATATCAATGAAGAGGTAGAGAGTTGAACAAGATGGTCCATAGAGAGGAGGATATGGCAATGGATTAGGAACAATGGTAGAATGTGGGAGGAGATACGATGTAATATCTCCACCACCCCTAGGCGGTTCACCACGACCTCTAGTAGTAGGTGGATAGGGGCAATGCCAGCTTTATGTGATGGAGGCCTATGAACATGGAGATCTAGAGATGATTAGAGGTAAAATATATTTATAAATCACTATAGATATCATTCATATAGACATGGGTGTCAGACACTCTTTATTTTCCATAGACCTCATTTGAGGCTCAGAGATTCTGGTGGAGCCTTTGGCTCGATCCTTACGATTAGAGACTCATACGGAATTGGATTCGATGATTTCGCACTGGTTTAGGTAGTGTGAGATTACTCTAGGAGGTGAAAACTTTAGCTCAGATCTCCTTGTAGTAGCGTTGAGGCCTTAAGATGTCATCTTGGGTATGAACTTATTATCTACAGTCCATGCTCAGATCGACTGTATTCGGCGCAAACTATGATGTGTCTGTGAGGATGGGACTATTTTATCCTTCACCTATGAAAAGAGAACTTTTATAACACATGATGAACTTTCTCGGAGGAGGGTAAATCTGATCACTCTCCAGTTGGTGAGCCTCACCCTCAATGCAGTGGAAGAGAGGAGTCTTATATTTCCTGTAGTGGTGGACGAGTATGAGGATGTCTTTCCAGATATTATTTTGAGACTACCTCATCATAGGGAAGTAGAGTTCTCCATCAACATGTACCCTGGAACGACACCAATATCCACACCAGCATATCGGATGTCCCATGTGGAGCTTAATGAGTTGAGGGTACAGTTGGAGGACTTGTAGGATAAGGGATTTGTGAGGCACATCATTTCACTGTGGGCATCCCCAGTATTGTTTTCCAATAAGGATGTCAGGAGCATGAGGCTATGAGTAGACTTCCTACTCCTGAAACAGGTGACTAAGAAGAATAATTATCCATTATTGAGGATTTATTACCTCTTTGACCAATTGATGGGAGTGAGGTGGTTCTCAATGATCAACCTCAGATCAGTCTATCATCAACTTCATGTACAAGATGAGGACGTACTGAAGGCAACCATTAGATACCGGTATGGAGACTATAAGTATTTGGTGATGTCTTTTGGAATGACCAATGCCTAGAAAGTGTTCATGGGACTCATGAAAATGTTCTTTCATCCTTACCTTTTACTAGTTCATTATAGTCTTCATTGCTGACATCTTGGTGTACTCAGCATCGGAGGAGGATCATGATACACACCTACAGATAGTCCTGGATACACTCTGAGAGCACCAGCATTATAGTAGGATCTCGAAGTTCTAGATCATGATTCAAGAGGTCCACATTATAGGTCACGTCATCTCAGAGGCTAGAGTTGTAGTAGATCGGCTGAAGATAGAGGCAGTTCTATCATGGGATCCACCTTGGAGCCTGACTGAGGTGTGGAGTTTCTTGGGGTTGGATGGAGACTAATGGAGGTTCGTGCTCGACTTTTCTAGAGTATCATCACCTTTTTCATCCTTGAAACGGAAGGGACAACACTTAATGTGGATGAATAAGTGATATTAGAGTTTCTAGGAGTTGAGACAGAGACTGAAGAGTGCCCCCGTCCTGAGGCTACCAGAAGAGGGTGTTGGGTATTTAGTCTCCTGAAATGCATCAGGGAGAAGACAAGGTTGTGTCAAAGTTTAGCAGTGAGAATTGATCACCTACGGCTCATGGATGTTAAGGCAGCAAGAGAAAAACTACTCAACCAATGACCTAGAGTTTGCAGTGATGGTCTTTGCCTTAAAGATGTGACGACACTACATTATTGTTGAACAGTTAACCATATACTCTAACCACAAGATTCTCAGGTGTATATTCTAAGAGAATTAGTTGAATGTGAGATAACGGTGATGGTTGGAGTTCCTCTAGGACTATGACTTTGAGATATTCTATACTCTTGGAAAGGGTAATGTGGTGGGAAATCCGCTTAGTAGTAAGTCTGGTTTATAGCTGTTGAGTGAGGTGAAAATGAATTTAGTCGCGATGTATATATCCTTTGTGGATGATGATGGAGCAGGATACCTTCACTCAATTATTGTCACTCCCCCACTATTACAATGAGTTTGGTAGGCATAGCTTGTGGACATTGACTTTGAGGCCCGACATGCTCATTTATCCTTAGGATAAGCTCTTGATGAATTTTCAATATGTGGGGATCACATCATCCTTTTTAGAGGACGCACCATAGTACCAGTGAAATTGTTGGAGGAGGTGTTGATGGAGTTACATACATCCCCTTTGGCGGTACATCCTAGTGTGGAGAAGAAATAATAGGACCTATGATATTAGTACTGATGTCCAGGGATGAAGAATGGAGTGGTATAGATCGTTTCATAATGCCTCACTTTTCAGTAAGTGAAGTTTGAGCATCAGGTTCTATCATGGTTGGCCTAGATACTCGAGGTAGTGGAGTGGAAATGGGATGGTATCACAATAGACTTTGTGATAGGGTTACCATGCACGTCCAGGGGCTATGATTCTATCTATGTGATCGTTGACTGACTCATCAAGTCTACTCAATTTATACCCATCCAATAGTAGGGATCAGTATAGGTATTGGAGAGCCTCAACATACATGAGATATTGCAGCTACATGGGGTGACTTTGATGATATTATCAGACCATGATCCATGCTTTACATCCCGGTTATGGAAGGGGTTGCAGGAGTCATTCATGACTCAATTGTGCCTGAGCACAACATTTCACCCTCAAGCAGATGGTCAGATAGAGTGGACCATATAGAACCTGGAGGACATTCTTTGTGCTTGCATCCTTGATTTTTTCATAGTTGGGAGGAATACCTACCACTGGAAGAGTTTTCATACAATAACAGTTATCACCCCACCATTGGTAGGGCACCATTTGAGGCCTTGTACTAACAGCCATGAAGATCAACTCTATGCTAGAAAGACCCTGGGGTGTCAGCACTCAGGGGTCCGGAGTTGGTATGGGCTACCACTGAAAAGGTTAATATCATCTAAGAGTGGATGAGGACTTTAAAAAAATCATATGCTCACAGGAGGCATATGTACGTGGAGTTTGAGGAGGGAGACCATGTTTTCCTTTAGGTCTCACCCCAATGGGGATTGTGGAGATTTGGTTGGGAAGGAAAGTTATCTATAAGGTTCATCGAAAAGTTCCAAATCCTCAGTAGATTTGGTGACGTGGTGTACCACCTATATCTTTCCCCACAAATTCACCGGGAGCATGATGTTTTCCATGTTTTATAGCTGAGTAGGTACGTGCATGATCCATCGTTCGTCATCGACTGGGGTGAGCTAGAAATTGACGATGTGGTGAAGTTTAAAAATTTACAATTGGAGATGGAGGACTGACAGAAGTGTATCCTTTGTGGCCAGTCGATTCCCCTTGTGCACATTTAGTGGCATCAAGAGAATCTTCATGAGAGCACATGGGAGTGGGAAGCTCAGATTTGTGCTCAGTGCCCCCATTTATACGATTAGCCCTGATTTTGCCTTTTAGGGATGTAAATACCTATGGTGGGGAGATTTAAATATCATAGAATTTCCGTGTAATTTTTTTAAAATTATATAGAATTATTTTAAGACCAGATGCTTTGACAACATGTTATTTCAAGGCCCGGTGAGTTCGAAATGTATTTTTTTAATATTTTTTATGTTCATTTATGTAAACTTGAAAGAGGGATTTTATAACTTTTATACCAGTGATCACATCAAAAATCTGAGGGAATTTTTGAACTCAAAACACTGAGATTCACATAGAATGGAATTAACTTTGATAGGCAAGGGTCAGACAGAATAGTTAATTTTTAGACTTTTCAAAAAGTAATATAATAAATTTTTAAGTTGGTTTATATTAGTCCTCCAACATTTAGTGGCATACTGTGGTGCTACAGTGCGTCAATGAGGTTCAATGAGGTTCATAGCATAACTAAAACGATGCGATGTGTTTTATTTTTAATAGGATAATGCATTGGAGAAATGATAATTAAACCTTCAATATTTTTTGATGAACCAACAACAAGGATTCCCTTCAATGATGAATAAATAATTCTACCAGGATCGATAGAAACATCGACACATTATGAAGAACGAGACCGGGAAGCAACAAATGCAAATAGAGCTTGAATCCTCAAGGGCGGAGTGCTTCAATGATGAACTTTGATCGAGGTAATAGTTTTCTTTGTGGTTGATTTTCCATGTTCTTTACTCTAAAAATGATGAACACAGATCGACCCATTAACAGGTTGATCCGTGGATCGTGTATTCTTGTAGTTGGGTGTCTTTATTGGGTTTTCTATCTGGGATTAAATGTTTTTTATAGAACTACAATCCCAAGACATCCCTATTTTACATTTATAATGTGGATGGAATGGTCGGAAATGAAAAAGGCCCGAGAACCTCTTCCTTGTGTGTTCGTCATGGCCAATAATTCAAAAGAGTTGAAGGAGGACTCAGAAGCCATTATAGGAAGGAGGGTATTCCCTAGAGGTCATAGGTGAAAGTGGTGTGAATAACGGATCACCAAAGTGGACTTGGTGGTCCGCGGAATACCCTACCAGTGCAAGAGACCAACAGTGTTGGTGGCGGTGACCCATGTTGGTGACCGTCAGTGGGTGGGGGCGCGCCACGACAGTGCAATGGAGGAGACTGCAATTGCTAGCTCGAGCCACGTTGAAGCGGGAGGAGCCGTCAGTTGGGATGGTAGGTGGTATGAGGGAAGTATCCCCTCGACCTCTTCGGTGGAGTGTCCCGTAGTCGTGGTCCGTGATTCTTGGGGGCATATGGTCTCCTTACGGCATGCAGGAAATCCATCTAGCTAGATTTGCTAGGTGCATAGTGGCAAGTCCACTGTCGTTTGACTGTGGTGAAGAAGGCACCCCTACGGAAGACCCACTTGGAAAAGGGGATTCGGACGAAACATTCAGCCGCCTCTCAACCTAGAAAACCAGGAAGGGTGTGGGAAACCCAAACAGGTAGTGCATGGGATGGGTTAGGTCGGCGGGCCCAGGTCAGGTCATGTCGATCTGACCGGGTTAGCCCAGACCCAGGCCCCACCGACCCCTTTTTGAAAAAACGCCAACATCATTGAAACCAAACCCTTGATTTACGAGCCATCTGTGGCATTGGGACACATGTGATGAGTTAGTCCTTATGAAATACTCAAATTAATATATCATGGAATTTAACTTAGTTAGGCTTTGTGACTCTGCTTCCTAGAGAGTCTCTGGGACTCAGCTATCAGCGAGACTTCGTGACTTAGCTACACAATGAGACTCTGTGACTCAGCAATCAGCATGACTCAATGACCCTACTACCCAACGAGACATTGTGACTCATCTACCCAATGAGACAACATGATTAAAATATCACCGAGACTTCATGGATCATCAATACAACAAGACTTCATGACTCAGCTATGAGTAATACTTCATGACTCAGCTACACATAGAGGATGTGTGGATCGGTTATCAGCGAGGCTCTATGACTTAGCTACCCAAATAAGATTCTTGACTCAGATAATGAATAGGTCTATGCAACCTAGTTAGACTAAAGGACTCATCAGGTACCTGTGCCTTTAGAGTGATTGATGTTTAGTGTTTACAACTGTTGGTTTCACTATCAACACTTTATGTTATACCTATCTCAAGATAACTCTAGTGACTCTAATATTTGAGAATTATTTTGTGATTTCCTTTGTGAATTTTTATGATACATGAGTTGGTTTTGTTATCCCTAATGAGTATTTTTATACTCACTCCTGCACGGGCTTTTCCAGCACTTATTGTGTCATGTGCAGACAATGGATAGCTTTGACTGGGATCTCACAGAGCTAGGGTCAGGTGGTGCTCGGAGGTGGATCTATAGACGCAGTAAGCTTTAGTGACATCAAACAGTGAGATAAACCCTCCATTTAGGTAGGATCCTTGTTGGATGAACTCTGGATCTTGTAATTAATTTTACTGTACATTCCTTTTCAGTTGGGTTTTATTTTGGTCCCTTTTTCTTTTTAGTTGCACCTTTACTTGTGTGGTTACTTCCCTGTGTGACATACTTTTTATTGGTATCCCAGTTTCATTTTTACATTTTGTATTATAGGATGTGTGTGTGTGTGTGCAGGTTTAAAGAAAATACCTTACCTATTTAGGGTATTCCTTTTGGTGCTAGTCTCCAACCCTTGACCTCTGGAAGGCGGGCTTGGGGTAGTTATGACATGGGCCCCAGGGGATGGTTTGTGACAATAAAGGTTAATATTAATAAAAAATAAATATAAACTTAATACCATATAGATTTTATTTAAAATAAATAAATCATTTATGGATAAAAATGTAAATCATTTTTCATAGGTCCACATTCCAAAAAATGATTGATCCTTCTATAAAGGTTTGTTTCCCACAAAATAAAAGAAGAAAAGATCTTTAATCAATTATATAATCCATAGTAATGTAAAACACAAATTAAAATCAAACAAATTCATATCCCTAGTCCAACATGTCCATTCGGTTAGAGGATAGGTAGAGAAGATGGATGAAGATAAAGATGTAAGGAGAGAAGATTTTCTCACACAAAGAGATCTTCAACTTTAATTTTGATTTGCGGAACATTTTGAAGTGGTAGTTATATTCCAATGGGAATTTGATGTGAGGGAGAGCTTTATGTGAGCCTTGGATTATTAGGGAAGAAAATGATAGAGTTTTACTTAAAGATCTAATTTAAAAACCGAAATAAATTATAATTCTAACTTGTTGCGTGAATAGTGTTCATGGGAAGAAGAATATGAATACTTCCCATGAAACATATGAACTCCCTTGGAAACCCCAATAAAATTTCAAAACAATTACCTAAAATGAACCTAAAATATAAGTTTAATAAATAAAAAATAAAAATACATTAAAATGAAATCATGGTTCTGAAAATTCTCCCCATCAAATCACTTTAGGTCTAAGAAAAGCCTATATGAAGATGTTTTAGTGAAAAAGAAATGATGTCATTGCTACCTAATATATGATTATCATACAAAAATATCAGGTATGTAACCTATATGATACTAAAGAACCTAAGAAAATGGAATTAACCTCCCTCGTTTTACCTTATTCTGAGAGTCAATAATCTGAATTGGTTTATCAACCAAAGATACATTAGGCTATGATATATACTAATCCCAATATAGAATGCGAGAAGGATCTGGAAGAAACTTTTTCAATTTAGTTACATAGAATAAAATATGGATTTATATAAATAGAATATGAAACAACTGTCAATATGTGACCTTCCATACCCACTCATAGAGTTATGAAGTTTGTACATGCCATGGTATTAGCTTATAATATCTTCCAATTCATCAATTTCTCAAACAATGTGGGGATTTAAAAAATAATTGATCACTGATTGAAAATTAAAATGTCCAAACAAGGTTATTGGAATATAAATTATGGTTAATAAATGTTTTCACTTCTCATTTTTGAATATTATTAATAATTTCTTTCATCTCCTGAATAATACTCGATTCCACCAAACAAGTTTCACCAACCTCAATCCAATAGTGTTGATACATTCATGGTTATCCATATAACTATTAAATGGGATCCATCCTGATTTATGATTAATATCTATTATTATAATAAAACTCTATAAACAATATATGGTTATCACAAACCCCTCTTAAGTCTAATAAACTGGAACAATGAATGTCCCCCTAAATTTTTATTTCTAGTTCTGTCTGCCCATATGCTTGTGGATGGTAGATAATTATTAACATCACCTGATATCTCATAGAATATAGAAGGCCTTTAACGAATATATATTAATTAATGATATCTATAAAAAATGATGGTATAAGAAACTACATATAGCCTCACAATACTGTGTATAATAAATTCTCCAACTCCTCGATCTTGGTTCTATCTCTAATTGATATAAAGTGTCCTGATCTGGATATCTAATTAATGAGTACATAGAAATTTTTATTCAAAATAATGGTATGAGGTGATCCAATGATTAAATCCATCGATATAATTTCACATTTATTGTTTGTAATAGTAATGGTCTAAATCATGCCATATTGATTTTGATGCTCTAATTTCACCTGTTGACATGTGTAGAATCATGATTCAAAATCTAAAATATATCATCTCATATCAAAACACTAGTAATTTTATTTAATTTCATAATATTTTTAGGGGTTCTAAGTTTTAATTCTCACTAATAATGGTGGAAATATATCATAAATTCATTCTTCATAGAATGGGTAACAATATAGTGTTTCCTTAAAAAAATTCCCTTAAGGAATATATACCACACACTAGTATACTCCCCATTATATAAAATTATCCTAATAATATTAATTTATTCATCACTTAGTTTCTCTTAATTAAAAATATCTAGACGTGATGGGATAATTTAAATAAAATCAAGGAATATTACTTCCATATTCTCATTCACCTATATTTAAGTAATAGAATAGAGTCTCATCAGGTTCTACTCATCACAATATTGTTTCAAGTATTTTTATTGTAGATTTCGATTGACTGTTGGTGAAAAAAATTCAATTTTCTTGAAATTTATGCAATATCATTGTAAATTTATCATAGATTATCCACCCATAATCTCTACTTAAGATTAAAATATTTCAAAAAACTGATATAAATCAAGATTATGTGATTGGTATACACATTTTATTTCCCTCTAAAGAGGCAGTGTCACCAAAATGTGAGAGTATAAATGAATATGGTCAACTCATGTCCACGATTCAGGTAGTTATTCATATGTTGATAATGTTTTCATGATCCATAACACAGTTCATGGTCTTCATACATATGAAAAAAATACCAATATCAAACCTAAGGAATCATAATATACCATAAATAATTTACCAGATTCAGATAAGATCATGTTCAGAGATGATGTTAACTATCACTTTAGTTCATCGAATGAAGCTTTACATTCTGGGTTCTATAGAAATTTCACTACTTTATAGGTGAGAGAAGTTTTAGGGAATTACATCTTTGATAAATCCTTTATGAATCTCTTTTACTAACCTATTACACCTATGAATCTGCATACCTCAAAAACATTCTTTGGTTCTTATGAGGATATAACAGCCCTCTCTTTCACAAGATTAACTGAAATTCTATATTATAACAACACATGTGCTAAAAATTTTGACATCTAAAATCAATATGTTAATATTTAATAGCATCACATAAAGGTGATGACCTCATAAAATACACAAAAATATTCTTAAAGGATACTTGTGATCGTTTTTGAGTTTTTGAATGAAACAACATATCGTCTTTATGTGAAAAAAATTTCAATAGTAAGTAATCAATTTATTAAAAAAAATATTACACAATGTACATTCAATTATTTCAACAAAAAAGTACTATAAACTATAAAATAACATTAAAAATTAAAAATAAAACTACTACTAAAAAATACATAATAGTGTAGGCACCACCATAATCTTGGACTTGAGAAGATTATACTCTAAAAATAATAACATGTATATAATCAACATTGTTATTATGGAGAAAATATATATTAAATGGAATAGACATGGTGTAAGAACTAATAGGTTGATATAAATGATTTTATATATTGGAATTATTTCTATATATAATGTGTAATATGGTATTTTGTAACTATTGGAATCTGACTATTGGTAATTAGACTGTTAGTATAATTACTTACTTTTAGGACTACTATAATAGTATCATAACCCTTTTACATAAAATCTTTTAATAAAATGAATATAATCATTAATTATTAGTAATTTATATACACGAAAAAATGTATATATTTCATAGAAATAAGTTTTAAAAATTTGGTGCAAAATAATTGATTTTAAAATACACAAATATATGAATTTAAAAAATAACTTTCTAAAGGATATAAAATTATTTTCATAAAAAGGACATTAATTTATTAATCCTCACATCAAAAGTATCGAATGGGGGATTTTTTTTAAAATTTTATAAGATATTATAATTTTTTTCTAAATAGAATAATATGATATGAATATACGGTAAGAGTTATGACATCATAAATATGTGAAAAATATGTAATAAAAATATATAGAATCAATAAAACCAAAATTCATTTATTCCATAAAATAATTTATTTTAAAATAATAAAATTAATTTTATAAACCTATAAATATATTTCTAAAGCCTAAAATAAATTTATTATTTTATTAACAAGTATTTGTGGCTAAAAATATTTTACATGAAAAAATTAAAATAAATTCAAGGAGATTGGTTCTTCGTCTTGAAAAAGTGAAAAACTATTACTTAAATGTATGATAACATAGTTTGAAACCAGGGGAAGGCCAATGGCTTTCAATCTTTCTACAATATAACATCCAAGCCCTATGTTTAGAAATTAATAAATAATTCCCCCTCATTTACTCTAAATACCCATCCATACTCTAATTCATCTCCACTTAAAAATCATTAAACATCGTATAACTCTCATTTTCCATTTCAATAATATTTTGGAAAAGACCATGGTAGATTATATTTTAATACTCTTTCTTCATTATTATCTTAAGTCGGACCAAATATTTTTTCTAAGGAGACATAGTCAGGTAATGGTTTCTAAAACCTTATCCACATTTTTCATTCGGGATCCATAATTCTAAGGATATAAGATGTTTATTCTCATGAATTTGGAATTTACACATCAAGGTAGGGTTTTCATACCTTTATCTTAATTTATCTTTTGAGATTCATTTAAATTCCTATACATTTCCATTTATAATAATATTATGTTTCATTATTAAATATCCATTATTATATTATGAATAAAAAAGTTATCATTACCTCTTATTATAACACTCTCGTACGATGTTATATCAATAAAAAATGCCTTTCAAGAAGGAAGTTTTATAACATTTCTTCAGTCTCTAAAAATTTCATTAATATTTTGTGAATGTTTTCTGCCCAGTTACATAACTATAAGAGATAATTTCCATTGTATTGTTAGTATCAAATAATTCCTAGTAGATTGATAGATATTCAACTAGATATGTGGGTAAATTTACTTTGTAAACATTGATAATCCATAAACCTATTACATGCATACTAAAAAGTATTTATTAATAACAAATGTCTATATAAGAGGATATTTTTGGAACATTTTGATATGAATTTTTCTCCAAACATTACCATGTGATAAATGCATGAAACATATTATGTGGTGGGTGAGGCCTAGAATTTTATATCCCTTGATGCATTTTTAGGTCACATAAGAAAATAAATCTTGGTTATTTTTTTTATACCTTACCCACTAATGAATGATATATTAGAACGAGGACTCAAACTATGCAACAGGAAGTATAGGAATTTTCCACGACTGACACATGGATTTTAAAACCCTATTCAAAATGTTCTCCCCCATCTGGGATACTAGAGAAGCCACATGGTTTCGCTACATGATTTAGAATATCATGCATCGACTGTAGATTTGACTCTACCTCATGTTTTATGGTTTAAGGATAATTTTTCAAGGTTTATACTAATCGTGTTCCTAAAAATTCAGCCTTCTATAAAACCCCAAAAAAAGGGGAAAGGTTTCCCATGTAGACATATATGGTTTTCCCTAACACATTCCAACTATGTACTGGTCCAAAAAAAATATGAAAAACTCAAAAAGTCCCCCAAAAATGAGAAAATAATGACCAAAATAAAATATGGTTAAAATATAAATTATTTAATTGAAAAAATCACCAAGAATTAAAAAATTATTCCTATAATATTTATTTTTCTCCCAAACAATATTGTCGAAGAATTTTAGCCTCCAAATAGATGAGAGAACCACTACCTCATCAAGGACTCTCACTCGTATGTCTCATGATAAACTGATCCATGATATCATATAAATCCAACCAATTGTATAAACTTAAATCATAGAACCATCACATAAAAATTAATAACTCAGAGCAGTTTCTTAGTCATAAACATGCCAGGTTCTATGTGGAGGTATTCCCAGTTCAAAACATGACAAGGGTCTAGCTAATACTATTTTAGTTGAGACATGTGGAAGATATTATGCACTGAAGACAAAAAATGTGGAAACTCCTAGATATATCTCACCATTTCAATTCATTAAATGGTCTCAAATGGTTCTACATACATAAGAGTGAGCCTCCCATGATTTTTTTCCATCAATGTCCTAACTGAGGAGAGACTTTCAAGAACATCTGATCACTAATTGAAAACAACAATGTATGATGATGTTGATCTACATAAATTTTGTACTATGTATAGTAAATCCAAAAATTCTAACAAACCAACTGGATCTTAGTAATTATCTCTTAAGCCAAACTCAATCCTACTAAGGAAGCTTCTCCAACCTAATACCAAAAAAGAAGAGAGTTGTAATGATTTTCATACAATGCGTTGAAGGGTACAATTCTAATGAAAGAATATTAATTGTTATTATAATAAAAATTAACCAAGCCCAAATGCTTATCACAGTCACCTCTAAATTCAACGATATAGAAAGGAATAATAAATTTTTGAATTTGAAATACCCTTTATATCTACCTGTCCTTCATTGGATGATATGTTGTTCTCAACTTGACCTGAGATTCCATTAACTCTTAGAGGTCCTTCCAAAACCATGAGGTAAAATGAGGATCCCCATTCGAAATAATGGACATAGGGATTCCATGTATCCTTTAATTCTCTTATACATAAATAATCCCAAAGAACTCCAACTTAGTGGTGTCACAAATTAGTGTGTAGTGGGATGATTTTTTCAATCTATAAATCACCACCTAGAAGGAATTCATACATTGTGAATTTCAAGGTAAACCAAAAATAAAATATAACAAAATTTCATTTCACTACCATGACATCACATATAGAGGCTGAATAAAACTGAAATGATTCTCGTGCACAACTTTAATCTATTGTAATTTATAAAATAATGACAGAAAGACATTAATGTCTCATTTCATACCAAGCCACCGAAACTGATGCTCTGTGTAAAAAAAATATTTTTGGCTACATGTTGGAAAGCCCAGAAATAATGAGGTTTATAACCCAAAATATAATTTCTCATTGATTAAGGGAAATCATAACATCTCTTGAAGAAAATAATACACTTAATGGAAATGTTTCACTCAATAATGGTCTCCCCACCATATAAAGAGTCTTTGAAACTCTATAACCAAACAACTATATTTCTCCTAATGAATCATCATAAGGAGAGTTTAGGTCAAATGAATAGTCTCAAAATCATTACTATAATACTCTTTAACTCCCTAGTGAATCTGAAAAAATATCCCCCATCAAGTTCAATTCATCTTTTTCCTCCTTTTACATCCTAATATGGTAACTTCTTATTAACAGTATTAGCAATAATGATACCATTTCTCAGTGTATAGGAAATGTCAAACTGGAATGAGTGTAGGTACTAAACCCAACATATCATCCAAAGGTTCAAATATTTTTTTAGAAAATATGTTTTCTAATCATTTCTTGTCAGAGTAACTATTAAAAATTTCTCCAAAAAGATAGTGATGCCAACTCTTTAGTGAAAGTTCAATTGTCGAAAGTTCCAAATCATTAGTTGGATAATTCTATAGTGAGTCTGAAGATGAAATAAGACATAATCCAACACCATATCTCTATGTACAAATACAGATCCTAAACCTGAACCTAAAGCATCATAATAAACCACATAGACCTGACTGGAATCTTCTAAACTCAGAATTGGTGATGACCTCAATCCCCACTTATGTTCATAAAAGGATGATTGATACTTTGGATCCTAAAATATCATCATTCCCTTCTATGTGATAAATTTAAAAGGTGACATGATCTTCAAGAAATCTTTTACAAACTTCCAATAATTTTTGGTCAAGCCGGGAAGTCTTTCAATCTCAATGATGTTTCATGGTTCTTACCAATACATGAAATTAATCACCTTTTTAGGATCAACCGGAATACCATGTTTTGATATCATTTTTTCCAAGAATAATACATTTGGATCTTTAATTGGAACATTGATAATTATTCATAAATATAGCAATCCCTTGTGATTCTAAATACATGTATTGGGTGAAACACAAGATCTTCCTAGGTTATAGAGTATACCTAGATATCATACACGAAAACCATGATAAAATTTTCAAGATAATGATGGAAAATATAGTTCATTAATTCCATAAATATATCAAGAGTGCTAGTCCAAATGACATCACGAGGTACTCACAATGTTCATGCCTAATCCTGAAGTTAGTCTTTATAATATCCAATTCTATAATTCTTAGTTGGTGAAATCCAGACCAAAGATTAATATTAGAAAACCACATTTCTCATTTCAACTGGTTAAACAAGTCATCAATGTGAGTTAGGGGATAATTTTATGGATTTTTACTCAATTGAGATTCAAATAATTGATTCATAAAAAAATATTTCCATCGGGCATCATATCAGAAAACTTGGGGGCTACCCAAGGAGAAAAACTTAGATGTATAAATCTTTTAGAAATTAAATCATATAAATAATTTTTCAACTCATACAATTAATATGGAGCCACACTATTATATGACATGGATATCTGTTTAGTTATAGCTCCTAATTCAATAAAGAACTCTAGAGCTCGCACTAGAGTAAAACCCAAGAAGTCATTCGAAAACTCTTTAGGAAACTCATTTACTATCAATGGGAGGACACAACTTATAGATTCTTATTCCAATACAACTATATAAAAAACATTAACTCACTATGTTGTGGAAGTGTTGGAACATCCTGGCTGGATCTTAGATCATGTTATCTCTAAAACACAAGGTATATCTGACAAAAAGTGGTGAAAAGCACACACTAATGATAAAAATTTATCTAATTCTTATGAAAAATCAACCAAACTATCCTGATAATCAAATAAAATAGTTACATGTTAAGGACCTGGAAATATGAAACTTTCTCTATGTAGCAAAAAATTAATGATCATGATGTACATCGAGATCCCTGCTATAATTTCATTCCTATAAGTTTCTCTAATTCCATAATGAATGACATGTGTTCCAATGGAATTTTTAAGTGATCCACCATATAAATAAATACAATGGAGTGATAAGAACCTATATAAAATAAATTAGTCTCTAAGTTATAATATATAGAAATGTTACCTTTTATAGTTGTAATAACCAAATCAAATTCAAAATTAAACTCCTTTGATATGTGTAAGTACTTCGTTTTGATGGTCTGTGTCTAGATCCCTGGAGTCTATGAGTCATATGATTTCACTAAAAATCCTATATGTTTCAATAACACTATTACAAACCAAGGAAAATGTATAACCTAATAAATATTTTCCATGTTTCCATGGAATCCATATGAGTTTTAAACTATCATAGGAATGGGATAAAAACCCTTCATGTGTCCAATAATTCCACACTTATAATAAGTCTAGCCACTAATAGTTTATGATGGTTAAGAGAGAGAATTATGAGAATCACCACTCTATTTCACCCATTAAACTCAATCTACGTATTCCATTCCTTGTAATAAAAACTGGAGATACCATAAAAAGGGGAAAAAATTTAGTCAATCATGTCTTAACCACAATGTTATGCCCTATATTAAGGTCTAATATATCATCTAAACACCGGTGATCAACATTAATATGATGACCTATGATAGGTATTAGGTTTTAGATCAATATAAAACCTCTAAGCCTTAATATTCTCCTTATACACAACCTCATATTAAAATTAAATGATCTCTATGATGAAATTAGAAAACTTTATAAAGGATCGATTCCTTTTCTCAAGTATGAGGGACTCCACGGATTTCACCATGGTCATATATTTTAGGTAGAACTGCTTAGTAAAAATGGACTTCAAGCCTTTCTAATCCAAGCCCTCATTTTTCTTAGCCAACACAACCATGTTTCTCCACCCTCTACTTAGACCTTCATGATTTAAGATAGTTCACTTCAATTTAATAGATTTACTAATTCTCATGAATTTTAAAATCTTATCAAGATTTCTCAACCAATCTTTCACCTCTTGTTGATTATTTATCTCTTATAAAGATGGTAGTTTCTAGAAAAGAAACTATCCAGATCAATTCCTTTCTATGTCCAATTGATGATCCACCATCACAACCTAAAAATCATAGTTTCAACACTTTAGTCTATAGATTAGACCCTGAGCACCACTACTTCAACCAAATTCTAATCAACTGGAGGGTTTCCCTATCATGATTTATCAGTAGTATCCCACTGAGGAGTAACTGGAAGTCTTCTGAGGTGAATGGTACTACACATCAGAAGACAAAGAGACATGATAACATGGGTTCCAAGAGTCTATTATAATTTAATGTAATATAATTTAATTAGAATTTTAAGAATATAAGATAACACAAAACTAGGATTAAAACATACTAAATTGAAAATAAACATTTCCCAATAACATATGTTAACTTAAGGCTTATCATGATGAGATCTCTCCAGGAACTCACTTTTAACCTACCCCAAATCCCTATCTATTATCTACCAAGACATCCCAAAATTTTTACCGACAACAAAAATAGATAAACCAACCTTTGATACTATTTTTTTATGAACCAACACATATTACCCAACCATCCATAACCCAAACCGGTTCAAACATGGCCTAAAGGGAATTCATGATCCCCATAGGCGGGTGACAAGTTTCTAGTCATCAAGAAAAACCATGGGAACAACTTAACCACAAATAACTTTTCATGAGGTGATATAAAGAAACAATGTAATGATAGT
Organism: Viscum album; assembly: GCA_963277665.1. NCBI lineage: Eukaryota > Viridiplantae > Streptophyta > Magnoliopsida > Santalales > Viscaceae > Viscum > Viscum album. The sequence goes on from OY728157.1 coordinate 1,207,407,295, forward strand.
ATGAAAAAAAATACATTATAATAAAAGATACAAATGTTTGGAAATACATGTTTCAACATTCAAAGAATAAAAAATAACAAAAATATTACTATTCCACAGCTCCATGTGACATGAAGTCTCTTAAAAACTCACACACTCTAAAAATAAATATTTTTTATGCCACCCTATGATGCTTTACCTTACCTAAATCATATATAAAAAGAACTACATATACCCAAATGTGTATATAGGGTGTGAGAAAAAGATCTTAGAAGTGTCCCACTAACATTTTCATAAATATAATTTATAAAATAAATCAATCATGTTCAGATAAATAGAAATTGATCATGAGATAAAATTCTATATTATTTGATATAAAACATAGATAATAACACCTTTTTTATAATTTAATAAATCATACCAATAAATAATTTCCCAAAAAAATCAATAAATATTCCAATAAAACACTTCAAGTATAATAACTATAGAAAAAAATCCCATGAGTATCAATGTACTAAAGTAATAAATGATCCTCATAAGAACCTCCCAATCATTAATCCCCATGGTGTGCACATTACCCTAGCTGAACTGGTCTATTCTGTAAGAGCACACTCTCAAGAGTTGCTTCTTACCACATCTTAGGCATCCTAGTCCACACATTTCGTTTTCCGAACAAGTCTATAGGGAATGATTTCATCCTCGATGAGGGATCTCTAACGCATTATAGATCACATTCAGGTTAACCACAATAGAGTCATGAAACATAATTTAATATCTTAAACCACACAAAAAATATTTTAATTCATTTTCATTAATGACAGTAAGGGTAAAATCCATTTCAAAACCATAACCAAAACTAGTTCATTTAATCAAAAAAATTATCATTCCCTTCTAAAACTATTAAAAACCCATTTTTAATAAAAACCCATATTTCATGATTTCCAACCATTTTAGATAAAAAATAGAAAGATAATAATGATTTTAAGAATAGATCCAAATCATGAAACCACCTACCATGAAACACTTAAAATATCAATTCCCATGGGTAAAAAACAAGCTAAGATGAATCGAGGGTCGTAGGAATATAGTGGGATCATAGATAAAAATTCTCAATCATAAATCACCATTTCATTACTTCTAGAATAATTTGGGAGAGATAAATAATTTACCATAATGATTCTTGAAGAACACACATTGATCAATGAATATTTGGAAAAAAAACCCAACACTATGATAGATCAACAAGAAATTCAATTAGATCATGCAACAGACCTAAGATCTAGAATAAACATACTTGAACTAAGGTTATATTCAAGGGAAGAAGAGAAGATCTATAAGATCAATGAATAATGTCCATGAATGGGAACATAACATTGGAAAACTAGATCCAATACCAAAATTTCCATTTAAAAATATCATCAACAGACAAGGAATGTCCAAAATCCCATAGAGGGGTCTCTTTGGTCAAGAATCTATTCAATCAAAAAAAGTATAAGCAAAATGTGATGTTTTCTAGATCTTAAAATATAAATACCAATTAACTAATAATTGTTGAAAAGTTTTTCAAATCATCCACCAACTATTCACCACCTTCAATGATATTTTATAAGCCTAGTGATTTGGTCAAACTATTTAACAAACCATATACCAATCGTGAAAAATCAATCTACCTCATATCACAAAATTTGAGGATATTTATTCATAGTTTTTACTAAATAAGTTCTTAACAATGAACCATCCTCTAGAACCCCCATACAGGGTTCACTAATTCATAGGAATATCTGAAAAATTTCTCCTAACCATGATCCAACTATGCACTAACCCATAAATATCTAAAAACACAAGAAGCCACCCAAAATGACTCCAGTGAAGACCCAAAAAAATATGGTCAATAAAATGGAATGTAAATACATGAAGGAAACATTGGAATGTTAAATATCAAAAATATCTACCCAATATAAGGGATAACTTCATGGACTCCCATATGATGCTTAAAATTGCACCTTTTTAATTGAGGCATGATAAATATGGATATTAGGAAATTCACACAATGGAACATGATATTCCTAATAACCACAAAAATAAAGTATGAACACCTATATCATATCCTAAACAATATAAATGGCTCACTCAGTCTTCAAATCCATCTACGGGTGATTCAACATGATTAACTTCAATTGGGTACCCATTGATTTTAGAAAACCTCTCCAAAAAAGGGATGTAAACCACGTGTCTCAATAAAAAACATCAAAAAAGGAAATCCATGGTCCTTAATGATGTCTTAGACATGAAGCCACTCGATCTATTCAACTTTCATTATCTCTTTAATATGAAGTAAATGATCTAATTTATTTATTCATTTAATGATCAACCAAATTATATCCTTCTCACTAGGTATCTATGGTCAAATAAAAACTTTTTCCATAGATATATCATCTCAATTAAATCTTGTAATTTGTAATGGATGCATCAAACTAGTGGGTCGCCGATGCTTTGCCTTAATCATTTAGATAGTAAGGAATTGTGACATAAATTCTAAAATTAATGGCCTCATTCCTAGCCACCAATTCTAATGTTTCAAATGATGATATATCTTGGTAGTCTTGTTGTGCAAATACCAATAAGACCAGTGTTCACTATCCATTAACTATTGCCTATGAGATATTGGAATGACCAATGTTCCTTAGAAAAGAAAAGTTCCATTGGATGATTGAGGCCAAAAACCTAAGGTCTATCATAGTATAAAATATTATATAAAATAATGAAAGTTGGTGTTTTTTTCTTTCCCAATATAAAACTAATCATAAAAGGATAAATAATATTTCAAAAAGACTAAGATCACCTACCCATCATCCTCTTCCACTTATAAGAATTTCTCGAAAAACAGACTCATCAGAGATCACCCCTCTACTGATTTCATTATGTCTTAAGTTGATAAAATCTTCCTTAATTCATTGGTGGACACATTCCCTTTTCTAGGTGGATATGAAATATAAAAATCCAAACTATGAATATACTCAACCCAGCATCTCTATCTCATGTTCAGATCTCTCTAAGTTAAATTATATTTTAGGCCCTTTGATTTGAATATACCGTAAACCTCTAACCAAATATATAGAGACACCAATTCGTAAGAGTGTGTATCATAGATACTAACTCAAGGTGATATACCAAATAGTTCTTCTCATGATGGAGTAATTGGAGAGATACATAGACTATCTCCTACATCCCTTACATCAAGATACACTTCAATCTCATACCTGAGGCATCACAATAAACATTACAGCTCAAACATGGCTTAGGAATAATTAGAACTAGATCCAAATAAAACATCACATTCACTTCATAAAATGATCTATAATATTTGTCATTCAATTTGATCATTACATCATTTCAAGTTAACTATTTCCTAGGATATGAAATATTATATATGTCCTGAACAAAATTTCTATAATAGCCTGCTAAACCTAAGAATATTTGGATCGTAAACACATTATGGGGTTGTTCCCAATATATACCTACCAGAATATTTTCTGTATTCACTAAGATTCCCCTCTCAGATATAACACGAACCAAAACCATTAATCCTTGGATCAAAAACTCACATTTAGATAGATTATTATACATAAGATTTTGATTTAGGATTCTAATGATGATATCCAAATGATCCATTTGTTCCTCCCATGACTTACAGTAACACCAAAATATCATCCACAATGAAAAAAAGTAAGGGGTCTGAGAAATAATGAATGATCTATATCATAAATGATATAAATACTATAGAAGCATTAGTGAGATTTAATGGCAAAACTAGAAACCTGAAATTCATATAACATCTTATAAACATTTTCTTAGGTATATCCTATTCTATGAATCTTAAATTATGGTACCCCAATAGAAGGAAAATATTATAAAACCATAAGGTCATTTGAGTTGATCAAATATATCTTCAATCCTAGGAAAGGGGTACATGTTCTTAATAACTGCCTAATTAAACTACAACTAATAATAAAAATTAAGATCCTTCCATCTGCCTTCTTTTTTTAGACAACTAAAAAAAGAAAATGGTGATATTCTAGGAGGAATAAATACCTTGGAATCAAAATCCCAAATATAAACTTTCCTTCAACCTATCCGGTTTTATAGGAAATTATGGCATAAAAATGGTTATTGTCCAAGGTTTTAGGACAATAGTGAACTCAACCTTCTTTTAGGGTCGTAACACGTAAATATAATCATGAAAGTCCTTTGGGAATGCACTCACCACTATAGGAAGTGGACTATTCAAATATCAATCAATGATTTCATGAATCATCTATGAACACTTGCATGAGATCATTAGAGCATAAAGAATAATAGTTCTCGTTGTCCCTACTCTAGGATACCACTCATCATAAATACATAAGGGATTCCATAAGAAGAAATAAATATAACTCAATGCTGTTAAAATTTTATTTGACCCTTAAAAGTAATGACTCAGTCCATACTTATAATATGGGTGAATATATAAATATAAAGAATTAACATATCACATACGTCGTTAATGTAGGAAATCATCATCCAGAACATAGATCATTAAAACATTATTCCTTTATCATTCATAAGGTTATAGAAATATATATCTTTAAGGGTATAATATTTTAACATAAACCCACTTTATAAATTAACTTAAAGGATAGTAAAAAATTATATGCACCAATATCAAAAAAATTCAAAAACCATAAAATATAAAAAAAAACATCATACCTCTCAAAATATATAGCTCAACATCAGGTTCTTTTGGTGCATACTCTACCAGGAAAATTTGACCAGCCTTAACTCCTCTTTATGTTTTCTTCACTGTCTAAGTATTTACTTTATAGTGATATCCACCTAATTTCATTACATTATACTAGAATTGAGATCCATTGGTAAATGTGGATCCATCCTTACCGCCTTGGGGTACTTGTCCAAAGAAGTCCAAGAGATGACCAGATCAACCACATCTATAAAATGCCCAAGTTTTAATCTTTCAATCGGGATTGGTGAAGACACATCTCCCATGATAGATATATAACATGTGGATCAATCTTGATTTTTTTACCACCACCACTACCCTGGCGTGTCTCACCTTGCGTCTTCTTCTAGCCAAGAGGCACTTCCTGGTTTCCCCTGGTAGTTATAGAAAATCCACCAAGATCAGTCTTCCCAACTATGTTTACCTCATCCATATATACTTTTTCAACTACCTAATAATATTTCAGTAGGTATAATAAAATTTTCATTGACTATATATCATCCCTTAAACCTGTCTCAAAAGTCTGGGATTTTAGGTGGTAATTAAAGACAAGCTCATGTTATAAGTTAACTAACTCAATGAAATAAGTACTATACTTCATAAATGAATGGACCCCTTACGCCAAGGTCACAAATTCATCAGACTTCACCACTCATAACATTTCTAGATAAAAAAACTAATTAAATACTTTCTTAAAAGTGTTTCTAGTAAGATACTTTTTCATCTTAGCCTTCACGATAGGGGTCCCACCATTTCCTTCCCAGTCCTTCAAGAATGTATATGAATAAACTCACATTTTATTCTTCATGAGTCTTTAATAAGAAAAAAAATATTTGAATTCATTCAATCCACTCTGTGGGTTCTTAAGTTCCCCAGTCACCATGAAATATATGTGGATTTTACATAGTAAACTCTGAATCATGGTTCACTATCCATTATTAGTTTTCAACACCTACCTAACCCAGAGTATATATTTTTCTATATGACTATTTCCACTAATAAAGTGTCTATTAGAAAATTCACCAATGTATCTTTTCTCATAGCATCCTCTCCTTTATTTTAAAGATATCTTATTGAATTTATTATCGATTTTGAAAAATAAATAACACATGGTTGGTTTAGGAATACATCTCCAAATCAAAATAAAACTCCTAGAACAAATAATAATTCACATAAACAATAAAAAATGAAAGCAATAATCAGTATAATTAACATGAGATGAAATAATTTTAAACTAATATATGGACATGAAAGGTTAATCTAAATAAAACCCTAAAATTAAGTTCTTTTATATAACCCAAAAAATCACTAGATCTAGATGAAACATCCTTTTCCACCCATGGTAACTCATGTTCATATACTAAATTGAGATGTCCAACCAACATTATGCACAGACTACTTGAATTTATATGGTCCAAAACCAGTCTTTGAACTATCCTAGAACAATACCTAAGAAATGTTATCACACTTCAGACTATGTATGCCTCTAATACCTATTTGTGATTAACCAACCTAGGATGACCCTAAAAATCACCTTAGATGTCCCAAAATAATGACTGAAGGGTGTTATCAATCACCATAGGTTTGAGAAAAGCGTCTGGGTATCAATATAATAAATAATGTAAATTATTTAACCCTAAAAATCCCCAAGATATTCATCATGTACCAAAATAGTTACATATATAAATATAATCCCAAAAAAAATTAGAAAGTTATTATATAAAGACAAACATAATAGATAACAGGAAAAGGATAAATGGTATACAACACATGAAAAACTAAAAGGAATGAATAAATTTACATGTGACCATCTATCCCCACAATCCCTAACCCACCTAAAGAAGACATCGTCTAGGAGGTTCTTCCAAGATAAATGAAGCCCTTAAATTTCCATGAGTCCTAAAAAAATAAATCTACAAATACCCAAAGAAATATGTAGGGTGTGAGGAAATTTCTATAAGGATACCACAATCAATATATATATAATTATTCACCATGAAACTACTAAATCTATTTATAAAATAAAACTAGTTTCATAATGCATTTTATATTAAAACACATTTTCATAAAACATCTATTTTTATACTATTTAAAACAATATATATCCAAAGACATAATAACATTAATTTAAAAAATTATTGATAAAATAAAGTTCAATAACCATGAAATTATGTCATATAAAAATAAGTGATAAATTAAATCATAATAATCCATGTAATGATAACTAAAAACTCATAAATGGGACTTAAGATAATGTCTACAATATCAGGGAATAAAAATAAATCTATTCAATTTAGTGAATAAAATATTCCTACCAAAAAATGCATCCTAAAGACTTCCCCATGTGTGAATGTTTACTATTATGTTCAAGAGAATCCAATCCCAAAATTTTCATTTTTATCATTGTTGTATTTCATCAAACACTTAGATTTTATAAAAACTATTTTTTAATGGAAATCTCTTTTTAAAACCTTTATCATCACCATTAAAGATCAACTAAGATTAATGTATTTCAATATAGAACATAATAATATCAAACCAATCATTAACATAATAACATTCAATCATTCAATGGGAAAGTATACATTGTACAAAGAAACATACCTCACAAATATAAGAAACATCAATTAATTTGAATTTAGTGAAGGGAAATGAAGTTATTCATCCCTTACAAGACTATATATATAAATTACATCATCAATCCTAAACCCACAACCCTATATAAACCAATAATTTCCCCTAAGGGTTATATAGGATTAAATAGAAGAGATATCAAGGATAAATCTTGAGAAAAGAGGAAAAATCAATCGTAAATCCAACCATAACAAAAATAAATCCACCCAAATCAACAAAGTATCATCAAGGAATTGAGGAAAGAATTATATAGAGTGTAAATTATGGTTTGGATCAATAATATAAGTAATTATTGGGTGATTATATTTAATAATGACCATGGTTATGAAGGTAAAATTTTATTTTTATGAAACCCGTATAGGTTGTGTGGTTAGGCTAACCATGTGGTAGCTACTGTTCCTTGAAAAAAACAGAGAACGATTACTTGGTAATAGCCACACTATAATAAAATCCATGCTCAAGTCATGTAACAACCCCTAATATAAACCCATTCATCCACTCAATCTTCCTAATGACTAAGATGGTTAGAAAATTTATAGTCAAAATGTGAAAAGTTTTACTAGATCCAACAAACCCATATCACATGGTTACTACTAACTGTGTAAAAACAATGCATTTATCTTGTTTCTCTGAAATTTTCAAATTTTAAACCAACTACTCTTGAAATATTTTATAATCTCAAAATAGATAACAAAACCAAATAATAAACATACCTATCACTCGGAGGCCGTCACATAATACACATGGGAAAACTAAAAAATTACCATCATAAAAAATTATTTTTTAAGTTGTTTTAGAAAACCATTTGTCATTCAAGGAATTATTTAAAACACTATTATTAAATTAAGAGGAGTTATACATCAATTATCAACTACATAAATAATGAAAAAAATATATTACTAAAAAAACAGACATTTTTAAAATAACACCCATTAATAATTACTTATCTTTCTAAAACATTGACCATTTTGGAAATATATATCACAAAGAGAGTTAGAGAAATACTTTATTTTTTATAAATACATAATTTATTATTAAAGGGATTCAAGAATAAGTATCCAACACTTTGTGATTATATATAAAAACATTTCTAGAAAAATTTTAACAAATCATCGTAATCGAATATTTTGAATAACATGAATTTAAAATTCATTCCTATAAATAAACACAAATATGCCTTCCATGTTTTGAAAATATCATATAAAATAAAAATAAAATAAAACAAAAAAACATATATTCACCCAAATAGGTATATTAGAATATTAAAAGAAAAAACCGTAATTCATAAAATGAATTGGTAACCCCTTGACCAAGTATAAAAGAAAGTCCGATTTTAATAATAATAGTTAAGAATACATTCAGAAAAGTAAATACATGAACATTACAAATAAAACATTTCATTAATACATTATAATATAATAGTAAATGTACATTGAGAAAATGCATCAATACAACCTAGATTATAGACACAAAATAATTTTAGATTTATTTCCATTAAAAAATTTCTTAATATTTCAATTAAACCCTCTAGAAAATATTTTCCATATAATAAATTTACTTTAATGAAATAAAATACTACCACACCTTACATAATAAAAAAAATAAATTAACCACTACATGTTTCAATGAACAATCATGGAAATCACGATATGAATAATCAAAGATTACATAAATCAAACATTAAGTATATAAAAGCACTTAAAAATATATTTTAAGATAAATGAATATTTAACAAAAACATTTAACTCAATGTAAAATGATGTGAAGACATCTATTTAAATCCAAAAAGTCATAATCATCACATAATTTAATATAAATTTACATGATGAAAAATCTAAAAAAACACATATGGGTGTAGCCTATTCCCCCCAATCATACATCCTTAAAATGTACCTTAAATTAAAACACAAAAATGATAAATTCCTTCCTAAAATCCCATAGTAACTCATGTTCAATCATGAAAGGTATTGATTAGGAACTTAATTGAGACCTTCCTCTTTAGTTATAATAGTCTTATTTCTAATCTACCAGAAATTATTTAAATAAAAAAGACTATAACCATGACTCTAATATCATTAATTTATGAGAGAACCCTCATATCCAGACCTAATACTTAAGACATATCAATACATTTCCTGAACCACATTCTCCATCACCACAAGATGGAAAATAGTGTTGAGGAATAAAATTACCCCACTATGATGGATTTTAGAAAATAAAAAATAAAATAAAAACATGAAATCCCACTTAAAATTTGAAATGAAAACTACATATGTTAGAGAAGTTATTCATCCAAAATAAAAAAATGAAACAAGGAACAACTAGATAATGTATATGTTAAAACCATCACACTGAAATATTAAATAATTATGAATATTAAATAATTATGAATATTGAATATATTTGAAACATCCAATGTTAGGTATTATAAAAAATTTATCATAAACCAAGTCTAAACCAAAAATTTTTATAAGGAAAAAGGATAAATTCCATGTATTTTGACACATCTGATACATATAATGATATAACTAGAAACATAAGACTGAATAAATACAACGCACCTCCTTGTGTCAAGTAAGCCACCTCCACCATCCACCACTAAAATTCCTAATAATACCAAAGGTTCCCCCATTATTAAAAATGGTTCTATGATTCTGCATATACCAAAAAATAAAGGCCTATGTACCAACAATGAAATTTATAGGGTGTGAGAAAAGATAGTTATATGATCTCACCCAGTAATCTATTCATAACCTTTAGAAACTAATACATGTTTTTATTGTTTTAAATATAATATATTAAAGTAAATTTTTTTATTGAAGTTAAAAAATAACATTAGATTCTATTTTAAAACAAGCGTTCCAATTTTAGAAAGAAGGCATGATGTTTCTAAAATCAATTAAAAAACAATTTTAAGAAAAGATAAATAAATAAATTTGGATCAAAAAATATTAGTGGTATAAATCTAAAACCCCTTTCATTAATATTTATTTATAGTTTATTTTGACACATTCCTTAAAAATATATATAAAACAAAAAGGATAACAATTACACCCTAACCATTATATTAACTATTATCTTATTTATTGATTGGTTTTTAATATTTTAATTGAGTTATAGGATGAGTTGTATTAAAATTATAATATTTTAAAGTTGAAATGAAACATGATGGTTAGTGCATGGGTTGTAATAATCATTTTTCCTACCCATGAAAAATCATCAACTAGTTGTATAGGTGATTTTCACGGTCAGTGCATGGTTTATAAAACTACATGACCAAACCATTAATCTATCTTGGTGTGTATATTTATTTGATCATATTTAGAACATGTTTTGGTAAATTTTTTGGATAAAATAATTAACTCCCCCAATTTATTAATATTTTGAAATTCCCAAAGACCCCTCCTTAAATTAAGTCCCCAAATGGGGGTATTTCACCCCAAATGCATGATGCAACTCTAGGGGATCCCTAGAAAATTTTCCATTATATTCCATCTTCCCATATGGGTTTAATACTTCAACTAAAAGTGACTTTTATAAGGTTATACCATCTTCTTCTCTTCCTTGTTATTTATTTCTTATTCTTCTTATCTTTATTTTCCCCATATTAAGATAACCCCTATAGAAAGTATTCATGATAATTATTTCTGGATTATGATTTTTAGGTGATAAAAATGATCCTTGATACCTTATTCTTCTAAATTTATGGGTTTCACATCATCCTAACTATATTAATGTAGGTGTTTTGTGAATTTTCCTTTTCTTGATACACCATAAATGCTAGGGTTTTGGAAAAAAATCCATTTTTATAAATTCTTATTGAGTTTATAATGATTTAAATAAAAAATATGAACGTATGGTTTGATTTTAAATAATTTTATGTATTATAGGTATTTGATAAAATGATAAAGTGTTTTCTTGAGTAATTTATTCATTAAATTATTTTTTGGGAAATTAATATACTTCCATGATATTTAAATTAAGGGATGTGGGTATTGATGGATTTTAATTATCATTGTAATGTATTTTGATGGGTTTATTTGGTAAAATATTAGGACTTTCATGGTGAGTTAGTTTTGTTATTTCACACTTGATATTTCCTGGTAACTTGATGATATATATTTTATAAGATTATTACATGATTTAATGTTCTATTTCTCAAAAATATAAAGTGTTTTTTGATGTGAATTTGTATTTGAAAAATGGTTTTCCCAGGAAGTATTTTCAAGGGATATTTCTAAAACGGAAACATTAGGGTACATTTGGCACCTTAAAAATGGATTTCCATGTGATTCCATACTATAAACGGTTATCACCAAAATTGGAAATGTGATTACTATTTTTAAATCACAAGGCCTATTTGGAACATTATAATTAGTTTTCTCAATTATGTTACATAGTCAATGGTAGCCCCATATCTGCATTATGTGTGTGATATTGTGAATTTGGGTGATTATGATGATTTTATGTATAATATAGAGTGTATTTTCATTAGTGGATGTATGCAGGTGTGATGAGGATATGATATTGTGACGTGTTTATTTTATTTGAAATTTGATAATGTTACCTCACCTCTTATAACTACTATCATAGGGATCATTGGCATATCAATAAGTTATTTAATGGTGGTTAAAATATATTCTTGGTGAGACTGACCAGATCCCCCTTCTATACGCTTTTTCCTTTCCATGGGGGATTTCCACCAGTGAGGATGTGTTAGAGCATTAAGGAGATTCTAAATTTGGAATCCATAGATAGGATGACAAATGTTTCCACATGAATATTTCAATGATCATATCAAAAGATGTTTTGGTGATTCATATTATTATGTATACATTACTATTATTATTTTTACCATTCCTTGATTGGAGTTCTACTTTATTTATTATTATTATTATTCTATCATCTTTGGTTCTAGTCAAAACCCTTTTATTTTATATCACTAAAATATTATTAACTCTTTATTATTCATTATTTATTATCTTAAATGGATAATATTTTATTACCTAACCTATTATACTATTTAAAAATTATTTCTTGTGGTTATAGGATCATTTTTGGTTGATTATTCTCATAGTTGTTTTTTGGGACTTTTATTTAGGGTAGTTTTTCAAGTGTTTTTAAAATCAATTTTAAAAATATGTTTTTTAAAGGATCATTTAAAGAATGGTTTTGAATGTTCCTTATAGTATATTTTTGGTTTAAAAATTAAATTTTTAGTTAATATCACTTGTTTGTTTTCTTTAAATAATAAAACCCTATTTTATTACAGTATTTCAAACTAAAAATAATGGTTTTATTTAGAAAATGGAATACATGGACTCTTTGGTGATATCCTACTAGGATATATTTTATCACAACCGAATTACACTACTCAATGTCTATAGACTAACTGGATTCTTACTAGTTCTCGGTTCAATTTTGGGATCACCCATCGAGCGAGATGAATTGGATGGTGGATGGTGACTTTGAGATTGCATAGAGATCATATTGGGTATTTTGATTTTATTTTTTATCGTAGATATACATTATTTTGTACAACCCTTTCGTGTTCTTGATTTTACCACAGTTTGTTCCTTTTATTTCAATTGGTGTTTATCTATTCTTATTATTCATATTTTGACTACTATATATTTTTTAATTTCCTATATTTTAGGCATGAAGTTATAATGTAGGGATATTCCATGCCTAAATTCTAGTTGAGTTATATTATATGTTAATGCTTTATTATTGGGTGAATCATCCCCATTATATATACTTTGATGCCCTGGAATGAGTTTTAATCCCATTGGGATTGGAAATGACCTTCGAGCCGTGCCACAAGATGGATTAAGTTCATGGTTCGGAGGTGGCCTAGGTTGGTTGATGAAAAATAGTTTCAGAGAACCTTTTTTATTTTTTTGAGTCTAGTAGTTTGGATGCAGGACTGTTAATACTTGCATGGTTGGTGCGGAAAGAGTCTATCTAACTCTTACTAATTCTAACCCTCAAGTTACCACTGAATATTATGATATAAGAAATGGGTTTTAGGCTTTCCTTTTTTATTCTTGGTTTGTTTTGAGTTAGATTAGTGGTGTTTTAAAATTTATCTGTAACACCCCAGGGATTTAAAAATAAATTAAAATACCTGAAACACTAAGACTCTATGATAAAAAACATTTTTTAAAGAGATAGTTAGAAAATATCGATTAAAAATAATTTTTACGCTTGTATGATTGGATTTCCAAAAACATACATCTACAATTGCGATCAGTAAGTTATTTGGATTCTTATAGCACCAACATGAATTTTGATGAATAGTAGAATACCCTTATGAATAGTAATATGAATAGTAATATGATCTTTATTAATTTTAAATCAAATTGTTATTTTATTTTCTTGTGGTTATAAGATAATGAGATCTTGATTAATTTCTCAAAGTGATATAAAATGAGTTATAGTTTTAAAATTGTTATATTTTGAACATTTTATGATTTTTTTTAAAAAATAAGTTAAAAATATTTATATTATTACTTTCAAAATATGGAGTTAATTTTTTAATTCTACACATCAAATAATTGAAAGGGATTTTTTTTGTGATTTTTCTGAGATAGTTGAATTTTTAGTGAATAGTAAAAATATAGTTTTGAGTTCTTAGTGTGTTTAATGACATCATAATGATGGAATAATGATGTAATCATTATGAAATAATATTTAATATTAAAATATGATATGAGGTTTCCCAAGTGTAAAATACCTTGAGAAATCCCATGGGAAAGCCTACAATTTTTCAGATACCACTAATGATGTGTCCATTGAAATTAATTAAAAACTCCCTCACATTCACTATAAATACCACCCTCACCACCCTCTTTCTCTAACACCTATAATTATTTTTTAATTGTATATGTTCTGCCAAATTTCATTCCCAAGTCTCTTCCCCACATCCAAGACCTCATGGTCTCACCTAAAGTCCAAAACCAAAATCCTTAAGAAGGATCTCAAGGAGAATAGATCAAGAGGTAAAGAACATCTTTCATTTTATTGTGTTTTGTTTTCCGTTCATTTCATTTCTTATACTCTCTTCAACTCCCCTTTTCCAAGAGTAATTTAATATATAGTATATTATATATATATATATTCAGTATTTTTATCTTGTTTATGGAAATAATCATCACCATTCTTCCTCCCCTCTTCCTCTCATTCTAAAAATAAAAACATCGTCCATGATGTGTCGATTTACCAACATCGTGGATGATGTGTCTTCAATTTACTATAATTCAATAAAATATGGTTCTAAAAACATTTTAATGGTGGAAAAATATTTTTGATTTTATTTTATTACCTCTCTTATGTTCTAGAATTAACTTATATGTATAAAATTAAAGGTATATAATGAAACAAGTTTGTGATAATCGAAGAACCGCCAAAATGATATAAATGATTATCATTAAATCATTACATATATCCAAAATTATTTAGGGAATAATTTATTATTATAGATAAATATTGACACCATTTATTTCCACTTGAACAGCTTATCTTCCATTCGACAAGAAAATCCTTTACGAACTGACCATGAAAATCATGTTAAAGAACGCACCCAGAATAATGGAAATAACAGAATATTATTAATAAATAGGTCAAATGATGTGATAAAATGATCATATAAGGTGTTATAAAAATGAATATTTTTTTAAATTATTAATAACAACTTTTTAACCATTATAAAAGAGCTTTAAACAGGTTTAAAATAATATTAACCTGATGTAAGGGAATTCTTAACCTAATTTCCATTCTTTGGGTTAACCTTCTACTTCATCGATTATATGGTACAAATAATATTTTTTAGTTAATTTTTGTTTTTATTATGTTTTATTATGTTTATTTATTTTTTACGATCATATTCTTTTCATAGTATTAATTATCACGTCAATTATATTATATTTTTAAAGGACTCTCCTTTAAAAATCCTCTTTAATTTTTTTTAAATTCAAAGGCAATATTTTATGCAATTATTAAAGTTTTATGATTATGTTCTGGTTTTTGATAATTTTTTATGATGAAGTGAGGTGACTATATCTCCTTCTAATTCATTTGGTATGTATATCTTGGAGGTTAGTCGTATGGTTACTCTAAGTGTAATTATGATGGTTACATCATAAGGCCTCCATGGCAGTTACATTGTAAGGTAGACATGAGGGTTACAAGTAATACAGTAGCCACGAGGGTTAAAATATAAGTAATTAATGACCTAATATACATTTATGGTTTTATATATGTTCTCTATTTTTTTATGGAAACCTAATTTTTTACAAAGTAAGTATATATGGGTGAGAAGTATGTATTTGTGAAAATGATGCCATATGATTTTAAGTATTCATGGACTAATGGTTCCTTTAATTATTTTTCTATCACTATTTGATCGTTTTATTATCATACAATGTTTTTAAATATTTTTCATAGGTTATAAGGATGTTTAAGATAAAAAAGGAAGTCATGTAAAATGTTACGAATATTTGTTAAACAAATCATGTTGTTATTTTGTGTTAAAAATGTTATGTTTTTGAATAAATGGGTATTATTTTTATGGTACCCACTTTGTATTCTTGTGGGAGGATATTTATGAGTTATTTCGTAACTTTATAAAACACTAAAACAAAATATCTTAGGTAATGTAATGAATTTAAATCTAGTTGAAATAGCATGATTATGTAATGTTTAAGGTTCGGTCCTTATATTATCTATGTCATGTGTGTAACTAGGATATTTCATTATTATGGGGGTGAAATGGGAGGAATATCTAGAGGCACAAGGTTATCCTACATGGTTTTTAAATCCATGTTGATACCATGTACATGGTTCTATTTTTCCTTCCATTAGAAGTTGCATTGTTGGTGCATGGTATGCCAAGTCTTGTGTCCATAACATGCGCAACCATCCCATTTGTAATTATTGTTGGGTTCAATATGACTTTAATTTGATCTATATTTGTGTAATTTTTATTTTTGATGAATTATAGAATATTTTTATTTGTAAATTATATTATTTCATTTCATTTCAATGAGATATTTAAATGGTATTTTAATTTAAGTGGTAAAAGATCAATTTTACAAATAAATGATTTTTTTAAAAAATGAATCAAAATAGACTTAGTTATTTGGAATTGGTAAATTTTTTCAACAATAAACACGTGGAGTTTTAAAAATTATTTCATGTGATGTTTTTAAATTTTAAACAAAAATTTGGGTTTTTAAATTAATTAAACTGATAACCTTTGTATTATTTTTTTATTTAGATCTGTTATGTAATGGTTGTGATTTTATTTTATAGGGTATAATTTCAAATTGAGATTTATTTCGATCGGGGTTAATTAGGAGACTCATATTTTTATTCAATGAGTTTTTTTATATTATTTCCACCCGAAAATTTCTAATTAAACATATGATATCTATACCTTAGGGTTCAATTGTGGATGTATTAGTTTATAAAACTACCCATACTAATGATAGAGTGGTGAAGATGGATTTTAATAAGTGTCTGACTATTTTTTTATAGAGGTAATTAGGAGATTGTATAGATACTAAATATTATTGAAGAGATATTTAAATATTTGGGAACTTCTAAAGTATTATGAGTGGGAATTTTCTTGGGTTTGTTCAAGGGATAGATTTTGGAATTATGGAATATTATCTTCCTATCCTAGCTATAAAATGGTATATATTGGGATCTCTTTAGGAACACTTCATTTAGATTTGATTCCCTAAATAAGTGAGGATAGAGAAGGTGATGGAACTTATAAGTCTATAACAAATTCAAGGGATGGTGAAGGAGTATTCTAGAGTTTTTAGTGATTTTGTTCGCATTTCTTCACAGATTATATCCAAATAATCTATAAAGGAACTCCTATTTGTAAATGGTATTCATCCAAACCTTTTATATAGGGTGATATATTCTGGGTTACTCTTGTTTGAGGATTTAGTTAACATATCATTATCAATGGATTTGGTTTTTATTGGGAATCCTATGATCGGTGGAAAAACTATCTATCTGGGTGCTGCTGCAGAATCCCCATTGTGAAAGAATTAAAATCTAGAAGAACCTAGGGATAGGAATTCAAATTATTTGGGTGATTATTTTCAATCTATTACTAATTATTTTAGAAAGAGGTTATTCTTAGTTTTATTTTAGTATGGTCAATTTTGTCGTTTTAATACCTGTCGTTCTAAGATCCAAAATACCTACCATAATTATGGGTTTTTGCAATATATTCCAAAATTCTATAAGATAGAATCTTGAAATAGGAATAATTTTCCTTTTTCTTACTATTTTTAATGGTAATTTTATAAATATTTTAAGGTATACCTTCCTTTCCCTATTATTCTTCTCATTTTTCTTGTTTCTTTAATTCATTTTAATTTTTAACATTAGAATAAATTTTGGGATGTGTGATTCATTTTATTCATTTGGGGAAATGAATAATTAATTATGTGAATTTACATATGTGACTTTGGTTGACTGAATGTCTTTTTATAGCCTCCTCAATTGGGGTTTGATTCATATTTCATATTGGTTCATTGAAATGCACATGGTTTTTTATCCAACATGCTATTGAAATTCTGAAATGGTGGAGAGACCCTCTATTTGTTTATGTTTCATGATATTTTCCTAAAGGTGGTTGGGTTTGAGTATTATCTCATATACACATATATATATATATATATATATATTTTTGTGTGTGTGTGTTAGTGTGTGTGTGTGTGTGCTTAAAGGTTGTAATATATTTTGATGGAATTCAAAGGTTGAGATGGAAGTTACTCTTCCTTTATAGATTAGATTATCTAACATGTATTTCCTTTTCCTTGAAATTATATAGTTATTAAGGGTAGAAAGAGTTATGGTGGGGATAAAATTCTCACCTCAACATTTATTTTCCCTATTATTTTATTTATTAATTTAGTTTAAATCTTTTGATTTAGATTCAATATGATTTTTCTAGAATTTTTAACATTTTGATATCGATGTGTAATGTGTATAGTTGAAACATGATTAGTACTAACCATGTGACCAACTCATAAAAACCTATAACTAGTTAGAGAGATGATAACATTGTTGGAACATGGTTTTCCAAAATGTTTGACCATGTCATTCAGCTCTATAGGAGTTTCTAGTGAGAGAAGAACACATTTGTAAACCATACAGCCCAACCATGAGGCTAACCCAATTAATTAAAAAGTTGTAATTCCTTAAGTTACCACCTTAAATTAATTCCCTGATGGGTGTCCAATTTCCCTATACTCATAAAAATTTCTAGTAGTGGGATCCTTAATTTTTGGCATCTTCCTTCAACTTTAGGTGATTTTTCTAAAGTTAGCCCCCTCTTCTTTTTCCTTCCATATTTTATCTTTTCTATTATTTTCTTGCTTTGGTTCCTTATTGGAAAAAACCTAGGAATATTATTTGACCTAATTATTTGTGTATTATGATTTTAGGGTGTGAATATTATTCCTCTAGTCCTTATTTTATATTTTTGGGTTTTTCATTATCTTTACTCCATTGAGGTAGGTGTTTATGTGCTTTTGAATTTTCCTAAAATACTATTCTTAAATGGGTTTTTTGAAATCATTTCCCTCAAAATTATTATTCTCAAAGATATTATTAATGATTTTATATAGTTTTTAATAAATAATATAAAGTTATCATTTTATTTTAAATAAATTAATATAATGTTGGTATTTAAATAAATTCCAAAACAATATTGACCCTGTTAGTCATTCAATTAATATTTTTAAACCTTTTATTACTTCCGTGAGATTAAAATAATGGGATTTGGGTTTTTATGGATTTAATTATCATTATTTATAGATTTTGATGGATTAAATTTGTTAAATCATATACTTTTCATGGGTGATTGGGTTTGTGATTCCATACATGATATTTCTTAGTACCTTGTTGATGTATTTCTTATAACAATATTAGATAGATGGAAATTTGGTTTCCCATTAATCAAAAGTTTTTATTTTAGTGTCTTTGGATTTAAAAATTATTTTCTATGTAATTATTTTCTTGGGATATTTCTAAAAGTGAAACATTAAGTCTCATTTGGAAGAATAAATAAGGATTTCCATGTAACACTATTTTGAAAATGGTTTTAAACAGAATTTTAAAATGGGTTACTAGTTCTAAATCACATGGCATGGTTAACACCTTCAAAATAGTTTTCTCAAATAAGATACACCCTCAATGGAAGCCTCATATTCTCATTATGTGTATGATATTATGAATATATATGATTATGATGTTGTTATGTATAAATGAGAGGGGATTTTAATTTACAGATTTATAGAGGTGCTATGAGGATATTATACAATGATATTTTTTTAAAATTTATTAATGTTAACGCTTTTTATGTTTCTGTTATAAAGAGGATACTAGGATTATTAGTTAGATATAAAGATGTGATTGATATCTAGTCATGATGAGACGCACTAAATACCCTTTGTGTGGGATATATCCTGACTACAAGAGAGTTCCACTAGTGAGGCTAGTTTAGAGTATCCCTGGGGTTAAGACTTGGAATAAATTTGTAGGCCAACAGATTGTTCCGACATTGTACACCTATGATTGTCTCATAGGATTTTTAGAAGTTCCCCGTTGTTATGTATACTCGGTTTTACTATTAAATATTCTTATCTTTCAGTTATAATTCATTTATTATTTTTATTTTTATTTTATTTTCTAATTTTCTTGTTGTCTCTATTTCATTCTACAGGTCTAACATATTCTTGAATCAAGATTAATCATTATTTATTATTTGAAATGTATAAAATTTTTCTTACATAACTCGTTGTACTATTTTAAAATTATATATTTTAGTATATGTTCATTTTTTTGGTTCAACTTCCTTTTAGTTACTTTTTGGGACATTTATTTAGTGTAGTGTTTGAAGTGGTTTTAAAATTGGATTTTAGAGTGTTTGTTTTAAAAAGGATCATTTAAGGATTTTTAATGAATGTACCTTAATGTATATATTAAGTTTTAAAAATAGTTTTTGAGAAATTTCACATGTTTATTAAATTCAAAAATAAAATTGTATTTTTTACTTATATTTCAAACTAGTATTTATGGTTTTCTTTGGAAAGGGAAATGTATAGAGTCTTGGGTGATATCCTACTTGGTTTTTATGATCACACCCTACTTACACAACTCGATGTATTTATAATGAGTGGATTCATATATTCCAGGTTCAGTTTTGGGATCACCCAATGAGTAGGATTGTTTTTATGATAGAAGATGACATTTGAGGTCACATAGAGATCATATTTGGTATTTTTATTTTATGTTGTATTATAGGAATTCATTTGACCTTTTGGTGCTTTTTTTATATTTTTTATTATTATGTTTCTTTTTTTACTGGATGTTTTTTTATTTTGGTTATGACTTATTTTTTGGTGTTGTAATATTGAAATGTTTGTCATTTGGGTAGGGAATTTCAAGGCATAAATGTTCCATTCTGAAATTATGGCTGAGTTCTTCTTCAGGTTATTGATTAATTTTTTGAATAAATCATTTCCATTGTATGTAATCTGATATCATGTCAATATTTTATAGATTTTGGTGATTGAGAAATCTATTTGGTCCTTACCACGAGCTATATTAGGTGCTTGGTTCATGAGTGGCTTAATTTGGTTCATGAAAATTACTAATAATAGAACTCATATGTAAATAATAAAACACAAGGATGTAAATGAAAAAAATATAAAATTAAACATTTAGATAATAATTAATAACATAAATTGAATAAATATAGTATATATTATAACCATAAATATATGAAGAATGAAGTGCATCCTCGCTATCAATAAATAATGAATAATAGAAATCAATCAAAGTAATATTGTACAATAGTAAAAACCAGGAATGTAATAACGGTCAAATTCTATGAGAATCTACGTAAAATAATATGTATCATGGAAATTACTTAGGTTTTAGTGAACTTACATTAAATAAAAAATCAATCTTACATTAGATAAAGGAGTACATGTTAACAAATGAATGTAATAAAAGTTAACAATTCAATATTAAACATAAGATAAATCATAGGAAATCAAGGATGCGAAAGAAAAGGTGATCCATAAAAGAAAAAAAATTTAGACAAAAGGTCCCCTAGGCAGAGTCCCATCATGACCCAACATGAACCCATGTCAGTCAGTACTTTCAATTATAGAAGTATCCAATAGCCATGTCTTACCGTTCAATAGCATTTACCCTTATCAAAATGGATATACAAGGATGGATTTAATGACTAGATATTTTTTAACATTCACAAGTGTGATCTCATTTTAGGAAGGAATTACCTAACATCCATTAAGAAAGATAACCCTTTTACCAAGAATTCATACAACTCTAACCTAAGTACCAATAATTTCTCATGATACATTTACTAAAAGGATTATTTCTCTCAATATTCAGACATACACAACACATAGCATCATAGGGATCATAAAAAATTGTGTTTCATAAGTCATGATATATATATAGAATCCAAACAAAACCATACACAATATATATGAAAAATTTTCATAAAATAATTCTTTAAAAATTATTTTGAATCTATGATTTCCTTTAAAACATCATTTACAAAAATATGAAACCCAACTAACACATAATATTTTTGAGGTCATGTATTGTATAAAAGAACTCAATAAAGAATATTGGATGTGAAAATCATCCTTAAATCCTAATAAAATCTTAAAAAACACAAATTTTCCATTTATTCCAAAATCAAAACTTTAATGTAATGTAAAGATAATAATTAAAAACATCTTTACTGGAAGAAGATTTCATTTCAAAACATTCAATATAAACACATAATCATTGAAAATTTAATTATAAATTTGATAAAAAATAATTATAGTTCATAAAAAGTAAATCCACATAAGCTTTTTTACTTAATTAGAGAAAATTAGGTTTTATCCATACAATCACCTTGTTTGTATTTTTTATGAAATGTGGTTTTATAAATTTAGAGGTAAAATCCTCTTAGGAGATGGAGGAAAATTAAATAAGATATGAAAAATCTCATTCCAATTTTTTTTAATATTATATAAATTTCACTAGAAAACAAGATTTATAAAGCCCAAGAACTCATAATTACATGAAAAAAGGAAAATACATGAAGTTACCGTCCAAAAATGATGAATCCATTGATGAATGGTGTTTCTATATAAAAAATAAGAGTTATCCCTAAATAATGTTTATAAAATGAAGGAATTAAAATCACAAAATTGAAACTAAATACATTTAAAAAAATTAGATCTTGTGGAAATTGGGTGTGAAAAAAAGATGAAGAAAATTTAAGATTAAAGAAAAGGTGAAGGGGAGGAGTCACTTACTTTATTAGATATTCCATTTCCATGGAGATTTGATGAATAAATTAACGGACATTAGGTGGTTTTTATGGGGTAATTTCATGGAATATCTAGGGGATGTTCTGAAAATGAGGGGTTGAAAATATAGTAGTTCTTAATTGAAGAAATCATTAAAATTTAAAAAAAATTGAAATTATAGTTTCTTGTATGGTAAATTGCGCGATCTGGAAGATCATTCATGCTATCCACCAAACAACTGATTTCATGATAAAAAACCCAAAGAATTAAAAGTTTCATCCATAAATCAACCCAAATTCCATGACCAATAAATAAATAAATAAAGTACCTAAAAAGGAAATTTGGGGTGTGAAAAACCATCCCATTTGGTGCATGTTCAGTTCCTTGTTTGTGAATATATAACTTTTTATGTGTTTATTAGTATATATATAATACTTATCTCTATATAGATAATACCGCTAAATATTTAATGAAAAAAATACTATTGTTAAATATAGATCATGCATTTATTACTTTTTATAATGATCCTTTAATTAACATATGGCATAAGTTGTCACCATTTAATTTTATATAAGAACATAACTCAAAACCTTAATTAAAGAATCATCCTATATCATAAACTCTTCTCTAATGCAAGGTTGTGTAAGTATATGTATACTGAACAACCTATTCCTGTGTTATTTAATGTTTTTTCAAATATTTATATCTAGATAAACTTAGTCCCCTTATGATTTAACGTGGTAAGTGGATTTAATGATCATGATAAATTTCTCAAAAATCAATGAAAATACCCACCCAATCTAAGAAAACTATAAATCTCCATTGCATCTATATATCTAGTTCATTCGTTAATAACATTTTTATTTTAAAGACCCATGGATATAAAACCAATTATGATTACATTATGCAGTAAGGAAACTTTTTGTTGCTATATTTCACACATAATGAATTTGGAAAATAATTTCTCCTTCCATGAGGTCTTCAGCACAATCTTCAAATGCACATCATGTTCTTACGTTATTTTAAAATATATTGTAATATCATCAACAAATACTACCATAGATTTATCAAGGTAATATATTAAGACTCTATTCATCAAATCCGTGAAGATATACGGGGTATTCATAATTCCAAAATAAATCAATATGAAATCATAATGTCTATCTCATGAATAAAATTTTATCATAGGTATATTCTCCATTTTTATCTGTAACTAATGATATCCAAATTGAATTTAAAACATTGAGAAACTAATGAATCAAATCAAATAATTCATCAATATAGGTTAAGGAATATATTTCATGTTTTTTATATTATTAAGATCATTATCATAAATGAAAAGATACATCAATCCATCCTTATCCCTAAAAAAACAAGACTAGTACACCACATGGCGAAGTTATAGGGAAAATAAAAACCTTATAAATTTTTTCATGTAAATAGTTATTTAATTTTTATAATTAAATGAAGATTATTATATAAAGAAACATTGATATAGTTTTATAACATGGTATTAGTTCAATGGAAGACTCAACCTCATGCTTGGGGGAGTTGTAAATTATTAGTTAAATACATCAATTTGTTCTTAATTTTTTAGTTTATCCCCAAACCCTAGAGAAACATATCCCTCATTATTGGGTATAAAGACCCATAGTGAGGAATTAGATTCCATTGGGAGTTCATAATACTACATAAATTTATATTAAATCGTGGAATAATATCATATATGAAATAATATAACCATATCCTGTAAATTGATATAATCTCTATATAGAGAGAATTGATACATGCCCAATATCACATTAAATTTTACTAAAGAAACAATACCTAGTTTTGTTGAAAATATCTTCTATAAAAAATAAATCTAAGAAGATTTATATAACATATATTAAATCATTACACCCTTATGTTTTTTCACAGACAACTTAATATCTAATATTTTTGTTGTTGGATAATTAATCTTCGTAAACATGGATGATATAATGGAATGTCTATAATCAAAACCAAAAAAAATCATCGTTATTGAATGGATAATAAACAAACATTTCACTATATTAATTTTAAGATCCACTTTAACATTTTTGATTTCATAAGTTATATGACATCCACTATTCTCATTAATATTTAGATGATTTCATTTCCCTATATAGTTCCTAAAATCAATATATTTGAAACAATGAGTCATTATACGTGCATTAGGTGGAAATTTGTTATCCTATATTTAATTAATCACCCACTTAATACATATTTTATAATCATGTGCATGATGGACTCTTTTTCCATAGTTTAATCATTTTATCATTCCTTTGAGGTAATTTTCAAAGAGTTTCTTCTCACATTTTTTGTCCAGTATAAAGCTGAGTTTTCGTTCCTCCATGAACTTTGAAACTTAAAAATCCATGAGACTTGATTTTCACTTTATTATCAAAATATACATGAGATTAATAAGATTCTATTGTTTCTATTTACAACTTAAAAGTATATTGAACAACCTCTTTATAAAACACAATAGATTTATCCTTTGTTTGCTCGATATTAATGAATTTCTACTTTCTTGATGAGGATTGTTTGGAGAAAATATTTATTGAATAATATTTTCCTAGAATCCTCAAATCCCATGGAATTAATTTATTTCTTTTATCTTGTGTTATCTTTTATTATCCTATATTGTTCTGCTTCACCCTCTAAATAATAAATATCTAAACACACATTTTCATGACCTACAAATGAAGGGTAGAAAATATTTTTTCTTTTAGGATGATATTTCGAAGAAAATAGTAGATTGGAAAATCCAATTAAGGATGGTGGTCGTTATTATATGAAGAACTCAATAGCGAGTTTTTATATATTTTAAACATTTGAGTTTTCAACATTGATAAAGTTATTATTCATAACATGAGATAGTTAAATAAAAATATCTATAAAATGTTTCATAATAAATCACATCACATTCATTTATCCATTGGTACAATCACTGCATTGTACATAAAATTCATTGTCCACATGGTTCCTCCTAGTTCTAAATATTTATGAAAACCAAAATGGGTAATGTGAGAAATAATCATGTGAATATGAAAAATAAATCCTAATTTTTCATATCCTATTATAACTTTGTTTCCACATATGATGTTTTTGGATCATCCTAAGATACATAAATATTCTTCCTGGCCCTAATTTAATAAATCAAAGATGACCAAAACATATAATACCTAGACATTACATCATTTTATATGATAAAATATTAATACTCACAAAATAAAACACACTCCCAAACACAAAAGGTTTGGTGTCCATAGAGATTAGATTCATGATTAAACTATTTTATAACACATCAAAAATTTATTCCATAAAATTTATCACACATTATTCCAATATAGATATAGAATATGTAATATTATTTTTTATTTATTGGGAAAATTTTAATCATTAAAAACTCATAATATAATTTTTAATGGTGGATTCCTTAAAAATATACTTTAAAACATAAAATTTTAACAATTATAAATTCATTCATGGGATGCTTGCATGGGAAGGATCATGTGTTTGTTTCCCGTGAAACATGTTACCTCTCTTGGAAAACACTCTAAAATTTCAAAAAAATAATTTAAGTTCAACTAAAATCAAAGAATAATAACTAAAAAATCAAAATACCTTGAAAAGACATCATGGACGTGACAATTCTCCCCACTATGTCACTTTTGGACCCTAAAAATCCTCTACAAAGACGTTTGAATTCAAGAAATATGAGTTTATTACTCCTAAATTTATGACTCCCGCTCCTAGGTCTAATGTGAATACCCTCTAAGCTACCACAGAACCTAAAATAAGGGAATTAACATCCCTCACTACACCTTATTCTAATAATCAATAATCTGAATCATTTTCTAATCCAAAGATACATTGGGATATATTTTAAACTCATCCCAATATAGAATATGAAATGGATCTAGTAGAAACTAATTCAATTGAGATACACATATGATATTATGGATTGAGATAATTTGATGAGGAGACACTAGTCAATATGAGACCTTCTTGATCCTATCGAGGATTTAAGAAGTTCATACATACCATGGTGTTATCTTACACATTCTTCTAAGTCATCGGTGACACAAATAAGGGGGCCTTAAAAAGTAACTACTAAACAATTTAAAATTATAAGGGATAAATATAATGATTTGAATATGGCTTATGTAGACTTTAAGTTGACACTAGTCATTTATGAATAACATGAATCATTCAAATCATCTCCTGAAAAATACTCAATCCCACTAATGAAATTTCATGAGCCACGATCTAGTGGAGTAGATACTATAATGGATAACCATAAAAGGATTCATGGGTTCTATCTTGATTAATGATTAATATCACTTATTATAAGAAAAATCTATCAATGATATTAGGTTATACCATTCCCCTCTAATGTCAAATACACAAAAATGAATCATGTCTTCTAGAATTTAGAATCCCCATTTTTTCACATTAATATTTGGATGGTACATCATTACTAACTTCCTTTGAGATATCTAGCCTCTTGAATGACTTTCAAGAATAGAGTTGTGAATCAGGTATATATATAAAAAATTATAGTATAAGGAACCTCATGCACCCTCATGATATTATGTTCAAACAGCTTCCCCAATTCATCAACCTTGGTGTTATCTCTAATTGATATAAAGTGTGAATATATTATTATCCTATTCATGATTACCTATATATTTTTATTACACACTATTGTATGAGATGATATAATGATTAAATCCAGGAATCTTTTATCTTATTTTGAGGTGGGAATAACTATGGGCTGAAGTATTCCATAAGTATTGTTTCTGTACATTCACCTATTGATAGGTGTAGAATCTTAACATGAAATCTAAAATATCTAATGTCATATCAGACCACGAATATCATTGTTTAATTTCATGATACATTTTATGGTATCCTAGTTGGACATCCCACTAAGAATGGTGAAAATATATCATCATTTCCTTCTTCATGTAATGGGTAACCACATAGTGTTTCCTTAATAAATTGATTACCTTGGGGTATAGATACCACTTAATAGTGGTATCCCCTCCATATAAAATTATATTAATACTTTTAAATTCATTATCAATCAATTTATAATGATGAATGAGCTGTGTAAGATATGGTTCAAGTTGAATATAATATAAGAGAATTACTTAATCATCCTCCTTCATCTTCATGTACTATTTAGAAAAGAGGATCATTAGGTTCCATTTATCACCAGAATCCTTCAAGTATAGTGATGGGATATTTCTATTAGATGATTTTAATTCCTAGTTTGTAGGTGATGTCTATATAAATTTCTTACACATACTCTACCCAAAATCTCTACCTGAGATTCAAATATTTCCAAGAAATTATATAATTGAATATTTTATGATTAGTATACACAATTAATTTCTTTCTAAAAAGATAGTTTCAAAAATATTTAAGAGCATTAATGAATACTTACAATTCTTTCTCTTGAGTTTATTAGTTATTCTTACGCTGGTGATGTTTTCATGAGCCATAAAACACCACATAATCGTTTTACATAATAAAAAATACCAATCTCATACCTAAGGCATCATAATCTACCATAAATAATTTACCATATTTGGGTAACATCTAGACAAGAGACAATGTTAACCATCGCTCTAACTCATTAAATTAATCTTGAAATTATATACTCCACAAAAATTTCACTCCCTTCTCAGTGATAGTAGTTAGGTGGAATTATATCTTTAATAAATCCTTTATGAAACAATTTTAATAACTTGGTAGGCCTAAGAATATTTATACCTTAAAAACATTCATTTGTTCTTCCCAAGGAAAACAGACCTTGATTCCTAATGATCAACTAAAATACCCAATTCCCACACAATGTGAATTAATAATTTTTACCTCTTGAATAAATAATTCAAATTTTTATAGATTCATGTAAAGGTGATAATCTTGATGAATACCAAAATAATTTCATAAAACATACTCATGATCTTCTTTGTTTTTTTAATAAACAATGATATTGTTTGTACAGACCAATATTTTTTAAAATAAATAAACACATAATTTAAAAAACTATTACACAATGCACAGTCTAATATTTTATCATAATATTACTAAATAAAAATAGAAAATTAATTTCACAATAACATAAAAAACTATTTCTATAAAACACATAACAATATAAGCTCCACCATAATCTTGAACTCTATAAGATCATACACTAAATAGAATAACATGTATATAGGACACATTTTTGTTATGAATAAAATAGTATTAAATTGAATATACATAGTATAGGAACTAAGATAATGTTATAAATAATTTTATTTATTGGAATTAATACTATATATAATGGGTAATATGATCATTGGTGAACATTGGTAATCTAGCTACTTATACAATAAATTCTTTATAGGACCATCATAATAGTATTGTTATCCTTATACATAATGTTTTTTTAAAAATTACATATAATCATTTTTTCATCATTAATTATTAACAATTTATATTCATGAATAACAATGTAAATATTCTTTAGAAATAATTTTAAAAACTTTTTAGAATAAAATGATTAATTTTAAAATGCACAAGTATTTTTATTTAAAAGATAAATTTATTATAGAATGAAAATTGTTTTCAAAAAAGGGACTTTAAATTAGTCATCATAACATAAAAATTATCCAATGGTTAATTTCTCATATTTTTATAACATGGAAGAATTTTTGGTTAACATTAAAATACAACATGAATATACAGTAAGTATTATGACAAAATAATTTTTTAAAAATATATAATAAATAATATAAAAGATTTATAAATAAAAGAAATACATTATTCATTAAGATAATTTATTTTAAAATTAAAAACTCAATTTTACAAACATATAAATAACTTTCCAATGCCTAAAATATATTCTAATATTGAGAAAAAATTTATATATAATATTTCATGTAAAACATAATATAATTTAAGGGAGTTTGGTTCATTATCTTGTAAAAATAAAAAACAAGGCCATAAAATTCTAATTCCAAAGATCAAACCCATGCGAAGGCTACTGGTTTTCAATTTCTCGACAACCTAAAGGCCAAGACCTATGTTTATAAATTAATAATTAATTCCTCATTGTATACTGTAATTATCCATCCATTATCCCATTAAACTCCACTATAAATACATTAATATATCTCTCATTTTCCCTCTCAATATTCTTTGAGAAATGACATAGGAAGATAAGAGTTTCAAACTCTATCTCCATTTCCCCCTTGAAGTCGAACATAAAATATTTTATAAAGATACATAGTCTGGTGAGTGTTCTGAAAACCACATCTATAATACTCTTTCAAGATCCCAAACTCTAAAGACATTACAATTTTATTCAAATAAATTTTGGAGGGATAAATAGAGGTAAGGTTTTTCATACCTTGGTCTTCATTTATTTTTTTAAATTCTTTTAAATTCCATTATATTTTCATCTGTAATAATGTTATGTTCAATTTTTTATGTATCCTGATTATATTATGAATAAAAAATTAGCATTAACACTTACTATTCCACTATAATAGTTTATTTTAATTACATAAACATAATTTGAGATGGTATTTTTATTATCATTTCTTTTATCTCCAACCATCGCATCCATATACAATTAAATTATGCCACCCAGTTAAACAATTATCAAGGATAATTTATGTTTCATTATTAATATACTATAATTACTTTCAGATTGATATATATTCACCTAGACACATAATTCAATTTACTTGGGAAACTTTTATAATCTATACACCTAAAACATTTTTACCGACATGTATTATTAATAAGATGTATATATAAGAATATCCTTTTATATAAAAACCCTACTCTTTATTACATGTTTAAACTTGATTTATTACATAATATTTCACTTAAGACTACTGTAAAGATTGAGATGTATAGTATCTTGGGAAAATTATGAATATTACATAACAACATAGAACATAAAGCAAATAATCATTATTAAAAACTTCTTTTACATGACCACAACATTCCTTCATACTTAGCATTTTATAGCATAACCTGAGGACATTCATAAGAAATGGGTGATCTATAAAGACCAGTATGGGTGAAATAATGTTATAAAATGATGAATATAGTACATGTTAGGAAATAGGAATATTTGATGGATCCACTAGGTCGAATACCATGAGAGGGGGGTGAATCTGGGTATGACAGATTAAAACATTTTCCCTTTTGAATCTTCTTCCATTGTTAGAAAAAACTCAATCCTCTCATCCTCCCATAGAAATATATAATTAGATATGAAATCATGCACAAGACACAACAATTTTTACATGGTTCACCCTCACTGGGCTACGTCCAATGAGCATACAGCGACAATGTGCCAATGTACTAAAATCACTAAGGATCAAAACCAATAATGAGTACTCATGCTAGATCTTCTATGCTCTGGCCCACTACCTTTTCAAGGATTTGGGTATGCTCATTGCATTCCGAAGGGTCACTCCCTATTCCTCTTTCTCTAGATCACTGCTAGTGGAAAGGGTCATCATCTTTATCTTTCTGCTCTCACTGATCTGGAAAGGAATCCAGGCATAGTTTATCGACTTGTAGGTCAAACACAGTTTATGGACATATAGGTTCCTTAATTTTCATGAATTATAGCATCCTCAACTATTGGTAGATGCTCTGTTGAAGTTTATTTTTTCAACTATAGAAGAAATCCAATTTCATGGGTACTGTGAGGTACTGGAAAATACTTATGTAAACTGTTTTGAATATTTTTTCAAGATTCTTTGAGAAAACCACGAACCACATTGTTCCTCTGTGTATTGTGTAGCGAGTTTGGTACGTGGAACTCCTCTCTTCATACTTCATTTTCCATCTGCAAACCGTTATCTCTTCCATGTACAGCTTCCTTAGTTCTACATCTGTAAACTTCCCTCTGTCCAAGAACTATTCTCTATTTGTGGGTTGTCTTTTCTTCTATGTATCAGAGCTCCCTCTTTGCATAATTCTTGTGTAATTATCTATCCAGCATACTGATGATTCCTCCTCCATGTACCGAGTCTACTCCTTCTACGTACTTTACATCCTTCTCTATGTACCACTTCTTCCTTTGTAGTTTAATAATTCTCACAAATACCTTTGGAAAAATTACTTCTACGTGAACCACTTTCAGACTTTTCCGAATTCAAGGAGGAAAATTATTTTCTCTAATGATACATTATCTCTAATATAATAAATGGTATTATATCTTCTTATATAGGATAATATCTCCACTAAATATTTTAATCCAAGATTTACCAAATCTATAATTTGGTACAGCCTCCACCGCATACTAATTCTCCTACCACTGCAAACTATAATCCATCATGCGAACCATTTTTCATACGTAGCCCACGTACTTCCT
This sequence comes from Viscum album, assembly GCA_963277665.1. Taxonomy (NCBI): domain Eukaryota; kingdom Viridiplantae; phylum Streptophyta; class Magnoliopsida; order Santalales; family Viscaceae; genus Viscum; species Viscum album. The sequence continues at coordinate 1,207,439,474 of OY728157.1, forward strand.
TCTCTATTACGCAGTTGATCAACTCCACCAATTGAAAATCCATCCACATACTGCACTGCCTTCCTCCCCAAACTATTTTTGGTTTTACAGACCACTCTCACGTATCATTCCCACTGCCTGGTATGCGGCTACGTACCCTTATCATACATGGCATGTGATCCATGTCTCGGGCTCCATGATTCTCTTCCTTTGAGGATTTCATTCTCTATTATTCACACTACTAGGTCCTATGAAGAAAACCTTACATTTCCAAACACAAATTCCTGGTATTAAAGCCCAAATTTTTATCCAACATTGGGAAATAATTCCACCTTAAAAACATGTTTTAGGAAAATACTAACCATGCTAATTTGTGGTCATTTGGCTTTGTCAACAAACAAAAACAAACCCAAAACACACTGAGATGAAACAATGAGGTTTTTTTTCCCAAAAATCTCCCCCTTTAGGTTTGTTGACATCTCTTCTCATAACAATTCTTCACATTTTGATACCACATTAAAACTCCTTTCATCATCTTCCACCATTCGCTTTATGCGATTAAGAAAGTGATCACTAATTTACTCAACATATACTCTAAGACAACTTGATCCAGTCTCGGCATGAGAAAAAAGTGTATAATGAAAAGTTCATCAATTAATCATTTCATTTCTAATAACCAATTGTTGATAACACATGGATACCACTAATCTACATTTATCATGAACCTCATCTATTGTGATATCTAGTATTTGATCGATCACTTCAAGCATCATAAAATTTAATTCATTCTAATATTATCGCTCCTCCCAATAGATTTAGCTTTGATTCAACTCCCCCTATCTCATTGCTCTACTTAGTAGCTTCTCCCCGTGTCTTTTCTCCCCTAGAATAGTAACACTTTTTCCACCTTTTTCAACGAACCCGAAGGGAACTTCAAGTTTGTCTGAAACCAGGTAAAGAACACATATACGCACATTAGGTAAAAACACAACATACCTTAGGGAGATGGGGACCCACATCCACACCATTTCAAGTGTGGGAAGTTGACTGGACTCCCATATCCAATCGATGCCTTTCAAATGATTTTTTGGTTAAGGAATTTGTCATAATGTCTGCAACTTGTTGTTCTATAGGCACATACTCCAACATCACAATCCCTTGCACTAGCTTCTCCTTGATAAAATGATATTTTATTTCAATGTGCGTTGTCCTTGAGTGATGGACTAGATTTGTTCTAAGATTTATATCACTTGAATTATTACAGTAGATTCTGATCGGAGATTTCACTTCAATTATCATATCATCAAGTTACTGCATCATCCAGAATAGCTGCATGAAATCTTGAGTAGCCAAAATATATTCAAATTTTGTCGTTCTCAATGAAATTCAATATTGTTTCTTTCCTAAGCAAGAAATACGCAAACCTATAAGATAAAATTCACCTCCTAATGTTGATTTCTTATCATATTCTAAACCATCCCAATCATCATATGTATATCCTAATAACTTTGGATGAGAATTATCCTTATGCATTAGGCTGAAATCCATTATTCCCTTGATATACCAAATAATTCCTTTTACTGCAATCATGTGGATATCCTTGGGATATCGTTAATAACCGTCTACTTGGCATGTGGAAAATAAAATATCAAGCCTTATTTCAGTCAGATACAACATACATCCATTGATTTCCCTATATAATGTGGTATTAACTAACTTTCCTTCATCATCGCATGACAGTTTCAGCCGAGTAGCAGCCGAAGTCATCAACTCTTTGGAATTATCCATTCCAAACCTTTTCAAAACCTCCTTAGAATATTTATATTGCTAAATAAATGTGTCATTTCTTCCTTGTATCACCGATAAGCCAAGAGAAAACATCCGCTCACCAATCATCAACACTTCAAACTCTCTTTTCATGAATTTAGAAAATTATCTGTAATGTGATTCATCTGATCTTCCAATGATTATGTCATCGGTATAAACCAGAAACATCATCCTTTTACTACTATCATTGTAGAAATATAGATTTTAATCAACTCCAACACACTAGAAACCAAACTTCTTTAGAAACTGATCGAGCCTTGAATACTATGCTCTTGGAGCATTCTTCAATCCATATAAAGCCTTCTTTATCCGACAAAATTAGTTCTCATATTTGTGAATGAGAAAACCATCTGGTTTCTCAATGTATAATTCTTCTTATATAACTCCATTAAAAAATAATGACTTGACATCCATCTGGAAAACATTAAACTTTTGCTGTATAGCTATAGCCAAGAATAATCTGATTACTTAAAGCCTTGAAATAGGTGAAAAGGTCTCATTAACATCAATAACCTCTATATAAGTGTACCATTATCACACCAGGTGTGCTTTTTAATTAATCACAACACCATCTTCATTCATTTCATTTTGAAAAACTTATTATTTTCTCTATGGAATTCTCTTATTCTAACCTCAAAACAATTTCTCGTGTCTGATTCTTCTCAATTTTGTCAATCTCTTCATTCATTGCCTAAACACAGTTATCATCTCCAACTACTTGAACCTTTAGATCATCTTGTGATAAGTATGATGTTGGTTATACAGAATTCATCTTCCTTGTCTGCACTAGTGTTTTCTTGATCACCAATTATGTTATGCCTATAAATTATTTCCCTTATTGTTGGTCTCTGAAAAGTCACTAATTTATTCTCGTCATTTGAGTCTTATTCTGAATCAACTTATAGAGCTGGAACATCTCCTGGCCTTCTCATTTCATCATCAGTATCCTCCTGAGTCTGATCATGTATTTGCTGAATATTCTATTCATTCTCCACAATAGTCACATCATGACTTTCAACTATTTTTCCATGCCTATTATGGAATCATTTTTATGATTTTATATTCTTTGAGTATCAAAGAAATATCCCTTCATCTCCATGAGATTCAAACTTTCGATGTTTCTCATTATTGATAATGAAACACTTTTAAAAATTTGAAAGTATTTCAATGATGGATTCTTTCCATACAATATCTCATATGGAGTATTCTCTTCTTTTGTTCACAATAATGCTCTATTTGATGTGTAGACTATTGTTATCACTTTCTCTTTTCAAAACATCTATATAATATCTTTGTCAATGGACATTGTTCTAGCCATGTTCTTCACAATTCGATTTCTTATTTCAACTATGCCATTCTTCAATGGAGTTCTTACTACGAAAACTTGTTGTCTTACCCCTTGTTTATAAAGATAATCATTCACTAGGATATTTGTGAACTCTTTTCCATTATCTATTAGAATCATCCAGATTTGCTGACCAAGCATCATTTCACATTCTCATGGATATCTTGTAATGAAACTGAACACTTTAGATTACTAGGTGATTATTGAAACTCATGCCATTCTACTGTAGTCATCAATGAAGAGAACATAATATCTCCTCCCATCAATAGCCCTAGGAGAAATAGCCTCACACGCATCAATATGTATGAACTCAATCAATCTTGTTGACTTTTTATCTTTTGTCTTGTATGTATTTCGAATGATATTCCCATGTTGGCAGGCATCACATGTATGAGTGCGATCTCGTGATAATCTAGGGAGATTTCGAGCTGTATCGTATTTTACTAGATCTTCCAGGAACTTTGGAATATATGGACAACACGCTTATGCCATAACATTTTTTCATCATCCTTGGACCGAAAGAACATATCCTCTTCTCCACGTACGAGGGAGAGATTACCTTTTGTATGATTTCCTTGAAACACAATAACACAATCCTTTTCTTTGATGACACATAATTTCTTGGAAAAACGTATGGTATTCCCTGAGTCATAGAATTGATTGACACTAAGTAAGTTCTGACTAAGCCCCTCAACAACCAATACATCTTCTCGTCTTGTGTGTTTTCTTCCAAACATGGCTTTTCCGGAACCAATAATTTTCAAGCCCCCATCATTACCAAATCTTAAGATACGTTCTTTATCGTACCTGATTCCGGTCATAAGATCCTTATTTCTTATCATGTGGGAAGTTCATCCACTGTCAATGATTCATATCCTAGTGCAATCTAATGCCTTGAAGGAAATTTCTACAACCACCGTGTAAAGACCCGTAACACTCAAGGTAAGTTTTTTCATAATTTTCTTTGGGATTTTACAAGAACGCAGTTATTGATGGCACCTAATTCTGAGGCCCGGTGCGACCAGAATAAATTTCCAATGTTTAGCTCAAGTACGTTCAGTGAAAGAACGAGCAAGATTTCCTAACTTTCTAAATGGTGCTCGGAATCGAAATATGAGGGTACTGATGAAACCGCAATGCCGAGAATTTCTTAGGAACACCTTTTCCGGAGTTGTGTTTTATCAGGTGAGGTTATTAAAAATCTTGGGTTAAGTAAAGAATAAAATAAAATGGTGCAACCAATGTTATTTTTGTTCAAAGTAGTTTAACCTAAGCTAAGTGGTTGGAGTGGGACCCACTGTTGTTCTAAACTTCCCTTGAGAGGATTTAAGGTGAGGTGGGGCCCACACGAACCCCACCCCTTCAAAATCCCTAAACCCCCATATCTATTCAGCTTAAAACCACACTTGTTTTAAATGATGCGACTTCCCTTCACAAAAATTCATGCCACCTAAAGACTAATTAATATGATCAATTAAGTAAGTATGTTAGGTTTTGAATTTTTTATTTTTGAAAATCATGGCTTGAGTAATAAAATAAGGAAACAATTATTTTATTATTGTTGGTTTGGTTGTGGAAGGGATTTTCTCTAACTCTTGAAGAACATCTTCTTCCTCATCGAAGAACGCGAAGAACACGAGCCTTCAACGAAGAACTTCGTCACCGCAATGGGCTGTTCGTCGTACCGTCTTCTTCCCTCTACGTAGCCGGTGAGAGACGCAATCCTCAGAGATCGAAGATGCGACACAAACGATTCTCTTCTCCGTGACACTGACGAACCTCCTTCCGTGACACCTTCTTCTGCGGCATACTTTTCCGTGACGTATCAACAACGCTTGAGGTAGGGGTTAATTTCTTCTTCGTGAATACATTCGTCGCCATTCATCGTTTCCTAATTGAGCCACCTTTTATCATAATAAATAGGAGGAGGTCGGACCACACAAACAAGACCGACCCTCCTCCCCCCTTGATGCTTGATTTTGTTTCTGCACGAGCATGGAAGCGCGGTGCCATTGCACCGTGCGAAAATTATTAAAGAATTGGCGGAGAAGCATGACGCCATCGCGTTGCACCGTTGAAGTCGAGCAAAGAAGCGGTGTTGTCGCGCCGCGCTGGAGAACCTCGAAGAGGCTGCGGCTGATGCGGGGCCACGGTGGAGGGGCGCGGCCCCGTCGCGCCGCGCCGGTCGGACCAAGGCCATGGCGGAGCAGGGAGCGGCGGCCAGCTTCCGGCCGCCAGAGCAGGTGGGTGGGACCGTGGCGGTCCAGCGGCAGCAGCAACCAGCCGGCCGGACCGGGCTAGCCGGTCACCGAGAAGGCCGGGGGTCATAACCCCCAGCTGGCCGAAGAAGCGCCCCCCCACATGGGGGCCGCGGTTACATGAACATTGGGGTAGCGCCCCCACCCCCCCTTCCGCTCACCCGTTTCGGCCGAGCCGCCTGGCCACGCCGGCCTGGCCGAGCGCGCCAGGCCAGGCCGCCAGGCCGGACTACCCAGGCTGGGCCAGGATGCGCCCACCGGGCTGGGCCATGCCCTAATGGGCCGGACCCGGACCTGGGTTGGGTCGACACAGTTCGGGCCGACCCAGGGGGTATCGGACCGGGTCGGACCGGGCCCGAACCCCCAATTAACGGACTTCTTTCGGTCTTTTGACCATAACATGGGCTACGGACCTCCGATCGATGCACTGTCAGCTACAATGTGATTCTTAGATCGATTCTGTCGTTTTGGTATATTACACTCAATGTTTTAGAGAACTTTTGGTTTGACCGGGTTGGTTCGAACAAGAAACCAACCGGGCCCTCGGAGCGGAAACGCTTTTAACTTGAGCTCTGGACGTCCGATTGACGTGCCGTTGACTTTGTTGGATTACTCATAGTAAGACAGACCTTTTGGCTTACTCCTCTCGAGGATTGGATGTAGTTGGTGTAATTCCATGTTGGTTTTGACTTAAAAACCAACCGGGCCCCTGGGGCGAAAAATCCAACAACTCTCAGACCGGGCGTCTGATTGACGCATCATCTTTCACGTTGAGTTTCTTTTGACGATACATTAATTTTGGATACATCATCTCTGGACTTCATGTCAGTTGATGTATCAGCCCATCGGCTCGTGTAGCGGACCCTCCCTGAACGAGCGTGCTGTGTGAGGGAACCCTAGAGCTGGCTACGACAATGACGACGATGAGGACTGTACAGAAATCCTCTGTGGATTCGATGGTGATGACTACAACACTCAGCGATCCTATGTGGATCAGTGCTATCGATCATGTGTGGGTCAAATCCTATGTGGGTCATTTCAGGGGTTAGTACCTATCGATTCTTTATGGGTCATTGCAGGGGTTAGTACCTATCGATCCTATGTGGGTCCGACAGCATAGATGAATCAGTGGATACATCTTATCATCTCTATCGTCTTACAAAGAAGTATACCTGTGTGAGATGAGTCTTGACTTTTACACTTTATCTTCGATAAGATTTTCTTGATATCCTATGTGGATTACGTTATGCTTTCCTGTGTGGATTGGGTTGTGATTTACTATGTGGAACGGGTTACGATTTCTTGTGTGGACTGGGTTGTACTTGGGCTCGGATGTTAGAGCTGAACTGGAATTGATGACTTAGGTATATGTATGGGCATATACCAAAGTAATATTGGATGTTATTTAGTGATTTAATATTTCCTTTGTCGATTATCCATTGTGGATTTTGGGAGACCTTCGGGGGTCTCGGGGTCCCTACTAAGTAACATATACTCACCCCTACACGGGATATGCCCGCACTACGTTGTGTTGGATGCAGACAACAGACATTGCTGATCGTGGCTGAGGCTTGTGGAGCGAGTCGGTACCAGGAGGTGGACCACTGGACGGGACATACACGGAGAAGACGACTAGACCCATTGAGCTATGGAGACTATCTGTACCAACACTTCTGGTGGGACTTCTAGTGGACGGCTTGACGTTGTGGCTTTACTTTTCAGTTTCTACACTTTCGTTCCAGTTGTACTTTACTTTCAGTTTGGGTTTGTATTCTGGCCCACTTACTTTTCCGTACTTACTATTGTACCCACTTTTACTTAGTGTTTACTTCTGGTTGCTTGCTCTGTGGTGTTTGATTACTTTCAAAGGCAATTGCTTCCTTTTTCAATCGGGAATTATGCCTTGGTGCTAGTCGCCAGCTCGTGGCCTATAGAAGGTGGGCTTAGGGTTGTCACGGCACGGGCCCCAAGGACGGGTTGTGACACCCCGCTTGTTCTACCCTTTTCTTTTTTACCCATGTATTTGACTTCATATCGGACATGGAATGATAATTTAGATATTTCTTAGTATGTCATAGAACAGCTTCAACCTATATAGATTCAAATCGATTTTTTATTTTTATCTCTCTTGTAGATACATTTGGATACTTCTTATGAAAAAAATCAGGAATCCATGACACATTCCTCTGTATTTTTTATGTGAAATATTTTTCCATATTTCCATCTCCTTTACACCTAAAAAATGACCATCAAATGATGACCTAGAATTTTGAGCTCCATAGGACCACCTATGTTGGTCTTATTCCCTTTGGTGCCTCTTTTTATGGAACATACATTTTGAGAGTGTCCCATCTTACCATAACAAAAGCATCTATTGTAAGGTACATTCTTTTGTGGCAATGATGCTCCACCATTTGTGCCAAGGGATCTCTAAATCTTCTGATTCTTCTTCATAACCATATCAATAATCAATCATGGAGTGGGTGCTTCTGGTATGACTTGAACAATAATTTCTTTCTATTTTAGATCAGGCCTCATACTAGCCTTATCGTTTAGAATTGAATGTTTCTATTGTTATAATGGAACACTCTACTCAAATATCATTTTAACTATTTCCTACACGATATTCTTCACTGATGTCGAACCGGGAGGTATTAGTTTCTCTTGACCATTAATTTTTCATCACAGGATAATGACTTCCTCTTCTAGTTGTTTGATATATTTGATTTTATCTTTTCCAGTATCATTCAAATTATCAATTTCAATTTTTTGTTCTTTAATTTTGAGTTTGTACTCAACAAATTTTTTTGAGCTTTCTAGAATTGAAGACATTAGCTTTTCAATTTATATATTTATCTTAAAATTCTCTTCTTCCTAATGCTGCATAGAGAGTTTGGAATCACAAACATCTTTGTTAGCATTCTTTGTTTTGGATCTCAAAACATCTACCTTTTCAATGGAAGATTTTAATTCATCTTGAAGATCAACTCTTCCTACAATTTCTCCTTCTTCATTGTCACTTTATTCTATAGTTAAATAATTTCTGGAAACTACCACCAATATATCTACTTTATGATCCATTCAATCCTCTAACTCTTCTACCTCAAATTCATCTAAACTTTCATCTGATTTTGAAAGTAGATTCTTTTTTTGAGGAACTATATAATATACTCATCCTCCCTTTCTCATTTGATGAATACTTCTTTTGGGGAATTTCATAATTTTATTCATTTTTAGCATCAAACTTATTATGCCACCATGTGGTAAAATTTCCAATCTTTCTACATCAAAAGTATCAAAATGGAACTTTACCTCTGAACATCACTTTTCCCCTTTACAGATTGGAGAATAGAAATTACATGACATCATCTATATTTTCCTCCATGGTACTATTTTCAAAAGATATATTCTTTATGGCCTTGAATGCCACTTCCATAGAATTATCCTTATCCACTGCATCATTATCATCATTTCTCATTTAATATGCTACAAGGGTACTATGTTGGTTATCTAGTGTCAGATCATTCGGGTCCTTGTCTCCCAACAATGAAACCTTCGTATTGAACCACCGTGGAAGTTTCCTAAAGATACGTTTCACAATATTTATGTCTTAAATGACTTCTACATGACCATGCATGTCTTTCACGATAGTATTTATCCTCTCAAAGAATACATCAACAGTTTCATTGGGATTCATTCTGAGATCCTCATACTTGTTCCATAGAACCTGTATGTTTTCTTCTCATACATTTGTGTCACCCTAATAAATGTTCAATAATTTTTTACACATTGTATGTGATGTTCTATAGGACATCACCTTCATATAAATTGAATTTGTTGGGGATCACCATAAAGCATTGATCCCTTTAGAATTAGAAATCAATTGTATTATTTTATCTTCTGATAAAGCACCACTATTGATGTCAGCTGATATTCCATGCATAGCTGCTGTAAAGACATCAATACCTAATGATCGGAAGTAGTTTTGCATTTAATTCATCCATAGTTGAAAATTATTTCTATCGAATATCAGAGTTTCTTTATGATTGGCCACTCCATTTCTTCTTCTCAGATAGAAACACTGACTTTCACCCTTTCCCCCTGATACCATTTGTTAGGTCAATTAAGTCGAATACCCTGAGAGGGGATGAACCAGGGTATGAAAAATTAAAACATTATCCATTTTGGATCTTGTTTTGTTGTAAAAATACTCAATTATCTCTTCCTCCCATAGAAATATATGATCAGATATTAAATCATGCACATAAGAGATCAATTTTTACTTGGTTCACCCTCACTGGGCTTCATCCAAGGAGCATACAACAATGATGGGTCGATGTACCAAATTCACTAAAGATCACAGCCAATAATGAGTACAATTTTAGGCTAGATCTTTTATTCCCAGGATAATTAAATTTACAAGGTTTACTGTCTACCCACTACATTCCCAAGGGTCACCCCCTATGCCTTTCTCTCTAGATCACTGATGGCGGAAAGGGTCATTGTCTTCCTCTTCCGGCACTCACTGCTCTCAAAATAAATCCACACATAGTTTATTGACTTGTAGGTCAAACATAGTTTATAGACATGTAGGACAGTTCATTTTTATGAATTCCTACATCCGCAACTATTTCTAGATTCTATGTTGAAGATCATTTTTCACCTGTAGATGAAATCTACCTTCCTGGGTACTACTAGGTACCAGAAAATACATTCACAAAATGATTTGAAGCTTTTTCATGCTTCCTTGAGAAAACCACAAACCACATTATTCCTCTGCGTACTATGTAGTTGGTTGGGTATGCAGAACTCCTCTATGCTAACTATTTCTGCCTTCCACAAATTTCTATCTCCTCTTCCTACTGCTGCATTTGTTCCACATCTGCGAACTTCCATTTGCCTAAGCACTATTATCTATTCATGAACTGTCTTCACTTCCTTGTACTGGATCTCCCCCTCTGCGTACCTCTTCTGGGATTATCTCTCTCAGGTATCGGATATTCCTCCACCGCATATTGATTCTACTCCTTATGCATACTGGACTTCATTCTATGTTTACTGCTTCTTCCATTACATGTTAAGAATTCCCACAAACACCTTCGACATAACTACTTCTTCGTGAACCACTTTTAGACTTTTTTGAATTCTAAAAGAAAAAGGATGTTATCTAATGATACATTCAATCTAATCTAATAGGTGGGATTATATCTTCTTATATAGGAAAAGATCTCTGAAAAATCTACTAATCCAAGATTTATCAAATATTTAATTTGGAACAGTCTCCATCACATAATGATTCTCATACCGCCATGAACTGCAAGCCTTTCGGAAAACCATTTTTCATAAACGGTCTTCATAATGCCTTTCATCATATGCAGTTGATATCTTCCACCAATTGATAAGACATCTGCGTACCGCACCAACGTCCGTCCTGAACCATTTTCAGTTTCGTGGATCGCTCCCATGTAATGATCTTGCTGCTTGGTATGTGGTTGTGTACCCTTCCCGGACATGGTACACGATCCATGAATTGGGTTCTGTTTTTCTCTTCCTTTTCCGATTTTATTTTCCATTCTCCACACCACTTATTCCTATGAAGAAAAACATACATTTCCAAACACAAATTCCGGATTTGAGGCCCGAAAATTTAGAAATCACTATGAAATTGCGCCACCTTAAAAACCTATCTTCGGCAAATACCAACCACACTAATTTTTCGTCATCTGGATTTGTCAACAAACAAAACAACACCCAAATCATGCTGGGAGGACACATCAAGGGACTTTTTCCCAACAATGTCACCCTTTGGGTATTTTTACAACTCTTATCATAACAATTATTCATATTTTGATACCTCATTAAAACTCTTTGCATCATCATCCACTATTCTTTTTATTTGATTAAGATAGCGATCACGAATTTACTCAACATATACTCTAAGCCCACATGTTCCAGGATCTGTATGAGAAACAAGAATATAGTGAAAAAAATCTAATTCTAATGGATGAACCTATAATAATATTAGGATTTCATATGTGGAGGTGAGTCACACTCTTGAGGAAATCATTTTGAAATGAAAAAATGTTTTTATGCATTGGAGGGTCCACTAAGGCACCATAAAATTAATCAAAAAAAATAAAAAATCATATTATTTTAAAGGTAAAACATATATCAGACGAAAATAATATTTATTGTATATTATAACATCCTTATTTGGTTATTTTGATGCCATAAATCACATTATATATTTAAACAGTATTTAATTCTTACCCGAAAACTCGATTGTCTCAGAAAATTTTGAAAAAATCAGCATTAGATAATTTCAATGTCCTGAATCCAAAAATAATATTAATTTTATATAAATAATTTTCTAAATATTTTAATTTTTTCATTTAAAATAAAAACCAATATTTATTGAAAATTCATGGGTTTTGACAAAAACAACTTTCAAAACTTAATAAAAATTACAATTGAATTCATAAAAATTATAATATAATTTATATTTAATAATAATTAATGTAGTAATAATATATATTAAAATATTATTTAATTCAAAAATCAGTTAATTCATTAAAATAGATTTTTAATTCAATATTCACTAAAAATACTATTTCTTCTTTAAAAACCATTTACAATATAACAATAATAAAATGAATGTATATTATTTATTATATAAAAAATAATGATCATAATAATAATTATAGGGTCTTATTACATAACCCCTTATAACACCTGCATAAGACCTAAGGGTAAGGTGTGCGATGGTGACAGACTCTTGTGGTGACATGGATAACATCGCTTGAGTGGTAATCTCTATTAACATCCAATTCTCTCATAGGTGGTTCCATTCAAGCTTAACGTGTTGAAGCTCAGCTTGGTCTTGGTCATGAGCGATGCCCAGTGATTCCAAATCCTTTCTCAGCTCCCAAAAATGGACTTCATACGGAGAAATTCTACTGGATGAGGCCACCGCTTCCTTTGTCTGAGGAAATTGGATTTGTTAAAGCCCTATAATTATATTAATCATGTGATCACTATTCAAAGGCTATATTAGAAATGGTAACAATTCTTAATGGTATTTTAAAATCCAATATCATAAAACCAGGGAAGTGCATATCTTTTATATATCCATTTTATATAGTGAGACATTTGATCAGATAAACTGGAATTTTCATTAATAAAAGTTTGGCTCATTACAATCTTCCCCCTTAAGAAATTTCAACCTGAAGATTTTCATTTCCCACACGTGAACAGATGAGGGTAACTCTCCTTCTTCACTTCCTCTGATTCCAAAATTTCTTCTTTAAACTTGTGGTTTCTCCACAACACATTGATGAGGGGAATTGTCTTATTTCTTAAAACATTCACCCTAAGATCTAATATATTCATCGGTTTCTCTTTATAGGAGGGTTCATTCTCGAATGGTACCAACTCTGGATTGAGTACATGTGATGGTTTAGGTATGTACTTCCTCAATAGTGATACATGGAATACATCATGTACTTGAGATAGGTTAGGTGAGATTTCTAGTAGATAGGCCACTACTCCAATATGATTAAAGATCTCTATATGGCAGATGTACCTTGTAATAAGATTTACCTCATTCCCAAATATCATAACTCTATTCCACGGTGATATGAAATGGAATACCATGTTTCTAACATCAAAAACTAGGTATCATTGACAATTATCATCATAGATCTTTTGTTGACTCTGAGCCGCTTTAATGTGATGTTGGATGGTCTTAACCTTCTACACCATTTCTTTGACCATTTCTAGACCTAGGAGTTTATTCTCCCCAACTTCATCCCAACATGCTGGTGTTCTACACCTCTTCCTATATAGGGCTACATAAAGAACCATTTGGATTATTGAGAGGAAACTGTTACTGTAAGAGTACTCAACCATTGTAAGATGTTGGTCTCATCCTCCTTTGAAGTCCATTGAAAATCCTCCCAACATGTCCTCAAGTGTTTGGATAGTCCTTTCAGATTTGCCATTAGTTTGAGGATGATAAGTCGTAATAATGTTTAGATCAGTATTCAGAGCATGTTGAAGAATCTTCTAAAACATAGAAGTGAATCTTGGATCTCGATCGGATACAAAAGATAGCGGGAATCCATAAAGCCTTACCACTTCTCTGATATATATATATATATATATATATGTTCCAGTTGATCCAATGATAAATCCACTCCAATTGTAATGAAGCGTGTTGTCTTTGTAAGATGATCCACAACAACCCATATATCATTCTTTCCTTTAGATGTCTTCAGATGTACAATGAAAAAGTCTATGGTGATGTTCTCCCATTTCAATGCTGGTATGGGTAATGGTTTCATCATCCCCTTAGACTTATGCCTCTCATCCTTAACTTGCTGACATACCATGCACTTAGATGTATACTCAATGATCTCCTTCTTTATGTTATCCCACCAATAATGTTCTTGGAGATCTTGATACATCATTGTGTTTCCTAGGTGAATGGAGAAATTCAAACTACTTCCATCATCCAAAAGTCCATTATTTAACTAAACATTTGATAGAATGCATAGCCTTGTCCAAAATCTCACAATTCCTTCTTCATTAACCTTGAACTTAGAGGATTTCCCTTTTCTAATAGTTCCCACTTTCTTCTAAATTCCCACCTCATTCTTCTCCGCATCCATTAACATTTCCAAAAGATATTGTTGAGCAATAATTTGTGAAAGTGTTGATGATGTTCCCTTATTTATGATTCCCATATCCATATTCATTAATTCTAATAAGATTGAATCCTTTTCAATTCTCATTAATGATAGAATTGCTAGTTGCTTTTTACTAAGAGCATCTTCCACCTTGTTCTATTTCCCTGTGTGGTAATGGATTGATCATTCATAGTCTTTGATCAGCTCTAATCCTCTTCATTGGTTCATATTAAACTCTTTCTGTGTGAATATATACTTGAGGCTTTTGTGATCTTTATATATTTTTCACTTCTCCCCAAAGAGGTAATGTTGAAAAAATTTCAAAGAGAATATTACTATACCAATCTCCAGATCATGTGTTGGATAGTTTTTCCCATGAACTTTCAATATCCTTGAAGCATAAGAAATTACTTTTCATTTTTTATCTACACACATCTAAGGCCCTTCTTCAAAGAATCACTAAATACAACAAAAAGTTCTCCACTTGTGGGTGGTGTGAGAATAGTCATAGTGATAAACCTCTTTTTCAGCTCCACGAAGCACTCTTTGAATTCATCACACCAAGAAAACATTACTATCTTCTGAGATATCATGGTAAGAAGGTATTACAATTGTGATAAATTTATCTAAAATCGGAAATAATATCGAGCTAACCATAGGAATCTATGGATATCTGTCCCTGATGTTGGCCTCGACCATCCCTCAATTGGAGTTGTCTTGGAGGGATCCACAAATATCTCATTACTTGTGTTTATATAACCTAAGAATGAGAATTTCTTCAACCAAAAGTCACACTGTTTTTACTTTGAATAGAGCTTATCCTTTCTCAAGGTCTCTAGTACAATTCTTATATTCTCCTCATTCTCCTCCTTGGTTTTGGAGTATATTTGAACATCGTCTATAAAGAATACCACAAATTTTTCAAGGTAATATCTAAATATTCTATTCATCAATTACATGAATATTTCTAGAGAATTAGTGAGTCTGAAAGGAATTACTATGAATTCATAGTGCTCGTACCTTATATGAAAGGACGTCTTGGGGATATCCTTGTTCATCACCCTTACTTGGTAATATCGTGACCAAAAATCCACCATGGAGAAGTATTGTGCTTTACGTAGATGATGGAAAAAATCATAAATTTGGGGCAGAGGATACATTTTCTTTATCATTATTTTGTTGAGCTCGTGATAATCAATTAAAAGGCACATTGACCCTTCCTTTTTCTAGAAAAAGAGGATTGGTGCACTCCATGGTGATTCACTTTGGTATATAAACCCTTTATCCAGATTCTACTATAGTTGTTTCTTCATCTCCTCAAGCTCCATAATATCCACTCTATATTAAGTCATGGATATTGAAAACGCCCTAGGTATAAGATAAATTTATAATTCAACATCTCTTCTAAGAGGAAGACCTAGAAATTCCTCGGGAAACACCTCAGTGAATTCATTAATAATAGGAATATCTTCAAGGATTGTTTCTTCTTTAGACTCAATCATATGAGCAAGATATGTGTATTGATAGGTCAGTAATATTCATGCTTGAGATGATGGTTCTAAAGAAGATCCATCCTCATCTTTTCACTTATACAGAATCAGGGGTCGATTCTCCATATGCTGAGTAATTTCTCTCTCACTGAAATTTTTGTCGGCCATATATAGGGAACATCAATCCATGCCAATAATTGTATCAAATTCCCCTATAGAGAGTGTGACGAGGTTTTTCAAGATGTTCAATCCAAAAATTATGATAGCGGAGGAGTAATATTCATGTGTTGCAATGATTTCCCCATTTTCCATTCTCACTGACATCTTTACTTCCATGATTTGTGGTGGTGTTGGGATTTTCTACTAAACATTAGAGATAAAAAATGATAAATATAACCATAATCAAAAAGTGTTTTTTCTATTCATGAATGAATAACTAGCGTACCTGTCACCACATCATTGTCGAGGTTCTCTTCGATGGCAGTGATGGAAAAATCTCTCCCTTGATGCCTAATGGGTTTTTGGTTGCCTTTGAAAACCCTTATCATAGGGCACTACTTTGCAAAGTTCCGTAGTTCTTTTTAATGGAAGAAATGAACAAAGAATTGAGTGTTGAGCAGAGAGTTCCTCTCCTCTGTCATAGCAACATGTTTTTCTTATCGGTTGTTAATGTCCAGGTGCCCTTTTCTTCTACACCAAAAGCATTTACTCTTCCCCTTTGTGAAATTATTGGGGTGATTCTTTCTACACCTTTGGAAAGTGGGGTGTTGTATTT
Source organism: Viscum album (assembly GCA_963277665.1). Classification (NCBI taxonomy): domain Eukaryota; kingdom Viridiplantae; phylum Streptophyta; class Magnoliopsida; order Santalales; family Viscaceae; genus Viscum; species Viscum album. The sequence continues at coordinate 1,207,455,835 of OY728157.1, forward strand.
TCATAAAACCATTGGATTTATCCATCAGATTGCTAGAAATAAATTCCACTTTCCACTTCTTATCCCTATGATACCCCTGAGATTATATTATCTCCATTTCAACTTTTAGGGCACATCGTAAAATTTCCACATTTCTATCTAACTCACAGATCACTAGGGCTTTCTGTAGACTAGATTTTATCCCACAAAAGAATTGATCAACCTTGTATTCAAGGGAAATGACAAAGCCAGAGGCGTATCATGCTAGCCTTGTAAAGGAAGCCTCTTTCTATATTAAGACAGGGGTTGGGAGGAAAATATTTATCAAAAAACATTTTCTAGAAATCCTTCCATTAAAATGGCTTTAAATCCTCCTCATGCTTTGTATTTTTGATCATTTTCTACCACTGATCAGCTTCACCCTCCATACGATAAGCATTCAGAAGAACCTTCTCTTGTTCAGAACATTGAATGATATAGAAGATCTTTTCAATGGATTTGATCCATTATTCAACAATTGATGGATCAAATGATCCATTAAATGTAGAAGTCCTTTATCTCGTGAAGATCTTGATTGTGACTCGTTTTTTCATAGGGGGGTTGAATGTGCCTATTGACCAATGTTTCTATTGAAAACTTGATTTAACTGAGAGAGTATCTTGAAAATGTTTGTGTTTACCGCTCCCATAGGATTGGGCATCTCATTAGAATAGTCTTCACATTGATCTTTGCATCAGTTATTAGCCTGATTCCTACTATTACAGGCCATTGGATGGAATAAAAGTAATGTTAGGGGTAATACATAAATGGTAATCCAAATACAAAAAGGGATAACTTATAAATTTCATTTATTTCCTTAACATATGTATGATATCCATGATGTACTTCCAAATGTATATTATTAGGGGATTTTTTTAAATTACCTTAATAATGGTTCATACTACGCTTATAAATTTATAAAATCATATCCCCATGGAGTTTCTTAACCAAGAGTGCAGCAAGGCCCATTGTCGTGAACTTGTTCCCATTCAATTCTATCTCAAATAGGTGTTTTCAGGTTTTACCCCAAGATGCATTTATGACAGAGCCCTCTCTACCTGATCATATCCAGACATGTATATATTTTCATGATAAACCAATTACTCAATACTCACAAAAATTTAGGGATTTTTTTATTATACTTAGTCTTATCCCTAATGATTTCATTAGGGTTTTTATAATCCTAACCCCAAAAATAACTAAACCAATCCTATGATACCAACTAAAACAACCCTGCTCTTTATTATACACATAAACATGATTTATTATATAAACATTCACTTAAAACAACTCTGATGATCAAGAGTTCTAGTGTCTTGGTAAATTTAGGAACATTACATAATAACTTAGAACATATATCACAACATCTTTATTGAAAACTTCTTTTACATGACCACAAAATTCCACCGTACTTAGCATTGCACTGTATAACCAGAGGGTATTCATAAGAAAGGGGTGAGCTATAAATACCAGAAATAGAGTAACAAAGGCATAACATTAATAATATAGTGCAAGTTAGTAAATAGTCATATCAATGTAGTTCAAGAGAAACATGAACATAAAAGCATGATATAGCATGATTATCATAACTTGGAAATGTGGAAACAACATTTAACATGATATTAGCATGATCCAAGGCTCATTGCAAATGGAGCATGAGTAAACCCCCATTGAACTTGATTTATCAGGATTAAACCCTCTTTTCACATGGATTATATTGATACTAATATTTACCCAATTCATTAGAGCGCTATCAGGGCACACCCTTCTTAATCATTTCATTTCATGCATAAGTGTGCCACATGGATCATATAACATTGAATCATTAAAAATTATTATTTATTCCATTATAAAGGAATATATAATTCCTACGTGAAAATTTATTATAAATAAGTAAATTTTGATAAAGTTGAATACCCTTGATATATAAATGTACGTGGTATTCACTACACATTGACTTTGTCTTGGAAAATCGCGGTGCAATTTCTGCAGCATAACGATGTGACATAAGAATTCATAAAAAATTTGATGATAGAGAAAGGGGTGTCTCATAATATTTTCATTAAATGTACAGTAAAGGGTTATCTAGATACGTGTCCCAACATATTTAATAAAATTTAGATTCATAATTCAAAATTATTTTTTGAATGTAAATGAGGAGGGAGAAATCCCTAACAGAATTTTGGCATGGTAACAGGTGTGCATGGGAGGCATTAATGAGAGAGATATGAGTCTATAATTATTCCAAAATAAATAGGTAACTATAGTAGAGGTTAGAAATTATACCCCAACATTTTTAACTGAGAACAAAAGGGTATAACGATATAATGAAATTTGGACAAAAATTAGAACCGATGAAATCCCTTACTTGGAAGTATGATCCCAAAGGCTCGAGAGGGTATTGAGGGGGGATTCTTGGGAGCTAGGGGAACCTTGGGATCGTTATATATAGAGGCGTACAGTTTGGGGACGTGACCGAAGGGTTTTTAGTGAAGATAAGTGGGATCTTGGTGTATTTATATAGGAAAAGGTAGGGAATTCGTTATTATTTAGGTTTTGGACACAACACATTAAACTAATCAAAACCAAAAACAATCCCATGGTTTTTGCCAATTTTTTTGACAAAGTGGAGTACAAAACATTATTTCATAAGTATAATGCACTAAATTATTATAATATTAGGCTTTCTTATGTGGACATTGGTCACACTCTCATGGAAATCATTTTAAAATGATAAAATGTTTAATAAGTCTTGGTGGGTCCACTAAGGCCCCATAAAATTAATCAAAAAAATATAAAATCACATTATTTAAAAATAAAACATATATTTTCCGAAAATCCTTTTAAATTGTTTTATTACATCTCTATTGGTTAATTATGATTTCATGAAACACATTTTATATTTAAACAGTATTTAATTTTTACCCCAGAATTTGACTGTCTCAAAAAATTATGAAAAATTCACCGTTAGATAATTTTGACATCATGAATCCAAAAATAATATTCATTTTATATAAATAATTTTCTATATATGTGAATTTTTACTTTTAAAATAAAAACCAACATTTATAATAAATTCATGGGTTTTCACAAAAAAAGCTTTCAAACAATAATAAAATATACAATTATATTCATAAAATTATATGATCATTTATACTTAATAAAAAGTAGTGTAGTAATAATATTTTACTAAAATATAATTCAATTTATAAATCCATTAATTCAAGAAAATATATTTCATAATTAAATACTAACTAAAAATACTATTTGTGCTTTAAAAATCATTTACAAAGTAACAATAATAAAATGAATGTATATTCATTATTATATAAAAAATAATTAAAATAATCATAGTGATAGGATATTATTACATAAACCATTATAACACACACATAATAGCTAAGGTTAAGGTGTGCGGAGGTGGCAGACTCTTGGGGTAGCTCGGATAACATCGCTCAAGTGGTAATTTCTATTAACTTCCACTTCTTCCGTAGTCAGGTTCGTTCAAGATTAACGTGTTGAAGATAGTCTTGGGATTGGTCAAGAGTGAAGACCTATGATTACACCTCCTTCTTGAGCTTTGACAAATGGGCTTCGTATAGATCAATTCTACTGGATGAGGTCATCGCTTCCTTTTTCTGAGTAAATTGGATTTATTAAAGCCCTATATTTATATTAATCATGTGATCATTGTTCAAAGTCTATATTAGCAATAGTAACATTTAATTATGGTATTGTAAATTCCAAAAACATAATACCAAGGAAAAGAATTTGTCTTATGTAACCATTTTATATAATAATACATTTAATCAGATTAAGAGAAATATTAATAAATAAAAGTTTGGGTTGTTACATTTTATAACATTATGATATACATTGTAATATAAACTCTATCATATGAGGGATACATTGTAATTATTATGTGTTTGGTGGGGATGAAAATTATAAATACCATTTATGCATCGATGGGTCTCATTAAAAAAACTATTTTGAGTATTTGGTGTATTATTTACCCATTTATATATGATATCCTACCACAATGTCTTAATAGTATGTTTATGATGTATGAAATTATCAAATCCATCACCATCAAATAATTTATTGTTATCCCTATAATTTTTATTCCTTTTTCATGTTATCCATGGATATATTTCATTCTCATGTTATCAGTTGTGTAGAATTGTTTTGTTCTTATTTATTCATGGAATATTATTTATCCCTTGTTTATTCCATAATAGATTTTGTTGTACACAACCCATTACTGAGTGTATGAGATCACCCTATTATTTGTCCCCATTTCCATAGGTAACTAGGAATATATCTATAAATTATTAAAGGATATTATTAGGGGAATAATAAATTTATCATTAATTTTTTATGATGTATTTTATATTTTCAATTTAAATATAACAATTATGTATGTATCTATTCTCCTAATACTACTAAAATATTATACCATGTGTACTATGATATCTTTTATTCAATACCAATGTACTAAAATGACTATTATATCTAGGTTTTTGGATCCATGGTGTTATAGTTTGTATTGGAGTAAGATTAGTAGAAACTTTGGGAACTAGATTTAGTAAAACAACACAAATTTAAACCATTGGGGTATTCTATAAATTTTCTTAGGATGTTTTACCTTCATTATTAATAAATTCACGATAATTTTTTATTTTAATAGTGTTATTCATGAATTAATTAAATGTATTTCATTCTATAGAAATAGTTCATAATATAAGGAATTTAAATTTCTTCAATACATGTAATCAATGTAAGAATTTCCCTCCTGAGTATGTAAATGAGGCTAGTGTTGGATCTAAGTAGATTATCACTACATTAGTAAATTTGAAATAGGATATTATAAATAACCTTTCTTGTATGTAATAACATATTTATCTACAATATATCATAACAATATTAGAGAAGTTTATGTTGTCTATTCTGTTATCCTTAAATGGAAACTTTAATAAATAAGTAGATAAAAAATAGATCAATTCTCTTTAAAATATATTCCTAACTTTGGGATTTAGTGAAAGGATGAATTTTATCATGTCAATATATCATCTAAGGGGATATGTTTATCAATGTTGGTAACTGATTTAAAACACTAAAAGGAGGAAGAAATAGGATCCATGGAACTAAAAACTTTTATATTGATATTCCTTGACAATATTTTCTATAGGAGAAAAGGGTTACTATAGAAATAAAATTTAAAAATTTATGACAAAATGAGAAGGATTTTTTTTCTAAGTATGTGTCTAAATTTATATTGGTAGAATGATATTTTAATAAATATATATGAAATCCAATAAAATAAGATAGATTGATTTTATGGAATAAATATAGTCCTTTAAAGAGAACTAGTCTCGCAAATATTTTCATTATATAAGGAGATAATGGAGAGTGTTATATTGACCATGAAATATTTATCCAAGACATATATTTTCAAATTGGATCAAAAGAAGAATACTACGATTGGAAAATATATAGAGATAAATTTAGGAAAGGAGAATATAGGACGGGTGTAAATCCAAATATGAAATAACCGTGGGATGAAACTCCATGGGATTTTCTTGAATGTGATGAGTGATTTGTACATGTTTAGAGATAAAGTCCATTATCATATTAAAATAATATAAAAAAGAGAAAATAGAAATGTCCAATGATTAAATTATAAGGATATGGGACACCATTTTAATCAATTCCCAAAGAATCAAGGTAATATAGATAAGAAAAGACTAGAGAAGAATGGATGGGAATATAAAATTACTACAATAGAATTTGATGTCTTCAATGATGTGATAACATGTACTTTGATCAGAAATTAACTATTAACTAATACATTATTTATTCTGGATCTATGCACTCTTTTATATCTCACGTATTTTCTAATAACATAAAATCAACCCATAATACATTATGCAAGGATTTATTTAATTAAAGAACCCAGTGGAAATCATATTGAAATGAGGGTGAATTGGGTAGTTTCTATTAACATTCATATAGATTTTCTAGTTGTTAAATTTATTATTATAAATATGGTTAACTATGAAAAAAATCATTTTTTGGATTGGATCTATAATTTTAATACAATAATTTAATATTGAGAGAAAGAGATTTTAATTTATAAAGAAGGAATATAATCCCTTGTTTTTCAAGGGAAGAATTCACAATCTGAGTATTTTCTAAATCATGCTCATAAAACTCTTCTTAATGAAATTATAATATAAGATAAATAAAAAGACATAATATATGGATGAGAAGGATATCCTAATAATAGATGATGTTATTATTTTTCAATTATAAATTGATTTATTTTTTGAAGAATTACCTGAAGATCCATATAATTCTGAAGTTGAATTTTCCATTATGTTTATCCCTATTGTAAAAGCTAAATCTAAGACTCTCTAAAAAATGAATCAGTGTAATTAGTGGAGTTTATGAAATAAATACAACCATTATGTGATGAGGGATTCATATTCCCTATCGTTACAACTTGGTTATCACCTGTTGTATTTAAAAAAAGAAGAATGGGTCTATAAGACTGTGAATTGATTATAGAAAATCAATGATATTACTATAAGGGAAATTTATCCTTTACCATGCAAGGATTTCTTATTTAGCCTTATTCAAGGTATACAATACTTCTCAAAGATCGATATTCATTCATCCTATCTTTAATTAAGAGTTATATATTAAATAACACATATTTAATTTTATAAAAGGTATATATATTATGAGATTATATTAATCCCATTTGGATTAACAAAAGCACCCTTTGTTCTTATAGATTTGATTAATAGGGTTTTCAAGGATTATATTGACTAATTTGTGGTGTTATTTATTAATGATGTTTTTATATACTCTAAAACCTATTAAACAAAAAATAATTATTTATGAATTATTCTTAATACACTTATAGGAAAATTATTATATAGTAAATTTAGTATGTGTGATTTTTTCCTTCAACAATATTATATTCATGTCCATATTTTCTGTATAGATGGACTATATATTTACCATTATAAGACCAAGTAATTGAAATAATGGAAAAAACCAATGAATATAACTAAGATATGTAGTTAATATCCATGATTTGTTATAAAATTTACCTAATTAGAAAATCTTATAACCAATTTCACACATAAAATAGATCAAATACACATGTATAATGGAATGTGAAGAAAATGTTGGGGAATTAAATAAGTGATTGGTCAATTCACTAGTATTTACTTAACTATCGTGGAAGGAAGGATTTTTATTACATAGTGATGCATCAAAGAAAGGAATTAGGTGAATTATTTTGGAAAATGATAGTTTTATTTCTTATATATAAAATAAAATAAATTCATATGAAAAATATTATCGAACTCATGGTCTGGAGTTGAAAGTCTTAATATTTTCCTTAGATATAATAAGACATTTTATCTATAGTTAAAGTTGTATTATATATATGGATCATAAGAAATTGAATTATATATTAATATAGAAATACCTTAATGTAAGATAAGGAATATGGTTTCAACTACTCAAGGACTATGAATACTCAATACAATACCAGCATAAGAAGGAAAGAAATGTTTTAGATGTATCAGGTAGGATGGATCATGGAGTTATATCCATGTTGAGGATAGACATTGATCCAATATTCATGGGTTTAATAAACATGGATATGGGAATTATTTGGGAAGGTAAAACAACATTTATTTTTCAAGTGATTACACAAACAACATTAATAGAGAAGAAAAATAAGTACAAACATGATTAAATGGGTTTACAAAAAGAATTAAAACCATTAATGATGAGAAATTAAAAAACATCACCTATTAAGATGGTCTATTAATGTTTGGAAAGAGGTTAAGTTTTTTATCAATGCCTAAGTAGAAGTTGGATTTACTAGATAAATCTCAAAGTTCAAATTTCTCTAGGCACCCGAGAAGAACAATGATGTATAGGAATTTAAGAGAACATTTTTAGTGGGGAAACGTGAACTAGAGAATTTTCCAATATGTTCTAAAATGATCAGTTTGTAAAAAATAATGGTTGAGAGAAAACTCCCAAATGGTGTCATGAAAAATCTCCATATAATTATTTGGTAGTGGGAAAAAATTAAAATGAACCTTTTTACAAGTCTCACCAAAACATCTAAGAAATATAATACATTATGATTTATTGTGGATCACCTTACAAATTATATAAATTTCTATGTAATAAGAGAGGATCTACCATTGTCTATCTATCTGAGATCTATATTAATGATGTTTTATGACTTCATGGTGAACCTATATCAATCATATTATATCCTAACAATAATTTCAAATAGAAATTATGGATGAGTATTCAAAAGTATCTAAACATTGTTATAAATTTTATAATCGCGTATCATCCTTGAACTGATGGGAAATCTAAAAGGCCTATCCAAATACTAGAGGACATGATGGGGTCATTCTCAATTAACTTCCAAGGAACATGGGACTAGTATCTATCTTTGGTGTAGTTCTCATACAATAATAGATTACAATACTGTAATGCCCCGACCCCAGTTACCTCGAGTCGGTGCATTATTACATAACATTGGCATGATACAATGAAATCATGTCCAGAATGACCAATCAGTTTATCATCCTTTTAAATACAACATTCATTCATAAGTTTTACATTACATCATAAAATGGAAAACTACAACAATATTGTTTCCATATCCAACACTGATATCCAATATATATCCCTGCAGTTTAGTCAAAATATACTTCTTCGCAGCCTAGGAAAAATAAAACATAGAAATGGGTGAGCTCAGATGCTCAGTAAGGATCACAATATAGAAGAAACATTCATAAATAATCATAAAAATTTAAGGAAATGTATAAAACCAAAACCAAATCATTGTCAACATAAAATTCATCATAATTTGGAAAATATAAATCGAAACAATTCCATTTTCTTACACACATGGATAATCTACTAGTTTAATAATCAGGTGCAATATCAATAGAAACTTTAATAATGATGGAATGCATAACGCAAGACTTCATAACCACATAGTCAAGGACTTGTGACAAGACTAAAAATAAGATTTTGTCAAGGCCTTGTGAAAATACACTAGTTTGTTTAATGAGACCCACCGATGCATCGATGAGATATAGCAGGCTCCACCAGTCACTTACTATGTCCAATGCATTACTCATATGAAAAGGTTTAAACATAACATAAACATTCATATTAAAACTAGAATACGAAATGTCAATACATTATCCATAAACCATGAATGGTGTAAAAATAACACATCAATAATCAAACATATCAAAAAAACCTTCAATACAATATGGAGGTTTCGTATCATAATAAATCAACATCAAATAATCTTAAAATTTATCAAAGGATGTTGGCATAGATGAAATAAAAACCCTTTTAAGAGAAATATATATTTCTATTTTGAAATAATTTAAAAGTAATATAATAATAAAATAATATATTTATTTTGAAAATAATCTTATAATATTGTAGGAGAAACTTCGACGTTTTTATAACGACAGAAAATAGCTGTACCTACCGTAACAGTTAAAAAACATTTTTACCTTAATTTTGTCGAAAAGGTCAAAAGTACCTTGTTTGGAAAATGACTGAAACAATCCTTTCAACCATTTTATATATAGTGAAACAAGGGTATAAATGGATTTAACCCATAGTCTAATAAATTGTAAAAATGTTTTGAAATACATTTTTAAGAAACATGGATGTGGATGATGAAGAGGTCCCAGTAGATAATTAAGTATAAACAACCTCGGATAATAATGAGATTGTAGAATTAAGGATTACCTTGTACTTTTCCTTGGTAGAGGGTTGGTTAAGATCCTGTAGAATGGTGAAATAATTGTTATTAAATTATTCAATAATCATATACATTAATATGATATCATATATGATCTTTTAACATTTCATTGTTAATAATATCTTAGAATTATTGTCATTTCACGTGTTAACATATTTGTTTTCCTTTATATGATTTGTTAGATAAGTCATATATGTTATGGATGAGATGTATATTATTCATATCCAGAATGATATCTTGTCTTTAAATATTATTTTTAATCATCAAATGAAAATTAGTCTGGAATGGATACGATGAGGAATGAATCTCATCACGTTCGTGGAGTCGGTAATTCGTACGTACGCATGAGTGACAATATCATTGTTTTGATATTAAAATAATAAATAATTGGATGTTATATCATTTATAAAGAATTATTATATTTTTATATTTATTATTTACATCAATTACACATAATTATTATACCCATCCAAAAAATAATGTATTGAATAACAATTACACCACGACGTGGAGATGGTAATCCTTACGTATGCACATATGGTGAAATGTCATTCAAATTATTGATAGAATAATGAATACGGTTGTACCATATTTATAATAACTTCATATTATAGAGAACATACTAGATTTATTATTTTATAATTGAAACAATAAAGAAATATGAAGTGGAAGAAGAAAAGAACTTGAAAGAGGTGATGAAATATTTACCTCTTCTTCGGGTTCATCCATTTGATTTGATAAAAAGGGCTCCTTAGGTTGGATTTTATGACTAAATTATGGCCCTTATAATTAAGGTAGGATAATTTACAGGGTATTTTGGAAGGTTTTGGCTAATCTAAATGGATTTGGAGTTGTGAATTTGAGAGAAGGGGAAGTTCCCTTTTATAAGAGGGGGTGAGGGGAACCTTAGGAAAAGCTAGAAATATTATTTTATAATAAAATCATTTTCTGTTTATAATGGCTTAAAAATAAATTTTTTAAAGTCTAAGGTGGGGATGTTTTGAAAAACACTCCACCAATTGGTTTTAGATATGTTTGTGTCACTATATTAACTTTTTCATTTAGATTTAACTCTTAGTTAAATAGTTTGACATTTACCATGTCTTTTTGTATTTTTATATTATTTGGTTAATAAAATTATTATAAACATCCAACATAACCTCAATTGGTTCATTAAAAACATATTTAATATTATTTAAGACCTTTGGCCAAAACATAGATTTTTAGGAATAGAATATCAATTAATAATATAATCTTTGTTTTAAAAAAACTCTTTTATGTCAATTTTTACACTATTTAGTATTTTTTTATAAATTAATAATAGAATTATTACTTCTAAAAACATTCATATAACCAATAATGACACGTCATATTAACCTATCAAATTAGTTTAATACATAAAAAGTCTCAAATTGCATTTATTTGAATATTTATGATATCAATTATTTAAATATTTCAGTAATTGGGTAATTAGTGCATCATCATTTTGTCATAAATAAATTAAATTATTTAATTTCAAAAAATAATAAATATAATACTATTATGTATGAAATCTTTTTATCTTTCTAATGAATATTTATAGTTGAATTTATCTTATGTGTAACCCTATATTAAAAATGTTTCAGTTATTAAACTTTTATTTTAACTCTTTTAAATCTTCTTTAAATTAAATAATAATAAATGTCCTAATCTAAACCAAGTGGACCAAAGAGGTTCATATTTTATTAAAAATGTTTATTTCGGTCAAATTATACTTATCCAATAGTTTTAGGACATGTGTTAGGGTAAGAATAATATCTTTTTTACCCTTAATTACCCTATTTTCTTTTAACCACGAAAAATAAAAGTAAAAACTTACTATACAAAAAAAATTATTTATATCTTATTGAACAAAATTTTTCTTACTAATATCAACCATGTCTCTAAGATTTTATAAATTTCGCTAATAGAAGCAGTAAAATTATGTTTTCTGTGAATTTTCAAATTCTCCTAGGAGGTGGGTAAAAGACGATAAAAAGTTCATTAATATTTTTATATATCTAAAATTATTATAAAATTACTCAAATGAATTAAATTATTCTTATATAAGTATAATTTACCTATTTTGAACTAAAATAATATTTAATAAAATATATAATTATTAAAATAAAAAGTCGGTTTTAAATTATAACTCAATGGTTTTCACTATTCATCAAAAATTGAATGTTTTCAGAAAAATACCAAAAATTCACTCTAAGCTAATTTAGATATTCTAAATCCAAAAATGAATTCCATTTTAAATGATAAAATTGATAAAATTTCAAATAGTGGGTATTAATATTCATAATGGCTACTTTGATTGGTCGTAGTGTGTTAGAATCTCAAAGTTACGTACAATGCAAGTAATTCAATTATTCAAAGTAAAAAATACAATAGAAGCTTGGGGTATTACATTCTGACCTCCTTAAAATAATTTCATCCTCAAAATTTTTATAACATTAGTGCATAAAAATAATCGGATGGTTCTTCGTTATACGTTCCTCAGGTTCCCACGTTGCCTCTTCCATCTTATGATTTCTCTATATAACATTTACTAGATGAGTCGTCCAGTTTCTCAGCAATTGTTCTCTTGAATCAAAAACCTTGAAAGGCTATTCTCAATAATACAGATTGGGTTCCAATTATAATTCCCCATAGGCGAGTACATGTGTTTGGTCAGGCGTGTATTTTCTCAATTGTGATATGTGGAACACATCGTGAACTTTGGAGATACTTGGCAGAATTGACAAACAGTAAGCTACAATCCCAATTCATTCTATGATTTCGAATGGCCTGATGTACTAGGGACTCAATTTACCCTTTTTACCATAAGGTATGACACCCATCCATGGATATACCTTCAAGTAAACATGATCTCCTACCTAAATGTAAGAACCCGGTTCTTGTTTTAGAGGTACCAACTTCTTCTTTTCCTTTTCCTTAAGTGATTTTGAGAAAATATGGAAAATGGGGAAAAATCCAAAATTTTGGAACTACATGTCGTGTACTTTATCCACACGCCGTGTACTTTTGGCCGTGTTGGGATGATTACATGGGGCGTGTAGCCTTGTTGGCGACGAGGGGTGTAGGAACCGACTACACGCCGTGTAGTGGTACCATACATGCCGAGTAGTCAGTTGGCAGGCTTTAATAGTAAGGCGGTGGAGTCGCCACCAGTTGGGCAGCAGTACACGTCGTGTACTCAAGAGTACATGCCGTGTACTCTTATCGGCAGGTGAACAGTGCCAGTATCGCCTTTTGAACAGTTAAATGAAGGGAGTACACGCCGTGTACTTGGAAGTACACGCAATGTACTTTGTTTTTCGACTTAAAACAGGTAGTAGCCTCCTCATTTGGTAGATAAGGTACATGAGCCGTTTTGGAGCCAAGGCGGATGATCAGACCTTTGAAGATCCGCTGGGTGTTCGTCTGGAATTCGTTTAGGCTTCAAACGATTTCGTTGGAACCGCATGGGTAAGCCCTTCCCTCTCCTGGTACTGTGCTTTCCAATTCTTCACCCAACGTAAGTTATTTACGTTTGAATGAATTTTGTTCTTCGTCAGATTTACGACGTTCTTGGGCATTTCTGGATCCGACGTTTGGGAATAGCGTTTGTTGACGTATAAGGTAGGTGTCTTGGTGTTTATTTTCCAAATTTTGTGCGTATTTGTGAGTTTTCGTGCCACGAACCCATATTGGGGTGTCGTGTGGCTGAGTCCATTTCTATATTTGATGCCTATAATTGCATAGGTGATTAAAATGTGATAATAAAATTCTATTTGGGATCGTTTCTTGGATCCAGTCCCATCCTGAGGGGTGTGTTCCTCTGTTTAGCTGTTTGGCTAGGTACCCAAGGAGATGACTTAAATGTAGTAATGGTAGAATTTCCTTGAGAGGAATTTCTTGTTTACTGCATTTTGTTATGTTGGGCATGGCCTAGTTACCTGTTTAGCCTGAGGGGTTGGTTGTGATTATCCTGAGGGATTGAATGTTTTAGCCCGAGGGCTGTCGTTATTCCTCATGAGGGAAACCTTTCGTGCCTGAGGGCTTGACTTCTGTGCCTGAGTGTGACACTTCCTATGCCTGAGGGCGTGAATTCAGTTACTATGCCTGAGGGCAAGATTCTGTACATCCTGAGGGCGTGGTTCACTATATTATCCTGAGGGAGAGATACTGGTTGTCCTGAGGGCTTGGTGCTATTGAGCACGAAAAAATACTAAATTAAATGGATTAAATGAATAATAAAATGGAAATTTAATTGTTAAGTTAGTTACTTTTGAGTACTGCTTAGTTATTTTATTTTACTACTGCACACATGTTGCATGTTTTACACAGAGTTGAGCACGAGACATTGGTGGGTGCCTACTGAGATATATTTCTCACACCCTGTTTGGGTCATGCTTTTCAACCCAAACAGATTACGTTGTTGCAGGTGTAGATAGGGGCAAGAGTCCCTATACATGTACTTGACTGTTGCTGAGGAGTAAAAGGGCATGGGACCGAGCCTAGTCTCGTGATGCCGCTGCTAGCTGTTTTGCTTGCATTACTGTACTCTATTTTTTTGTTGTACTGTATTGATGTATAACATGTTCTGGCTGTTTTCTTAGAACTTGAATCATGTAGCATCATCACTTATATACTGTTGATTATATCCACTTCTGTAGTTATTTCAGTTATGTATGTTTACTGCTTCTGTTGTTGTTGTATGTTTATTTTGGTATTCCGCTGTGCTACACTTTGACAAATGAGGGCATAGTTTCCCCACTATCAGACCTGGGCCCTCGCTGCTAGTCGGCAGCCTCTGGCGTTTGGGGAAATGCGCTTGAGGTCATGTGGCGAACCGGGCTCGGGGCACCCGTTGCGTGGCACCTGGGGCTGGGACGTTACAAAGTGGTCCCAAAGGGCAGTTTCTTTTCTTTGACATACTATTTGGAGCCATAGTCAGGGATAGGACGGAACGGTAGTTTGTAATAAGCTGTTCCCGGGCGTAGCTAACCCATGTACATGGAAAAGCCAGTCGACCTCGTATTTTGCATTCTTTGGATTTTTCAATTTTATGGTTGATATCTTTTCACCGCTGGGTGACACACTTGGATTGTGCTGGTTATATTTTATCGATGGGTTCTATTAGTTGAAACCTGATGAGATGAGGGTATGTCGCCTCATGCATCATATAGACACATGCTAGATATCACATTCCATGCATAGTTTCCATGCCATGTATGTGCATTAGAATTTGCATGTTGTTTTGATAGTTATTGTGCTAGAAAAGCATGTTGTTGTGATAGCTGTGTGATAAATACCTGCCTTGTGATATGGTATTTTAGTTGAGATTGTTTATAGAATGGACTCCAGAACTTGCTTTTTGGGGAGGATGGGCCCCCATTGACCAGAATTTGGTGGGTCATTGATTGATTGTTGGTTATAACACATATAAGATGCCAAACATTGATTCGTGGGGAGTATGGGCCCCCACGAGTCAGAATTTGACACTTAGGTGTTGTTTTCAGTATTTTTTGGGTTCCGGAGAAGTTTCTGAGGCATACTGTCTGGGAAACCCAGAATACACACCGTGTAGGACCTCATACACGCCGTGTGTGTTCTTCTGTTCAAGAAGAAAAATGAACTTTTTGAGTACACGCCGTGTACCCTGAGTACACACCGTGTAGTCTCTTCCCGTGTCACAAACCGTGTGGGCGGCGACACGGTGTAGCGAAGAGGTTGGGTAAAACACGTCGTGTGGGTTTGTGCACACTGTGTGGTGTTGACCCGGAGTCCGACCGTGTACCTAACAACACGGGTCGGTGAACTCCTTGACAGAACACACCGTGTCAATGATGCACACGCCGTGTAGTGTGACATGGGGACTCGGCCGTGTAACTAACAACCCAGGCCAGTGTCACCTCCTTTTAAACACGTCGTGTACCTATGGGACATGCCGTGTAGTCTTGTCTGAGGACAGACCGTGTGGACTTAGCCGTCTGGCTGAGAAACGGGGTGTTGTACACGCCGTGTACGGGTGTAACACGCCCTGTAGTATTATGTCGAGTCGTCGGGCGTGTCAAAGATGACACAGACAGTTGGGAAATAACACCGAACACGCCGCGTAGGTATTATACACGCCGTGTAATTCTGTTGAACGGAAGCCGTGTGTCTTAGCCGTGTAGAAGGACCCGGGCAGGGGAAGGGAACTCAAGTACATGCCGCGTAGTCAAGTACACACCGTGTAGTCTTGTTTTTCCAATTTTGAGTACCTTCTTCCTCTTGTTCCCTTTGTGGTTCCTTCGCTTTCAGTCTTAATTATCTTGAATCCGAGGCGTGCTTTTGACCTTGTAGAGTCATGCCGCCTATATGACCACGAGTTGTTCTCCAGGAGAGCGGCGACGATTATACTCCAGAGATGGTGGGCCATGGGCTACCAGTTGATCCAGCAGAAGAGCCAGATAGGGAACCTACTATTATATTGGACACAGGCACGGAGGCGCAGTTCCGTGAAGGCTTATTGTGGTTCATGAAGACCTTTCAGGGAGCACCGTAGGCTGCCACATCTATGGCCGAGATGACTCGTATTTTTCAGCAGCAGCATCCGCCTACGTTTTTAGGGAATGGCGGACCACAGGCTGCAGGTTCTTGGCTTGGATCGATGCGGACTATTTTCGAGCATCTTGGGATGCCTCCAGGGCGGAGGGTCAAGCTCGTGACTTACATGCTGCGTGATTCCTCCAAGAGGAGGTGGTATGTTACCACCCATTCAGAGAATCACAGGGACATGGCGTGGGAGGATTTCCAGAGAGTCTTCTATGTCTTTTTCTTTCCCGATACACTGATGGAAAATACAGCTTGAGAGTTCATGAATCTGCAGCAGGGCACTATGTCCGTGATGGACTATTCTGCTCGTTTTACGAAGCTTCAGCGCTTTGCACCCGTGCTGGTGGGTGATGAGATGCTGAGAGCTAGATGTTTTGAGGATGGTCTTCGGTATGACGTCCGAGCACTGGTGAATGTTTTCAGGTTTCCTATTGTACACGCAATTGTGAACCAGGCGTTGATTACAGATAGGAACCTGCAAGAATATATTGGTGTGGGCCAGGATGGTTCAGCACCAGTTACTGGTACTATTTCTGTAGGAAAGAGGAAGATATAGATGGGCTTCTCTCAGGGCGGCAGTACCAGCCAGGTAGCTTTTTCAGGTGGCCTAATCAGGTGCTACCAGTGTGGCAGAGAGGGGCACAAGAGGCCGCAGTGTCCGCAGTGTCCGCGAGACCCAGTGGAGTGCCGAGCTTGTGGCAAGATGGGTCATCTGCAGCGCTTTTGCAGGGCGTATCCACCAGTGGCTAGTGAGAGGGGTTCTGTGCAGACTCCGTGTGCGGGAGCAGGACTAGTGGCTTCTTACCAGTCAGGGAACTGGAATACGTCAGGGTGTGTAGGTAGAGATGGTGGTCGTGGCCGTGGTGGCCAGACACCAGGATCTCAGAGGCAACAGGGCGGGACAACTTAGGGTAGCCCGGCTGTGTCGCTGGGCTGCGGTACTGGAAATGCATATGCAGTGCAACATACCTAGCAGGGAGCAGGATCCTGGACCTTCGACAGTCAGAGGTACTATTCTAGTAGCTTCTATCTTGTCTTCAGTAATTTTTGATACGGGTGCTACACATAGTTTTATATCAGTACCCATTGTGGAGAGCCTTGGTCTTGGTGTTTCTACTTCTTCTAATATATTGAAGCTAGACACTCCGTTGGGGACTAGGACGGTTGGTGTGCATCAGTGCAAGGAGTGCCCCCTTGAGGTTGGTGGGTGTCACTTCCTTTGGGACCTCTATGTCCTGGAGATGACGAGCTATGACGTCATTCTCAGGATCAACTGGTTGGTTCCCTTTCGAGCCTTTGTAGACTGTTATCTTTTCAGGGTGCGTTTCACGTCACAAGAGAGTGGGGAGTTTCTATACAAGTGCGAGTGGGATGTTCAGGCGAGTCAAGCTGGGCCAGAGCATCATGGGAGAGGTGGAGTCACAACCCAGATTGCGATCTTATATCTGGATAACCAGGGGACTTGTCAGATGGATTTCCCTCCATTTGCTGATCATTCCAGGGATGTCTTCCCGGATGACTTTTCAGGTCTACCACCGGTGCATGAGGTGGATTTCTCTATCGATCTTGTGCCAGGAGCAGCACCGGAGTCCATTCCTCCTTATAGGATGGCCATGCCTGAGTTGCAGGAGATCAAGAGGCAGTTAGAGGAGTTGCAGGAAAAGGGTATTATCCGACCCAGTACATCTCCTTGGGGTTCTCCAGTCCTTTTTGCGAAGAAGGCGGATGGTACCCTTATACTTTGTGTGGATTATCGAAAGCTGAACCTGTTGATGGTTATGAACCGATATCCCTTTCCGAGGATAGATGATCTATTTGATCAGCTTCGTGGAGAAACAAGTGTTATCGATGATTGACTTGAGATCCAGATAACATCAGCTGCGCATTAGACCATTTGATATACCTCTCATAGCTTTCAGGAGCAGGTATGTTCTATATGAGTATACGGTTATGCCGTTCAGACTGACGAATGTGCCAGTAGTTTTCATGGCTCTAATGAATCATGTGTTCTATCCGTAACTTGATTCATTTGTTGTAGTATTCGTGGATGATATCTTGGTGCACTCTCACACTCGACACGACCATGCCACCCATCTTGATATCGTATTGAATACTCTGAGAGAGCATCGGCTATATGCTAATCTCTCAAAGTGCCACTTTTGGATGGACTATATTCACTTCCTGGGTTACATTATCTCAGAGGCAGGAGTTGCAGTAGACCCAGAGAAGGTGATAGCAGTAGTTTCCTGGGAGCAGCCGAAGAACGTGTTTGAGATACGAAGTTTCTCAGGGCTGGATGGTTACTATAGATGTTTCATACCGGACTTCTCCTGCTTAGCAGCACCGTTGACAGGTCTGACTAAGAAGGGTGTGAATTTTGTTTGGTCAGAAGCCTGTGAGATAGCTTTTCAGGACCTGAAGGGAAGGCTGACATCCACATCGATCCTGATACTCCCAGAACAGGGGAAGAGCTATACATTTTACTGTGATGCGTCAGGGATTGGGCTGGGATCCGTTTTAATGTAGGGAGACCGAGTTGTGGCATACGGTTCTCGGCAATTGAGGCCAAATTAGAGGAATTACCCAACGCATGATGTCGAGTTGGCTGCAGTAGTGCATGCGTTGCGCTGTTGGATACATTACCTGTTGGGAGAGCATTTTGTGGTTTTCACCGACCACAAATGCCTCAGGTATATCTTTACTAAGTGTGACCTGAATCTGAGGCAGAGAAGGTGGGTCGAGTACCTACAGTCCTTCGATTTTGAGATTGCCTATACACCTGGTAAAGTTAATGCAGTAGCCAATGCACTGAGCAAGAAGACTCAAATACTGGCAGTGCAGGAGGCCAGTGGTGAGTGGCAGCTTATGGATTTGTCTCTGAGATGCATCTGGAGTTGCATGAAATTCAGGGGCAGACTTATCTTTCCTTGTTAGCTGTGACTTCTACCCTCCTGGACAGAGTGAGGATGAGGCAGCTATCGGTTTCAGAAGGCCTAGTTCTACGGGAGTCGGTGGCAAGTGAGGACCCTCCTCCCAGTTGGACGATATGCGATGATGAGGTTTTGCGTTTCCATGGACGTGTATGGGTTCCATGGGATATACGCGAGGAGCTGATGCGAGAGTTTCATGCTTTAGCTTGGGCAGTTCATCCCGGGGTTACCAATATGTACCGAGACTTGAAACGTCAGTACTGGTGGGCGGGTATGAAGAGAGAGATAGCTGGTTTTGTTACGAGGTGTTCCACCTGTCAGCAGGTAAATGCAGAGCATCAGAGACCAGCTGGGAAGTTACAGCAGTTTCCCATTCCAGAGTGGAAATGGGATGATGTCATGATGGATTTTGTGACGGGATTACCAAGGTCACCTCATGGAAATGACGTCGTGTGGGTTGTTGTGGATAGACTCACAAAGGTAGCCTATTTCTTGCTGGTCAAGGAGACCTTCGGTGTGGACGAGCTCAGAAGGCTATATATTCGAGAGATCATACGTGTTCATGGGGTCCCTCATTCTATCATTTCAGATAGGGACGCCCGCTTCATGTCTCATTTCTGGAAGAGTTTTCAGAGGGCGCTGGGTACACAAGTGCTTCTGAGCACCTCATACCACACTCAGACAAATGGCCAGTCAAAGCGGACGATACAGGTGCTAGTGGACATGCTACGCACATGCATCCAAGACTTTTAGGGCTCTTGGGAGAAGCATATACCCATAGTCAAGTTTACCTATAACAATAGGTTTCAGGCAACTATTGAGATGGCACCATACGAGGCTTTATATGGTAGGCCATGCCGATCACCTTTGTTTTGGTTAGAGGTAGGTGAGGCAGCCTTACTGGGGCCACAGATCGTGCAGGAGACATCTGAGCAGGTCCAGTTGATTCGAACGTGGATGGCTACCGCGCAGTCTCGTGAGAAGTATTATGTTTATTACCACAGACGACCTTTGGAGTTCTTTGTTGGGGATCAGGTTTTCTTGCGTGTTTCACCGAGGCTGGGACACAAACGGATCAGGAGATAGGGTAAGCATTCGCCGAGGAATGTGGGACCATTTGAGATTCTGGAGAGAGTTGGGCTTGTTGCCTATTGGTTGCAGTTACCGCAGCGGTACCGAGCCATGCACAACGTCTTCCATGTGTCTCAGTTGTATCACTACCATTCAGACCCGTCTCACACCTTTCAGCCATAAGAGGTTGAGCTTCAGCGTGATGCGTCCTTTGAGGAGCATCTGATCCGTATCATTGACAGGAGCACGAAGGTTCTCCATGTCCGGTCAGTTCCTCTCGTACGGGTGCTATGGCATCATGGCCGAGTGCAGGACAAGACCTGGGAGCAGGAGGCCGTCGTACGTGCTAAGTGGCCCGAGCTATTCTGAGCTTTCTCTTCGCCACCCTTTAAAGGGCAATTCGGGGACGAATTGGTATAAGGGGGAATTTTTTAAGAACCCGGTTCTTGTTTTAGAGGTACAGGTTTCTTCTTTTCCTTTCCTTAAGTGATTTTGAGAAAATATGGAAAATGGTGAAAATTCCTAAATTTTGGAACTACACGCCGTGTACTTTATCCACACATTGTGTACTTTTGGCCGTGTTGGGATGAGTACACGGGGCATGTAGCCTTGTCAGCGACGGGGGGTGTAGGAACCGACTACATGTCGTGTAGTGGTACCTTACATGTCGTGTAGTCAGTCATAAGGCTTTAATAGTAAGGTGGTGGAGTCACCGCCAGCTGGGCAGCATTACACGCCGTGTACTCTTGTCGGAAGGTGAATAGTGCTGATGTCGCCTTTTGAACTGTTAAATGAAGGGAGTACACGTCGTGTACTTTGAATTACACGCCGCGTACTTTGTTTTTTCGGCTTAAAACAGGCAGAAGCCTCTTCATTTGGTAGAGGAGGTACTTGAGCCATTTTGGAGCCAAGGAGGACGATCGGACATTTGAAGATCCACCGGGTGTTCGTCTGGAATCCGATTCAGCTTCGGACGATCTCGTTAGAACCGCACGAGTAAGAACTTCCTTCTCCTGGAACCATGCTTGCCAATTCTTCTCCCAACGTAATTTATTTATGTTTAAATGAGTTTTGTTCTTCGTCAGATCTACACTGTTCTTGGGCGTTTTTGGAGCCTATGTTCGGGAATAGAATTCGTTGACATATAGGGTAGGTGGCTTGGTGTTTATTTTCCAAATGTTGTTCAATTTTGTGTGTTTTTGTGCCACGAACCCATGTTGGGGTGTCGTGTGGCTAAGGAAATTTCTATATATAATTCCTATAATTACATAGGTGATTAAAATGTGATAATAAAATGTTGTTTGCGATGGTTTCTTGGATCCAGGACTATCCTGATGGGTGTGTTCCTCTGTTTAGCCATTTGGACAGGATACCCGAGGGTATGCCTTAAATGTAGTAATGGTAGAATTTCATTGAGAGGAATTGCTTGTTTTCTACATTTTGATATGTTGGGTATGGCCCAGATACCTGTTTATCTTGAGGGGGTGGTTGTGATTAGCCTGAGTGCATGACTATTTTAACACGAGGGCTGTCGTTATTCCACCTGAGGGAAACCTTTCGTGCCTGAGGGCTTGACTTCTGTGCCTAGGGATGAAAATTCCTATGCCAGAGGGCATGAATTCTTTTACTAGGCCTGAGGGAGAGATTCTGTACAGCCTGAGGGCATGGTTCACTATATTAGCCTGAGGGTGAGATACTGGTTGGCCTGAGGGCTAGGTGCTGTTGAGCACGAAAAGATACTAAATTAAATGGATTAAATGAATAATAAAATTGAAATTTAATTGTTAAGTTAGTTACTTTTGAGTACTTCTTAGTTATTGAATTTTACTACTGCACACTTATTGCATGTTTTACACACAGTTGAGCACGTGCCTTTGGTGGGTGCCTACTGAGATATATTTCTCACACCCTATTTGGGTCATGCTTTTTGCCCTAAACAGATTACATTGCTGCAGGTGTAGAGAGGGGCAAGAGTCCCTATACAGGTACTTGACTGTTGCTGAGGAGTAGGAGGGCATGGGACCGAGCCTAGTCTCGCGATGCCGCTGCTAGCTGTTTTTCTTGCATTACTGTACTCTGTTTTTCTGTTGTACTGTATTGATGTATACATGTTCTTGCTGTTTTCATAGAACTTGAATCATGTAGCATCATCACTTATATTCTGTTGATTATATCCACTGTTGTAGTTATTTCAGTTGTGTATGTTTACTTCTTCCACTGTAGTTGTAAGTTTATTTTGGTATTATGTTGCGCTAAACTTTGAAAAATGAGGGCATAGTATCCCCACTATCAGACCTGGGCCCTCGCTGGTAGTTGGCAGCCTCTGGAGTTTGGGGAAATGTTCTTGGGGTCACAGGGCAAACTGGGCTCGGGGCACCCGTTGCGTGGCACCCGGGGTTGGGACGTTACACTAAAATTCAAAATCCTTTTTTGGTTATCAGTGTAGCTCTTATGTTTACTTTGAGCGTCGTTGATGTGGTTTTGGATTACCTTCACCTTTTCCATCATTTCCTCCACAAGTTCTGGGCCTACGAGTTTTATTTCCCCAACATCATCCCAACAGGTTGTTGTGCGACATCTTTATTCGTATTAGTCTTCATTTGGGGCCATCTGAATACTTGAATGGAAGCTATTGTTATAGAAAAATTCTACCATTGGTAAATATTGATCCCACGTACCTTGAATGTCAGGTATGAATTATCTCAACATGTCTTCTAAGGTATTAATAGTCTGTTCTGATTTTCCATCCGATTGGGGGTGGTAGGAAGTGCTCAAACAAAGCTCAGTATCCAGGGATTTCAGAAGATTTTCTATAATCTTGATGTAAAACGTGGATCATGATCAGAAACAATCTATAGTAGTAATCCATGAAGTCTCACAAATTCATTAATATATAGTCTTGTTAGACGTTCAAGTTGTAAATCTTCTCTTATAGTAAGAAAATGTGATGACTTGGTAAGACGATCAACAATGACCCATATTTCATCGTTACTTCTAGAAGTATTTGGTAGTCCCATAACAAAGTACATCGTAATATTATCCCATTTCCACTTAGGTATGGGAAGAGGTTGCATGACTCCAACAGGTTGATCCCTTCCAACGTTCAATTATTGACAAACCATACATCTTGACACTAAATCAGTAATATCCCTCTTCATGTTGTCCCACAAAAAAAGTTCCTTCAAGTCATTATACATTTTACTGCTACCAGGGTGTATAAATAAATTGGAACTATGAGAATCATCCAACAATTCCCTTTTTAGATCAGGTATATCGGGAACACAGAGTCTCTTCCAAAATTTCAAAATTCCATCCTCATACACAAAGTCACTCAATCTCCCATCATTCACAGCATTAATATCCTTTTGAAACTATTCATCATCGGTCTGAGAAGTCATTATCCTTTCTGGTAAAGATGGTTTGGAAATCATTTGAAAAAGTATTGATGTTTCACCTTCCATGGTGATTCCCATATCCATATTTAATAGATTCCTATATATCGGATCCTTTTTAACTCTCATATTTCTCAAAACACCATGAAACTTTCTGCTCAAGGAATCTGCTACCTTATTTTCCTTCCCCGGGTGGTAGTGTATAGTGCAATCATAATCCATGAGTAATTAAAGCCATCTCCTTTGCCTCGTGTTGAGTTATTTCTATGAGAAAATATTCTTCAAACTCTTTTGATCAGTATATATTTCACATTTTTCACCATAGAGATAATGTCTCCACATCATTAAAGAAAATATTACAGCTTCTAAATCAAGATCATGAGTAGGATAGTTTTGATCATGAATTTTCAGCTGTCATCATGGCTAGGCAATAACCCTATCATTATGCATAAGGACACAACCAAGTCCTTTCATTGATGCATCACTATGAATAAAAAACCCATCATTTCCCGATGGTAGAGTCAATATAGGAGCATTGACTAATATTCTATTCATTTCATAAAAACATTCTTCACACTATTTTGTCCAAACAAATTTAACCCCTTTTCGTTTGAGCTTTATTAATGGGTTATCCAACCGGGGAAAATTCTGGATGAAACATCGATAATAACCTGCTAAACCAATAAAACTACGAACCACAATTATAGTCATTGGTGTTGGACATTCTGGGATTACCTTGTTCATTGAAGGATCAACATAGATTCCATCCTTAGAGACAATATGTCCAAGAAAAGAAATCTACTGAAGCTAGAATTTACACTTTCTAAACTTCCCATATAATTCATGTATTCTAAGAGTCTTTAGGATAATGCGCAAGTGATTTTCATGATATTCGTAGGTTTTGGAGTATACTAATATATAATCAATAAATACCACTACAAATTCATCAATATATTCCTTGAAAACTCTATACATTAGATCCATGAAGCCAGAGGGTGAATTAGTCAATCCAAAAGGCATTACTGTAAACTCGTAATGCTTATACCTCGTTCTAAATGTTGTTTTCGGAATGTCTTACCTCTTCAAACACAACAGATGATATCCAGATCAAATGTAAATCATTGAAAAGTATTGATCCCCATGAAGTTGGTCAAATAAATCATCAATGCGAGGTAGGGGATACTTTTTCCTTATTGTTATAGCATTGTTCTCCCTATAGTCAATGAATAGACTCATAGATCCATCTATCTTCTTATCAAAAAGTACAGTGGCTCCCCATGGGGAAAGAATAAGGTGAATAAATATATTATTAATCAATTCCTATAGTTGTTTCTTTAGTTCCACTAATTCCAAAGTTTCCATTCTATAAGGGGACTTCAATATGGGTCTTGATCCAGGAATTAAGTCAAGGGAAATCTCAATTTCTCGTTCTAAAGGATGTCCAGGTAAATCCTTTGGAAACATATCAACATATTGTTTCACAATAGGTACATAATCTATTTGAACATTATTTTCCTCACCCATAGTTATTTCATTCCCTTCCTCCACAATAATTGAATTTAGTTGAGCTGCTGGGGGTGGATCTAGATAAGAATTAGGTTGTGACGTTTCTACTCTAAAGATAAGGTACTCCTTATCATCATCAAATATTGTAACCTACTTCTTATTAAAATAAATTTTAGCATCATGGTCTAAAATCCAATCCATACCATGGATTATATTAAATTCAATCATGGGTATGACGATGAGATCGGAAGATAAAGAACATTTATATTCCCTAATGGGGACTGATTCAAAAAACATTATTGCAATGATATTTCCCTTAGAAGATTTGACTGACAAATGCATTGTCAAATCAAATTTTAAATATCTAATTTTCTTATCAAACTAGGAATATATGATATAATGTGATGACCCAGAATCGAATAAAGCATTTGCTAAAATCGAGGAAACCATTAAATTACCTGCAACCAGGTCTTTCATAGCATCATCCATAGCAGTAGTTATAACATAAGCTTGGCCTTGTTCTCATGGAATTTTTTAGGTAAGTTCCTCTAATGATTGGGACACTCATTCGCATAATGATCACTTTATATAAAATTGTAGCATTTAACATCAACAACCTCTTTATTCCCCATGCAATCACGAGCTTGGTAGCCTTTTTCACCACACTTGTAACAGACTCTAATTCCCTTCAAGAAAGTACCAGGGTGTTTCTTCCTACATTTACTACAGGATAGATATTAAACTTTTCCCTTATTCCCCTTATTTCCATTTCCAGAGTGTTCAGCAGATCTCTTCTTCTCTTTCTTTACTTTATAGTTGTAAGACTTATATAATTATTTTTCTGTCTTGATAGAACATAAGGCAATATCATCGTACGACGAGAAGGATTGTGAGACTAATTATCAACAGATAAATGGTTTTAACCCATAAAAGAAACAATCTATCTTACTTCTTGGGTTACATATATAGTCTGTAGTATGCCTAGATAATCTTGTAAAGATAGCTTCATACTTTGCGACATTATCATCCTCCTTTTGTCTCAGACTTAGAAATTGGCTTTCCATATCTTCTCGATGGTCATGAGGAAAGTATTTTCCTTTGAGTTTTCTTTTAAACTCCCTCCATTCCATATTTTATACTTCATCATCTTTATATTGTGTTTTGAATCAATGAATACCATTGATCAGCCTCCCCATTGAGGCTGTAAACTACCATGACAACATTTTCCCTATCGATACTCCCCAAGGCATGGAATATTTTCTATAAAGAATTTATCTATTGCTCAGATACTAGTGTATTTGTACCCCCACTGATTGTTGGTGGTTGTTTCCTCATGAAGCGATCTATCATTGATCCTCCATGATATGAATTAGGGTGCTCTATACAGGTAAGGTTATTATTCATAACCTGAGTGAGTGGTCCCAGTATGGTGATTAGATGATGAGAACCAGTTACATCACCGTCTCCACTATAATTATCTTGAGTTGGAGGAAAATCCCTATATAGAGTACGTGCATTGATAAGGTTTCCATTCATTACACTAGGAGCCATTTCTAAACAATGGAATAAACTATATTAGTATTTCAATTGAAATACTTAAATCCAAACTTGTAAAACACTTAGAATAAATTGAACAGTTTATGGATATAATCCATAATCATAAAAAGAATTTCGTTGAGGAAGTATATACTCATAAACACTTTATAATTTTTTGTAATGAAAATTAGAATTATCCTAAATATATCCCCCAGGAGTGTCGTAACCAAGAGTGTAGAAAGGCCCATTTTCGTGCACCCGTTCCATTTCGAGTCTATCTCAAAGTAGTGTTTTCGGGTTTTACCCCTTATCACATCTGTTCCAGAGCCACCTCTACCTGCACATATCCAGACAGGGATGTATTGCTTGGAAAACTCACAAAATCTATACAATACCAAATTTATAGGATGTTCTTCTATACTAATCATCAAAGTCTATCTTAGGGATATGTTCTCTAATCATAGTTTATCTAAATATAGTTTCCAAGGATTGTATTAAACAACCTTTGATACCAACTATAATGCCCCAACACCATTTACCAAGAATCAATGCATTACTGCATAACATTGGCATGATACAATTAAATCATGTCCCGATAGACCGAGTTGTTCAGTATCCTGGGAAATAATAGATACATTCAAAAATTTTAATTACATAATAAAATGGAAATCTACAACAACATTGTTTCCATAGACAACAATGAGATCCCATAGACTATCCTTGTAGGTCAGTCATAATATACTTCTTCGCATCCTTGGAAAAATAAAACATTGAAATGGGTGATCTTAGATGCTCAGTAAAGATAACAATATAGAAGAAACTTATATAAATAAGCATAAAAATTAAAGAAATATATAAAACGAAAACAAAATCTTTTTCAACATAAACATCATCATAATATGGAAAATATACATCAAAATAATTCCATTTACATACTCACATGGATATTATACTAGTCAAATAATATCATGAAATATCAATAGCCACTTTCATAATGATGAAATACATAATGCCAGACATCATAACCACATAGTCAAGGCCCTATGCCAAGACTACAAATAATATTTTTCAAGGACTTTTTCAAAGACACTAGTTTGTCTCATGATACCTATCGATGCATCGAGTAGCTATAGCAGGCTCCACCCGTCACTTACTAAGTCTAACGCATTCCTCGTATAAAAAGTTTTGAACATAACATAAACATTCTTATTAAAACTAGAATATGAAATGTCAATAGTTTATCCATAAACCATGAATGGTGTAAAAATAATACATCTATAGTTAGAAATATCACAAAACCATCAATAAAATATGGAAGTTTTGTATCATAATAAATCAACTTCAAATAATCTTAAAATCCATCAAAGGATGTTGACATAGATGAAATCAAAACCCTTTTAAGAGAAATATCTCTTTCACTTTTGAAATAATTTAAAAGTCATATAATTTTAAAATAAAATATTTATTTTGAAAATATTCTCATAATCTTGTAAGGGAAGCTTCAACGATGTTATAAGGACAGAAAATAGTTGCACCCACCGTATAAGTCAAAAAAACATTCATACCTTAATTTTCTCGAAAAGGTCAAAAGTACCTAGTTTGGAAAATGACGGAAAGATTCATTTAAACCATTTTATAAATAGTCAAACAAGGGTATAAATTATATTAACCCATATTCTATTAAATAGAAAAATGTTTTGAAATACATTTTTATGAAACATGGATGTGGATGATAAAGAGGCCCAAGTAGATAATTACGTATAAACAACCTCAGATAATAAAGAGATTGTAGAATTAACCCTTACCTTCTAAATTTTCATTGGTAGATGGTAGATTAACCTCCAGTATAATGGATAAATAATTTTTATTAGATTATTCAATAATCATATACATTAATATGTTATCATTTATGATATTTTAACATTGATTTGTCAATAATATGTAAGTATTATCGTCATTTCGGGTGTTAACTGATTCGTTTTCGTTTACATGCTTTGTTACGTAAGTCATATTTATTATGTATGAGAGTTATCTTATTCATATCCAGAATGATATAAAGTCTTTAAATATTAGTTTTAATCATTAAATTAAAATTAGTCTTGAATGGATACGATGGGGATTGAATCTCATCGCGTTCATGGAGACAGTGATCCGTACGTACGCATGAGCGACAATATCATTCTTTTTATATTTAAATGATATATTATTGGATGTTATATCAAATATACAGAATATTTATCATGTTATATTTATTATTTACATCAATTACAAATCATTATTATACCCATCTAATTAATAATGTATTGAATAATAATTACACCACGATGTGGAGACGGTAAGCCGTACGTAAGCACGTATGGTGACATGTCATTTAAATGATGGATAGAATATTGAATATGGTTGTACCATATTTATAATAGCATTGAAGTATATATAATATAATGGAGATATTATTTTAGAATAGAAAAAACAAAAAAGTTGAATTCGAAGAAGAAAATAACATGAAAGAGGTGATGAAATATTTACCTCTTCTTCGGGTTCATCCTTTTGATTTGATCGAAAGGGATCCATAGGTTGGATTTCTGACTATAGGAAGGCCACTATGATAAAGTGAGGACAGTTGAGAGGGTATTTGGGAAGGGTTTGGCCGAGCCAAATGTTTTGTATTTGTGAATTTGAGTTAAGGGGGAGTGCTGTTTTATAAGAGGGGTGAGGGCCACCTTAGGAAAAGCTAGAAATATTATTATATAATAAAATAATTTTCAATTTCTAATGGCACCAAAATAAATTATTTAAAGTATACGGTGGGGATGGGTTAAAAAACACTCAATAAAGCAGTTTTATACAGGTTTGGGTAACTATATTAAAGTGGTTTTATTTAAGACCTTTAGCCGATCCTTATTTTTTTATGAATATAAAATCAATTAATAACATAATATTTGTTTTCAAAAACTCTTTTATGTCAATGTTGACACTATTTGGTATATTTTTTTTGCTAAGTTCATAACAACATTATTAATTCAAAAAATAATATAACCAATCATAAAATGTCATATTAACCTATAATATTATTGGAATTCATTAAAAGTCTCAAATTTCATTTATTTGGATATTTATAATATCAATTATTTAAATATTTCATTTATTATGTAATTACTGCATCATCATTGTGCCATAAATAAATTAAATTATTTAGTGTATAAAAATTATAAATAAAATAACATTATGTAGTAAATTCATTTATATTTCTAATTAATATTTATAGTCGAATTTATATTATGTGTAACCCTATATTAAAAATGTTTTAGTTATTAAACACTGATTTTTACTCCTTTATCTCTTTTTTAAATAAAATAATAATAAATGTCCTATTCTAATACAAGTGGACCAAATAGGTTCCTATTTTATTCTTATGGTTGTTTTTAGTCTAATTATACTTATAAAATAAAATTAAAACATGTGTTTGGGTAAGAATAGTAACATTTTTACCCTTAATTAGCCTATTTACATTTATCAGTGGTAAAGAAAAGTAAAAAGTTATTATTTACCAAAAATTATATTCATCTTATTGATCCATATTTTTCTTACTGATATCAACTATATCTCTTGGATTTTCTAAATTCCACTCACAAAAGATGTAAAATTATGTTTTCTGTGAATTTGCAAATTCTCCTTGTAGGTGGGTAAAAGACGGTAAAAAGTTCATTAAAAATTTTATATATCTAAAATTATTATAAACTGAATCCAATAAATTTAATTAAACATATATAGGTATTATATATCTATTTTTAAGTAAAATAAATTTTAATAAAATAAATAATTATTTAAATAAAATGTCACTTTTAAACTATAACTTAGTCTTTTTCATTATTCATCAAAAAATTAATGTTTTCACGAAAAATATCAAAATTTTACCCTAAGATAATTTTGATATTCCGAATCCAAGAATGAAGTCCATTTTGAAAGATAAAATTGAAATAATTTCAAAAAGTGGATATTAATATTCATAACAGCTACATTGATTGGTCTCGGTGTGTTAGAATCTCAACGTTGCGTACAATGCAAGCTATTGCATTATTCAAAGGTAAACATACCATGGATGCTTGGGGTGTTACAATTACTGAATTAAAATGGAATTATATAAATAATTTTATAGAAAAATATATCATAATTCCTCGTATTGGGATAAATTTAGATAAAGGAAACTAGTTGTTATAGAACTCATTAGGAAGGCAATTGATAAAGTTAAACCCATTAAGAACTATATCAAGACTACTCAAAGAAGACTAAAGATCATTGCGGATAATCAAATTAAGGACATGGAATTTCAATTAGGGGATAATGCCTTATTATAATTATAACCATAAAATGAAGTTATAATCTTTGGTAATAAGGAGAAGTTAATTCCAAGATACATTTTAACCTTTGAAATTTTGGAGATAATTAATGTTGTGGAATATCATTTAGTTATGGTATCCAATATATATAAATTACATGATGTCTTTCATGTATCATAATGAAGGAAGTATATTAATGACCTAATGTATATACATACAACTAATAAAAAAGATCTAGAGACATAATTGACCTATAATAAAGAGACTATCAGGCTTCCTAACACTACGGAACAATGTTGTGGAATCGAACAACTCATCTAGAGAAAGTAAAAACAAGAAATTGAAATTTAGATGAATAAAATTGGGATCTAAAAGAATAAATGATTTAAAATTACCCATATTTTTTTATAATGATGAATACCAAAGAAATTAAGGATGAAACTATTAAATAGGGTAGAATGTAAGACTTGATATTTTACTATTGTAAATAAACACTTCATCAAAAAACTATTGCATCATATATATTCTATTATTTTATCATAAAAATATCACTAATATTATTACAAAATAAAAAACTAAAATTATATTAATAGTAATGGTTTTAACTACTTCTATAGAACACATAACACTATAGTGATCCACCATAATATTGAACTCTAGAGCATCATACACCAAAAATAATGACAAGTATAAAAGATGCATTATTATTATGAAGAAAATAATAAGAAATGCAATATATATGTTATATGAAATGAGAGAAGTATATTTATGAATTTAGATATTTGAGTGAAGTATATATATAAGTAATAACATTATTTTTGGAAGGGTAATATGGTTTTTGTAATCTAACTATTGGGAATTAAATGATTAAAATAATAACTTCATTATATGACCATAATAGTGATGTAACCCTTATGCATGAAAGTTTCTAACAAATTACATACAATAAATTTGTATTCATTAATTATTAATAATTTATATTCATAAATAAAAACATACATATATCTTATAAATTATAACACCCCAACTCTGGTAACCCATATCCAGGGGTTGTTTTACTAAATTAACACAAAATAAAAGGGATTGTGTCCTAATGAATTGAATGGTTTAGTAGTCCTGAGAGACTAGATACATATATTATTCTAAAATTAAATAAAAAAACTTGAGATAAAACATAAATATTATACTGAGTACTTTATGATTTATTCTAGTGGATACTTGATATCATTCATAGATCCCTTATTATAATCATGGGGAAGGGAATCCCAAATA
Organism: Viscum album; assembly: GCA_963277665.1. NCBI lineage: Eukaryota > Viridiplantae > Streptophyta > Magnoliopsida > Santalales > Viscaceae > Viscum > Viscum album. Next base: position 1,207,488,338 of record OY728157.1, read on the forward strand.
AAGGGTTAGCTCAAATGCTCGATAATTTAAAGAATACAATAGAATCTATCATAGAATAAATAAATTATCAATAGTATTGAATAGATAAAAAATAATTAAATATTTTATCTAACTAATATCATAAAAGGGGACTAAATACATGGATTACATATAAAAATAAATAATCACATGGAAAAAAATAACTTGTTTCATAATGATAGAATGTACAATATCAATCATCATAATCATAATGTCAATGATATGTACCAGGAAATCAAATATAAATTGGTGTAGGTTATTCCAAATTCCCAAACTAGTATTTATCATGAGACCTACCAAGGCATTGAGTGAATATAATAGATCACAACCATCACATGTAAAGTCTAATGCATTCATCATATAAAATTGAGTGAATAATCAGTACAATACATAATCAATATTAATATACCTATCTGAAAAATAGAATATGGACTGTATATAATTTACCCCTATAAAAATTAATACATCATGATCATGATACATATAGGGTTGTATAGTGGATGTTATCCGTAGATTATTTACATAGTAAAGTATAAGATTACTCAAAGTATGTTGAAAAATAAGAAAATAATTTCTAAATTTCACTTGAACTTTTCTTGAGGAAAATACTCTTCTCATTTTGAAATCAATTATTTAAAATATAAAAATTTCTAGAATATTATAAAAGAAATTATTTTAAAAAACCAAAGTAAAATTAAAATAAACATTAAATAAAATTAATGTACATGATGATAGGAATATAATTTCATTTCATATATGATAAAAGTGAACATTATTTTGACACTTTTGTTAAATGTCAAAAAAAATCATATTTGAAAAACATTTATTTAAAAAGATTCATTTAAAAATAATATAATTAAATTAAAAGGAAATGAAAATGAAAATGGTAAATAATTTCAGGTATAGGTAACAACTTCTATAAATCAATTTTGCAGAGAAAATACATGGAAGATAAAGTTCATCAACCAAAAAGGGAATAAGGTCAGATTTTCTTCTGAAATATTTTCCTGAGAATTTTTTGTAAAAAAGAAAGGAAGAAGGTAACAATAAATATTAATTCTATGAAAAAACATATTATAATAAAATATTGGTTTTCTGATAGAAAATATCATAGAATTTCTTTTATGGAAACATTTACATAAATAATACCGAATAAAGAAGATATTATAAAACTAAACCATTACCTCATGTATGACTTATTTCATAAATAATTTTAAACTAACATATAATAAATTTAAATTTATTATAATTATATAATAGAACTATATACATGAATATAATATCATATTTGATCCAATTGTTACATTTCAACATCCATTTATTAATAATCATTCTTAAAATCATTATTTCTAAGTCATAACTATTTCATTCTTTATGTAGTTTTTGTTTGGTAGTATAAGTCATCAAATATTTATAATTATTAAATCATATAAATAATTTAAAATATGATATAGATATTATATGTATTCATTATACACATGTTATAATAATTTTTGAAAGGAAGGTATGAAAAATGAATCACATCAATTTATGGAGGTGGTAGTCCGCATGTACGCAGGAGCGATGTTATCATTTTTTAATGGGTTAAAGGGTAAACAGTTAAATGATATACTATTTTTAAATAATAATAATTAATTAACAAATACCATATATATACATTAGTTTCATATTTACTTCCATCTAAGTAAATAGTGATGAAAAACGAATTACACCGTTACGTGGAGACAGTAGGCCGTATATACGCACACATTATTTTCTCATTTTATGTAGAATGTAAAAGAGATGAATAAGTGTAATCCTGCCATCATAATAGTTTTGAATTATACATAGAATAATTATTTTAACATATGATCATGGTTATATAACATTTTATGGTGGTAGATGTTAAAATCGAATGAACATACTCAGTTAAGACTATACGTTTTCTTTAGAAAAACTCATTATGATTATATGTAAATACATATTAGGATGGTATTTTAATAAAATTAGTACCTATAAGACATACGGATTTATTTCATGAAATTATTTGGGTATTTAATTTTCAAAATAAGAGGCACTCGAGGTGTGGGAATGATAAAAAAGGTGGCGTTATTTTAAAAGTGAGGCAGAGGACACACTTGGAATTTTTCAAAAGATCAAAATATATTAATGTCATACTCAATAAAAAAGGATCCATAATGACATATCGTTGAGGATGATAATGTTAGGTGAAAATAAACTAACCAATGATATAAGGACATAGTCTTAAATATTACATATTCAAGTGACTTTAAACTAAAATTCACTTTCTTAAATTCCTAAAGATCTTTTGGGTTTAGAGAATTAAATAGTTATGCCACAACTCTTACTTAACAAAACCATATATTAAAAATTGGAAACATATATTAAATATCCATTTTTCAACTGAACAAAACTTTTATAAAGAAACATGTTATGTTTTCATAAAAATATTCGCAATTTTTATCTTGACCACATCATTGTCCCAACTCATCCTGTTAAAAAAAATTAGGAAAAGGGATTATAAAAAAAAGATTAGTAATGGATATAAATGAAATAAAATTTCATTCCATTAATAATTATAAAAAAGTTTCCTTTACAAAATATAATTTGGACTCAAAATCAAAACAATTACCTAATAAATCACCATCACTTCCAAAATATTTTAATAAAACATATCATAAGAAATAAAGAAGGAAAAAATAAAACCTGAAACACCCAAATATTTTGTGAAACAAAAATAAAATTCATTTAATATTTTATAAATATTAAATTAAATTTAAAACTTTGTTGGATTTTGTTAAATGTAACACAAATTTTATCTTGCATTACAGGAAACACTATGTTTAAAAAAATGTGATACGTTATTGGAATATTATTATTTAATAAGATAGTTATCACCTAGACTTTGTAATGTTGATTATGAATATCATTAAAAAAATTATGAAAATATATAGAATATATAGGTATATAAAATTAATTATTTGGTTACCAATTAAATAAAAATGAAATAAGAACAATTTGAAAATAAAGGAAATATTTTTTTGAAAAACAATTTTTATGCAAACAAGCATGTTTTACCTCAATATATTAAAAATACAATTTTGGTGAATTATTTTAATGAAATATATATATTATATATATAAAAAATTTAAAAATCACATTATGTGTTTTATATAAAATATATAATAATAAATCCAAATTTTTTTTTTAAAAACTATATTTTTCTAAAAAGCATTTTGTCATTATTTTGAATAATTATATTAAAACTGGTTTTAAAAAATTTTAGAATTTTCATTTTAAAAAATAAAACTAATTTTTTAAATATTTATATCAAAATTCTATTTGGGTTAAATTTTTATTATTTTCTTAAAATATTAATTTTTTGATGGACTGTGATAAATACTACATTTTAATTAAAAACATCCTCTTTTTTAAATTATTTATAAAATTAAATTATATTTTAGGTTTGACTTAAATAATAATTATTTAAATTATATATATATATATATATATATAATTATGGTCATTGGAATCAATTTTATATAGAAATTTCATATAAAAAACTTTGTAAACTTTTGAACATTTTCTCTTTGAAAACCCACCTTCTTGTTGCGTTTGCAAGATTAATTTTAAATTAAATATTTCCTTCAATGAATTAAATTTGGAAACCTAGATTCAATATTTTGAATTTTAATAATTTATATTATATTATATGGCCAAATTAAATTTTTACCATAATGAATAGTGAAAACAAGGAAAATTAATTTTAGTGATTAAGCAAAAACAGGTTTATCATGGGATAAACTAAACAAATAAATGTAAAAATGACCTGAAAACTTATATAAATTTTTTTGTACACATATTTCGACCCTATAATCTATAATTCTCTATAATACTTTATTTTATACCCTTTTAGCATAAAAAAAATGTGGGTACACATTTTTATTTTCACAAACTACAAGTGCGCCACTCACCTCACTTATAAAAGTCCACCCCCTCTCCTCTCTTCCTCACACCTTAAAATGTTCAGAAAATCCCACCCAAAATTTGTAACACCCCGAGCTTCCACGATACGCTTCTCATTCAGTAATACAATAGCTTGCATTGTACGCAACTTCGAGTTCTAAAACACCGCGACTAATCAAAGTAGCCGTTATGAATAGTAATACCTTCTTTTTGAAATATTATAAATTTTATATGTCAAAATGGACTTCATTTTTGTATTCGTAATATCGAAATTAGCCTATGTTGAATTTTTGGTATTTTTCTGAGAACTTGTAAAATTTTATAAATAGTGAAAAATACTTAAAACAACTTTTTTAATCAAAATAATTTATAGTGATAAATTATAATATTTGATGGTTTTAAAGTATAATTAGAATATATTTTTACCATTTTATCCAATGGTGGTCATTAGAATTAATTTAACATTGAAATTGGACATAAACAATTGCCAATCTTTTGATATAAATTGTTTCTTAAAAACACGCTATTTGTTGTGACAGCGGGAATTAATTATAAAATTAATTAATGCAACTAATATGTTTGGAATTTTGTAAAATAGACATCATTTTTCAATTCGGAATATCAATTATAGCTTAGGGTGAAATTTTGGCCTTATTCTGAAAAACTTCAATTTTTGATGAATAGTGAAACCACTAAGTGGTTGTTAAATAACTGATTTTTCGTTTAAATGAAATATTACCACTTCTGTGATTTGATTTTCAAAAATCCGACATACATGGTTGTCATTAAGAAGTAAAATGTGGTTCAATGGGATAAAAATAATTTTTTGGTGAATAGTAACTTATTAAGTTCTTAATCGCGATTAGTGGTAATTAGGGTAGTTTAAGGTATAAATAATACTTTAATAATATTAAATGACCTAGACACATGTCCCAACCTCATTGGTTGTGTCATGGCCGACCAAGACAAGCCATGGCCTAACTTGGGGACCCCATGGATCCACTTTTGTTGGGAAATAACATAAATTACTTTTTATTTAATGTTAAAGTGAAAATGACACTAACATAAAGTGTTTTACTAAAACAATTTTTAAGTAGGGTTACACAAGTCCAAATTTTGATTATAAATAGTCATTGGAAAGATAAAAAGATTTCCTATATCATAGTATTTTTTTTATAATTTTTAGACATTAAATAAATTTAATTATTTATGACATAATAATGATGCAGCGATGACATCATTATTTGACGATTTAAATAAAATGGAAAGATAATATAAAATCTATGAACTACACATGGCCAAAACCAATTGGATGAGTGGATTTCGATGCCTTATCACCTTATCCACGAATTCTATCAATGTGGGACCTTTTAAAACCGAAACACATTTTCAAATAATGTAATGTTCCTTTACTTTCCAAAAGTGCCCCTCCTCTCCTCTTATAAAAGGCCCCCACCTCTACCTCATTTCACACACTCTTCAAGCCATTGGCTCGGCCAACCCCTGCCCATTTGCTCTCTCCACATCCCTCTCCTCATCCTAGAGGATTCCCTTTGGGCAGAATCCTTTCAAAGGAAGCCTTTAGGCTCAACTCAAAAGGAGTTACACTTTTTAAGGTAATTCATTCTCTCATGTTCTTTTGTTTTATTTTGCTTCTCCAACCCCCTAAACTCTTTTTATTTACTTCTTTTGTAACAACACCAGTATCTTAAATATACTAGGATGTTGTTATAAGATTTATTTGAGCTACACTTCCACACAACTACATCAAATGGTTAAAGAACATAAGGTTTCCGTGGATGGCGAAATTCTGCCTCCCGAAACGATGATTGTTCAACACTCATTTAACACCTTCAAAGGTGGCCATTATGATGTCACTATTTTTATATATGATATATAATATGTTTATGTTTTCCTTAAGCTTCTGTTTTTTTCATTTTGGGCATACCTTTATGGTTTCCATTATGGGTAAAACACGATATCTTCATTTTAGGAAGCGCGGACTACCGCCCCCTGAAAGTGATTTGATTCGTTAATACCATATGTGGGATGTGTGAAGGATAAAGTTAATGATATTATATATGTTATTATACTGGAATTATAATATACTCTCATATCATTATGATTCCATTCCAGAAAATATGAAATAGAAATGGAAGTAGCGTTCATGCGTACGTACGGCTTACCGTCTCCATGAACGGTGCATTTCATTTCTTACCTCTAAATGTGATGTAATATTATAAATGAATGTATGTACTGGATATATATGACATATATGATATCTACATCATGAATACCATTCTGGATATAATGAACCTTTGACCAAATTAACAACATGTAAGTGTAAGAAGCCTATTTTTGACTTAAGAACCAAATACCGACAAAATGAACATTATTAACTTAAATAATTACATAATGTTCATATCATTGTAATAAGTGATATAATAATGATAATGAAGTTGAAAATGGTTCTTAATAAGGTATATATTAACTCTAGTTTATTATTCAGGAGGTTAAAGAACGGTTGAGTCAAGTCGGACACAAGGTAAGGGAACTTCTTAACCCAACTTCCATTCTTTGGGTTAATCTCCTACTTTCAAATTATGTCATGATATTGTTATGTCATATCTTGTATTTGTACTTTCTTTATGTGTAATTATAGTGAATACACATAATAGATATATTTTATTTAAATGATATTTGTAAGGGATCTTCTTAACCCAACTTCCATTCTTTGGGTTAATCTCCTACTTTCAAATTATGTCATGATATTATTATGTCCTATTTTGTATTTTTATGTTATTTATGTGTACCTATAGTGAATACACATAATATATCTATTTTATTTTAAAAATGATCTTTGTATGGGACTTCGTCTCAATCTCCTTTCGTTGAGGCATATTTTATTTTATACACAACTTTCTTTTATACGGTGTATAAACCCCTTTGACTTTTACATTTATTCAAAAGGAATCTTTTTACACGAAGCGTTTTACTAAACGACAAAAAGGGAATGTTTTTCTTTCCGTACTTATGCGGCGACAACGACTTCTCCGCCGCCGTGACCATTATTTGAGTTTCGGCTTCCTCTACAAGCCATCACTTTTTTTAATGAAAAATAAATACAAAGTTTTAACTTACTTTTATTTTGGTATTGAAAATGGTTTTGAAAGCGTTTTTATTATATCAATGTGTTGTATTGATATCTTGTGATTGGAATGTGGAAATGTTATGTTTCCTTTACGCATGTTTTATGTGATACGATTATGTTATGGTTTATGATATGTTTAAACCTACTCATATGAGGAATGTATTGGACTTAATAAGTGACGGGTGGAGCCCGCTATAGCTCCTCGATGCATCGGTAGGTCTCATGAGACAACTAGACGTGGAATTGGCCGAGGCCCTTTCCCAATTTGATTTATGGTTTTGGCCGAGGCCTTAATCATTTTAGACGTCTTGGCCGAGGCCTTGACAAAATGTTTCAGAATGTCCGGCATTATACATTCCCTCATTATGAAAGTGGTTATTGATATTACATGTGATTATTCGACCAGTAGAATATCCATGTGAAGAAGTAAATGGCATTATCTCATTTTACTTTTGCCATATTATGTTGAAGTTCATGTTTAAGAGGCTTTTGTTTTAGTTATACATTGCCTTAAATGTTAATGTTTATTTATGAAAGCTTCCGCATTATTGTTATCCTTACTGAGCATTTGAGCTCACCCCTTTCAATGTTTAAAAATTTTCCAGGTTGTGAAGAAGTATTTTATGACTGACTTGCAAGAATAATCAGTGAAGATATGAGTGTGGACTATGAAGACCATGTTTTTTTGTAGTTTGTTTAATTTTGATGTAATGAAAGACTTATGAATGTATCTAGTGTTTCCAAGGCTACTAAACTAATCGGTCTTTCGAGACTTGATCTTTTGGGATCATGCCAATGTTACGAAGTAATGCACCGACTCTGGGTAGCTGGGGTCGGGGCGTTACAGTTGGTATCAGAGGCAGTTTAGTACTAACCTTGGAAGCTAGATTTAGATAAACTCTGATTAGAGCACATAGCCCAAAGATAGACTTTGAGGATTAGTATAGAAGAACTTCCTAGAATTTTAGTATTGTAGAGATGTTGTGAGTTTTCCGAGCAATACATCCCTGTCTGGATACGAGCAGGTAGAGGTGGCTCTGGCACAGATGTACCTAGGGGTAAAACCCGAAAACACCGCTTTGAGCTAGACTCAAACGGGAACTGGTGCACGACAACGGGCCTTGCTGCACTCTTGGTTATGACACTCCCGGGGGATATGCTTAGGATAATTCTCATTTTATTTACAAACCACTATGAAGGGTTATGAGTATATACTTTCTCAAAGAAAACATTTCTTTTTATGATTATGGATTATATCCATAAATAGTTCAATTTATGTTAAGTGTTTTATAAGTATGGAATTATGTATTTTGATTCATAAACTAATCTAGTTTATGCCATTGTTTAGAAATGGCGCCTAGTGGAAGGAATGGAAACCGTATCAATGCACGAACTCCGTGTAGGGATTTCCCTCCTGATCAAGATAATTATTGTGGATCTGGAGATACAACTGGTGCTGATCAACTTATTACCATACTGGGACAACTCACTCAGGTTATGAATAATAACCTTACTCGTATGGAGCACCCTGATCCGCATCGTGGAGGATCAATGTTAGATCGATTCATGAGGCAACAACCACCAACCTTTAATGGGAGTACAAATCCCTTAGTAGCCGAGCAATGGATAAATTCCCTAGAGAAAATATTTCAGGCTTTGGGGAGTAGTGAAAGGGAGAAGGTTGTCATGGCAGTTTACCGCCTCACTGGAGATGCCGATCAGTGGTGGTCGCTGATTCGAAACACAAAGGAAGATGATGACGTATCGAATATGGAATGGAGGGAGTTCAAAGAGCTTTTCTTAGAAAAAAACTTTCCTCGTGACCATCGAGCAGATATGGAAAGGCAATTTCTGAGTCTGAGGCAGAAGGAGGATGAGAATGTCGCAAAGTATGAGGCTAACTTTACAAGGTTAGCAAGGTATGCTGCAGATTACATACGTAACCCAAGGAGTAAGATTGATCGTTTCTTTGATGGGTTAAAACCATTTCTCCGTCAAGCTTTGGTATCACAATCCTTCTCATCATACGAAGATATTGTCTCGTGTGCTATCAAGACAGAAAAGGAATTCTCTAAGTCTTATGACAACAAAGTAAAGCAAGAGAAGAAGAGAACGGTGGAACAAGAGACAGATAAAGGGAAAAAGGGAAAGAAGGATTTTCCATTATGTGATAATTGTGGGAAGAATCACCCTGGTACGTGCCTAAAAGGAATGGGAGTTTGTTATAAATGTGGAGAAAAGGGTCACCAGGCTCGTGATTGCCAGGGAAAGAAAGAGGCTGTCAAAGTTGAATGCTACAATTGTAGGGAAACAGGGCATTATGCAAATGAATGTCCTAAGCGTCAAGGAAACTTACCTCAGAAAAGGCCAAGGGATCAAGGCCAATCTTATGCTGTGACTACAATTGAAGCGGAATAATTATTGTATTTGTGTTTTTGGACTCACGAACTAGATTATGGTTATAAGAATAATGTGATATATAAGGATTGTACTGCAGTACATGTTGTTTTCATTAAGGATTTAATATGATGAAGGTAATCATATTTTTAGTATGTGACAATAAGAGAAACTTTTCTTTGTTCGGGGAATCTGATGTTACAATTGATTTTGGAATTTAGAGACCTTTTAGAGAAAGTCTGGATGAAGGTATTTTGGATAACTATAAAGGTTGGAGTGGATTAAGTTGAACTTTGGATAGTATTGTTTAATGCTAAAAAATTTATGAAGATTATTTTTGGAATATTATGATACTATAGGACAACCTGCAGGGTGGGGCATAACCCGTCGCGTCGGACAAAGCTGGAGGAATCGAACCCACAATCATAGTGCGACAGGCCTTTATTTCCTACCACTAGCCTACAAGAAGTCCCTGGTTATTAAAAAATAGTTTTACTAATCTAAATGGTATGTGTTAACATTTTGAACCTTATACAATTAGGATAAATAGAATATTTTTGAGTTCCGTTACCATTTGGAGTAAAAGTTGGGTTTGTGGTAAAAATTTATTAACGAATGAAAGTATACAAAACAAGTATGTATATTCCCTTACGTTCTTAGTAAATCTCCTAAATAAATTCCTCAACATTATAAAAGGTAACTTAAAACAAAAATGTTGTCGGTTAACTTTTCCAACTGGGGATTCAATGACCGTTTAACCAATCACAAGTTTGTGATTTTCTTGTGGTTAAACTTTCTCCTAATCCTGTTTTCTATAACTCCCCATCAGACCTTGATGGTTTGTTTCTCCTCCATATCCATATTTTCATAGAATCCTATAATGGGCTATATCGGGTGACCTTTGTACTTATCCTGCTTTCTTTTAATGTTATATATTTATTAACCTTATTTTCGATGTGGGTTTTCCTCAAAGGTATTTTCTCTTTTCAACCTTGTATTTTCCAAGAAAAATTTCAAATTGCGAGGACGCAATTTATTGAAGGAGGGGAGAATGTAACACCCCGAGCTTCCACGATACGCTTCTCATTCAGTAATACAATAGCTTGCATTGTACGCAACTTCGAGTTCTAAAACACCGCGACTAATCAAAGTAGCCGTTATGAATAGTAATACCTTCTTTTTGAAATATTATAAATTTTATATGTCAAAATGGACTTCATTTTTGTATTCGTAATATCGAAATTAGCCTATGTTGAATTTTTGGTATTTTTCTGAGAACTTCTAAAATTTTATAAATAGTGAAAAATACTTAAAACAACTTTTTTAATCAAAATAATTTATAGTGATAAATTATAATATTTGATGGTTTTAAAGTATAATTAGAATATATTTTTACCATTTTATCCAATGGTGGTCATTAGAATTAATTTAACATTGAAATTGGACATAAACAATTGCCAATCTTTTGATATAAATTGTTTCTTAAAAACACGCTATTTGTTGTGACAGCGGGAATTAATTATAAAATTAATTAATGCAACTAATATGTATGGAATTTTGTAAAATAGACATCATTTTTCAATTCGGAATATCAATTATAGCTTAGGGTGAAATTTTGGCCTTATTCTGAAAAACTTCAATTTTTGATGAATAGTGAAACCACTAAGTGGTTGTTAAATAACTGATTTTTCGTTTAAATGAAATATTACCACTTCTGTGATTTGATTTTCAAAAATCCGACATACATGGTTGTCATTAAGAAGTAAAATGTGGTTCAATGGGATAAAAATAATTTTTTGGTGAATAGTAACTTATTAAGTTCTTAATCGCGATTAGTGGTAATTAGGGTAGTTTAAGGTATAAATAATACTTTAATAATATTAAATGACCTAGACACATGTCCCAACCTCATTGGTTGTGTCATGGCCGACCAAGACAAGCCATGGCCTAACTTGGGGACCCCATGGATCCACTTTTGTTGGGAAATAACATAAATTACTTTTTATTTAATGTTAAAGTGAAAATGACACTAACATAAAGTGTTTTACTAAAACAATTTTTAAGTAGGGTTACACAAGTCCAAATTTTTATTATAAATAGTCATTGGAAAGATACAAAGATTTCCTATATCATAGTATTTTTTTTATAATTTTTAGACATTAAATAAATTTAATTATTTATGACATAATAATGATGCAGCGATGACATCATTATTTGACGATTTAAATAAAATGGAAAGATAATATAAAATCTATGAACTACACATGGCCAAAACCAATTGGATGAGTGGATTTCGATGCCTTATCACCTTATCCACGAATTCTATCAATGTGGGACCTTTTAAAACCGAAACACATTTTCAAATAATGTAATGTTCCTTTACTTTCCAAAAGTGCCCCTCCTCTCCTCTTATAAAAGGCCCCCACCTCTACCTCATTTCACACACTCTTCAAGCCATTGGCTCGGCCAACCCCTGCCCATTTGCTCTCTCCACATCCCTCTCCTCATCCTAGAGGATTCCCTTTGGGCAGAATCCTTTCAAAAGAAGCCTTTAGGCTCAACTCAAAAGGAGTTACACTTTTTAAGGTAATTCATTCTCTCATGTTCTTTTGTTTTATTTTGCTTCTCCAACCCCCTAAAATCTTTTTATTTACTTCTTTTGTAACAACACCAGTATCTTAAATATACTAGGATGTTGTTATAAGATTTATTTGAGCTACACTTCCACACAACTACATCAAATGGTTAAAGAACATAAGGTTTCCGTGGATGGCGAAATTCTGCCTCCCGAAACGATGATTGTTCAACACTCATTTAACACCTTCAAAGGTGGCCATTATGATGTCACTATTTTTATATATGATATATAATATGTTTATGTTTTCCTTAAGCTTCTGTTTTTTTCATTTTGGTCATACCTTTATGGTTTCCATTATGGGTAAAACACGATATCTTCATTTTAGGAAGCGCGGACTACCGCCCCCTGAAAGTGATTTGATTCGTTAATACCATATGTGGGATGTGTGAAGGATAAAGTTAATGATATTATATATGTTATTATACTGGAATTATAATATACTCTCATATCATTATGATTCCATTCCAGAAAATATGAAATAGAAATGGAAGTAGCGTTCATGCGTACGTACGGCTTACCGTCTCCATGAACGGTGCATTTCATTTCTTACCTCTAAATGTGATGTAATATTATAAATGAATGTATGTACTGGATATATATGACATATATGATATCTACATCATGAATACCATTCTGGATATAATGAACCTTTGACCAAATTAACAACATGTAAGTGTAAGAAGCCTATTTTTGACTTAAGAACCAAATACCGACAAAATGAACATTATTAACTTAAATAATTACATAATGTTCATATCATTGTAATAAGTGATATAATAAGGATAATGAAGTTGAAAATGGTTCTTAATAAGGTATATATTAACTCTAGTTTATTATTCAGGAGGTTAAAGAACGGTTGAGTCAAGTCGGACACAAGGTAAGGGAACTTCTTAACCCAACTTCCATTCTTTGGGTTAATCTCCTACTTTCAAATTATGTCATGATATTGTTATGTCATATCTTGTATTTGTACTTTCTTTATGTGTAATTATAGTGAATACACATAATAGATATATTTTATTTAAATGATATTTGTAAGGGATCTTCTTAACCCAACTTCCATTCTTTGGGTTAATCTCCTACTTTCAAATTATGTCATGATATTATTATGTCCTATTTTGTATTTTTATGTTATTTATGTGTACCTATAGTGAATACACATAATATATCTATTTTATTTTAAAAATGATCTTTGTATGGGACTTCGTCTCAATCTCCTTTCTTTGAAGCATATTTTATTTTATACACAACTTTCTTTTATACGGTGTATAAACCCCTTTGACTTTTACATTTATTCAAAAGGAATCTTTTTACACGAAGCGTTTTACTAAACGACAAAAAGGGAATGTTTTTATTTCCGTACTTATGCGGCGACAACGACTTCTCCGCCGCCGTGACCATTATTTGAGTTTCGGCTTCCTCTACAAGCCATCACTTTTTTTAATGAAAAATAAATACAAAGTTTTAACTTACTTTTATTTTGGTATTGAAAATGGTTTTGAAAGCGTTTTTATTATATCAATGTGTTGTATTGATATCTTGTGATTGGAATGTGGAAATGTTATGTTTCCTTTGCGCATGTTTTATGTGATACGATTATGTTATGGTTTATGATATGTTTAAACCTACTCATATGAGGAATGTATTGGACTTAATAAGTGACGGGTGGAGCCCGCTATAGCTCCTCGATGCATCGGTAGGTCTCATGAGACAACTAGACGTGGAATTGGCCGAGGCCCTTTCCCAATTTGATTTATGGTTTTGGCCGAGGCCTTAATCATTTTAGACGTCTTGGCCGAGGCCTTGACAAAATGTTTCAGAATGTCCGGCATTATACATTCCCTCATTATGAAAGTGGTTATTGATATTACATGTGATTATTCGACCAGTAGAATATCCATGTGAAGAAGTAAATGGCATTATCTCATTTTACTTTTGCCATATTATGTTGAAGTTCATGTTTAAGAGGCTTTTGTTTTAGTTATACATTGCCTTAAATGTTAATGTTTATTTATGAAAGCTTCCGCATTATTGTTATCCTTACTGAGCATTTGAGCTCACCCCTTTCAATGTTTAAAAATTTTCCAGGTTGTGAAGAAGTATTTTATGACTGACTTGCAAGAATAATCAGTGAAGATATGAGTGTGGACTATGAAGACCATGTTTTTTTGTAGTTTGTTTAATTTTGATGTAATGAAAGACTTATGAATGTATCTAGTGTTTCCAAGGCTACTAAACTAATCGGTCTTTCGAGACTTGATCTTTTGGGATCATGCCAATGTTACGAAGTAATGCACCGACTCTGGGTAGCTGGGGTCGGGGCGTTACAAAATTACTTCTCAAATTCCATCCTACAACCCTAGAATCCTTATTTTGGTAATAAATTCATCTTAGGAAGAATTTTGGTGCAAACCCAAGGATGTTACCCGAAGATGAGGTAATGTTTTTCAATGAGTGTTTTTATTATATTTATTTCATTACCATATGATATTATTATCAAAAAATTAAAATATAATAATATATGCATATTAAATAAAAATAGATGTTTTTATATTAAGGTAATGACCTACAGCCATCTCCACTTCCATCAAATGGGTTACAAAATCAGCATTCGTGTGTACGGTGGGCTACGACCGCACGAACCGAAGTCATTCATTTTTACATTACCACGTCTCATAGTTGGGTATGATGATGGCTATAAAGTATATATATTATCTTAATAATATAATTATACCTATTTATTAATTATATCATATATAACTTTTTAATTTTCTTTATATAGGGGATACAATAAAGTCATTCATGTATAAAGCGGACTACCACCTCACGAAGCGATATGATTTGTTTTTCACTAAATATTTACATGGAAAATAATAAGGATAAATTTATGTGATTTAAATTAAATAATTATGATATTGATGAAGTATTTATCATTCTGTAATGATAATATATCATTATATTTCTTAATTTTTCACTCATTAAAAGATGATACATCATTCGTGTAGGTGTGGACTACCGCCATCATGAAATGATATGACTCTATCATTTCATTACCACACCACATGGATGATATATGTAAGAATATTTAAATAATTAAAAAAATTATAATTATTTAAATAAAAAATATTAATTAATCCATTTTCATAATTATTGTTGAAAAATTGAAATGTTACTCATACGTACGTATGGATTACCGTCTCCATGATCGTAACATACTTCATTTCTCAAAACCATCTTTAATGATTGTTCTTAAATGTATAATTTATTTAATAATATGATAATTATTTCATTATTATTATTATTTAGATGATTTAACCATGATAAAAGTAATAGTACCAAAAATAATAGATGAAGAAATATACGTTAAACAAAACGATTATTACCCAAAACATGAATTTAACATGGAATTGATAATAAACAGGTAATAAAAGAACATAAGAAAATAATATATTGTAGGATATATGTAATTTTTGTTCTTAAATATATGTATAATAATCTTATATTTATTATACATTTGTTCTTAATGAGTATGAAGGATGTTGAGACTTACAATAAGGGATTTCTCTTCTCTCTTTTATTTCTGGGAGACATATGAAAATTCCCCACTCTTATATTTTGTATAGTGTATATGATAACCCTTTTAAATATTATATCATTAATATAGTATTTTTAAATATATTAAAAGTTTATTTTTTTATTCTTTATTGGTCTTATGACTCAAAAAATTAAAAAAGTGGTGAGAAATTTTGCATCCCACTTTTTACTTTTGTGAGACACATGCTATATTCACCACCTATTTCTTTTATGTGGTGTATATAATGAAAAAAAAAATATTTTTTGATTATTATTATTAAAATATTTTTTATTTATTTATCCATTTGATTACCTATCTTTCATGGTATTTTCTGTTCAAAACATATCAAAATGGTAATGGATTTTTGTCTCAATATTCCTTCTTTGAGGAATATGTTTTGTTTTAAACCAATATTATTTTATGAGTTGTATATACAAAAAGTTTATAATTTAATATCATGATTTATTTATACTCATTATATTTTATGTTTAATTTAATTATATTCCTTCATGGGGAATACATTTTGATGTTATCAAAGTGGTAAAGATTTTATGTTAAAATCTCATCGTTTGTCGGGACTATTTATTGCTATGTTTCTGATGATAAAATCTTATGATCCATATCTAAAGAAACTAATAACTTTTCTTAGACTCTTTTTTCTAATGATAATAAATATTATACCATCATTTTCTTCTCTTCATTTTCTCAAGTGGTCAAATATAATGTATTTAAGAAAAATTATATTTTCAGTAAAACCCCTTTTTATTCCAATACCATGTTTTCAAAAAATGTTTTCAGAAATTTTTATAAAATTTTTAAAATCATGTATTAAATAAAATTTTACACATGTTTAAATTATTAAAAAATTAAATTTATCTTCATGTAATTTTTCAAACAATGAAAGTTCAGATTTTAGTGAAAATGTGAAAAGAATATTTGTTTTAAATATGTATTCCAAGAAAAATATTTCCCATTGTCATTATTTCTAAATGATTTCAAGATTCCCCTACAATATTTCAAACTTATTTTCAATGAAAATATTTTCCATAATATTTTTAAATTTTATAATTTTAAATTAAATATTTCTTAACGAAAAGTATTTTGAATGTGATTTAAAAGTTTTTTTTAAAATCTAAAAGCTATTTTTTTCAAAAAAAAAATGTTTTAAATGATTTTTAAATATTCCCTTATGAGTTTTCATGTTAATTATCAAATAAAAGGATTTTCAAAAAAAAATTAAAAAAAATTCTTTTTTAAATGTAAAGGATATTTTCCACAAAACATTTTTTAAATGGTTTTTAAAGCATCATTTATAATTTCCAATGTTTATTTTCAAAAAAAAGATTTAAAAAATGGTTTTTGAATTTTTATTTTTAAAAATTTATTTTCAATTAAAATTTATTTTCATAAACAAATGATCCATTTGTCTCTTAAAATTCATTTTCTATCTAAGATGAAATCATTTTATGGTACTTTTTATTTAATAAAGATATGATCCAAGGAAACCATTATTATTATTTATCTCAATGGTTTATATTTATCATGATAATATGTTTATGAAACTCATTTCTCTTCCTTGAGTTATACAACTATAGAATTTTTATGAAACCAAATTTTTTCCATAGGTTATTATATGACGAAATAATGAAATATTTATGAAACATGTCTCTTTTACCTAGGTTATGACATGATGAAATTTTTATGAAACCCATTTCATTTTACGGGTTATTATACAATGAATTTTTTATGACCTTATGGAACACATATGTATTATTTTCATTATTTTATGGGTGGGATGTATATCTACCTCCAATGTAATGGGTAAGATTTATATCTCACAATATAGACAGAATAGAAATAGGGGGTGAAATCGATTTAGTAATATTCATTTTATGATATGATGGCATTGGGAGTGAACATTGACTAATATGATGGTTTGGTTAGTGAACCCATTCCACTAAGATTTCCTTGTAAATAACCCGTGTCTAATATGAAAATTATTTTATATTATTATTTGTAAGGATCAATTCTATGTCTTATGATAATGTTATACTCTCATATCTTATGTTCATTGGATCCATTATTATTAATTTCTTATGAACTTCCAATATTTACCTCATGAATCATGATTTTGATATTTGAGACACAAGGTTTGGTTTTCAAATTTTATACCCATGTTTTCATACCCTTAACCTCATGTAATTCTTATGCGCTCATTAATATATCTCTCCCTTAACCTTACTAAGCATATGAGCTCACCCTTTCTTATGTCTACTTCCCCCAAGTTATAAATAATTGTTTCATGTACAGTATGTTTTTGAAGATTGCTAAATGGGGTTATTTATGGGATACATTAAAGAACATTCATGAATTAATAAAATTTTGTTTCACGTTTCCAAGGGCACTAAATGATTATGGTCCTCAAACATGTGTTTTTTAATGTAATTAATATTTACATAAAAATATGAAATATCCATGTATGAGAGGTTTTGATTTCTATAGTTGGTATGAGAGGATATTTTTAGTTTAACTTTGGAAACTAAGATGATAAAAATTTAGTGAAATCCCCAGAGATATAAAAAAAATATGTCTAAGGATGTCTCCAAAGGTATGTCATGACCCCCTCCCTCTAAAGAAACTGCAATGAATAGAGAGAGATAATGACCCTTGACTCCCACCTCCAGTAGGTCTTAGGATGGAAACTAGCACTGAGGGTATGAAAATTTCATATATGGGAGGCATTTCCCTGTATAATATAAATAGGATTGGTAGATAATGTGGATCATCCACAGAAAACTCCTAGACACAACATAAAAAGAAATCCAAAAACCATACCAGATGCATGTATAAATAGAACTGATACAGATATAGGTCTGTAATGTAAATACCCAAAGTAAATCAAAAGCAGCAACACGGCTGAAATCCAAAGGTCTGATCTAGTAATGCCTAGCACGGTCTATGTAATCATCCTAAAAACATGAAAATAGTTTTATATACATCGGGGGAGCATATAAGCATACTCAGTATGAAAAAATCAAGTTTCTCATGGACATGTGAAAGAATCATACTAAGGAACCTATGAGAAAACAACATAACCAAACAAGACCTATCAAGGTATACTAAACATCCAATCCTCACCAAGGCACACTCACAAAAATAATGCAAACCAAGTAATATAGTATAAAATGAATCACATCAATAAGGGTACCATGCACCACTTTACCACTAGTATTCCACTATCACAACTAACATAGTACACCCTGGAGCTCCCATCTCTTCTGTATACCACAACACACCACAAGCACAGTCACAACACATCTCACCCACAGACACCTAGGATCACTGCCCGACAAGCACGACCACAACACATCTCACCTGAAAACACCTAGTCCACAACACAACCACTTTCATAACTAGAGTAGTAAGATATTGTTAAAATGTAGTACATCAACCTTGTTCCCTCATCCTAACATGAATGACCCCAACCATAAGTCTCCCCACAATAATGGTCATGTTTTTTCCAAAAACATTTGGGTCTTCACATCTCACCCACAAACACTTGGTTTATCGCATCTCACCCAATGACACCTAGTCAATCACAACCACCATATAGTGAACTAAAAGGCCTCTGGTAATCGAAGTCTATTAAATAACTACCTATCCAAGAAGAGATAGTGGGAAAGAGCGGGTACCCATCCATCTATACTCCTCACGGGATATTGGGAAAAACACCCCCCACATGACTACGGGGGTTTTGGTACATAATGCTCGGCGTGGGTGGGGAGTGTATGGAAATAAAATGAATGTACATGTATATATATAATTTAATACAATCTATCCTAAGATAAGGGTTCACAACAAAATGAACCAACTGACAACACCATCACTTATATAGCCACATCTAAATGCATAACACCACACATTAATCCACAAACCCACTTCACATTTCCAACCAATTTATTTTAATCACCCCATTTATTTCATTATTTAGAATCAACCACATTTAACCAAATAACCCACAATTTAATTATCAATTATCCATTTCAATTCCATTAACCAAACCAAACCAAGGAATTCCAAACATTATCGAAGAATAATTTATTTATTTTACCACTACTTGAGCTTCTAGTACAAAGAAACCATCACCTCGCTTCCCCAAAAGAACGTCTAAACAAAATACCTCCACACCACCCAAAAGGTATGTCCAAACAAACTATCATCCTCACATTTCCCAACCATACATCCTAATCCCAAACTCATGGAAACACATTACAACACATCCATGTTATTTTAATGGAATTATCACACTAGTCAAAAATCATGGGGAAACCATTTCATTATCCAAAAATAAATGGTTAATCAATTTCCATTTTAGGCTTATATCGTAATAGTCACAACCAAAGAAGAAATCACATCACATATATCCAGTGAAAACAAATCCAAAAACAACCACTATTTTTAGTGGGGCATCAAGCCCATACAATTCCAAATATCTTAAATAATTTCAAATCTATAAAATCATGAGAATCAAACACAATTTTTTTCCATTTAATTTAATTAAAAAATTATTTATCCTTGATTAAACCAGAAAATCAATAACCCATAAATAAACACAATTAAACCCCTCTTACATGATAAACAATAAGGAGAAAAGGGGGAATCCCTACCTCAACGAATCTACTCAACTCGATGTGCACCGCAAGGAGAAAAATAATTCTCGCAAACCATAACTGAACCAAGGAAACCATAGATTAACCTACACTATAACCAAAGACAATTAAAATGAAATTCAACACACACCCCAAACCATTAAAAACATCTTCATAGCGAATCCCTAGAAGAATAACATAAGAAAACCCAACAAAAAAGGAGAAGAACCTACCACAGATCAATAAAGGATTTCCAACGAACAACCATTAGAACCAATGGATCAAAGAGGTAGGACGAGGTCTTGAAGAACTCCTCAAGGAACCTAGGGTTTTCCCAAAATGAGATGAATAAGAATCCATGGCTGGATGAATGAAAATTTGACCATAATATAATTTTAAAACTGCACTAAATCAAGGGTTTACATGACGTTTAATCCCCTTTCATTTCGTGTAATCCTCAAGGTTCAATTTCACCAATAAACACATCACCTTCTTATTATTTAACCCTAAAAATATAAACATAGTAAACCAGCATTTTCCATGTTGTGAAACCGAATTTCACGTCAGTTAAGACACTTAAATGGTGTGTATTTCCTATAGAATCTCTATTCCACCTCCAGTTCCCATGAAAACTCCCAGAACCTCCCCCAAACACCTCCAAAAACCAAATCGGTAAATTAATATACTGGGAGGTAATCGACCATTATATCAGATACTTATCAAATGATTCACTCCCTTGAGAATCCAAAACCAGTCCTCAAAGTAAAGGGGTCAAAATGACCATCACATGAGATACCTTTCAAGGATCTTGTAATACATCAAACGCTACCACCCACTACACACGGCAACCTAAATGAACAAAAAACACACATCACAACCATAAGTTGCCTACTCTCAAACAACCAAATTCTTACATGACTACTACACAATAATCTCAACCTCCACATAGCCCAAACTAATTACTACTACAACCAACGAACCACACCATCCCGAAAACATGAATCAGAGAATGTAATCTTCAATGTCAAGATACTATCTTCTATTTGTGGCACTGAATTTCCCACATAGGTCTAATCAAATCACAATTAATGCATCTTGGTTAGGAATCAGTTAATTCCCTGTTCATACGTCATGAATTTATCACACATTACAAACAAACATCACAAACCAAAGAAAAAAAGTTCATCTCAAAAAAAATATCCATACATCACATCATAGATAAAAACATAAAAAAACTCAAAATAACTATAGATACTTGGAACACATCAACATCTCTCACTAGGCCACCATGCCTCCACAACACATGAACCAGAGAAATTGTCCATCTATGTAGTGCCATATCTTGGTGATCCTAGATCTCTACTAGTCATACCACAAACACCATATCATCCTCAATATCCAAATATCCCTATTCAATGAAAAGGGAGTCATTATGAAAATACTGAAGAAGCTGATAGACAATAAAGACATCATGGATCCTCTCTAACTGTTCTGATAATGAAAACCGATACACCACCTCACCAACTCTCCCCAACACCTCAATGATCCTAACCAACCTAGGAGAAAGCTTACTCTCTCTTCCAAAGCTCCACATCCCAAGTCAAGGGGAATCCTTCAATAAAGTGTAGTCCCCAACCTCAAACTCCAAGGGCCTCCTCCTATAATCAGTATAAGACTTATACTGATCTTGCGCTGCTTTCATCCTCTCACGAACTACATGAACTTTCTCTGTTGTGCTCTGCACTACATTCGGACCAAGAACGGTTTTTTCCCCGACCTATGTACAAAAAATGAAGAATTACATGGTTTCCCATACAAATCATCAAAAGGATCCATGAAAATGGAAGAGGGATTGATATTTTTGTAAGAAAACTCTACCAAAGTCAGTTGTTGTACCATAGATCCACCAAATACTTAGATGATGCCTTTAATATATCCTCTAATTTCTGGATAGTCTGATCATTTTTCCCATCTTTCTGATGGTGGAAAGCTGTCTTGAGGTGTAACTGAGTGCCAAAATCATGTTTGAATCCCCTTCATACTTGTGAAGTAAAACATTTATCATGATCTTGGAAAATGAACCTTATAACTCCATGAAACTTGATCACCTCATCCATATACCTCTTAGCCAAAGAATTCACTACGCCCGACTCCTTGATCTATAAGAAGTGAGATGATTTCGTCAACCAATCCATGACCACCCATATAACATCATAACCTCCTTCATTTTTGGGTAACCATGTGATAAATCCATCAAAATTTCATCCCATTTCCACTTGGGAACATCCAATGGCTACACAAAACCCCCAGGAACATAATGCTCGGTCATTACTTGCTATAAAACCAAGCACCTTTCCAAAAACTATACCATTTCCTATTTCACCTCGATCCACCAAAACAACACCCTCCAGCCATGGTACATCTTGGAAAATTCTAGGTGTACCATCAAATGTGAGTTACAAAACTAGTGAAGTAATCCATCATGAATTACAATCAAAACAAACAACCTTCCTTGAAATAACATTTGGTTCGGACCGTCCTATGACCATCCCTTTAGAGTATCACCATGGACAACAAGGTCGCACATCACCTCTTCCTCTAAGTCCCCCACTAAGACTCATTCTCATATTCATCAAAGAAGACTTTATTGTCATTTGAAATAAAAAACTCTACCACCATCCACTCTTTCATCTAAGTGAAAGGATTCCAACTCCTCCATTACTCTCCAAGCATCCTTAGACTCCTAAACAAAACCCTTCCATGACTGCATGTTAAAAGTATCGACCAAAAAACTCCCCTTTCCTGAGGTGTATTAGATCTCAAAATCATAATACTAGAGAAACTCTATCCACCACCTCTAACACATGTTTACATCATGCTAGGAGAAGACATGTCCCAAACTCTTGTAATATGTGATGACCAAAAAGTGCCCCTCAATAAAGTATTTTCACTAAAAAAATTCAATGTAAAAATTTGTTTCTAGATCTAGATCATTGGTGGAATAGTTATGATCATGGGGACGTAACTTCCTAGACCGATAAAAGATCAATTCCTACTATTGTATCAGCATGCATCCCAATCCAAAATGGGAAGCATCAAAATACACCTCAAACAACACACCCTCCTTCAGTAACTAAATCACTAGAATACTAACTAAATTCCAGTTCAGGAAACAATATTTTTCCTATAACTGATTATTCCACACAAAATCATGGTCTTTCCTAGTCAAATATGTCAATGGGGCTGCAAATCGAGAGAAATCGGGTACAAACCTCTGATAATAAACTATGAAACCAAGGAAACCGCGAACCCCTACCACGCTCTGAAGTGCTTCCCAAGAAAAAAAGACATTAACCCTCGACAGTTCTACTATCACAACCTGGTGAGGCACTACATGTCAAAGGAAATGCACCTATCTTTTCAAGAACATACAATTGGACAACTTTCCATAGAGATGGTGGCATCGAAGAACATGCAAGAATGTTATGAGATTATGAGCATGCTCTTCCTATTACATTGAGTAGATTAGGATATCTTTTATGAATATGATTAAAATAAAATCCAGGAACTCATGGAACACAGAGTTCATAATCTTCATGAACACTGTTGGTGGGTTCACCAAATAGAATGGACTGACTACAAATATAATGTTCCCATACCTACATCTAAATGTAGTCTTCAGGATATCACCTTCCTTCATCCTCAACTAGTGATATCCACACCATATATTGATCATATAAAACCAACACACCCCACTTAATCAGTCTAAAATATCATCTTTCCTCTGAATAGGATAACAGTTTTCTGACCGTGAGCTTATTCAACCATATGTAGTCTATACAAAACCTCATACTATCATTCACCATCTTTAAGAACAAAACTAGTGTACCCCATGGTGACACAGTGGGTTATATGAAACCCTTCTGCATCAGATCATCTACATGAACCCTCAAATCTTATAACCCATAAGTTGTCATCTGATAAGGATCCATCGAAATCCGAAACGCACTAAGATATAAGTCTATACCGAACTCAACATCACTTCGAGGGGGTACCATCACAAACTTCTTAGGGAAAATCTCTAAGAACTCCTCAATGACCCTAAAGACTTTCACAATCCCTCCATCTATGGATTATACCAACAACTCATCTAATAAGGAAAGTAGGGGATCAACATGTGACTGCCAACCTGACAACCCTTCTCACAAATTGAAACCACTCATTCTCCATCGACATCTGAAAACATGAATCTCCTATGGAATAATTCAATAACAATACATGTTGAATAAAACCAATCAATGTTAAGGATGACATAGTTTAGCTACATCTGTAGATAGAAAAGATCCTCATGAGACCGATGTGGACCCATCATCATTCTAAACCCCCAGCACACTTCAGAAAAGTGAGTGTTACCTACAATTGGTGTAGTAAACACCAAGTGTATGGGAAGACTCTCTATGTATAATCCTAGATAATGGTCTAGAGTGTGGGACAAAGATGTAAAAATCTCCTGAATCAAAAAAGGCACAGACAAGAATACAAAATAAACTTATTGCACCTCTGACGATATCTTGACCCTCTGGAAATGCTGCCTATATTTCATGAAACTGAACACACCTAGAATATATTCCTCTATTCTAAATACCAACTCCACAACCAGAATTGGTATGTTTTCCCTAAACATGAGGAACATCTTGATGTACTCCTATTCCTTCTCTATATCCCCTAGGCATAGAAAAAACCTACTTCCCCTACAGCTAAAATGGACGCACTAGAAAATGCTAAAAAGGTCGGTTCTTAACCTGTCCACCTCCACCAAAATGGGCTCAAGGAACCGCAATTTACTAGTTCTAGAGATTTACATGGACCCCAAAACAAATTAAACTAGGAAAAATATCCCAATAAAAGAACAGAAACAATTGGCCCCAGAAGGCTGGAAAGGAAGCTACTGAGGTCCACTCCCTTCTGATCGAAACCTCAAAGGCCCAAAACATCTAATACCTATCATTGAAACCCCTTCCCCTTAAGGAACTATAATGGTTCTCCTATTGTGTAAAACATCATCATGATTTCTTCCATGTGATCTCCTTTACCTTATTCTGAAATTATAGATACATTGCTAACAAAAAAGATGTTACTGGATATTGGATAGAAGGAATTAGTGCCTCCTCAAGACTTCTTGCACTGGACTCCTCATCCGTAAAAATATATGAGAAAAGTGAAAAAGGTCCTTGAAGTTGATCCCCATATCCCATACTAACGTGCACCCATGTTGAAGAGAATGCATATCCCGCCTCTTTACTGCCTTCATGGTTAAAGAAAAGTCCTCTCCATGAAAATCATTCTAGAAGGAAGCTGATAAAACATATGCCCCCTTCCACTCTCTCAAATATAGTGTCCGCCACTAATGCACTACACCCTATATATAACTAACTAATAAAGGGATCCATTACTCTATCAAGGCCCAGATCAAACTGAAAGTGATCTCGAGCTCCCCCACCCATCTCTCTATCTCTATGAAAAAAACATTGTCCTCATACTTCCACAATGCCTACTACTATAAAGTGTGAAACATACACATCCACTAATCTCCCAATTAAATTGGGTTAACCCTAAGATGATCAACTAGATCAACCTATTGAACCTCAACTACCAAATCCACAAACAAATGAAAAATGGGAGTTATAGGTGAGAGCAAGACAAGGATTTTCTAATCCCATGTAGTATATAATTTGATTAAGAATCAGTTTAACTCATTTAATCATTTTTTATAGATTTAAACATTCCCAAAAAACCCAAATTTGAAAAGGGAAAAATTCATTATGATCCATGTTCCTCTCCTAGGTCTCTAACATGCAAGCAGGTCCATCTCATATAGTCATTCAATAAGATCAGAGTTCATGCATTAGATCACTTGGGAGCCCTAAAATCTCTTGAACCAGGTAGTATCCTTGACCTATGTCATGAACCAAGGTCAACTAGAACTATTTCTAAATCACCTTGTTCAATTATCACTATGCCTAAATCCAAACTCCACCAAATCTCTTAACCTCCCTTTGATACCACTCTTTCCTGACCCCCTCCCTCAAAATATAATATAATGAATGGAGAGAGATAAAGACTCTTGAGACCCACCTATAGTAGGCCATGGGTTGGAGACTAGCACCAAGGGTATGAAAATCTAATATATGGGATGCATTACCCTCTATCATATAAATTGGATGAGGAGATAAGATGGATCATCCAAAAAAACTCCAAGGCACAATATAAAAAAATCCAAAAAATATCCTACACGCATGTATAAATAGGACTAATATAAATAGAAGTCTCCTAAGTAAATACCCAAATTAATGTTGAAGTAGTGATATAACATATATCTGAAGGTTTGATCTACTAATGCCAAGAATGGTCAACGTAATACTATTAGAAACCTGAAAATAGTTTTATATATATATGGTGGCCATACTAGTATACTCAATAGAAAAATTCAAGTCTATCAAGTACATGTGAAAGAAGCATAATAATTCACCTGCGAGAAAATAAAAAAAACCAAAAAGCACCTATTAAAGTATACTAATCATCCCAACATCACTAAGGAATGCTCAACAAATAACACAAACCAGGTAATATAGGAAAATAAAAATCACAACGATAAGGGTACCCCACGCCTCATTCCCACTGGCATACCACTATAAAACATAGATTCATACATCTTGGTGTTCCCATATCTTATATACACCACACCACACCATAATCATGGTCACAACACACTTCGTTCGTAGACTCCTGGTCTTACTGCCCCACATGCACAACCCAAATGCATCTCACCTGAAAACTCTTGGGCCACAATACAACCACCATCATAACCAGAGTTGTATGTTATCATGAAAATGTAGGACATCAAACTCGTTCCCTCATCCTATGATTCACAACCCCCACTAAAAGCCTCTCCACAAGCATGATTACGTATCACCCAAAAACACTTGGCACATCAAATCACTCCAGAAAAAACCTAGGTTATTACATCATGATCGAAAACACCTGAACAATCAAAACCACCATATAATGCACTGATAGACCCCTTTCCATCACATATTGTGAAATAACTATGTCTCTTAGAAGAGAGAGTGGGAAAGAGTGGGTACCCATCCATTCACACTCCTCAACAGATGTTGGGAAAAACAACCCCCACATGACTGTGCATGTGTCAACACATAGTCCTCAACAGGGGTGGGGTGTGTGTAGAAATCACAAGAATGTAAAATTATATATATATATATATATAATATAAAACACTCAATCCCAACCTATGGGTTCAAAAAAAATGAACCATCTCACAAAACCTTCAATTTTCTAGCCACCTCTAAATGCATTACACTAAACATTAAACAACAATCCCCACATCACATTTCCATCCAATTTCATTTAATAACCCCATTCATTTAATTATTTAATATCATCCAAATTTAACCACAAAAACCATAATTTAATTATCTATCAACCTATTAAATTCCATTAACCCAACAAACCCATTCCATTCAAAACATTATTGAACAATTATTTATTTATTCCATCACTACTCGAGCATCTACTCACCACCACAAAAGGAATACAAAAAAATAACTTCCTCACTAACCCAAAATTACACCCAAACAAACGATCTACCCAAAATTTTCCAACCACACATCATCATCACACAATCATGACCACACATTAAAACACAACATGATCATTTCACAAATTTAAAAAGAGGATTTTATCACATTCCACTTTATTTTAGGTGTATTATCACAAAAGCCAAAATCCTGGGGCAACCATTTCATTATCCAATTATAAGTGATTAATGAATTTATATTTTAGGGTGATATAATAATAATGAAAATCAAATTAATAATCATGAAACATATATCCAACGCAAACAAAGTCCCCAAAAACCACAATTTTCATCGGGGCATCAAGCTCGCACAATTCACAATATCACAAATAATACCAAATCTACAAAAGTATGTGAATACAACCCCATTTCTCATTTCATTTTAATTAAAACATCTTCCTATTTGATTAATATAGCATAAACATAACCCATAGATAAACAA
This sequence comes from Viscum album, assembly GCA_963277665.1. Lineage (NCBI taxonomy): Eukaryota > Viridiplantae > Streptophyta > Magnoliopsida > Santalales > Viscaceae > Viscum > Viscum album. The sequence goes on from OY728157.1 coordinate 1,207,516,827, forward strand.
AAGTAGACCCCACCTACATGATAAATATTTAGGAGAAACAAGGGAATCACATCCACAAAGAATCTTTCTGATTCACTACACACTATAGGGTGAAGAAGAATGATTTAAAACAACAAATGAACCATTAGAACCATGGATCAAAGAGTAATGCTACCAAATACCATCAAAACACAACCCAACAAGAACTACAAACCATAATAACACCTCTATAGTGAATCCTCGGGTTATGTATGGAAGAAAACCCACCTAGAAGGGAGGAAAATCTACCATAGATCAACTAAGGGTTTCCAATGAACAACCACCAGGACCAACATATAAAACATAGAGTAATAGGGAATTAAGAACTCCTCAGGGCTCCTAAGGTTTTCTCAAAATTAGAGGAAGATGAATCCATGATATAATTAATGAAAATTTATCCAGAAATGAATTTTAGAACTTTGCTAGATTAGGGGTATACATGGAATGTAATCACCTTTCACATCGTGTAATAGTCATGATTTATTTTTTCAAAAAAATGCATCAACATTTTATTATTTAACCCAAAAAAATCTACACATCATGATCCAGACCTAGGCAAGACCTGAAACTAACTTTCACATTGTGTAATACACTTACATAGTGTGTATTTCCTAAAGTAGCTATGTTGAACCTCCAACTCCCACAAAGACTTCCAGAACCTCCCTTGAAAACCTCCCACAAAAAAATCATAAAAGTAACAAAATGGTAGGCAATATACCATTATAGTGTAAGTTTAGAGATGAGTCAAAGCATTAGAAAATGTCTTGGATTTTTGGTAAAGGGTTGAGAAAGTGGATTACAAGAAATTACATCCCACTCTAGTTACAATAAGTGGATTTGGATCTAGAAAATAGGTACATAGGGTTAATAACTCTGAAATTGAACATTGAGTTGGACTCTATCATTACCTGGTGCACAAAAATGGTCCATGTTTCACACCAAGTTTTACACTCTTGGTATATATTCTTAGTAAATTCACACATCCTTTATGAAAAATCATGAAGGATTTATATTGATGATGACTATGAATATCCAAGGATACACATGAGGTTTTATAAATTAAAAATAAGTTTTTGTGCTTCAAAAATCCTATAAATCAATTTTTCGTGATTATGTGGTTTTCCACTATAATTATCATTTCTTGTACTATATTTTTTTGGTTTTACTCGATGGTAGGAAATAAAAGAAACTGGGTTGACATTGACTATGTTTGAAAATTTTATGATGAGAAGCCAAATGGGATGATCTCTGTATTAAATGATGTTTTGATTATGCATGATTGGTTATCATGATACATGATTAGAAACGTTTGCCTTAACCATCTCATAGACTCACCAAAGAAGAGAATGATAGATTTTTCAGTGAGTTTTGGTAATAGAGACCATGGAGGAAATAATATTTGGCCACCTATATGTTACGAATGTGGTAAAAAAACATTCAAGGTAAGGTCTTAGAGGGATGAGAATATTTTTTGAGTGTGGAAAAGAAAAACACAAATCAAGTAACTACAAAGGTAAAATGAAAAAAAATTGGTTAATGCAATTGGTGGGAATGTTTGATTCCAAAAATTATTATCAATTGGCGAATGTTTTCAATGTGGAAAATATGGTAATTATGAAAATAGATGTTCTAAAGGGAATGATCATTAACATAATTACTATTTTTTGTGAATAATGGTATTTTTATTGATAATGAAGACACTATGAATGATGTCTGAAATGAGATAGTTATTAAGGAATTATATGATGAATCTTAGTTAATGGTCTGAGAAAGAAGTGGGATGAATCATGTATTTGGGTATTAGAATTCAAGGATTGTGTTATATAAATCATGATATCTATAAGTATTGTTAAATATAAGTATTTCATTAAGGATTTGAAAAAAAATGTTGAATTGTACTAACAGACTAGAAAAGTGATTTAATAACAAGGTGAAATTTTTTGTAAGGGAAGATAACCCTTAATATACTCTAGAATTTGTGATAATGACATTGAGATAAATAGATATTGGATTTGAATAAGTAAATTGGATAATACCAATTACCTTATAACTGATTAAGGATGAGTTGACAAAGTGTTTTATTCTATCATTGATGGAGTTTAATTTTTTTGATTTAATGAATATATCCAATAATCTACATTTTTAATAAGGAATATGGAAAATGTATGTTTTGAATAAGGTTTTATGATAATTCGGGTTATTACCATGTTTCATGAGAATATATGGTAAATGTATTTATATGTTTTGAATGTGATAATAAAGAGATACTTTATAATATATGGGGGTTATTGTTAAGTTTATTTTGAGAAAATTAATGAACTTCATTAGACATTTTTATTTTTTAAGGATTTTATGGATAAATATTTATGAAAAAAATTGTGTTAAAATTTGAATGAGGTTTTAGAGATCCACTTATTACTTTAGCATATAAAGATTTATTTTTATTGAATAAACCGTGCTATATTTTTCTTATAATGAGATATAAGGAACGATTTGTCATTATATAATGGATCTTATGATCTGTTAGTGCCTTTGGTATAAAAAATCACCTTCATTTGATGGAGTAAGATATGAAGTGTAAATTGATCAAATCACAAAAAAGGAATAAACTTTTCTTATGATTCAAAAGGAAAGCTAAGCCATAGGTATAATGGTTCCTTTGAATGTTTTTATCATATTGGGGTGGTAGCATATTGTTTGGAACTTCCACTAAACCTATTTTAGGTTAAAGATGTCTTCCATGTAACTTTCCAAGGAAGTACATACCCGGTCCACCAAATTTATTAAACTTAGAGTTCATACTGATGGAGAATGATATTTCTTATGTGGAACACTGGATAAAGATTCTGGATCGAATATTGAATGATCCATAAAACAAGACCACTTACCTGGTCAGAGTTTTGTGGTGGGGACACTAGCCTTAAGAATCCTCATAGGAACCTGAGGATGTAATGAGGCATAATTATCCTCAATTATTGTCCAAAGTGGCATATTTTTAGGGAAAATCATCTTAAGGATGGTAAAATGTTACACTCAAAGATTTTGTGTAATTTTTGTTCAAATAAATTTAATTTTTTATATATTTTTCATTACATACAACAGTAATTTTGGAATTAATTACAAATTAAAATAAGTTTATCTTACATTACATACAACACCGATTTTAAACAAAACGTTATATATTATAATAATATTGTTATTTAATATGATAGTTTTCAAATAGATGTTTGAATGGCGAGTATGAATAGGATTTAGTAAATTATAGAAATATATGGTCTACACATATATATGTAATTAATTATTTTGTGACTAATTAATTAAAAATAAAAAAAAGACCTATTTTAAAATAAAGTAAATCGAATTCTAGAAAACTATTTATATGAAAAAAAAACATGATTTACCTCAATAAATTAAAAAAACTACTTTTGGTGAATGATTTTAATAAAATTTATATATTATATATACAATAAACAATTTAACATTCTCCTAATGTGCTTTATATAAAATAGATAAGAATAAATCCAATATTATGCTTAAAAACTATATTTTTAAAAAAAATTGTGGCCTTCTTTTAACAGTTATTTTAAATATAATTTTTAAAACATTTAAGAAATTTATTAGATAAAAATAAACTTTTTTTTTGAAATAATAATATCAAAATTATCATAGGGGGATTTTTTTTAATTTTTGAAAAGATTAATTTTTTCTTGAATAGTGAAAAATAATAGAATTTTATTAAAAAATACCTATTTTTTAAATTATTTATAAAGTTAAATTCTATTTTATATATATTTTAATGAAAAAATAGTAAAATTATATATCTATTAATCTAAATTAGTTCGTCAAAATCAATTTTATATTAAAATTTGATATAAAAACAATGAAAACTTTTTAAAATTTTCTCTTCGAAAACTCACATTCTTATTACCTCTCTGGGATTAATTTTAAATAATATTTTTTACTTATTTGAATTTAATTTGAAAAAAATTGATTCCATATTTTTAAACATTATGATTTATATTATCGAATATTTTCATCTTAATTTCTAACCAATATGAATAGTGAAATGGTTAAAATTAATTATCCTGGTTATAGTAAAAAGGGTTTAGTAGGGGTTAAAAAATAGATAAGGGTTAATATTACCTAAAACTTGTGTAAAAGTTATTTTATGGAAATATTTAGACCCTATAGTTATTATGTATTTATAATACTCTATTTTGGACACTTTTGGCATGTTAAAAACATGGGTACACCTTTGTCTTTTCAAAACATACAAGTGTGCTACCAACCACACTTATTAAATTTAAACCCCTCACCTCTATTTCTCACACACTAAAACCATTTTTTTCTCATCCAATACCTACAAAAATCACTTTTCATATTCCCAATATCATCCTAGTATCCTTATTTTGGGTACAAATTTATACTAGGAAGGATTTAGGGGCAAACCTAAGAAGGATACCAAAAGAAGAGGTAACGTTCTTCAATAAGTGTTTTTATTTTATTTATTCCTTAAACACCTTAAATTCTTATTAAAAATTGAGATATAATAAAATAAGTATCTTAAATATAATGTGTTTTTTTAAATTAATTACCTACAACCATCTACAAATCCATAAAATGGGTTATGAAATCATCGTTCATGTGTACAACGAACTACCACCTCAAAAAATGATGTCAATCATTTTTCCATTACCATTTGTCATGGTTCAGTGTGATGATGGATATAAAGTATATATAAAATATCTATAACATAACTATTAATTTTTAGTCATTATATCATATATACCTTTTTATTTTCTATTTCATATAGGATATGATAATGTCGTTTGTGTGTATGGTGGACTACCACTTCACAAAGTACTGTGATTCGTTTTTCACTAATGATTTACATGAAATAAAATAGGGATAAATATATGTGATATAAATTACATAATTAAGATATTAATTTCAAATTTATCATTATGAAAGGATAATATCTCATTTTATTTCTTACCTTTTAACTCATTCAAAGATGATGGCATCATTCATATACGTGTGGACTACCACCTTTACAAAGCAGTGTGAATCCGTGTTTTCATCACCCCGACACATTGATGATATGAATAATTATATTTATATAAATAATATATAATTATTATAATTATATAAAGATAAAATATTATTTACGTCTTTTCTAAAATGAACATTAAAAAATTGATACGTTACATATGCGTAAATAAGGTCTATCGTCGCCATTATCAAAAAGTACTTCCTTTCTCAAAACCATATTTCATGATTGGCATTAAAAGTATAATTTATGTACAAAAATTATATTTATTAAATTATTCTTATTCTTTATATTATGTAACCATGATCAAATTAAGTGGACTAAAAATAAGAAATCAAAGCATATACAAAAAACAATGTGGTTATTACCTGAAACGTGACATTATCATGGAATTGTTAATAAATAGGTAATAAAAGGACATAATTAAATCATATATGATATGATATATATAATTTTAATTATATAATATATTTATAAGAAGGTTATATTATTTATATAGGAGGTTATAATGAGTATGAAGTATGTCTAGAATTAGGGTAATGGATTTCTTTTCTCTCTTTGATTTCTAGGAGACATATGAAGATTCAAATCTTTTTTGTTTTTTATGATATATATATGATCCCTTTGATATTTTATATTAAAATACATAAAATTTTCATGATATTAATATATAAATTTGATGTTATTCATTATTAGGATTACGATTCAAAAGATTACTATAGCGGTAATGGATTTTCATCTCAATTGTTTACTTCTGCGAGACACATACTATATTCACCACCTATTTATTTTATATGGTGTATATAGTGACGTTGAATTAATTTTATGATTATTATCCTGATAATTATATTTATTTACTTATCCATTGGAGTGTCTCTCTTTCATTGGGTATACGATTCAAAACTTCTGAAAGTGATAAGGGATTTTTGTATCAGTTTTCCTTCATTGATACATATGTTATTTTATGCACTTATATTATTTTATGACACGTATATAAATTATATTTGACATTTAATTTGATGAATTTATTGATCCTCATGATATTTTATGTTAAATTAATTGATATTCCTTCATGGGTCTTATGATTCAAAGTTACCAAAGTGGAAAATATTTTATTCTACTCTCTAATTATTTATCATGACAATTTATGACTATGTTTCTGATGATCAAAACTTATGACCCATCTCTAAATGAACTCATGCATTTTATTCTAATCTAGTTATGTCAGGATAACAAATTTCCTTCCTTCATTTTTTTCTTTTCACGTACTCAAAAGTTTAAAATGATTGTTTTCAATAAAAATAATCTTTTTGGTTGAAAACTATTTTTCTACCAAGACCATATTTTATAAATAAATAAAAATTGTTTATAACAGTTTTAAAATGATTTATTAAAGACACCTTTACCCATGTTTTACCTTTTAAAAATAAATTTGAATGTAATCTTCATATTTGTTTTAAAAAAATTCAGTTAGAATTTTACTGAAAATGTGAAAAGAATATTTGTTATTAACATGCCTAAAATGAAGAGTATTTCCCACTTTCATGACCTCTATATTATTTAATTCTTCCCTTAGAGTATTTAATTTTTTTTTTAAAATAATATTTTTTTTAATATTTGGGAAATGATTAATTTTTAAATAAATGATTCCAAAGTTAAAATGATTTTTAATTTTTTTTAAATGTGTTTTCTGAGTGGAAATGTTATTTTCATATAAAAGGGTTTAAATGATCATTAAATCTTCCTTTATAAGTTTTCATTTTTGTTTTCAATGAAAATTATAATAAAAATTTTTATGTTTTAAAAATTACTTTTAATATGGAAATAAAAAAATTTCTTCAAGAAATGTTTTATATGGGGTTTATAGATTTTTTTTATAAGTTTAAAAGCTTATATAAAATAAAAGGATTTAAAAAAATAGTTTATCCATTTTTAGTTTTAAAAATATATTTTCAAATAAATGTTATTTTCCTCTATAATTGTTTAGTGTCTCTTTTCAAAATCATTTTCCATCTAATATGACATCCTTCAATGTAAATTTTTCTTTATTTGGTATATGATCTAGGGATACCATTATTATTCTTTATTTTAATTGTTTATGTTTATGATGAACATATGTTATTGAAACCAAATTCTCTTCCAAGGGTAATACCAAGATAAAATTCTTATGAAACCCACTTCATTTTTCATGGGTTATTTTATAATGAAAAGATTATGAAACCTCTATCTTCTCCATAGGTTATTACATAATTAAATGTTTAAGAAACCCAATTTATTTAAGGGGTTATGATATGATGAATGTTTTATGATATTTTCATTCAAATATTTTTTATTTTAACTATGTGAATGGTTTGACCCATATCTCCCTCCAATGCATTGAATAATTATTAATATCTTATGAGATAGTCCAGATTGGAATAGGGTGTGAACTGAATTCAGTAAGGGTCATTGCCTACTGTGAAGGTCTTGGGAGTGAACGTTGACAACTATGATGGTTTGTGGAGTGAACCCATTTCACTAATATAACATTGGAAATGATCCTTGGCTATTATGAAAATGATTTTCTATGCTTATATATATATAAAAAATCTATGTCTTGTGCTAATGTTATGCTCTTATGGATCATTTTATTTGGATCCATTATGATTACTGTCTTGTTAATTTCTAATATTTATTCTATGAATTAATATTATTAACTTTTATATGTTGTGTAATGTTTTAGAATGTTATACTCATGTTCTCATACCCTTATGATTATGTCTTGATTATGTGATCATTGGTATCTAATATTATTACCCTTATTAGGTATCTGATCTCACCCTCTCTTAGGATTCCTTTCCACAAGTTATGAATAAATGTCATAAATCGGGACTGTTGTTCAATATTACAAAAGGTTGAGATCTTTATGGGATATATTGAAGATCTTCGATGAATTAAAAATATTTTGTTCCAAGATTCCAAAGGATCTGATTATGGTACTTGGGTGTGTTTTTGTGTAATGTAATGAATATTCACCTAAAAAGAATTAATATCCATGTATTAGAATATTTGGTAACTATAAAACTCATAAATGTTTCTTTGGAATCATGAAAACTCATAATAATTTTTTCAAAAATTTAAACTTTTGACCATTAAATGGTAGCATATACTTCGGTTTAAATATAAGATTAATATCTTATCTTGAGAAATAGTAATATTATCAATAAACCCCATATAATGTATATATTAAACATGTGGGTAAATTGAGAAATAATTTCCATATCACTCTTAAAATCACTCTGATAAATGTAATAACCTTCTGGTCGACTTCCATACCCAATGTATTGGAGGTCTATTATTGAACCTCCCATACATGGTTTATCACGGAACAACCCATTATTGTTTAATAATGTATCCACACATCCTTGGTTTATAATGGAACCACCCAATATCCTACCAATTCCCAAGAACCATGACATAAAAAAAACAAATAAAATCATATAATTTCAAACATTACACTCATAAAAATATTCACTACATCCATAAGAAAACATTTCCAGCTATCGAAATGATCATTGAATATTAATACCTTTTAAAAAACAGTATATAAGGAAATAGAGTTCACATTTAATAAAATATGAAACCTTATAATGTAATCCAAAAATCAAATAATGGTTAAGATGGTGGAAATTTTTTTGTTGTCATATACATTGAAATAGAACATTCCCTTTTTCTTTTTGAAATTATAAACAAAACATTCCCTAAAAATTCATTTTGAATTATTTTGAAAAAATCCAAAAAATACATAAAATATAAATAAAAATTATTTTATTTTCAAACAAATACAACCATAAAGTAATTATAAAAATATGGACCAGGAAGAAAAGTATAGCATAAATGGAAACTTTAAAAGGGTATTTTTAAAAGAAAGTCCCTTACCTAGATCCCAAATCATCATGTGAGTTCTTTATATTCCTAAAAAATAAAATTATGTTAATTATTAACTTATTTTATAAACATTTTTAATTTTATTATACCTTTTATTTCACTTATTATTATGTTATATTAAATTACTTAATCAATTATGTTCACATCATTCATTTTGATTATATTCATCTCATGTATCAAATATGACTTTGGTAGGTTGAATATAGTCAAAGAGTTAATTATTATAACATATATAGAGTAATTATAATTCAATAATTATAATTTTTATACATAAATTTAACTTTTAAAAACAATCATGAAATATGGTTATGAAAAATGAACTATGTTACAGTCATAAAGATGGTAGGTCGTACATACACATTAGTTTCATTTCCATTATTCAATGATCATTATAGAAATAATGTAATTATGAATTTATCGTCCTAGAATTATCATTATAGAATAAATACAATATTATTTCTTAAAATATAATTATATATATCAATCATGTGTTACAGTTTTGAAAAATGAATCATATTGCTTCATGTTTGTGGTATTCTACACGTACATAGGAATGATGTTATCATTTTTTTAGTGTATGGGAGGTTAAGAAAATATATTATATATTATTTATCCAAAATTATAAATCTGTAATTAATATCATATATATTCATTAAATCCATCATTATAACCATACATGATAAGTTGTGATGGAAAATGAATTACATCAGTTTGCGAGGCGGTATTCTACCAGACACATGAATGATGGATTCTTTTATAATTTGATGGATGTTTGAAATGGATATAGGTTATTGCATTAAAAAAATAAAATATCAGTATATGGTATATAATTATGATATTAAATCATAATGTTTAATGAATATTTGAACGATCTATAAGAAGATGAAAAACCAAAATTCTTGATTAAGAGTGATACATATTCATCAAACTACCTCTTTTGGTTTAAACCAAAATATATTCAAGGTTAGTTTTTTTATGAAAAAAAAGATTCTAAGATGTTTATAGATATGCAATGAATTTATTTTTTCATGTCCTAGAAAAACCAAATGATTTTTATTATGAATAAATCAGAATAAGTTGAGATCGTTTATAAGACAGGGGTACTCTTATAATTTCTCAAAATATTAAATTAATATAAATTAATTTTTATGTTTAGAAGGATAAAATTTTATAATATTAGTTTGAATCCAAATAAATGAATCTTTTAATTTTAGGATCGAGAAAATACACGAAGCATAGGTTTTACTTCTATCAAAAAAGAAATGGAGGATTTCTATGGCTTTTTGAAGATCATGCTGATGAATCACACGAATCGTGTAACCCCCTAGAGAAAATGAAATAAGATGACCTAAGGATTTTCATGTATCTGGATCATGTTATCCAGATAATTTGGTAATGATCACACGAATCACCTTGGATGAGTCCTTCTGATCATACAAGTCCCCTACGATATGCCCTCTTGTTCTTGTGAAGGTGTCCAGACAAGTGTTGATGATCATGTGATGCCCCTTTGATGGGACCTCATGATAATAAAAAGGCCTGAATACATGTCCAATCGATCATGTTATGAAATTTTATATCTATATAAAAGTGGGGAGACTATTTCAGATAATGCTCTCATGTCATCGTAAGACCCATCACTGATCATGTGATGCACCATAGACAAGCAGATAAAATTTTCGTGAAAATGTTCGTATATCATAATGAGATCCATTATTGATCATGAAATTCCCAAAAAAATAAGGAAAGACCATAAGTCTTCTAAAATAAAGAATAAAAGCATGAAAATGCAGAAGCCTTAAGTGAGACAATGTCACATTGTTTTTCATGGGAAGGGGTTGTGCACCACATGTGACCATCTCATTGATCATGTGAATCCCCTTTGACAAACTAGATTGATCTCATGAATAGACCCTAAAAATACAACTTAGTCTCTTAAAAGACACTATAAAAGTATCCATTGATAACATAAAATCCCCTTCAAGAAGAATCTTGATCATACGAAGAACCTTTGACATTCCAACTTGATCTTATGAATAGCCTATGACAAGCCTACATGATCTCGATATGGCTCTTTGACATTTCAAAATGATCATGAAAGACCCTTTCAACATGATGATGGTCTAATAAAAATGGTTTTGATGGCGTGTTCTCATGGTCATTTTTTATCATGAAACACAAAGATGACTGTAAGGATGACATGTGGTAGGATCGTGCAAAGGGCATAATATGATGGCCTATCCATTGACTCATGTCTATATCTGTGATATAAGTTCCATGAAAGGAGGTGTAAAATTAGGGAAGAGAGGCCTATAAATTCATCCCCCTTGGAAACAATACACACAATATAATATATAAGGCACACTCATGGTAGCATAAAAGTGAGAGAGATATTCCTATAGAAGAAATCTAGGAAATCTCAATGGTATTTTTCCAGGTAAAATTCAAGGAATGACATAAAAGAGTTACGTTGAATTTATATACACATTTCATGATCACCTTATTTATCACATAAAAGAATTCAGCACACTAGCCATATTATGTGAAAGAGTTCACACATATTTAATTGGTCATGAAAAAACCTCAACCAGCCAATGCTTGAAAATCATTGAGTTGTATGTGTAATAAATGATAAAAATTACAGAATCCTTATGCATAGATGGATATGCTGATTTTCATATGAAGGAAACATGTGCTTCATTTGACCTTTACAAATCTTATAACAACACCAGGACTTGTTTTTCAGATCATGTAAAGACCTCCGGACATGATAGCTAGATCATGCAATAGAACCTGGACATGTCATTTGAATCATGCGAAATCCTATAGAAATGTTAGTTTAATCACACAATGTCCTCCGATCATGTTATCCAAGTCATGGGAAGGCATCTAGATATGTCATCCAAGTCTTGATATGTCGTCGAAACATGCCATGAAGATAATGCAACAACTTTTTAACATTTTCAACTTTATCAAGACGTACCCTTCGATGTGTCGGTGTTGGTCATGTGAATAACCTCTAATATGTCAGCCGATTCATGCAACATCCATCTAGATATGTCAGACCGATCATGTAGCATACCACTGGCATGTCTACCTCAATTATACAAATCACCCTTGTACAATCCAACCTTATCAGACCAATAATTAGGACACATCAAATAGACACTCAGGACATGTAATAAATACACTTAGGATATTCCAACAATGTTAGGAATAGACCCTTCGATATGTTGATCATATCAAGAGGACATCCCATGACATGTATAGAAACCCTTTGACATGTCAGGAAGACAATTAGGACATGTCTAGTAGAAATCCCTGACATTTGAATCATGGAAGGAAGACACCATGGTACATGATATAGTTTTCTAGTGAACACACTCAAACATACAACAAATTAAACAATGAACACACTGATTCCTTCCCAAATATGATATGTAGTATGCCTTCATAAGGCATGATATCCAATTAGGAATTCACCTCAGTGTAAGTACCTCTATATTTTAGACACTCAAACCCAATGTACCCAAACACTTTTATGGGTTTATCATCCTTCCCCATACATTAGTAAATTGAGAAGGTGATTGAACTATGATGAATTTTATTCATACTATAAGCAAGATACATAAGATTACTTCCAAATGTCTGAGCTATATATCAAACACCCCACTAGTTCATCCCTAATTCTTAAGTCCAATATCCATGTGCAATGAGTCTAGTCACATTCTTCCCTTATTTCTCACGCCAAGCATGACTCATGTGGGCATTGAAGTTTTCAATGACCATATTACTCAAATAATAAATTTCCACTACCTAGGTAAACCTTAGTGTGTAATCCCCATTTAGTGACATTATATTATTTCCCCATACAAGGGAATCAATCTTGGTGTAAGTCCTGAATGCATTCCCAATTTGGTAAACCCTAAGGTGAAATCCTTTTGGGGAATTAATCACCTCTAACAAAACATTACTGGGTTAAGAGAAAATTAAACTATGATGACTCTGATTCTAGTTACATGCAGGATATATAGGATTCCTTTCTAAGGATCAAGATCTATTCCCAGAAACTATGTTCCCTCATTTATATCATTTCCTCATAATGTTAAAATACACAACTCGAACTCAAATGAACTACCCATGTTGTGATTTCTATTATAGATAGGATGTGTAGGAAATCACATAACGGTTCAATCCCATCCTTGAAACACCAATCACCTTCTTGGATGGATGTAAACTCTATAGTTAGTATTTATATGAATTCAAAATATAATAATCTACTAATTTCTATTTAATAATTGTAAATGGATATCGAACCTCATATATATATAGATGGTCTCATCAATAGAACCCCTTTTCACATAGAAGGATTCAACACTTGGTCATTTTGTTAGGGTAACTAGTCCCATATCAAGAATTGGAAGAGATTCGTGAACATATCTTAAATCAATGAGAGAGTATAGTACTAGGATGTAATTCTCCACAAAAAGGCATGTGGATCTCGAAATCCCATCCTCTCTACCAATGTGAGTTCCTAAGAATCATTGGTTCTGAAACTCCAATTTACCACCTGCCATTAGAAATATGTTTTTTAACTAGTTATGGATGTGGACACCATTGGAAGTTTCTACAAAGGATAAAAATGGTAATCCTTATATGAATGCTTATGCAGCTAGACTTGAACCCCCCGTAATCAATCTTCAAAGATTGTATCTCTCTAAAGGAAATACAAAATGTACCCCTTGTGAAGGAATATAATGATAGAATAATTGAATAATTATATGAATTGGGAATCACGTCTTCTATACCTTGGGGAAAACCATTAATAATCTTTACAAGGAAACAACAATAGTGAATCCAATATGAATCTCTTAAATGATAGAAATTATTAGTTAACCATGCATTTTGATTTTTTCCCTTCTCTTACACAAAATAAAATTGTATTCCTAGCATGAAATCCTCCATAACAGGGGTTCCCGTTAAATAATTCCATTTTCACCATAAACATTTCATGTGAGAAAAATATCCAAATAGGGAATAAGAAAGGATAATTCTTTACCTTTGATAGCTAAATGAGAATTTTTTTCACATGTGATGATGCATTTGTCAATGAATTTTTATTTGTTGTCTTTTTTATTGAAGATGCTACTCTCAAAAATTACACCTTGAACCAAGATCATGTCCTTATCAAGAAAAAGATTTCTAACCTCTATAGGTCAAATAAAACCTCACCAAACTAAAGCCATTAACTTTGGGTGAAAAATATGATTGTTTGGGAATAGAATTGATATGGTATGTTCCCAACCCTTTAGTATTCATTTTGATTTCTCTAGATGTTGATTCTAATAAGTTTTCCTCATCTAGGGAAAGCTGTAATGAAACCATTGGCACCTATCACCACCAACAATCACTTGGGAAGATTATCCCCAGAGAAAAGTAATTAGTACCTTTCAATCCTTTGGAAGGTGGATCAAGGAGTTGAATATGGCTCCATCCTAATTCATGAGGTACCAAAGAGTTTTCATGTCAACCTCTATCATAAGTTCCATCTCATCGGTTCCCCTTAGTCACATACTGAGGTCACCACACAAAAACAATTCACCCTAGACCCTCATGTATGGGTACTAAGGACATCTCCCAAGGTGAAAAAATATGTGGATAAATAGGAGTGGTCTCAAATCTGTACATACACTTTCCAAGACTATCAATATATTCTTACAATATCTATTTGTAAGGCGCATATCCTTGCTTATATAGACAAATTATGAACACATATTCTTGAAAAAATCTTGGTGGAGGAACTTATCCCTTCCCCACACAAGAATACCATTAAAATATTTTGATGGAATAAAGATGATAGAGGTGTGTTTATATCCCCAATTCAATCAAAGATATATTCCAGTATATTTTGGAGACTGAAAATGTGTAGGCCTATATTCCTGGACACACTTTGATAAAGCATTAATACATTCTAGAAATATACTAAGAGCTTAATTAGCATATTCCAACACTAGAACAGATATAGAGACGTGAACATATTTTTATCTTGACGCCAGAGTAGTATATCACCATGATTAGTATGACTAGGAGGATACTATGGTGTAATCACACATTCTTACTCACATCATAGAGGATTACTTGAATATTCTGAAAAAGTGAAAGGCGCCACACTGGGCTTATATACTTTTTTCAACTGAAGATCCACATTCCTGTTAAAATATAATAGTGGCATACTCTAAAGGAAAATGACCAGAATCATATACACATTCCAACCAGGGATCACCAACATAGTTTGGAACATGTCTCAGGATAGGTGTACATTCATGTCAAAAATTAATTATAGAATACTCCAAGGGCATAATACCAGGTTCATATACCCATTCTGACAGTGTCTCATCAACTTAGTTAGGAACATTTCTTGTGAAAGGCACGCATTTATATCAAAAAATAATGGAGGCATAGTTTAATGTAATGGAACTGGGCTCATATCCCCATTCTGATTGAGGATCACTAACTTATTTTGGCACATTCCTTATGATAGTTTCATATTATGATCAAAGCAGACCAAAATCATACTCAGGACCAGGCTCATATCTCCACTCCAATTGTGGTTTTCTAGGACTATTTTGAAATAACCTCAGAGTAGACTCATATCCTAGCCTGTGAAGTGACATGGCATGTTCTAGCAGCCCATTAGTCCTAGGATCATATCTAGACATCGTCCAACGAACGATTTCTCTAATATTCTTAAGACTCTATAAAGGAGAAGGATCATATCCCTTCTCTCATTCCTATAGGAGGTCTGTTGGAATATCCCTACATTATACTAGGAGGCCCATTGGCATATTCCTATAGGTAATGAATATTTGAACTAGGATCTTTCCCCCACTTCAACTAAGAATGAATGGAATATTCTGGAAGTCACCTACTAGCAGGTCCATATTCCTACTAATAATACAGAATTTTACTTGCATACATCAATATTTTCTTAGATGTAGGCTCATATCCCCACAGTACTAGATGTTTATCAAAATATTCTAAAAACCATCTTGCAACAAAATCATATACCAATTGAACCCCAAAATGTAGTTTAGTATATTTTTTCCTTGATGTAGAATGAGTTTCATATCTTTGATATGCTCAATGCTAGTTTCCTTGAGGATATATAACAAATATCTACAACACATCATGGGTCTGTTGTCATTTTGACCGAAGAAAAAGGTTATCATAACCTCAATATTCCTCCTTGTGGGGGTGAATAGATGGATCAAAAGGACTCCACGCCTCACATTTTTTGTGTTCAACCTCCCCATGATGAGATCTATCTATAGTAAGTAAATACTTCCCTTTCATAGAAACCTCCATATAGAGAGTTTCTAAAAACTCAGACGCCTTCATATAGAGTGGTTCTCAAAATATCATGGTTAGTTGTATATAATTCCACATTAACCATCAGCAGAACTTCACCATGGTCAGCAAGAGACCTAGAGAAGAAAAATCAGTGGTCTGACTAGGTATAGTCATATAAATATGATGAATAAGAGGTTTACATTGATATGTAGATATAGTTAGCTGGAAACACTATCACAACCATATTCTAGCCCATTTCCACTTCTGACCAAGTGATATCAGATAATATGGAGATCAATTGCATGAATTACTTATGAAAAAATATATGGGAATCTCATCAGTGGTTCACGGATAAACACCTCCCATATGAATTATTTGAGAGTAATCTTCATTTCATAAAACATTAGATTTTCAGATAGACATGGTCGTATTTTCCATATCCTGGAACCTAAGGATAAAAGTGCAAGAAAATGCCTATATAGTGTATTTCTAGGTATCCTATCAAATATCTATCGATTAATTTCTAAAGACCTATCAGAAATACATATTATAGGATAGAGAAAATATATAGCATTTTACATTACTATTTCCTTAGAATAGAAAATCTCCTTAGATATAGAATCTTCTAATTCCATAGCCACAGGATAAATCATGGTACCAGGTAACAAATGATCTAGTTGGTAAATACATTGAAACTCTTCTTATTTAAAGATGTAAATATGTCTTGAATATAGGAAGAGGACTGCAAAAATATTCTTATGTTGAGAAACATGAAAAAATGGAAATGCATTTCAAACACAGAAATTGAATTTATAGCCAACCCGATAAACTTCGCATAGAAAATGAATCCCATCATGGGATACCATTTCACCCATCTCATAAATGAGCACTATTGATACAAATTAAACAGATCACAATAGTTTTATCTGTATAATCCATTGAGAAGAGATCCCAGCCCACAAGCTTGGGAACACTTTTACCACTGCCACCACCCTCAGTTCATCAAACCCTAAGAGGATCCAATAAATATCGGTGGAAGCATCAAATCAATCCCAACTGTAATACCACAAGATTTTATAATACTTTAACTCTTTAAAGTAATTTAATAGCTTATGCTACCCACAACACCGAGTTCGAGCGCACCAAGACTTACCAAAGTAGTTATTCAAAAAGCAGTTATGAATATTATTAACTTCATTTTGAATTTGTATATACTCCATATAATTATAGATCCATATTATGTGTTTCTTAGAAATAATATAAAAACAAATTATTTTTTCAGATAAAAGATGTATTTTTTCAAAACAGTGCAATTTTACCACCGGTTAATGGAAAAAGTTTTTTAAATCCCATATTTTATGTGTTTATATATTCAAATTAATGAAATTAAATTCCTATTTAGATGTAGGACATAAAAATTTATTTTGGATAAATTTTTGGCACTTTTCTGAAAACCTTCATATTTTGATAAATTTTGAAACATACTAAATTTTTAATTAAAAACAAATTTTTTATTCAAAATAACATAGAGTGTTAAATTATGCATTTTAGTGGTTTTAAAGTATAATTATATTATATTTATATCATTCAATATAATGTAGATCAATGGATGTAATTTCACATTTAAATTGTACACAAACACATGTCAATTGTTTAGTAGTTTTTACTTCTTAAAAACCTCCTTTCTAGTCTTGACAACGAGAATTAATTTTAAATTAATTAATTTAACTCATTTGTTTTAAATTTTTTAAAATATATATCATTTTTGGATTTGTAATATCATAATTATATTAGGGTGAATTTTTGGAATTTTTCCAAAAACTTTCATTTTTTGATGAATAGTGAAAAACACTACGTTCTTGTTTAAAACCAAAATTTATTTAAATAATAATTATTATTATTTAAATATATTTTAAATTAGAAAATATATAAATAATATTGAAATATTTGTTCAATTTAACTCATTGGATTCATTTTATAATATCATTAGATTTATAAACTTTTATCGAATTTTTTTACGTCTTTTACCCACCTTGTAAGCACATTTGGAAATTTGTATAAAACCTAATTTTACCACTTTAGTGAATTGAATTAAAAAAATCTAGGATATATGGTTTAGAATAAGAAAAATGTAGTTCAATAGGATAAAAACATTTTCTGGTGAATAGTAACTTTTGAGTTTATTTACCACGGTTAAAAGTAAATAGGGTAATTATAGGTAAAAATGATATTATAATTACTCTAACACATGTCCTAATTCTATTAGATAAGTGTATGTAGAAAAAAAATAAACCTTATGAATAAAATATGATCCTTTTCGTCCACTGGGATTACATTAGTACATTTATTATTATTTTATTTCAAGAAGAGTTAAAAGTGTTCAATTCAATGTTTAATTAATAAACCATTTTTAATATAAGGTTATACACAAGATAAATTCGACTATAAATATTAATTATAAAGATATAAATATATCCTAAATCATGGTAATTTATTAATATTTTTTAGAAATTAAATAATTTAATTTATTTATGACACAATAATGATGCAGTAATTACCTTATTGATGAAAGATTAAAATAATTGATATTAAAAATATAAATATAAATGTAAATTGATACTTTTGATGCATTACAACTAATTTTTTACATTACTATGACATGTTAGGGTTGATTTAATTTATTTTTTAGAAGAAATAATGTTTTTTTAATTTTACAAAAACCAAATACTAAATACAGTCAAAATTGACATAAATGGGTTTTTAAAACAAATACTATATTATTAAATAATATAATAATCCTAAAAATATAAGTTTTGAAAAAAGGACATATATAATGATATGTATTTTATTAATGAACCTCTTGAGGTTCTCTTGGCGTATTATTGTATGTTTATTAACAATGTAATATAAAAATACAAGAAGACATTGTAAAAGTTAAACTATTTAACTAATAGTTAAATCTAAAATATAACGTTAATATGGTGACATAAACTTGTCTAAAACCTATTGGTTGAGAGGATTTAGACCCATCACCACCTTATCATCTAACTAAATTCATTTTGAGCCATTATAAACAAAAAAATATTTTATAATAAAATAATTTTTCAATTTATTCCTGAAGTGACCCGCACCTCTCGTATAAAAAGGTACTTCCCCTTCTCTCAAAATAACACCTACAAAGAAATTTGACTCGAAAAAACCCATATAAAATATCCTCCCAACTACCCTCAATTCAACCGAGAGTCCTTACATTGATTATAATCCAACCTAAGGATCCCTTTTGATCAAATCATAAGGAATTACCCAAAGAAGATGTAATTACTTCATCACCTCTTTCAAAATTTGTTTCTTCTTCCGTATCCTATTTTTTCCATACTAAAATAATAACTCTAGTACCTTATACATAATTATACGTTAATATAAATATTTTAGAACAATATTCAATATTCTGTCCATCCTATGAATGACAATGTCACCAAACATGCGTATGTACGGCTTACCATCTCCACACCGCTGTGTAGTTTGTTATTCAACACTTCATTATTTCGACAAGTATAATAATGAGTATAATTGATGTAAATAATAAATAAAACATGTTAATAATTCTTTATATATAATATACTATCCAATTATATATGATTTCCCCATTAATAGAGTGATATCGTCGCTCGTGCGTGCGTACGGCTTACCGTCTCCACGACGCGATGAGATTCATTTCCACATTTACCATTCAATGAGAATTATAAAAATATATATTATTAATAAGTATGTAATATATTACATAATAATGATACTAGAAATATATATATATATATATATATACTTACATATGTCACATTCACTTACTTCCGTTCAATATGAAATGAAAAAGGAAACATTGTTTATGCGTACGTACGACCTACCGTCTCCATAAACGGTGTTTTCTATTTCATATATATATATATATTATACATATTTATATTATGAATATATATATGATAATCAAATAATTTTTTATTTTCTAGAATAAATTAAATAATGATATAAGTTATATGATCACGAATGACATGTTAAAACATGTATGATAGAGAAAGCAATTGTTACCTGAAATAGAAATTTAACAAAGAAATTATTATTAAATTGGTTGTATAAATCCATAAATGAAAAAAGTATGATATCATAAATATGAATATGGTTCTGGTTCTGGTATAATTTAATAATATGCTATGGTCATTATACAGGAGGTTAAACTTAACCACGAACAAAGGAATGTACAAGGTGAGGGTTATTTCCTCAATCTCATTATTATCGGAGATTGTTTATCTGTAAGTATCTACTGGGACATATTTATCAACTATGTCCATGTTTCATTAAAAGGTTTTAAAAAGTAATATTTTAAGTTTTTATGGAAGGGACTCTTTAACTATATAATCATTTTAAATGTTTTTTTAAAAGATTTATTTTTCTAAATATTTTAATTAATCCCCATGTTTTCAAAATTATTTTAAGGATTTATTTATGTAAAAATGATTATTTTAATGTGTTAATTTATTTAAAAAGTTTCGAAGTGGTATGGGAAACTTTGATTCAAAAATCTCCTTTAAATTAATTCCTTTATAAATGTGTGACATTTAATTTATTTCACAATAGGAATATTTATCTCAAAGAGTTTTACCGATCATTTTCTACTATGTCAACATCCTTTACAGGATATTATTCTTGATTGAGGTTGATTTATTATAATACAATATTCAATATTGTATTACATATGATATGTTTGACTGTGGATGCTTTATTTTTATATCATTCATGGTTTATGGTTATATTTTTCACATTTAGCATGTTATTTTTAATACAAATGTTCATGTTATATTTCAACCTTTTCATATGAGTAATGCATTGGACTTAGTAAGTGATTGGTGGAGCCCTCTATAGCTCCTTGATGCATCATTAGGTCTCATGAGACAAACTAGTTTCTTGGCACAATGTGTTGACAAAATATTATTTGTAGTCTTGGCACGATGCTTTGACTATGTGGATATGATGTCCGGTATTATGAATTCCATCATTATGAAATTAGCTATTGATATTACATGTCATTATTCTACTAGTAGAATATCTATGTAAATATGTAAATAAAATTATTCGATTTATCATTGCCATATTTTTCTGAAGTTTATGTTTAAAAGGCTTTTGTTTTAGTCTTATACATTGCCTTATAAGTTTATTCTTATTTATTAAAGTTTCTGCTATATTTTTATCCTTACTGAGCTTCTGACCTCACCCCTTTCTTATGTTTTATTTTTCCCAGGATGTGAAGATGTGTATTATGATTGATATGAAGGGTTAAGCTAGGGGAATAGTGGAATTCTCAAAGGATTATTTATGTTGAGTTTTATTTTAGAAATTTTAATGTAACATTCATATATGTAATCTATTTTCCAAGACTGCTAAACTGATCAGTCCTTCGATACTTGATTCCATATAATAAAGACAATTTGTTAAAACAATGCACCGACTCTAGGTATCTGGGGTCTGGGCATTAAAGTTGGTATCAAATGAAGTTTAGAAATAACATTGGAAATAGATTTAGATAAACACTGATTTAGAAACATTTTCCTAAGATAGACTTTGAGGATTAGTATATAAAAACTTCCTATAATTTTGGTAATGTAGAGTTTTTGAGAATTTTCTAAAAAAAGCATCCCTATCAGGATACGATCAGGTAGAGGCGGCTCTAGCACAGATGTACCTAAGAGTAAAAAACTCGGACAAGGATTTTAGGGATTGACCCTTGTATCTTGGTACACGAAAATTGGTCTTGGTACACTCTTAGTTACAACACTTCTTGCGAATATACTATAGATAATTCACATTTTCATTTAAAACCATTATGAAGATTTTATGAGTAAATACCTCTTGAAATAATTTTTTTTATGATTATAGATTATATACATAATCTGTTCAATTTATGTTTGCTATTTTACATGTTTGGAATTATACATTGTCATAGTTTATGCCATTGTTTAGAAATGGTTCCTAGTAGAAGGATAACTCCAGCAATATGCATGATCCAAATAGTAAGAAGGGTCATATCTTTTATGTTCTTAAGCTAGCAATTAGATGGGAAATATTCTACCATGTATTATCATCATATAAAGAAATAGTATCATATGTTAATAAGATAAGTAAATAATTCTACGAGTCTTATTCCTTCAAAGGTAAGCTAGAGAAGAAAAGGATGGTTGAGGGAAATATTGAAAAAGGAAATAATGGAAAGAATGATTTTATCCATATGTGATAATTGTGGAAAGAATCATCTTGGTAAATACATGATGGGAATGCGAGTTTGTTATAAGTTTGGAGATAATGAAAACCAAGTACATGATTTTAAGGGTATGAAAATGGTTTCAAATATACAATTCTTTATCTATAAGGAGTTGGGACACTACCCGAATCAATTTCCCAATCATCAGAGTATACCGCAAATGATGTTGTTGGATAATAATCAGGTTATGATACTACCACATATGAAAATGAATTACTAGTGTTCTCATGTTTTTATTAATGAATTATGTCATTTGAGTGTTGTATCAACAACTTAAAAGTTATAAGAATTATGGAGAATATAAGGATTGTACTATGGTATTATTTCATTAAGGATTTGAGATTGTGTGTGACCAAGAAAAGTGACTCAATAGAAAGTTAAATTTTTTGGAAAATACATGGTTGAAGGAAAGTTAAACCTCAATATAGTACGGATTCTGAGGAATTGATGTTGGAATAAGAGATGATTGATTTGGATAAATTTTATTGGATATTATTGACTACCTTATAAATATTTAATGGTTTGTTTATTAAATCATTATTGGAGATAACAACATTTTCAGATTTAAGTAGTATATCCATTTTTTTATGTTTTACAAAAGGAATAAGGAAGTACATACCTTTTCAAATATGGTTTTCTTCTAAATCATTTTATTACAACATTTTAAGAGAATACACGATGAAGGTATTCACATGTATATTATGCGACCTTCCTTATAAATTTTGGAATCTGAGTTCGGACAGAAGTATTGTGGATTAGTCTAAAGGTTTGAATGTATTAAGTTTGACATTGGATACTATTGTTAATGTAAAATAATTTTTTTAGATTATTATTGGATTTATATAAAAAGGAAAACCCAGAGGTTGGGCGAAAACCTGTCGTGTCTAGCAAGGCCGCGAGGCTTGAACTCGTAATCGAAGGGCGACAAGGTTGCATCACCTACCATTGACCTAAATCATATCCTGGATTGTATAATGTAGTTTTATTTAAAAGGTCTGACAAATGAATTATAAATTCAATTTTTTAAACCCTATATGACTTGGATAAATAATATATTTTTGAGACCTATTATATTTTGGAGTGAACGATGAGTTTGTGGTGGAAATTAGTTAAAGGATGGAACTCTACATCTCATGTATTATTTTTTTCTTATTCTGTAAAGAAATTAATTCGTAAAAATTAGGTAAATGACCTTTAAACCAAAAATGTTTTATCCTAATACCTTATATTTTGTTTAACAGATGATATTTTAACTCGTCAAAAATTTATGGCTTTGAAGCCCTCAATTTTCTATTTATTGTTCACATGTTTAAAATTGATGACCTAAATCACTCCCAATAAATATTTATGTTTTTCCTCTAATTATGTGTCTATAATTTCCACCAATGTTATCCTATTTGAAACACTAATTTGGTGGTGACTTGTTCATTTAAATTTCCCTCTTATTAAGACTAAACTTCATTAACCCTGTTTCCGATTTGAGTTTTCCACAAAGGTAATTTCTATTTGAAACCTTTAATTTTTTAAAAACTATTTTAAATGTTGATGATGCAATTTATTGAAGGATATGAGAAATTAACATCCCAAGATTTTATATTATGTTATCTCTTTAAAGAAATTCAATAGCTTGCGCAACACTCAACACCGAGTTCGAGGGCACCACGATTTACCAAACTAGCTGTTCAAAAAGTGGTTATCAATAGTATTAACTGAATATTGAATTTTATGTACTCCAAGTTATTTTAGAATCCATTTAAAGTGTTTTTTAGACATAATATAATAACAAATTTTTTTCAGATAAAAGAGGAATTTTTTCAAAAAAATGCAATTTTACCGCCTTTTAATGGAAAACATTTTTAAAATACAATATTTGACACTTTTATATATTCAATTTAGTAAAATTAAATTTTTATTTAGAGGCAGGAAATAAAAATTTAGTTTGGATACATTTTTTGTACTTTTCTGATAACTTTCATATTTTGATGAATACTGAATAATACTAAATTTTTAATTGAAAAGAACTTTTTTAATAAATATAATTTATAGTGTTAAATTATAAATTTGAGTGGTTTTAAAGTATAATTATATTATATTTATATAATTTAATATAATTTAGTTCATTAAATGTAATTTCACATTTAAATTGTACATAACCACTTGCCAATCATTTAATAGTTTTTACTTCATAAAAACCCGTTTTATGGTTTTGACAACGGAAATTAATTTTAAATTAATTAATGAAAATCTTATAAATTTAATTTTGTAAAATTGAAATCATTTTTATATTTGGAATATCAAAATTAGCTTAGGGTAAATTTTTTGTATTTTTCTAAAAACATTCAATTTTTTATGAATAGTGAAACACATTGTGTTATTATTTAAAACCGAATTTTATTTAATGAATTATTATTTTTATTTAAATTTTTTTTAATGTAAAAACAGATACATAATTCCTATATTAGTTCAATATAATTCATTAGAGTCATTTTATAATAAGATTATATGTATAAAATTTTATTGAATTTTT
Organism: Viscum album; assembly: GCA_963277665.1. Taxonomy (NCBI): domain Eukaryota; kingdom Viridiplantae; phylum Streptophyta; class Magnoliopsida; order Santalales; family Viscaceae; genus Viscum; species Viscum album. The sequence goes on from OY728157.1 coordinate 1,207,542,006, forward strand.
TATCATCTTTTACACACCTTCTAGGTACATTTGCAAATTTACCTGAAACGTAATTTTACCGCTTATTTGTATTGAATTTCAAAGATCAAATAGGCATAGTTGACATTAGTAAGTAAAATTTTGTTCAATAATATGAAAATAATTTTTGGTGAATCGCAGCTTTTGAATTTTATTTACCACTGTTGAAAGTAAATATGGTAATTAAAGGTAAAAATGATATTATAATTACCCTAACACATGACCTAATTCTATTGGATATGTTTATTTTCCCAAAATAAACCTTAGTAATGAAATATGTTACTTTTGGTCGATTTTTATTATATTAGAACATTTATTATTATTTTATTTAAATAAGAGTTAAAAGTGTTAAATTCAATGTTTAATAACTAAACTAATTTTAATATAGTGATAGACATAAGATAAATTATATTATAAATATTCATTATAAAGATAAAAATATTTCCTACATAATGGTATTTTATTTATAATTTTTAGACATTACATAATTAAATTTATTAATGGCACAATGATGATGTAGTAATTAAGTTATTAATGAAAGATTAAAATAATTGATATTATAAATATCAAAATACATGTAAATTGAGACCTTTGATGCATTTAAATAATTTAATAGGTTAATATGACATGTTAGGGTTAATTTATTTTATTTTCTCTGAATTAATCAATTTTTTTTACTTTCATAAAACCTAAATAATAAATAGTTTCAAAATTGACATGAATGAATTTTTAAATTAAATACTATATTATTAAACGATATAAAATGTCTAAAAATATATGGTTTGGAAAAAAGACTTATTTAATGATATATATTTCATTAATGAACTACTTTTGGTTCTCTTGTCAATTTATATTATGTTTATTAACCGTGTAATATAAAAATACAAGAAGGCATTGTAAAAGATAAACTCTTTATCTAAGAGTTAAATATAAATGACATGGTTAATATGGTGACCTAAACTTGTATAAAACCTATTGGTTGAGAGGATTTATACCCATACCCACCTTAGACTCAAAATAAATCCATTTTTATCCATTATAAACCAATAATGATTTGATAATAAACTAATATTTCATGCTTTTCCTAAAGTGACCCTCACCTCTCTTATAATAACGTACTTCCCCTTCTCTAAAAATCACACCTCCAATGCCATTTGCATCAGCCAACCCCTGCTAAAATATCCTCCCAATGACCCTCAATTGAAACTATAGGCCTTAATTTGATTATACTCCAACCTAAAGACCCCTTTTGATCAAATCAAAAGGAAGAACCCAAAGAAAAGGCAATTACCTTGTCACCTCTTTCAAAGTACTTTTCTTCTTCCACATCCTCTTTATTTGATTTTTTCCATACTAAAATAATAACTCCAGTACCTTCTATATACTGAGATGTTATTATAAATATGGAACAACTATATTCATTATTCTATCCATCCTATGAATAACAAATTCCACATACATGTGTACGTACATCTTACCATCTCTACGTCATGGCGTAGTTTGTTATTCAACACTTCATTATTTGGATGGGTATAATAATGAGTATAACTGATTTAAATAATAAATAGAACATATTAATGATTCTGTATATATAATATACCATCCAATTATATACACTTTCCACATCAATAGAATGATATCATCTCTCGTGCGTACGTATGGCTTACCGTCTCCACGACGCGATGAGATTCATTTCCACGTTCACTATTCAATGATGATTATAAAAATATATATTATTAATAAGTATTTAATATATGAAATAATAATTGTACTAGAAATATATATATGTCTATGTGTGAGTGAGATTGAGTGTTTTTGTTTGTGTGTGTTTCTATATGTATGTATGTATCTATTTACATATATCGCATTCACTTACTTACGTTCAATATGATATGAAAACAGAAACAACGTTTATGCGTACATACAACCTACTGTCTCCATAAATGATTTTTTCCATTTCATATATATATCTATTATACATATTTATATTATGAATATATATATGATACATAAATAATATTTTATATTCTGGAAATAATTAAATCATGATATAAGTGATACGATCATGAATAACAAGTTAAAACTTGTATGATAGAGAATGCGATTATTACCCGAAATATCATTTTAACGTAGAAATTTTTATAAAATGGGTAGTATAAAGCCATAAATGAATAAATTATGATATCATTAATATAAATATGGTCTTGTATAATTTAATAACATACTATGGTCATTATATAGGAGGTTAAACGTACCCTCGTCCAAAGGAATGTACAAGGTAAGGGTTATTTAATCAATCTCATTATTATCCGAGATTGTTTATCTCTATGTATCTACTGGGAAATATTTTTCATCTATGACCACGTTTCATGAAAATGTTTTAAAAAGGAATATTTTATGTTTTTATGGAAGGGACACTTTAACTAGATCATAATTTTAATTTTTTTTAAGATTTATTTTTATAAATCTTTTAATTAATGTCCATGTTTTCAAAATGATTTTAAGGATTTATTTATGTAGACATGATTGTTTTAAAGTGTTATTTTATTTCAAAAGTTTCATTGATTTATGGGAAACATTGATTAAAAAATCTCTTTTAAATGACTTCCTTTCTAAATGTGTGACTTTAAAATGATTTCACAAAAAAGGATATTTCTCTCAAAGAGTTTTACTAATCATTTTCAACTATGTCAAAATACATTACTGGATATTCTTCTTCATTGAGGTTGATTTATTATAATAAAATATTCCATATTGTATTATTTATGATATTTTTTACTATAAATGTTTTGTTTTTATACCATTCACGGTTTATGGTTAAAGTAGTAATATTTTTATTGCTAGTTTTAATACGAATGTTTATGTTATGTATCAACCTTTATATATGAAGAATTCATTGGACCTAGTAAGTGATGGTTGGAGCCTGCAATAGATCTTCAATGCAACTGTAGGTCTCATGGGACAAACTAGTGCCTTGGCACAAGTCCTTGAAAAAATATTATTTTAATCTGGGCACGAGGCCTTGACTATGGGGTTAGGATGTCCATCATTATGAATTCCATCATTATAAAATTATATATTGATATTATGTGTGATTATCTGACTACTAGAATATCCATGTGAATAAGTAAATTGCATTATTTGATTTATCATTTCCATATTATTCAGAATTTTAGCTTTAAAATGATTTTGTTTTAGTCTTATACATTGCCTTAAATGTTTATGCTTATTTATGAGAGTTTTCGCTATATTTTGATCCTTACTAAGCATCTGAACCAACCCCTTTATTATGTTTTATTTATTCCAGGTTATGAAGAATTGTATTATGATTTATATGTAGGGTTAATCTAGGGGAATAACGACATTCTCAAAGGATTATTTATGTTGTGTTTTATTTTAGAAATTTTTATGTAACTTTCATATATTTAATCTATTTTACAGGACTGCTAAAATGATCGGTCCTTAAAGACTTGATTCCATGTAATCATGTTAATGTATTAAAAATTAATGCACCAACTCTGGGTATCTAGGGTCGGGGAGTTACCCCAACCCATAGGGTTGGGTGTATTTTTATCTCAATCAATGTCACCAGGTTCATCACATCATAAAATGGTCCAGGATAAATCAATGATGGTTTTAGATCAGCCACATCTTTTAGGGTTGGGGGCATTTATATCTCAATTTCCATCTCAAGATCCATCAAATCCTCAACTAGAATCATAAAATCCTTAATAATAGGATTAATAAGTGTTTATAGCATCCCCTAATCATCCACATCTCATAGGTATAGGGGAATTTTCATCATCATAATCTACCTAGAAGGAATGAGCCTTCTCCAGGTTTGGTGGTAAATATCAACAGTTGGAATCCCCTTTGTTCCTCCTACCATAAGACATGCCTTTTATTAGGGGTATGTTTATAAAACATGATCATAAAATTACTTAATGCCATTATTCACATACCTAGATAATAGGTACTTACAAAATATTAAATCTAACACTGTATGGGTCCTAAGAAAAAATTTTCCAATATGGTTAGTGGTTAGAGAAATAACCTTGAATCAACCCTGAAAGGAGTAGTAAGCAGTGAATAATAACCCTATTATGTTGAGATTAATATGATAACTATCATCACCAAATACACCTTCGTGAATTTTATAACCTTCACCACAATAGATGATGTGGATCGAGATTAAAATGAAGATGGACATAATATAGAAACCATAACTTGAGAGGGGGTGAATTTGATGAACCAATTGAGGCTGCATATATGTGGAATCAGAGTAGGAGATGGAACCTGGAACCCCCCAAATAATGAATTTCCACCTATATAGTGGAGAACATCCATTGATAAATGGTAAGGTGTGGATATATCCCACTCACCACCCATAGAATCTGAAATTCCTTCCATAGAGGAATGAATCGCATAATATGATAATGAGATACAAAAATATCATATAACTCAACAAGGAACTAAACATGGGATCATTAACATTAGTTATAATCTCTAAATAGAGATTAATATCCCTCCCCCCACATGTCACGATAGAGATATTCCACTTATAATGGTTGTATCAAAGTCTCAATCCATATATGAATCTATGAAATCAGTTTATATGAATGTGGAATTTGATGATGATCTCAACTTTCTTCCATTGCGACAACAACCTCTCCCCTACTAGGGTGATCATTTAGTCATATCACAAATTGAGAATCAATGGAATTTGAAAATCTGGATACCTCATCAAGAATTTTTGACTCCCTATAGATAGAATACATTCATGATAGTCCTACCTCCATAACTGATCAATGACATTGAATCTTTGGATGCTTTAATGGAAGCCATAAAAAGGAAGCACACACCTATGTAGCCTGAAAAGAATCCATATCCAAAATGGGTGGATGAAACCTTTCCCCCACCTAAATTTTTAAATATATCCTTCAATACCTTTTTTGTTATGGGATATCCATAATGTCATTTTATACAGTTTGGGTCCCAATGCATCTTGATGATGGGCCCTCGAGATTAGTATGACGCACCCAATCCAAGATTTTTTGTAGAAAATCCGATAGGGTCAGCCATTTTTTATTATAGTGGCCTTCTAGCATGATTCATTTTTGGATGGTAATACCTTCATCACCAGTTCCTTTATCAATTCATCATTATAATAAGTGAAAAAATAATTTTTTATCTCACAAACTGCAAAAAAAATGATAGGGGTTATAATTTCATTTCTAGATATTAAGGTTTAACCTAATCACTCAGTATCCCCTCTCACAAGATAAACATCTAGAACTCCATGCTAAAAATCTGTGTGATGAGAAAAACACACATTTGATCTTGTTGAAGTATCTAGGTGGATCCAATGATATTGTATAAATATAACAACAACTAAAGTATTCCATTCAATAGACCAGAGCTAAATCTCAGATTATGCCCTTGGAATAAGGAAAAGGTCTTGTTAATTTAGAAAATACTTTTGTTATCCTAATATTAGAGGCAGTGTCTATTCATTAACCTAGTAAGGTCCTAAATCATCCAAATCCTTCTATCCATAAGTAATAGAAACCAAATTACCCTCATCAAGTAGTAAAAAGAGATCAGGGTCACCCGTGATTTGAGGAAGGAAGAATAAACCATAATCCATATGAAATGAGTGGGTCCCAAGTTATATCCTTTTATTTATAGAAAATAACCTACTCAAGATACTGAAAACTAGAAAAACCAACAAGGCCAATCTCACTGATATTCCTAACTACTTCCCTTTCTATAGGAGGTGGGGTCATACAATCCAAGATTATTTTGTCCTCAAAGACATCATCTAAAGCTTTATTCATTCTAGGTAAGTGATTCTGGAGAATTCCTTTGCATAGGATTCTTGTGTAACCATCACTCCACTATAAGAATAGGGTTACTAGAAAGTGGTTCTAACGAGCCATGGACAGAAGATTGATAATTGGATCAATAATAACATAGTTGATTGATCTCATGCCACCCTAGAGAAGATCTTCGCAAACCAAAAACATTCCCATATCATATGAGGGTCACATAGAATACACAATTCAGATCCTAACACAATCACCATATATAGGAAACGAAATAAGATAAAGAGTCACATCCTTTTCCGAAACAAGATCCGACTCTTGCAAATTTCATTCCTTCAACATCCGAATAAAAGTCATTATCCCACCAAACAAAACCTTCACCAGATGATGATCTAATTTTTTTCAACATACTCCATGAAATTGATTCCTTTTCTAGTGATGAATACACATCTGATTACAAGTTCCCCATAAATGGATCTCATACCCTTGGTCATGAAATCTAGCAAGACCATTATAAACAAATATATTCTTAAAATCCCCCTAGTGATCGTCCAAGCCTAGTCCTCTTACATAACCAGCTGGTGGGGGTTCAATTGTACAGTCATCCCAAAAATGGTGAAGGTTAATGTCATCCATGTTGGTGGTAAAAGATGCTCCCTTGATCTCTACTCAGGAACCATACTCATACACCTTAATCACCCAAACTCTTATTCAAATAATATGGAGAAACCCAACCATGGTAATCATAGAATATTACCACAAAATAACAATATTCAGAAATAGTTGGTGGTTTTCCCATCCAAAATATCACTAGTGGATGCTCTCTTTATTTCAAAATAACTAGTATATGAACTCTTTGAGGCCCCCTAAATCCAATGGTATTATTAGATAGAATTCATTTTAGCTCAGGTTTATTGAGTGGATACTATTCCACCAAAATTCCAGGTCACAAAATCATTAAATGAATAGGACCGAGAATAAGTTATCTAGGGATATATCATACCCTTGTATGTTTCAAAAAAACACAAAAATGTCAACATATGAAGGCATTTAGTTGAAAATGGTTCCAAGATTTTCCTCATACTGATTCAAACCCTCTGATGTTTGGGATATATTAAGGGGGACTTATCACATACAAAGGTAAACATTAAATTGTATGATATGATCAATCTAAGGCCTCTCAAGATGATCTATCTCAAGGATCAGTTTAGGGATCTCACATCTAATGTTGAGTTCATGGCCATCCAGCAAGACACAACATAAATGTCCTAATTGGGAGACCATGGCTTAATATCCATGTACCATTACCTTTGGTTCCCTTCGACGCGGCGCGACGGCGTCGCGTTCGTGATGATTCTTCCATGGTGCGAAATTCCACGTGGTGCGACGACACCACGCCATCTTGTTTCATCCGCAAGATAAATCAACAAGAACAAAGGAGGGGGTTCGGCCGTGTTCATGCGGTCCGGCCCCCTCACGTTAACCGATAACACATATTTAAATATCCTCACGTTTGTCATGCTAGAACCACGAACGTGAATAAATAAATAAATAAATAATCAACAACAACCCCTACCTTGGGTTCATGTTCGAATATCGTCAACGACCTGCGGAAGACAACGTCGCGGAGGTCGGGCGTCGCGGTAGTCGTTCGTCAAATCCGATGACGAAGAGGTACGTCCGAAGAGGTACGTCGTTGGCGAACCATCGTATGCCGACGAAGGAAGTCCGAGGAGGAAGCGGCATTCCCTTTCGTTGACACGGAAGACGTCGTCGATCTTCGGAAACAACGGGCTACGAAGATGAGAGGAGCGGCGTTCTTCGTCGGAGGTCGAAGGTTCTTCGCGTTCTTCTTCAAGGTTGAAGAAGAAGAAGGAGCACCCAAAATCCTCTGAAGAAGGCTAGACAGTTCTAACCCAACAAAATAAGATAGAGTCTTATTTAATTCACAAACATAAAAAATTGAATTTCAAAGGTTTGAAATTCAAATAAAATAACTCCAAATTAAATAACAAGTTTTCATGTCATTTAAAGAGGGGTTAAAGGAGTTTTGAGAGGAGATGGAAGGTTGGGTTTCGTGTGGTCCCCACCACACGAAATCCTCCCATGAGAGGTTAAGTGGATGTGGGTCCCACCTTTAACTTCCTTTGAGAGGAGTTAACCAACAAGTAAGAAAAATAAAATGTGTTCCACATTTTTATTCAACTTTTTATAATTCTCACAAAAACTAACTTTCGCCCCGTAATAAACACAACTTTGGAAAAGGTCTCCTTAAGCGAATATCGGCGCTACGAGTTCATCAGTGTCCTCGGATTTCAATTTCGAGCACCGGATCAAAATTTAGAAATTCCCGCTCGTTCGTTCACTGAACGTACCCGAGCCAAACTTCAGAAATTGATTCCGGGCACTCTGGGCCTCGGAATCAGGTGCCATTAGAAACCGCGCTCTTGTAAAATTCCAAAGAAAATTAAGAAAAAATTTCCCTTGAATTTTACGGGTCTTTAAATTACTCCCACCTCAGGGCTTTACGTCCCCATATAGATACATCAAAAACTAGGAAAACAAATGAGGGTACTGAGCACGCATCTGAGCCTCCCGCTCCCATGTGCTCTCCTGGAGATTACCGTGCTGGATCTGATGCGCACAAGAGGAATCGATCGCCCATGTAGGACCCGCTCCTGTCGATCCTCTATCTCCACCTGGACCTCCGTAAAAGTCGCCCCATCAACAACGTCAAGCTCCCCATGGTCAATGATGTGCGTCGGGTTGTGCAGGTATCTCCTCAGCTGAGACACGTGGAAGACGTCGTGCACCCGGTGCAACTGAGGTGGTAGAGCCAAGCGATAAGCCACCTCACCAATCCTGCTGAGGACCTGGAGGGGTCTGATGAAGCGCGGAGATAACTTGCCGCCTCGGCCAAATCTCTGTATACCACGTCGAGGTGAGACCCGCAAGAAGACGTGGTCACCATCCTCGAAATCTAGTGGCCTCCGCCTCCTGTCAGCGTATGACTTCTGCCGGCTCTGAGCTGTTCTCATCCGCTCTTGGATGACCTGGACCTTCTCTGTCGTGGCCTGGACCATCTCCGGTCCCACCAGTGCTGACTCCCCAGGGTCTGTCCAGCACAAAGGAGATCTACAAGGTCGGCCATACAACTCCTCATACGGTGCCATCCCGATGGTGGAGTTGTAGCTGTTGTTGTACGCAAACTCCACCAAGGGTAGGTGGTCCTCCCAGCTACGACCAAAGTCGAGGACACATGCGCGAAGCATGTCCTCGAGAGTCTGAATGGTCCTCTCCATCTGACCATCCGTCTGAGGGTGAAAGGCTGTGCTCAGACGTAGCTGCATCCCGAACGCCTCCTGTAACCCCTTCCAAAGCTGGGAAGTAAAGAGAGCATCTCGATCGGAGACGATAGATGATGGCACGCCGTGGAGCCTCACAATCTCTTGAACGTAGAGACGTCCCAAGCTCTCCATTGAGCCCTTCTCTCTGATGGGTATGAAGTGTGCCGACTTGGTGAGTCGGTCAACAATCACCCAGATGGATTCGTGACCTCTGGAAGTGCGTGGAAGTCCAGTCACGAAGTCCATAGATATGTCATCCCACTTCCACTCCGGGACCTCCAAGGGTTGTACCAAGCCTTCTTGTACCTGATGCTCTACCTTCACCTGCTGGCAGGTGAGGCATCGAGAAACGAACTCTACTACTGCCTTCTTCATGCCTGGCCACCAGTGCTGTCGTCTGAGGTATTGGTACATCTTTGCCACTCCAGGATGTACCGCCAAAAGAGAACTGTGAAACTCTCTCAGCACTTCCTCTCGCAAAGCGACTGGTACCATGGTATGTCCTCTAAAAAGGATGTCGTGCTCTTCTCCAAGGGAGAAACCATCAGGTTCCTATCCTAAGGATATTTGTGCACGCCGTGTCTCACAGTCAGCGTCCTCACGCAGTGCCTCTCTGACCCGCTGCAGTAGTGGAGGGGTGACTGTGAGAGACTGGAGGAAGGCTGCTCCATCTCTATCCACGAAGGATATCTATAAAGAGGCTAGCTGCTCCGTCGCCTCCTCAATTAGCTGAATGCCCGTCCTCCTGCTGAGGGCATCGGCTACTACGTTCCCCTTCTGAGGAGTATATACTATCTCAAAGTCATAGTCCTGGAGGAACTCGAGCCATCGCCGCTGTCTCAGGTTCAGGTCCTTCTGTGAGAAGATATACCTGAGACTATGATGATCGGAAAAGACTGTAAAGCGCTCGCCCATCAGATAGTGTCGCCATGTCTTCAGAGCGAAGACCACTCCTGCTAACTCCAGGTCATGGGTAGCGTAGTTCTACTCATGCGGCCTCAACTGACGTGATCCATAGGCGATCACTGCCCGCTCCTTCATCAAAACACATCCGAGTCCGGTCCCTGATGCATCGCAGTAGACTACGTACCCTACTCCTTCCTCAGGCAACCTCAAGATAGGTGCGCTGGTCAATCTCTGTCTCAGCTCCTGGAAGCTCTGCTGACATCTGTCTGAACACACGAAGGGTTTCCCCTTCTTCGTCAAAGCTGTGAGTGGTGCCGCAAATCTAGAGAAGTCTGGCACGAATCTCCGATAGTATCCAGCTAGTCCCAAGAAACTCCGAACCTCAGTCACGCTTCTGGGTGGCTCCCATGCTAACACAACCTCGATCTTCGCAGGATCCACTGCAACTCCTGCCTCAGAGATATTGTGTTCCAAGAAGTGGACCTCACGTATCCAGAACTGGCACTTCGAGAGCTTACCATAAAGCTAGTGCTCTCGGAGTGTGTCTAGTACAACTCGCAAGTGATAGGCGTGCTCCTCCTCAGTCATAGAGTAAATCAGAATGTCGTCGATAAAGACCACGACAAACCGATCGAGGTATGGCTGAAAGATCCTGTTCATGAGATCCATGAACACTGCTGGAGCATTGGTTACACCGAAAGGCATAACCAAGAACTCATAATGACCATACCGACATCTGAAGGTCGTCTTCTGCACGTCCTCGTCTCTGACTCTGAGCTGATGATAGCCTGACCTGAGGTCTATCTTTGAGAACCACCGTGCTCCCTTGAGCTGATCATTGAGGTCATCAATCCTCGGTAGAGGATACTTTTTCCTCACTGTCACCTGGTTCTAGCGACGATAGTCAACACAAAGCCACAGGCTCCCATCCGCCTTCTTGGCGAACAATATCGGGGAAGCCCAGGGTGAAACACTGGGTCGGATGAACCCCTTGACCTGCAAGTCCTCCAACTGTACCCGTAGCTCTCGAAGCTCGGCGGGGGCCATCCGATATGCTGGAGTGGATATCGGGGTTGTCCCGGGGTACAAGTCAATATAAAATTCTACCTCTCTGCGAGGAGGTAGCCCTGGAACGTCGTTGGGAAAAACATCTGCAAACTGATCCACCACTGCAGGAAAACCAGGACTCCCCACGTCAACTGCTCCAAGGATGAGGCTAGCAAACTGATGAGTGATGGGTTGTCCTCTCCTCCGCGGAAGTCCATCCTGTGCTGAAAAGGCTCCCTTCTCGCCGGTGAAGGTGAACCTGCTCCCGTTGGTGTGTACACATCACACCTTGCGCCTAAAACAGTCAATCTGTGCATGGACTGTAGATAGCCAATCCATGCCCAAGATGACGTCGTAAGGCCTCGACGCTGCTACAAGAATATCCCAACCGAAGCTCTCGCCTCCTAGAGTGAGCTCACACTACCGGCACCAGTGTGTAATCGTCGAGTCTTCTCCCGTAGGAGTCTCTAGCCGTAAGGATCGATCCAACGGCTCTGTCGGAATCTCCGAGCTCCGAACAAGGGAAGCGGCTATGAAAGAGTGACTCGCTCCTGTGTCTATAAGAACTGCAGCAAGGGTGGAATAGACACAGATAGTACCTCGAATCATCTTGGGTGCGCCATGGTCGTAGGCCTCTGCTGCCAGGAGTTGTGCCTGTCTCTGCCCGCCAGCTCCCTGTGGTCGGGGTGGACCTCCTGGTGGTGGTGGTGGCAGAGCCTCAAAGCATCGCCCACCACCGGCTGCTCGTCCAGCTCCTCTGCCTCGTCCGCCCCCTCCCTGCGGACCGCCACGATCGACCCTCTACCTATTCCTCGGTGGTCCCTCAACTGTCTACTGCTCCTCGGCACGGTGGGTCGGGCAGTCACGAGCCATGTGGCCCTGCCCGCCGCACGAGTAGCACTGTCTGCCTCTCGAAAGACTGGCTCCTCGCTGTGTGCCCCGCACTGCTGAGCCAGTCTCCTGAGGTCGTCTGCCTGAGGGTCTGGTCTGTCTGGACCCCTGATTCATCCGTCGACTGCCTGCTGCAGATGAATCTGCCACGTGCCGCCCTGCGGTGGGTCTCGGTGCTGGTGTAGACTCAGCAAGGAAGCTCTCGAACAGAAGGGCCCGCTCCAGCACTCATGTCTGAGTCGGTATGCTTAGGGAGATCAGTGATGCCCTGATCTCATGTCTCAAACCCTGATCGAAGGTCCGGGCCCGGAAGAATGGGTCTCGTACCATGTCGGTCGAGTAACGCGAGAGATCGGTAAATCTCGCCGAGTACTGAGCGACCGTCATGCTTCCCTGCCGTAGCTGAAGAAGCTCCTGGATACGCACCGCACGAAGGGTGGATGGGACGAACTCTGAGCGGAAGAGGCTCTCAAAGTCCGTCCATAGTAGAGATGCCTCATCGTGCACCTGGAGCATCAAGCTCCACCATCGTCCTGCTGCTGCTGTAGAAGGCTCGCAGCGAGGATCACCATGAGGTCTGCCGGTGTCCTCACTAGCCTAAACACACGTACCACTGCCTCCAGCCAGTCCACGGCTGCCTGGGGATCGATCTCCCCACGAAACCTGGGTGGTCGCTGGCGCTGAAACTCATGCAGTGCGCTGAGGTGACGTACATCGTCAGCGGCTGGTGCTGGAAGCATCGGGGGCTCAGCGGGTAGAGCTACCCCTGGTGCCACTGCTGACAAAGGGCCCTGCACCGAGGCCTCGTCGCTCGGTGGGTTGTCGTCACACTCGACTCTCGGAACCCTATCTGGCTGTCGTCGTGGGGCCATCCTGAAAAGGAAATAGGTACGCCACGGTCAAAACAGTATACCTGGTGAGCTGATATAAGTAATCACAAAGAAAACATTGAAACACACACGCAATCAATGTTTTCACGCATTAAGTCGGAAATCAGAAGTCAGGGTCCTGGTGTATGGATACGTCGTCCGCCGCACCAACACTGGACTCCCTGGACTGATAACCACACTCAATACGCTAACCATTATTGCTTCACATAGAAAAGATCAGAGTTCACGGTAGAACCGAACTCCTCTGATACCAATTTGTCACAACCCGCCCTCGGGGTCCGTGCCGTGACTACCCCAAGCCCGCCATCCATAGGCCAGGGGCTGGCGACTAGCACCAAGGCGTAAATCCCAGTAAAAAGGGAAGGCATTGCCTTTGTAAAGTAAACAAACACCACAGAGTAAGCAAGCAGAAAGTAAACACTAAGTAAAAACAGAGTACAACTGAAAGTGCGGAAAAGTAAATGGGCCAGTATACAAACCCAAACTGAAAGTAAAGTACAACCCAAAAAGGGAAAACAACAACTATAAGTAAAAGCCACTACACTGAGCTGTCCACTGGAGATCCCACCTGAAGGGTGGGTACAGATAGCTCCACTGCTCCACGGGTCCCGTTGTCCGCTCCGAACACGTCCCGCCCAGTGGTCCACCTCCAGGTACCGTCCTACTCTGCAAGCCTCAGCCAAGATCAATGTTGTCTGTCGTCTGCAACCAACACAACATAGTGCGGGCATAGCCAGTGCAGGGGTGAGTATAAGCTACTTAGTAGGGACCCCGAGACCCCTGAAGGTCTCTCAAAATCCACAAAGGATAAACCACGAAGAAAGGTACAAACACGAAGAAACAACCGACACTGCTTAGGTATATGCCCATACATATACCTAAGTCATCAATTCCAACATGCTCCATCCTCCGAGCCCAAGTACAACTCAGTCCACACAGGAAAGTAAACGTATTCCGCACAGGAAAGCCAAACGAAATCCACACAGGATAGCACAACACAATCCACACAGGAAAGCAACTAGATTCAGCTCACACAGGTATACTTCTCGAAAGACGATAAAGATGATCTCTAATCCATCTAAGTCGTCAGACCCACGATGGATCGATAGGTAACTAACCCCCGCAAAAGACCCACATAGGATCGGGCCCACATAGGACCTGTAGGCGCTGGTTCACACAGGACCGCTGAGCGCAAGGACCCACACAGGATCAGACCCACACAGGATTGGGCCCACACAGGACCTGTAGCACTGATCCACGTAGGATTGCTGAGTGCTGTATTCGTCGTCGTCGAATCCACACAGGATCTCTGTACTGTCATCGTCGCAGTCACAGTAGCAGTAGCAGTAGTAGTAACAGTAACAGTCGCGGCCAGCACTAGGGTTTCTGCACACAGCAAGCTCGTACAGGAGGGTCCGCTCCACGAGCCGAGAGGATGATACATCAACTGTCACAAAGTCCATAGTTGATGTATCCAAAAGTTCCGTATCGTCAACAGGAACTCAACGCAACAGACGGCGCGTCGATCGGACGCCCGGTCTGAGAGTTATTGGCTTTTTCGTCCCAGGGTCCCGATTGGTTTTTAAGGAAAAACCAACCCGACCGTACTCCACCTGCGTCCAAACCTTGGGAATAGTATTCCAAAAGATCCTTCTCACTAAGAGGAACACAACAAAGCTGACGACACATCAATCGGACGTCCGTAGCTCAAGATATGAGTGTTTCCGCTCCGAAGGCCCGGTTGGTTTCGTGAACGAACCAACCCGGTCGAACTCAAAGTATTCCAAAACATTGAGTGAAATATACTGAATCAACCGTCTCGATCCAAGGATCGCGTAGCCGCTGACGGTTCGTCAATCGGAGGTCCGTGGCTCATGTTATGGCCAAAAGACCAAAGTCAATTCGAAAACGGGGGGTCCGGGCCGACCCGGCCCGACCCCCCCTGGGGCGGCCCGAACCAGGTCGACCCGACCCGGCCCGGCCGGTGGCGGTCCGGCGCGGCAACACGGACCGGCGCGGTGGCGCAGTTCGGCGCGGCGGCGAGCCTCGGCCGGCGGCGGCGCAGCCTGGCGCCGCTGGGGTCACGCGCGGGGGGCAAGGCCCCGGCTTCCTGCTGGCGGCGTGGCTTATAGCCGCGCCTTTTTGGAGAACCGGCCCCCATCGTGGGGGCCTTCTTGAGGGAAACCGGGGGGCCTCATGCCACCTCAAAGAAACCTCCCCCCCACATAAATGGGGGGGGCTTTAGAGTTGACCGGGGGAATTAATTTCCCCCGGTCTTTGACCTTCCGGCCGGCCCACCTGGCCGGCCGGTTTTCTTCAACGGGACCGGCAAAGCCGGTCCCCTTCCGGTCTCCGACGCTGGTGGCCCGGCGAGCCACCGGCCCTCTCGTCCTGCCACAGCCCGGAACTGGCCGCAGTGTTCATCGTCCGGCGCGGTGCGACGGCACCACGCCCCTCCGACGAAGCCCCGCTCCGGCTGCGGCGCCTTTGGTTCCCTTCGACGCGGCGTGACGGCGTCGCGTTCGTGATGATTCTTCCACGGTGGGAAATTCTGCGTGGTGCGACAGCACCACGCCATCTTGTTTCATCCTCAGGATAAATCAACAAGAACAAAGGAGGGGGTTCAACCGTGTTCATGCGGTCCAGCCCCCTCACGTTAAACGATAACACATATTTAAATATCCTCACGTTTTTAATGCTAGAACCACGAACGTGAATAAATAAATAAATAAATAATCAACAACAACCCCTACCTTGGGTTGACGTTCGAAGATCGTCAACGACCTGCGGAAGACAATGTCGCGGAGGTCGGGCGTCGCGGTAGTCGTTCGTCAAATCCGATGACGAAGAGGTACGTCCGAAGAGGTACATCATTGGCGAATCTTCATATGCCGACGAAGGAAGTCCGAGGAGGAAGTGGCGTTCCCTTTCTTTGACACGGAAGACGTCGTCCATCTTCGGAAACAACGGGCTACGAAGATGAGAGGAGCGGCGTTCTTCGTCGGAGCTCGATGGTTCTTCGCGTTCTTCGTCAAGGTTGAAGAAGAAGAAGGAGCTCCCAAAATCCTCTCAAGAAGGCTAGAGAGTTCTAACCCAACAAAATAAGATAGAGTCTTATTTAATTCACAAACATAAAAAATTGAATTTCAAAGGTTTGAAATTCAAATAAAATAACTCCAAATTAAATAACAAGTTGTCATGTCATTTAAAGAGGGGTTAAAGGATTTTTGAGGGGAGATGGAAGGTTGGGTTTCATGTGGGCCCCACCACACTTAATCCTCCCAAGGGAGGTTAAGTGGATGTGGGTCCCACCTTTAACTTCCTTTGAGAGGAGTTAACCAACAAGTAAGAAAAACAAAATGTGTTCCACATTTTTATTCAACTTTTTCTAATTCTCCCAAAAACTAACTTTCGTCCCGCAATAAACGCAACTTCGGAAAAGGTCTCCTTAAGAGAATATCGGCGCTACGAGTTCATCGGTGTCCTCAGATTTCAATTCCGAGCACCGGATCAAAAGTTAGAAATTCCCGCTCGTTCGTTCACTGAACGTACCCAATCCAAACTTCGGAAATTGATTCCGGGCACTCCGGGCCTCGGAATCAGGTGCCGTAAGAAACCGCGCTCTTGTAAAATTCCAAAGAAAATTAAGAAAAAATTTCCCTTGAATTTTACAGGTCTTTACAAACTTAATGAAGAAGGAATTCATTTACCAATAGGATTAGGACTTATAATAATACTATGATAATATCAAGTAGTACATACTATATCCACTAGCCTTGATGCTATAGGTAAAATTAAGGAATCTTAACGTATATGTGGACACCATGGAACAATAGTTTGATGTTATCCTCAGATAAAAAAATCATGTGGGGAATGAAAAAAGTCTCTATTACCTCATTAAAATTATGATAAGTACTGAGAACTAGTATTCCAATATCAATAAGAACTTACTCGCACTCATATTTTCAGTGAAAAAGCCTATCCATTACTTTTAGCATCATATGGTCCACTTGGTCTCTCATATCAACCCACTCAAGTAAATCCTTAGTCATCTTATGCTGATATGGTGTTTGGACCGATGGTATATTATTCTAAAAAATATAACATCCAATTCATTTCATGGAAGTTAGTTAAAGGGATGGCCATGGTTGATTTCCTTGTAGCACATCTTACCACGAAAAGCATACAAGTGGATGATAATCTTCTAGATGAAGAGGTATTATATCCCGATGACACTCCACGAACATGGGATATGTCTTTTCACAATTCCTATCAAAGTCTCATTATAAAGTGGCTCGATAACCTATATCTGAGTCAGGTTATTCTAGTAATTGTATTTGTTCCCTTGGACAAAGATAATTTTTCCTACTCCAATTTACTATTTGAAGGCCGCACTAATAATGAGGCAGAATACCAAGCCCTCGTTATTGGCTTGAAACAAGTCCTATATCTATTGATAGTCTACCTAAACATACAATGGGATTACGATCTAGTAATCAAAAAAATCATTGGATAATATCCCATTTGAAAAGAATATTTAACCCCTCTCACCGATTATGTCAAAGGTCTAATGGTAGAATTCCCTTTTGAACCAACATTTCACCATGTCCCTCGATCACAAAATTCTCATGACGATGCACTGGCTAATGTTATCATATTCCTTTCTGACCCTGATCTGCACAAAGTGGTTTTCGCATTATGTACTGAATGATGATCTTATTATTTAGCATTTGTGATGTAGAAGAAATCAATCAGGTCAAAAAACAACAAAGTGTGATGAAATGAAATCCTCCCCTAGATGAATGAACCCTATAGTTTATTAACTAAAAAATGGGACCCACCCATTAGATCAATCTGAAAGGGAATAGACTCAGCATAGAGTGGTGATCATTACCCATCAAAATGGTCCAAATGATAAAAAAATTCCTCTATAAATGATGCTTTAATGGAATCCTCATCAGATTCATAGAAGAAGGAGGTATTCCCTCCATCATGGAATAATTCCATGTAGGCTCATGCAGTGCACATCAGTCTGGGACCAAACTCTACCATAAAATTCGGAGGCTTGGTTACAACAAGAAAACAATGATATAAGAATGTGTGAAATTCACCATGAAATTTAATGTGTTCTAGATTCACGAAAACTTCATCCATCAACCCACAGAGTTTCTACATATAGCTAAATATTATCAATCATTTGTTGTATTGTGGTTGCAGTTTTAGGGACATATCCCCCACCCATTGCTAAGAAGTTTAAGTACATCCATACCATTATCAACTTCTTTTACCAATGGACTAAGTCAATACCACTCAAAGAAGTTAGGAGTAATAATATCACTAAATTCATAAAATCCAATATCATCACCATATTCAGAGTCCCTCACATGATTTTGATAGACAACAACACCATCATTTTTTCTACTGAACTGAAGATATTTTAATTGGATGACAACATTTAATTAAACCATTAATCTTGCTATCATGAAGTGGAAAGTGGTAAAAATAGGCCTTCAATAAGACTTTGTTTTGTATACTACAGAAATATTAGACAAGGAAAATAATTTAAGGATGAAAGATCTCCTTCTTCCTTTATGGGCATACCATACCACCACATGCACTACTTAAAAACCATCATCATATTCATCGGTGCCTGTAATTAAGTAAGTATTCACCATATATGTCCATTTTCCCTTACTTTGAATAGTTATCTATGTAAAAATCTATGACGATGATAAACAGAAAAAATATCTAGATTAGTTGTAACTACTCGATGAGAAAAGGTTGTACACACTGCAAAACCTCAAATTTCATTGAAATCAGATCACATGAGACTTCAATAAAATGGCTTGTCTCCACTCATTACTATGACTAGAACCGGTATAGGCTCTCATAACCCCAATGATTCCATTAAAGAAACCACCAAATCATGAAAAAAAGGGAAGGACCCTTTTCCATCCATAAGTACTATTCTAATGGAACATATTCATTGATTACCATAGACAGAGATTGTACAACTCCCCCTACTAATGTAATATTTCTCAAGAATCATTTCATGTGATTAATGAAAAATGGTCCTAGTTTTATGACCTAAAACTACAAGACAACATTCATCCTTTCCGCACGATGTTAAACTAAATGGATATACCCTTATCACATGACCCTAAAAAGTACAAACCATTTCATCCTAGTCCAATGACATTAAACTACATGATACAATCTTACCACATAGTGTTAAAATGCATTGAAAAATTCATGGCCACAAGACTTTAGGCTGAACAACATCCCAAATTTTGGAATCATGACTTTAAACTACACTGCATCTTCCGTCATTACTATATGATATCGAACTTCATGGATATCATCCCTATCATTTGATGTTATAATGTTCCTATAATTATGTGTGTATTGATTCTTATTATTGTATGATATATTCTGAATCCTAGATCTCTAATCCTAGGTCCATACAAAATAAAAAGAAAATCCACATTGCGTATAGGTCGGACCTATGTTGATTGTTTTCCATTCAAGAACTACATGTGTCTTGATTCCTATTAATCTAAGATTCGTATTAATGCCTAGATATCCAATCCTGGGTCCATCCACAACATCAATAGAAAAATACCCTCCATTGTGTATGGGTAAAACCTATGTGGATAGTTTCCCATTCAAGAACTATGTGTGGCTTGATTCCTATTACTATAGGATGTGTAATGATTCCTTAATCTCCAATCCTGGGTCCAACCACAACATCAATGGAAATAATTTCCCCCTTATGTGTATGGTTCGACCTGTATAGAGATATTTTCATTAAAAATAAATGTTTGTATAAATTTAACTTATTATAGGATTAATAGTGACTTCTGGATCTCTAATCCTAACTATATATGAAACACAAATGAGAAAAATGATCCCATATGCCTATGGGTCAGACCTGAATAAATAGATTTCCATTAAATAGCTACATGTGGCTTGATTCCTATTACATTATGATATGTAGTGATGTCGAGATCTCTAATCCTAGGTCCAACCACAACATCAATGGAAAAAATTCCACCTGAATATGGATTGTAACTACACGGATAGTTTTCTATTTAAGATCTACATGTTTCATGATTCCTATTATTGTACGATACGTAGTGATGCTTAGATCTCTAATCTTGGGTCCATCCATAACATCAATGGAAAAAATTTCCCCCCACTATGTATGGGTCAGACCTGTGAAGATATTTTTCTTTTCAAGAACTACCTATAAATTTATTTCTATAATTTTAGGATATATAGTGACACCAGGATATCCAATCCTCGGTCTAAGTACAATATTAACAGAAAATACTCCTCCCCCCTTCAACGTCTGGTTCAGACCAACATGGAGAGTTTTTTATTCAAGAACTATATGTGTTTTGATTACTATTACTATGAGATATATAGTGATACATGGATCTCCAATCCTGGGTCTAGCCACCACATCAATGGAAAAATTCCCCCCTTTGTGTATGGTTAATACTTGCATGGATATTTTTCTATTCGAGAACTAAATGTGGATTCATTCCTATTACTGTAAGATATGTAGTGGCTCCCTAACATTTAATCATGATTCTAGCTATAATTTTATAATGTCCCCCACCCTGTGCATATGTTATAATTCCGCAAGGAACTTTCATTCAAGACCTCAATGTGTCTTGATTCGTTCCAATACAGGATATGTAGAATGCACAGATCTCTTATTTCAGTCGCAACCATGGGTTCCCATCACTCCCTATCAAATACCTTGTATGTGAGTTAAATCAATGTTGGTAGATCCCCTTAAATTAAGTGATTTTGAGATTATTCCTACCCTTAAAATATGAATAGGTAAATCCATGGATTACCATCCATAAAAGTATCATATACCTCTATTTTAAGAGGTCTATGTCATACAAATTGGTTCTACATATGTATGATTGATATCAAAATATGGTGCACTCATGTATGAGATAAATATATACAAGAAGGGTTCTGAGATATGGATACCCATCAATAATCCCTTACATGGATAAAAGGTGCTTCCTATATATAAACACCTCCAAAAAAGTAAAATGTTTCCCCATAGATATCCTACAAAATTTCACATAGGTTCCTAAGTCATTTATTCAGGATGTTAAAAAAAAGAAAATGTATTTGTCACGTGATGTTAATGTTTATATATAATCACTCATAGGAATTCCTTATCAAATGACTATAATATCCTAACCCTAATCAACTAGGTTATGGGGTTCTTCCATCATATTTTAAAAACCATAACACAGAAATCACAATTCGTTTCTTGGGTATCTCAGGTTTCCACCAACCTTCCATGGTCCTTGGAAAATAACACTTGTCATGAAATAAACTATATTAGACAATGAATTTATACCTATTATTCCTATAAATGATCTCCCATACAACAACAAAAATGTTTCATTACCTTTCAAAAATGACTTCTGATCCTTATGATCCATATCACCATCACAGTGGATCCTTTCACCTTGGAGTGATTCGTGATCATTTTCATAATGACTACCCTATATCACTACTCATAACCCAAGAACCATGATTCATGATTTACATTAGTTTTAGCTTCTTCTTAAAAGTATGTTAGGTTACTCTTGACCATAGGTATCCTAATTAGGCTTTTTTGTAACATTCCACACATACGACGTCCACATGTATCATGACCATAAAATTCATGCACATTGGTCAAATTATTATGACCTTAAACACTAGCCCTTGACAATTCAACTCGGAAGACCCTAAACTACAACTGAAATAGACATAAAATTTCTTAGGATAAAAACATGAAAAGGGAATCCTTATAAGAAAGAAATTATTCACTCTAAACTCATTGTATATAGATTTTATTCAAAATCTATAGTGTAATTAAAAAAGGCATAAATCTCATAGGGCCCGCTTTATGTCCCTAGTAAAATTTCACTAAAGCTCGCTAGAAACCAATCTCTAGGAAAAAGCTAGAGTAATGAATTTTCATATCTCCCCACCCTGATAATGTGTTCACTAGAAATAAATGAAACTTTTAGGGTACTCTAACCCTTCATAGATATTAATTTCTTTCATTAAAAACCTTCATGTATTTTAGATTTGAGCTAACACAACAGGTTACTCAATTTGGTATCCTTATCTTGGATCCATATCAACCATAGGCTACCTTTACCTTGGTTCTTTCCTATATAAGACTAGTAATAGGGATTGGATAATCCAAAAGGTCCCCACTAGGATTCACTAGAGAATTGAAACCCTACCAAAGATCTGTTCCTAGAATATATTTAGTCCCAGAAAGTCCCCCATTAAATATAGGAGTTATTGTCTTGACCACATAGAATATGGTCTTCTTTTATTAAAGATGGTTGACCAATACCCACAAGTTTCCACCTATTGTTATCTCAGATATTTAAAGACCATTATTTACAATCCCCATAAGCAAAATATTTAAACAGATTTGATATCCTCAAGGTTATGTCCCCATGTTTTCTACCCTTTATAAACACATGAATATGGCAAAAAAAATTCTAACCTTTTCATGGCCCACACCACATGATTCAAAACCACATGTTATAGGACCTGATCCTCCCAAAAAAATCCAAACTATTCTAGGATGTCGAAACCCTTTCTTGATTACTCTTTTCTCTATACCCCACTTCATCACATAGAAGTTTTAGTTTTCAAGAATCATCCATGGAATATAGAAAATTGTGGGTATCCCCTTTACATGACCATTCATTTATGCTCTATGGTCCCATTCATAAGGGCATATCACCAACCAACCAGATGCATATCCTCCTTGTTGAAAATGAACTCTAATCCTCATGATCCTCTGTAACATTGTGGTGGAACTTAACTCCTTAGGGTGTTTTGGGTTATCCCTATCATATCATCCCTATTCTATATTCATAGATTCATTATCCTAAAAATGTGATTTACACATCCCATATTCCAACTATCTTAGTGGACTCGACTTCCCTAATATTCTATCATCCACCAATACCATCTCCACAAATATTCTAAAGCCCTTGGAAAACAGTTGGGATCCCCTTTACTTAAACATGAATGTAATTCCTATGAGACCATGAATAAGGTCCTTTGAACCACTAAATATAGGAATATCATCATTCTAGGAAAGTAACTCTAATCCCCATAATCCCCATAAACACCATGGCATAACTCATCACCTTAAGGTGTTTTGGGTCACCCCTGACATGACTTCCATAGTCCCTTCTTTTTTTCAAGTCTTGGCAGCAATACTCTAAACTACATACTGTACCAATTATTGGAATCAAGACATTAAACTACATTGAATTTAACATTCTTACCATATGATTTAAAAAAACACAAAATTCATCCTTACCACATACTGTTAAACTATATAGAAGATATCCTTACTGTATAGTGTTAAAATTCATGGAATCTGTCCTTACTGCATTATGTAAAACATCATATAGAACATTAGATCACCAATAGTACACCGCCCCCGGTATAAAGTCCCATCTAGAAGACCCTAAACTACAGTTGCGGGGGGTCTGATCTAGAAGGCACTAATCTATAGCACAATAGTGGTCCAATTTTCAAGACCATAAAATTTTCCAACTTAAAGAGACATAATAATTTCCAAGTTGTAATCCAAAAAAGGAAAAACTGACTAAAAGTTAATTCTATTCTCATTGGATATTCACTTTGTGTGATCTATTCAATATTGAGAACTTAAAAATGGAAATGGAATAAAATTTTCAATTACAAAAACCATAAAAGGTAAGCCTAAGAAAAATCCAAATCCATTCCCGCTAAGATTTCTCCAATATGAAACATAGAAAAAATGTAGTTAAATATAAAAAAAGATACAAATATTTAATAGTTCATTATTCTTTCCAAGGAAAAATCAATCTATTCTATATAAGTCCACTAAATTAGGCATAAATTAGAGATTTCTCCCTCTAGGATATATGTTTATCCAAATTATCTTGTTAAACAAGGTGATCCCAAGATGACTAGAGTAGATACATAAATGATAAATATCATGTCAATGGTAATTCATGACTAGTTATCAAGAAAAATATATAATGGATTAAGCATTAAAATAAAGCAATTTTGGTTTACTCAATGTAATACAAAGGATAGGTAAATCTAATGATCCATGCAATATCAAGTCAATAAAATGTATTACAGGTCATGAAAAAACAAAATCTTGATGAAGACATGTAAATTTTTTAAGATCTATTCATTGATAATGTAAAAAAAATAGAGATGAATATCCACATTATGGAGTCTCTATAGGGTTAAAAAATACAAAGAAGAAACTCATTCATAGCTAGATCATGACAAAATTTGGGTAGTCATGTGTGCCAAGTCAACCTATGTCTAAAAAGAAGTATCGATTAAGTGTTGAAGTGATGTCTAAACTATTTATTCTACTACTACCTAAGGATGAATATTATTGATTAAATTGGACATCTCTTCATCTTCTTTATGAGTAGTTTTAATAAATATGAATATGTCAAAACATGGGATATCGTACTAGATATCTATCCTCTTTATTCTGCTATTTAAGTAATCAAGATATCCATCTGAGCATGATGATAAGAGAGTTTTTGAAATATCTACACAAGAATCTCTAAATCTTCCCTTATTAATTGGTATAGAGAACTTTTTTCATCAAAGTCGTGTAGGTCCTTCTCACTATTGGATAGATTTTTTCTATCCAAGACAATATGCATCATGATGAAATATAATGGATAATAATAAAGGTCACCTACCCTCAAATCATGAAAGGTCAAGAAAAGGAATTTCTCTTGGCCATGAAACTCCTCCAAAGGGTTCTCAATTATCGGGGTATAGATTTACTACCAGAATAACATTTATGTAACTTGGTTCTATATAATTTTTTGTAGTGGGTATATTGGAATATGGAATGGTTGATTAAGGGTATTTATATATAAAATCTATTAATATAAGTACTGGATGAGCTGATGAAGAAGAAAGATAAGGAGCCTCATGTTCTCTCATCTCAATTGTTGCATCGTTGGAACTAGTATCGTATGTTCTACCTCATCAACAACCTATGTCCTATTAATGGCATTTCGTTAAACATTAAAAGAGAACATCCTTAGAGGCTCCCATGAGTCTTGAATCACCTTCATTTCTACAATAGATAAGGGGTTCGATGAAGTACAAGGATTTTCCACCTAACAGACCCATCAATTCAGTACACCGCTTGGGTAAACTTCTATCCATGCATAGGTGTAGTCCCAATATAGATATATAGGGGCATTGGTAGGTGGAATGTTGATATTAGCATTTGTATCTTCACACTCTAGTATGATCCAAAATTTTTTAATGATCCCAGTATGTCATTCTCCTCACACGCAAAATAAAGGAATAGGGTAACAATATGAATACTATGATACTTGAGGTAAAATTGGTAATGGGTGTAGATCATAGAGAAATAGTTCGTCCACATGAGTTACAAAAAAACCCATCTCGGAGAGAGATTTTATATAACTTCTCAATGAGATATCCACTATCATTATCAATAATTAGACTAGTTGGTATAGTATAGGGCTTGAATTTAAAACAACTATACTTGATCGATATATTGATAACATCATTGGGATATAATGGCATCACCTTGACCCCAGAAATGTTAATCCACTAGGGATAAAATGATGAATCGGGAATATTGGTAGGATTATGATATTTATAAAACTAGAAATGCTTTTTTATCCATCCAGATAATACCTAGAAAGGATCCACAATCTGATAGGGGAGATTGCCTTTTTGGATATGTCCAAGGAGTTTCTAAATGTTAGATAGATTCATCATATCTAGATTAATTGGTATCCCCTATACCAATAAGTTTTCCATTACCAATGTTCTTACTAGAATGACCAAGCATACATCCACAACTATGAAAATCCATCCATTCAAAAATATGGCTAACAATCATACTAGAAAAAGTCTTGGGATACCTCTGATCTCACTTGATAGACCCATGAGTCATACTCCATAGCTTCTTAATGGCCCAATAAGATCCCATGATGTTCGAAAATTTTCATGAAGGAAATCACTGAGGTTTTATATAGGTTATTTGAGTCTTTCTTTGGTAAAATAAGATGTTGATAAAGTATTTGAAAGATAAAATTGAGTATTGGTTTACCTCATTCTCTAACTTCTCATTATCAATGATGATCGTGTCCCTTTAAAAAGTTGTGGTTTGTATGGGTGCATCCCCAAAATCATTAGAGAAAATAAATTCATCATACATCTCCTCCAGAGGAGTTATTTATCCCAACTGGTAAATATACATGAGTATGGTCCCTAATTATCCATGAGGCATATGGAAGGAATTAGTGTTGGGATAGTAGAAACTAATCAGCTATTGGAGGAGTTCTGACTAATGGTACATGAACAAATGATTAATTCCATGTGGTATTATAAATATGAATGACATGTAATTGGTTTTAGAATGTTGAGTAGCTCTTCTAGACCCAGAACAAACATGCCCATTAATCAGAGAAGTTAATTCTATGTCACAATTCCCAATTTCAGCTCCAACTACTTCTCAAATCATTCAAAGAGGAGATGATTATGGTTGAATAACTCTGAGTAATTGGATAATGGTATAGATCGTAACTATATAGACCCTAAGGGGTGTTATCCCACAAATAGGATATCCCTTATAGTGGTTCTATAACTAATTTACAATCCCAAAAAAATTTCATTTGAATATAGTCTATAGAGTATGATATAATGTGTGATGGAATATAAGTATCACCCAGGAGACAGAATCTGGATAATGGTAGTCAGTGCAATAGAGGATATGTCTAGACCTCATATATGATAATCCCCTTCAAAACCTCATAATAAACTGTATACATAGGCTCATCATTATTATTTATTGAAATCATGGACCTCTATATGGTAGTAGTACAATATTTCTATGAGATAGAAGCCATATTCATAAGAGTATGAAACAAACATGAGAATAAGTACCATCCTAAATAGGGTATCAGTTAAAGGAAATGTGTATCATGGGTATAATTATGAAAATCACATGACCCATATAAGGGTTTGGGATCTCATGGACTATAAAAAGTGACATAAATCACATGAACCATACAAGGATTCATAATCATGTGACTTGTTACCATTCTCATGGATAATGTGATCTATGTGACACCTTGAAATTGTAAGATCTTTTTTTGATACTCACAATCGTCTGGTCATATAGAGGTCATTAAATTTGAATAATGATATAGTGATCACATGAAAAAGCATAATTATACCATAGAATGTGTATGAGACAACCTTATAGTAAAATATATGAATCAAGGTTCAACCAAATTACAATTTATTAAGTCATGGGTCGATCGAGAAAGTACTGTGATGTGAGGAAGTCACGTGGTGAGATCATGTGTTTGAATTTCTCAAAAAATTATTTTGAAGTAGTATTTCATAGTTATCTTATGAAGTGGACTTGATAATCAATCACACAAGAGGGTAATTCATGAGAGATATGGATTCTAATTTTTTGGTGTAATGAGCGGCTCCCTTGATACCATATTTATAGGATTCCCCAAGGAATACCAAAGGTTTCCTGGAATACCAAATGCTGCTTGAGACACCAATAAGTGGAAGCCTTAGGGACTCATGTGGGAATTTAATATCTTGTTAAATAAGTATTTAGCCTAATAGGACTCTATCCTGAGGGGGGGATTTCTTTATGCCCAGAAAATGAATATTGTAAATTTTGGGATTGAGGAAACACATAAAGAATATGTAATATTAGCTTCACCAAAGGAAGGAAGGAGTAAAATGGATACCTGGAGATTATGTAGATGGATCAGACGAATCATGTAGCCCATATGATGAATCTTGGTTGCATAACCTGATGAATTTCATGAATACAAATAATGTGATCTATATAATCTGATAATGATCATGTGAGGCCCCTTTAACGAGCCCTTGTGATAGTAACCCCCCCCCCCCCCCCAACAACACCTCTTGTTCTTGCAAAGGCATCCAAAAAAGTGTTGATGTTCACAAAAAGACCCTATGTTGGGACCACATGATTATGTGAAGGCCCTTGAACACATCCACTCGATTGTGTGATACCCCTCCAGATCAAAAACTAGGGGGTGACTGTCTATGATAATTCTCATGTGTCGTCATAAGATCCATCATTGATCATGTGACACGGCACTGAAAATCAGAGAGACAATTTATCACAATGCATAAATGATTTCATGAGATCTATTATTGATCATGGGAAATCATGATAGAAAACCAATGGAAAAAGTAAATGAGTCTTGTAAAACAAATAATAAAATATTTAAAATGTGCAATCCTTATGAAAGAAAATTCTATGCTATTTTTTATGTGAAGGGGTTATGTGCCTCGTGTGATAAGCTCATTGATCATGTGAAGGACCATTGAAATTAAATCATGATATTTAAAATGGACTCTAAAAATACAATTGGTTATTATGAAAGGTCCTAGAAAAGTCTCCCTTAAATACATGAGATCCTCTTCCATAAGAATTCGGATCATATAAAGACCCTTTGAAACATTGGATTGATCTCATGAATAGCCTCTGAAAAGAAAACATGATCTTGAAAAGGATCATTGACATGTCAAAGAAATCATGTGAAATCCCTTTAACATGTCAGTGGTCCAATAAACACAGTAGTGATAGAGTGTTCTATTGGTATTTTTTTATCATTTGATGTAGAGATGATGCCATAGAATACCTGTAGTAGGTCCATGATATGTGTTTAATGTGATTCCCCCTCCACCAACTCATGCACATATATAAGGTATACACAAAATTCAAGGTAGTGTGGAACTGGGGTAGCGAGTTCTTTGAATTCTTCCCCCTCAGCACAAAATATAAACTACATGAGATGCACAATACACTCATAGAATCACAAAAGAAATAGAGAGAATCTTGGAGTGGAAATCCAAACAATTAAATGTGTCTTCCACTAGATAAAACCCATGGAATGACTTAAAGGGTTCTGTGGGATATATATTCATTTCACATGATCACCCTATTAGTCATATGAAGGACATATGGTGCACTATCCAGATTATGTGAAGGATTTTTGTGTGTGTTGAATTCATTGTGTGAAACCTCAACCGACCAATACTTGAAAAACATTGAGACATATATTCTATAAATGTTAAACAATATGGAAGCCTTTTACAAAGATAGATATGATGATTTTAAAAAAAGTTGTCAGGTGATTTTCATGACCTATCCAAATCAAGCGATAACACCGAAACATCTCATACAGATCATGTGAAGTCCTCCAGACATGTCATCTAAATCATGTGATAGGACCCAAACATGTCAACTGATTCACTTGAATTCCTCCGGATGTGTTATTTCAACCATGTGAAGTCCTACGAGAATGTTAGAAAAGTCCCACAAAAGCCTCTATACATTTTTTCCATGTCATGAAAATTATTCCAAACATGCATACCAAATCATTAGGTATACTTCTGACACTTTATCCTTTATCACATAAAACCCTTGGAAATTTCTGTGTTGATCATGTTAAGAACCTCAGATTTTACAGTCAATTCATGCAATAGTACTCTAGACATGTCAACCATATCTTGTAGTAGACCTCTGGAATGTCTTCCTCAAAATGGGAAGAACCGTAGAACATTATATCCTTGTCAGAAATATACTTAGGAAATTTCAGACAGACACTCAATACATGTTAGAAAGATACTCAAGACCTGTCAACTATGTTAGTCATATATCCTTTGACATGTCAATCATGTCAGGTACAAACCTGAGAACATGTCTATACATCCTTAGAAATGTTAGGAAAACAATAATTATATATCCCGTAGATATCATTGACATGTAAATCATATCAGGCAGACACCTTATGATGTGATATACTTTTCTGACAGACACACTGGGACACACATCAAATTATACTACAAAAACAATGATTCCATCCAAAACAAGATACGTAGTATGCCTTCATAAGTTCAAATCTCCAATTATGGATTTACCTCAATATAGGTCCATCCATATTTCCGAAACTCAAACCCATATGACTGAAACCTTCATTTGGTTTTATCATCCATCTTCATCTATCAAGGGATTGAGAATATAATTGAACTATGAAGGACTATGATTCTCTATATAATCGGGATACATAAAAATCCTTCTAAAGGTATGAGCTCTGTATAAAACACCCTAATAAGCCCACCCCCCATGCATAATTCTTGTAACCATAAGTGATGATATTGAACACTTTTTATCCCTAGTCTATTAGACTGAGCATGACTCGTGTGGGATTAGGTATTTGGGATAATCATATCACTCTCATCATAAATTCTCTTAGCTAGGGAAACCTTAGTGTGTAAGCCTTATTTAGTGAAATGATACTATTACTCCCATACAAGGGAATCAATCATGGAACAAGTCCAAAATGTATTCTCATATTACTAAATCCTAGGTAAATAACTCTCTAGATCATTAATCACAACTCACTACCATTATGTGGGTTGAGGGAAAATGAAAATGCAATGATTCTTATTACAATTATGATATGTAGGGTAGATTTCTAAGGCTCGATCCCCATTCTTGATTCATATGTGCCATCATATATATCCTTTCCAGATTATGTTAAACTACATGGATCAAAAGAAAACTAACTACATGTTTTTTTATTATTTTTATAAACTGAATATATAGGATGCCGCATAAAGTTTCAATCCCATCCACATAACACTAATCGCCTTCCATGATAGTTGTAAAATATAGATTTACTAGTTTTATGGATTATAAATATAAGAAACTAACCACTAATAAGTTATAACAATAAATTTATAGAGAAAATAAAATACATACAGATTATCTTATCGACAGAATCAATTTTACATATAGATGGATTCAACACCAGGTCATTTTGTTAGGGTAACCTGTATTGTATCAGGAATTATAATAGATGCACAAACATATCTTAAATCTACAAGAGAGTCCCGAAATAGGAAATAATTCCCATAAAATGGTTTTATGTTACCAAAAAACCCATCCTCTCCAACAATGTGAGTTCTTAAGATTCATTAGGTTTGAAATTCCAATTGACCACCTTCCTTTGGAAAGTGGGTCTGTATATAGTAATGGATGTGGGTGCCGTTGGGAGTTTCTATAAAAGATGAAAATAGTAAAACTAATATGAATGGTTTTGGAAACATACTTGACCCTTGCCCCCCACAATGAATCATTATAGATCATATATCATTAAAGTAAAAAAATAGTGGACCTAGTGTGAATGAATGTAATGATAGAATAACTGAATCATTATACGAAATGGGCATTGTGTCTCATAAACCTTGGAGAAAACCATCTATCATCTTTAGAAGGGATCATATTCTAAGATAATATGAGGATTAGATAAAATACTATCATAAAATAATATTTGGATAATTTTAGATAAGTTTTGTACCCTTATTTTTTTTCAACCCACATAAAACCCTTTTGACAATTATTGTAATAACAAATATTTTACTATTTAGGGGTCAATATAGTTACTATAAAAGGAAAAAAGGTCCATAAATGGAACATGGTTCATGTAATAAACCATATATCATTTAATTTATTAGATAAATTATTTTTATAAATTTAATATCATTTAATAAAATATTATTTATTATAAAATAACATTATTTTTAATTTTGGAACTATTCATTTAATTTTAATTTCAAAACTACAAGAAAATATTGGAATTTGAAGAAAGCTTATCCACACAAATATAATATATCATTTTTATCTAAAAAATTAATAGAAAATAGATATTAATTCAAATCATATTATTTTTAATAATTTTAATAACATTTATTTTTTTTATTAATTTAATAATTATTGCGTTAGCGTTGTTTAAACATTTAAGGTAATTATTTCTTAACATAAAAATTCAAAATAAATTACCATGATGAATATAAATCATTAATATTGAAAATAAATATTTATAACCAAACATATCCTATTGTTATCCCAATGTTAAAAATATTATATTTATTAAATACAAGAGCATGACATTTATTACTTTTCTTTACATAAAATAGTATAAAGATCATTATTCCATCAAAATGAAAAAAAAGTTTATATAATAAAATATTGGTTGATTTTGATTGAAATGGACACATCTAATAATATTAAGTCAATTTTTAGGATCATTTTTTAGTCCTTATCATTTTATTTTTAACTTTAATTACCATATTTACCGTTTAACATAGTAACAAAAAATACTAAGGATACTATTCATATTGAACAAAAATAATGGGAAACTGTTTAAAAAAATTGGAGCTCCTAATTCCAAATATAGAATCAATTTTTAAAATTTAAAGCACATATGTGGAAGAACATAATTTACAATTAAATTGATAAAATGCGATGATAAGTGGTTTTTATGAAAAAATGAATTTTAAGAATAAAAATTCTTTTATAATAAATTCAATTTTAAAATTCACTGAAAAGATTATAATTGGATTTTTTAAAAATAAAATTTAACTAATTAAATTCTAAAATTAATCAAAAACAAAACTTCACTTTTTAAATAAATAAAAATCAAATAAATTTTTCAATAAAAATATGTACTTTTCACTATTTATTTAAAAATAAATATTTTTAGAAAATTATCAAAAATTTATCCTAAGATAATTTTTAAATGCTGAATAAAAAATTTAAATTCATTTTTCAAATTAAAATTCTATTATTTGGAAACCATGATTTATAAATAAAACCATATAATGCCTAAAAATAAAATTTTGTTAGAAATAAAGCTTTTCCCTTTGACTAAATTATTGCCTAATATTTTTATAGTGAATATAAATATTTAATATCAATATAATTAATGATTTATTTTAACATTAAATGGGATGTTAAATTAATCCCCATTTTAAAAATTACATCCTCTCAAATTACCTTATTTGTCTCGGCCCATCCCAAGGGGCCCATGCAACGACTCCCCAATCCCACCATTAATAGGCTAGAGGGTGACGACTAGTGCCAAGTAGGTATACAACTAACATGGGAGGCCTTAGGCTAAGTACTTGTACACACACACACATCTACAAGCCTATACAGTACTAAAATGTAAAAATAACTGAACAAACATGCATATATATATCTAAATCCCACAACCATAGTACCAAAGAAAGTAAAGTAAAATGGTACAAACACAAGCCCACCACAAAGAGTCTAAACACAAGTCCAACCTCAAGTAAAAACTGGGACTATTTTCAAAAACCATAGGAACACACCCATGTGTGTCCGGTCTCACTAAGCACCATTGGATTTTGGTTGGTCAAGGACTCTATCAAATGGTTGATCATTTTCTAAAGATGTGACATGTGTAAGAAAAACCCTTTCAAGGGAGGGTATAAAAATACCAATTAGGACACCCCGAAACCACAATGCATAAAATAAAATAACTACAGTCATCTC
The DNA here is from genome assembly GCA_963277665.1 of Viscum album. Classification (NCBI taxonomy): domain Eukaryota; kingdom Viridiplantae; phylum Streptophyta; class Magnoliopsida; order Santalales; family Viscaceae; genus Viscum; species Viscum album. The sequence goes on from OY728157.1 coordinate 1,207,575,427, forward strand.
TAAATATGTATATTTCTACATCAAATATAACAATAATATCCATATATACTCAACAAATACTTATAGTATAAAGGTAATTCCAAACCATAATATGCCATCCTAGGATTCAAGGTGGAAAATTCTATAAACATTCATCCTAGAGTACAATATCTTGAGTTTAATAACGCCGATGGAGTTAATCTGAGAAATAGTTCTCGTTAGGTTATGTAATTATAAGTATACACTAAAATTCTGAAATGATATGATACATAGATGAGTATCACTCCCCATGAAAATGGGGTATATCAACAAACCAATCTATATTAACCTGCTAAGTTGAGGATTGGCGCTTATGTAGTATTGGTCATGAAGATACTAAGAACTCCGCCTAGGGAATGAAGATGAATAAATGATCTAACATCCGGCCTCATGAATGGATTCCAAAAACTCTATCCATGAAGTCCTACTGAAGGGATAACTCTCTTATGATTAAGAGGTGATTCTATACTAACCCTTAGGGAATGGATATGGGGAACTCACCTGGAAAATACTTGTCCACAATATAGAGTAAAAGGGATCCAAGCCATATTTTATAAAGTACATGGTGTGTAAAAGGGTTACACACCATATCCCATGACCCCAAGTCTTACCTGTGTAAACACCCCATGTCTCATGCATATGTTTTTGTAAAGGTACATAGTGAGCAGTTTTCCCATGTACTCTACTTTTTGTACCAATTAAAATTTTAGCCCATGTATATCTTCTGAGTCCATTTCTGTGTCGGAGTACATGGAATACCCATTTCCATTTACTACAACCTATTTTTATGTACCGTATGAGGTACACACGACGATTTTTAATGGAAACCACTTAGCGTGTGATACTTATCTCCCTCCCATAATGCTAGTATCCACTGGGAGGGGCCCATATAGAATGTGGCCCTTGTTACATGTTGTGTAGTTTAGAATTTTCTATGATCTTCGATATAGATTTTGTACTTTTTTTGGTTCCCTAGTCACCATTCTAGCCATGCGTGGCTCAAAAAACAGGATTCATGCCTCAAAGATCCTTTCTCTCATTGAAAAAATTCTTTTTAACTGTCAAACCATCTTGAAAAAGGATTTGAATGGTATTCTTCATTGTGCATCGAATAACATGAAAAACAAGTATCTAGGTCATAGGATCTTCTACCACCTCATTCATCGCACCATCTTCATGTTTTTCTAAGCCTAAATATAATATTTCTAATCATTTTGCAAAGAAATGGGTGTGAAACAATCGATTCCCTAGGGTATGTAAAACCATGGTCCAAATAAAGAACATTCATTGTGGAAAAATAATCGATGGAGAAAAAAACAACCACAAACATGAGGAATGAACCTCAGATAATGTTCATGCTATCATAGATATATCACAATTATAATAATAAAAAAATAATCAAAAATCAAAAAGAATTATCCCAATTAAAATACCTACAAAAATAAACCCATCCCACAATATGCATGATCTTTGAATCAATCGATTGGTCGATTGTTTCACAATCATCATAGAAATTACGAATGGGGAAATAATTTCCTAAAAATATACATCCGACATCAATTCATGTTGATCATTGATGAATAATGATGTAGAGTTGTGTTCATTGGTGAGATCCTTCAATATCATGGCATGTCGACTGCTAATTGAAGATCCATCGGAATTTTTTCTGAGAGAGATCCTACAAACCTCTCTCTAACAGCACTAGGGTTTTGTGGATCACCCTAGAATTTCATCATATTAATGTACTTAAAATATAACTATTCCCCACATCAATGAAAATGAAATAAAATAATTTTTTTATTATTTTATTCTTTTACACACTCATGATGAATTTTACACAAATAACCTATATAGAAAAAGGTTATAAAAAGCCTAGGATAAAACCTACATTCTGAACTCAACATGTCCCTTGGATATTTTATAAAGTCCCTCATTTATATGTTATTCTACTTTTTAGAAAAACTGTATGCATGTACAATTTAATATAATTAATATATTTCAAATATTAGTTTTGGCCTCATAATTGCACACCATCTCAATACCTGGTCTCAAAAATAATCCTTCCAATAAACAAAAATAATACATAGAAAATCTACGTCATTAAATTTTTTCACAATACATTCAATCTGTAATCAAGAATCATAAAAGGTTATTAATTGTAAAATGGTTATCTTCTAACTAAAGTACCTCAATGGTAAAACCATGAGACAAATATATAAAATATTTCCTCAATGTTGAAACATGAAGGATGTTGTGTACCTAGAATAAAATAAACGAAAAATATACTTAGTTTTATATTAATCCAACTTTATCTAGTAATTTATAGAGTTCATTGAAATATAGAAATAACTTACTACTTTTACCAAAATTTATAACACTTTTCCATAGAGAAATCTTAAGAAAATAATGATCACATACCATGAAAGATAGATTCATTATCTAGTTATCCATATAAATTTTTTACCTAATCTATTCCATCGTCCTATATTGATAAATCAGATTCACCTTCTTAGCCATTTTTTCTAGAAACTCTAGTCCAATTAGCTTCCTTTCTTCTAATTCATCCAAAAAATAAGGAGACAAAAACCTATTTCCATATAAATCCTTAAAAGGTGTTGTCTCAATACTGTAATAGAAACTGTTATTATTTGAAAACTCATTTAAGTAAATATGTTGATCCCAAATTCCCTAGTAATCCCTCCAAAAAGTGTGAAGCATATATTCAATGTTCAGAATAATTTTCATAGACTTTCTATAAGACTAAGGATAGAAGGTTGTGCTGAAATTTAATTCATTTCCTTATGAATTATGAATACCATTCAAAATATGGGAAATAAACCTCAGATAACGGTAAGATAAAATGTAGAGAGTAACTCCATGGAACCTGACAACCTCCTCGAGATATAGTTGAGATAGTTGATCAAAAGACACAGTATTAAAAATGGGAATAAAATGTGCATATTTAGTTAAACAATCAACAATAACCCGAATCAAATTTTTACCTTGAGAATTATTTTGTGATCCCATTATTAAATTCATGGACATATTTTCCCATTTCCACTCAGACACTGGAAATGGTTGGAGTATCTCCATCCTTAATTTTCAATCATCATTATCCTTTTGAAAATACAAAAATTTCATGGTAAAATTAGTAATATCCCTTTTCACTCCATCCCACCAGTAATACTCCCAAATATCTCCATACATATTAGTACTTTTAGTACGAATGTAAAATGGGGAACTGTGAGTTTCACTCAACAATTATTGCTCAACCAAATAATCACACATCACATATTTTCTCTTTGTAAATATTAAAATACCTTATTTTATAACAATAAAATAAACAAACATACCCTTATTATCCAATTATAAATTTTCATATAACCTATAGTATTCATTATGATATTTCTTAATTATTTATAATAGATATGATTTTACTGACATATAAATCAAAACAGAGGAAATTCCTACATTCATAACTTCTAATCCGAAATTCATCAAATCATTAACCAAATTGTAATGATTTAAATGTAACATGGTTAATGAAACAATATTTTTATCACTCAAAGAATATTATAATTTATTTCTTTTCCAAGATGATAATAAATCATACATCCATAATTTTTAATCAGTTCTATCCATCTTCTATTCCTCATGTTCAACACTTTATATTTGAATATGTACTTAAAACTATTAGGATCAGTATATATTTCACACTTACCTCTATATAAATGATGCCTCTAAATTTTTAAATAAAAAATTACAACACCTAATTCCAGATCATGTGTATGATTATTTAACTCAAGATGTTTCAACTGAAATAAATCATAAGTATTGCATCCCTCCTTTATATTACATATCTTTTCTTTTAAATTTTACAAACATAGGATCCTTAAAGTCTAGTGTCTTGGAAATCAGGAACATAAAACATGAAAAAACATATAAAATTCTTATGATAAAATTGAAAGGATTCATCATAAGTTTATCCTATGTAAAAATTCTTTATCTCATAACCTGGATACATACATAAAAGGAAAGGGTGAGCAGAAGGCCCAGTAAGGAAATCAAGGGAATCAGTTTACTTGTGATATCAGTAAGAACATGATGAAAACCACAATACATGAGAAACGTAGAAATAGGAATATAATAATAAAAATAACAAGAATCACAATATGAATATGTGGCTACAACATTTAATATATAAAATCAATAACATATCACCAAGGTTCATTCCCAAGGTTTCATAAATACATTACCAAGTTTAATCACCATAGTATCATGTAATTTGTCATCTATAGATATTAATTTTTTACACAGTGCATTGAAGCGCTATCAGGGAACACCCTTAATATGTTTTTATTTTCATTTTATTAATATAGATAATAATTACATATTTTATAAATAACCCAAATAGTTTAAAATAAATGAGTTTCACTTCAAAATCGTGACATATTAAATGTGCTTAAAAATAAAACCATTATGTCATTTATAACACTTGGAAAGGGAGTGAGGGTTATATGTATGTCAATTACAGAATCATGAATATAATTTTTATGTATTTATTAACACCCATATAGAATAAATTGGTCTGGGTATTATCATAAATAAGATAAGAGAATTTATTGAGTGAAAAGAGACAAATTTTGAGACGAAATTTCTACAGCATAACTGTTATATAACATTGTTTTAGAAAACTATAAAAAGACAGGGGACATAGGTATACCATAAATAAAGTAATAATTTTAAATTATAGGTAATAAATAAAATTTAAATAAGATCATGGTGAGTATATTTGAATAACATACCACATGAAAATGAAACTTGAAAGAAAAGAGGAAATGTGATTTCTTTTACGAAAATTTGGCTGCCTAGAAGCGTCACATTAAAATTAATAAAATCAATTGATATGAGTGGAGAGGGTATATAATAATTTGTAAATGAAATGGACAGTAATAAGGATATATATGAACATACCAAAACAAAATAATATGGAAACTAGACGACATAACATCAAGGAAGTCATGACTTAAAAGAGGAGGGTAAAAGGTTCCCTTGCCTTGAATAGTATCTTTGAATGCTCAACGGTTGGGACCTTGGGGGGATTTAGGCATCTTGTGAGGAATCCTTGGGATTTAGAAAGACCAAATATTAGTTAAGAAGGATTTTGGAATTAAATAAACGAGGTAATGTTATGGTATTTATAGGAAAAGTGAGGGAATATTTAATTAATTTCCAAGGGACACATCATCGGTGGTATTTGAAAACCATGGGCGTGACCCTGGTATTTTCGGATGGAATTTTCCACTAGGGAAACCTGTTCACATATCTTACTATTCATAAGTCTACCAAATTTATTACAAAATGATTACATCATCAATGACGTCATTAAACACCTTAAACTCAAAACTATAATTTTTACTATTCACCGAAAATTCAACTGTTTCAGAAAAATACAAAAAATTTACCCTAACCTAATATCGATGCTCTGAATTCAAAAATGAACTCCTTTTTATGAAAGTAATTTTATAAATATTGTTAATTTAATTTTTAAATAAAATCATTATGTATTCCAAATAAGAAACTTTAAATCTATAACTCATTTTGTAAGACCTTGAAAAAGTAATCAAGGTCCCACAAAATTATCATATAACCATTAGAGAATATAGTAACAATTTATGATTATATATATTAAAATAAATTTCAATTTTAAATTATTCAATTAATTATAAAATTTTAAATAAATTATTTATGACATACAAAAACACAAAAACTTGTACTATCAGCGTTTTTCACTTTTAAGATGTCTAAAATGTATTTATAAATTCATGGGTGTAGCTTCTATTTTTTTGGACGATTTAATCTTCATTACTATTCATAAGGGTGTGTTACTATTCATACATTAAAATTTACTAAACATAAAATTAATCTTATTAGACTTTATATTTCTTATGGATCACAAATGTAAACGACCATTTTTTGAAAATCGTTTCACATTATTAATTACTTAATATTTACATGAATATTTTAAAATTCCCATTTTACAAAATCCATCAATAATATTCATCCTATATTTATCCAGACATTTGAAAATCAAAAATTTTACCATAATAATAAATAAACAATTTATTTATACCAAGGAATTACAAAAAGTATCTCAGGCCTCATTACATATCCCCTTATAACACCTACAATAGACATAAGTTATGTTATACTATATTGATAGAATCTTGGGGAAGCTTGAACAACATTTCCTAAGTGGTGATTTCTATCAGCTTGAACTTCTCCCTTAGGTGATTCCATTCCAGCTTCACATGTTAATGATCAGCTTGGACATGGTCCAGAGAAAAGCCCGGAGATGCTACCTCCTTCCCAAGCTCTAACAGATTGGCTTCATACGGCATGAGTCTACAAGATGAGGTCATCAACTCTTCTTTCAGTATTAATTATCCATGATCACATGTATTTATAAACAATAATTATAACGTAATTATTTTATTTTCCAACGGTCATATTGACCAATGGTCATATTGACCAACGATCATATTACAGTTGAAACTCAATGGTCTCATTTAATTATACACACATCATTAATTAAAGGATATAGTTTTTTGAGTATAAAAAACACACAAATTTAGGAAATAAATATTATTAAAAAATCTGGTCGTTACAGTAATCAATTACATAATCATTCTGTATAAGGAAACAATCCAGACATTTAAATGAAGCATCATTGTAGATGATAATGTCACCATTTCTAGAGGAGAAATACTAAACTATATCATTTAACAATAATCTATTTTTGATTGAAAAAATTTAAACCATTATTTTATCCAAATGAATTTTACCCCATTTTACCGAACTTAGTCAGTATGCTAGAAAGCCGATTTTTTTCAAAAAACCACTCGTATTGACACACTAATACAAGAAATAATTTACTATTTATGAAATTTTTAGGCCTTGGACACTCCTCAACAACTTTAGTTTTATAAGGGTCAATAGTTATATCATTTTTAGAAATAATATGACCGATGAATGAAATTTTTTGCGACCAAGAATCATACTTACTAAATTTTTAATATAGATTATTTCTTTTAAGGTATGAAAAAAAATACTTAGGTTTCCTTATTTATCCTAATTAATTTTATAATATACCAATAGTTCATAAATAAACACAACCACAAAATTATCTAAATATTCATGAAAAACTCTATTTGTGAGATCAATAAATAAATATGGTACATTATATAACTTAAAGGGAATAACTAAAAACCACATTTCCTATATCTAGTCGAAAATGAAATCTATAGAATATATTTCTCCTTCAAATTAAATTGATGGTACTCAGACCTAATATCAATCTTTGAAAAGTACTTCTCTCCCTGGAGTAGATCAAAAAAATATCCAATATCATTCAAATGTTACTTTTTCTCAATAGTGATTTTATTAAAGGATTAGTAATCAATGAAAATTATCATGGAACCATCATTCTTATTAACAAAAAAATAGGTTCACCCCATATTTATGTTTTATAATAAATGAATTCTTTATCTTGAAACTCCATAATTTATTTTTTAAATATAAAAGTTCTACTTGATACATTTGATAAGTGGGTTTTGAAATAGGCTTAGCATCTGGTACTAATTCAATAGTAAACTCAACCTATCGATTAAGAATAAAACCTGATAAATCATCATGAAAAACATCCATATATCTTTTCACTATTAGGATATCAATAATCTAAATAGATTATTTCTTTTAAACAACATGTTATATGTAACTTTTACTTCTATTTATATTCAATTTTTTTTATTTCTTGTTATGTTATTAAAGGTATTAAATAACTGAATAAAAAATTCTTATATCTAAAATCTATTTTATCATTTTAAACTAAAATACAATCCATACCTAAACTAATTTCAATCTATTCCATGGAATTTCAATAAGATTTTCATTAAATACCATTCCACTAATAATAATTAGAATATTCTTATAAATCATAGATGATTTTATATTTTCACCTAGAGTTTTCACCTAAATTTCTATCATACTTTAAGGAGGATATATTCCAAATTTACTTTCAAATATATCAAAAATGAATGGATGAAAAGATCCTATGTCAAACATGGTGTTGGAATAAATTAAATAAACCAATAACAAACCTATCACCACGTCATTTGATGACCCAATATCAATTGTAGTAGTATAAAAATATTTTTATACACCCTTTTTTCAATCTTGATAATTTCCACCCTGAGTGACTAAATATGGACATACATTAGTATAATAACTCAACTCAATATAGTTAATGAATCTTTCTATCAAATTTTAAATATTTCTCTGATCATTTTCCTTACAGTCATGAGCCATATTTTCAAGATTTCCACATCAAAATCATTTCCCCGATTTTGTAAAGCATTCTCCATGGTTTTTTTACCACACTTATCACAATAAGGTAACTTTATCTTCTTACCTCTAGATTTATTTTATGAATTCTTCCCAATTTCTTGAAATCTAGACCTTTTCTTCTACTTGTTATGAAGGAGTACATGATCATATAAAAAAACTATTTCTATCTTTTCATCGCATCATATGATTTTCTCATAACTTTTTAATTATTTTAATTACAGTTCTATTTTATATCATAGATCCAATACTGAGTAAACCCAATTAATTATACTATCATGACCTTAGATAAAATTTGGTGCATACCTTTCCAATCAGGGAAAGTTTTCTTCAAATGCAGCCACTGAATCTTCTTTAATTTATCCTAATTCCAAGAATTATTTTTACATTTGAAGTCGAATAACCTTACGAAAATATTTATCCTGGAAAATTTTATTAAATTCCTCCAATTACAAACTATTAATCTCTTTACTTTCTATAATATTATTAACCATTATACACCATTTATTAGATTCACCTTGAAAAAAATAAACTGCAAGAGTTGTCTTTTGATGCTCTTAACAACCCATGACATCAAATATCTCTCCAAATATTTTATTCATCCTTCATATAACATTGTATTAGAAGATCCATTGAATTTTAAAGGACTCTATCTCATAAAATTATGAACTATCATCATATTCCTTTATGGTATATCGATATACTATTTCACATGGATACCACCACCATTAATAGCCTATTTTAAATAATCAATTTATACAAAAAACTACTCTATTCCAATTCCAACCATTCCAGGATATTGATTAGTAAGGATATATACCCCTAAATTCCTTCCTACGTCATCTTACCTATTTTCTATATGTAAAACCACTCTAATTAATCACAGTTTAGATGAATCAACATGGAATATTCAAATTATATATGATTTCAAATTAACCATAAATTAAAATCTTTTTAAGGAATTTTTTTACATTATCATAACCTAAAAAGATATATAAAACATGATCTAATACCATATATAAGGAATGATCCTTAAACATTACATATTCTAGTGACTTTAAACTAGAATTCGTTTTCATACGATCCAAAAGATATTTTTGGTTTATAGTTTTAGAGAGTTAGTTCATAAATATTACCTAATAAACCCATATATTAAAAAGTGTATACTAATATTCAGTATCCATTTTTCTCACCAAACAAAACTTTTAAAAAACATTCTTTTCATTATTGACACATATTAAAAAATTTCATCTTGACATCATTCATATACCTACCCATCCAATAAAAACATTTTAAAACAATGTATGATCCCAAATATGTCAGTAAGTGATATGAAAATAAAGAATGAATGTGTTGGTATATGAATACTCATAAATATTTTCATTTTTTATAATAAACATTAGGGAAATATGAAACATGAAAAACTCATATCCATGAAAAATCATAACATTTTCACAAAGTTTTACTTTTTACCCCCATAAAGTATCTTATTCTTTTCTTTAAACATTATATCATTATCTTACTTTGAGAAATCATAATATTCCAATAAAACCCCATATAAATAATATATAAAATATGTACGTGACTTGCGATATCATTTCCATATCACTATTTCAATAACTCTTACAAATGGAATAAGCAAATAGTCAACATCCATACCTAATGCATTGAAGGGATATCATGGACCCAGCCGTCCTTGGATTATAATCAAACCAACCATAATTGGTTAATAACTTAACCACCCATACATAGATTATAACAAAAATAACCATCGTCAAAACAATTACTAAAAACCATAACATAATCACAAAACATAAAAGCTTAAAATATCTAATATTACATGCATAAAAGTTTTCTTTGCATCCATGAGAAAACATTTACAGATATTGGAATATCGTTTTCATTTTGAAACCCTTTTAAAAAATTACCAAAATATAGGTAAGGAGTTTTTTCTTTGAATAAAACATGAAATAATATAAAGGAATCTATAATCAAATAATGTTAACGATGGTAGGAAAATTAATTTTTTCGTATATGTTAAAATAGAACATTCCATTTGTATTTTGTAAAGAACATCAAAACATTACTTAAAAAGATTCATTTTTGAAACATTTGAAATAAATTAACAATTTATAAAGAACAATTCATTTAATTTTACTTTAAAAACTACAAGACAATAATGAAATTTGAATGAAATGAATCAACACCGCTATAATATTTCATTTTTATCTACAAAATTTGGAACATATATATTCATTCAAATTATATTATTTTCAAAAAAACTAAAATCATTTATTTATTTTCAATTAATTTAATAAATAATACATCATCATTGTGTAAACATTTAAGGTAATTATTTATTAACATAAAAATAAAAATAATTTTATGTGATGAATATAAATAATTTATATTTAAAATTGATATTTATAACTAAACATGTCTTTTTTTATATACATGTTAAAAATATTATAGTTTTTAAAAACAAGAGTGTTACATTATTTTTGTTCAAAATGGTAAGAAAAAATGGTTTGATGTGTGAAAACCTCATTTATTTTATAACTATGAGGTTCATGTTAGGTTCACCATTTTTTATGAAATAATATTGAGCCCGTATGATTTATTGTTGGTATATTATTATGGTGACATAATCTTTCACATCGAACCACTGTTTTTTCTTTATTCTGTACTCCCTTTTTGGTGGTTCCCAACAAGGTTTATTCATGGAACCAAAAAAAACCAATGGTTCACATATCCATGATTAATTATGGTTCTTCTTTATAAATTGAGGATTAAATATAGGAATTTTTCCAATTACACTTAGGAAATCACATTGGTCGAGAGTATGGTAGGTTGGGGTTATCGCACCCTTTTGGGGTGGAATTGTCACCTAATTTGGCACTCTCTTATATATTTAAGTCATATTAACTAAAAGTATTTTTAAATATAAAATATTAAATAGGTAACCATTAAAATAAAAAACAATTATTGGAATGTGTTCATCTAAAACCATCTATAAGAATCTGAGGTTCTCCATTGATGGGAAAAAAATACATGTTAGAGGTTTTACATATTTTTCATGTTTATTATTTTTTGATTTTTGGTTTTAATCCATAAATTGGGGTTCTCTATAATTTATCATCACCTAGGGAAATGAGGGAAATTTTTATATTGAGATGAGGGACATAATTGGGGATTCTTATGTATCCTCATGAGAGGAATTAGAACCCACATAATTCGGTTCCACGTAATGGGACACATCATACTTTATAGGTTCATGTGATGAGGGCCCAACCATATAGTTTAATTTCATGCAATAATTTCATCAAGGCGAATGGGGGAGTAGAAAAATTTGATGTGGGACTTATGCTAAGGCATCCCAAATGGACTTGTAAGGAATATGACCCATCTAGTTTAAAATTAACCTATTTGGAATATAGCATAGTGAATATTAGGTGGAGTTTTGGGTGATAGGTTTGAATATATGGGATGATTCCTATGTATAATATTTAGATCAAAATCAAAGTCCATGTAGTTTTAAATGTTGTGGATTGGACCTATAGAGGAGGCCTAATGGGTTTCCCTACTGGGAATATATCCTTTTTAGGTGGTGATAACATGGTTGGGGATTATATTGCGTAAGAGGCCCAATGGGTATATTATATCATGATGGTGACATGATATCCACTAACCTCTAAGCCTATATGGGTCATGCTCAGTGTGAGAAATTATAGGATGAGGTAGATCTGAAAATATGCACCATTTCCTTCTTCCACTGGTGGATGAGGGATATGATATGGACGGTGGGATAATATATCGCAAGAAATAATATGGGATTAATCTATTCGGAAAAACCTTAGTAACGTCTTCCTCCCCTCCCATTTTTATTGATGGAATAGAGGATCAGGAAGAGGCTATGGGTGACATATGTCGTATCCTATCCTAATATTCCATCTTCCACCATCCTTGAGGTTGGGATCCTCATTACCATGAGAATAAATATTTTTAACATTCTAAGGATCCTACCTACCAAGGAGGCTAAATGTTGGGATTTTATTAACACTAGAATGAAATACTAGAGGGAGGCCATGATGGTGTGCCTTGACCCTTGGTTTAATGAGTTATGTGGTCGTAGTGGAGGTATTAATGGAGTCATTTCTGGGTTATGGTATAAGAGACGTGAATAAATTTGGAAAATTTGTGAAGGGGCCAATATGTGGTTGAATGTTATACAAGAAGAGGGAAGAAAGTAATAAGGCAGGAAAGAACCTAAGGATACCCCATTCTGCATACTGGTCATTGTTATGTGTGGTGGGGGATCACAAAGGGTTCCATGTAGGGAACTACTTTACTAAGCGAATATCCTATAGGCACAAGGACACCCTTTGTGGGTGGCCATATGGGTCCTATTAAGATGGATTCCTCTTATGAGTCTCCTATACAGTATATAGTAGGTGAATTACCTATGAGAGTCTTCTATAGTCTTATTTACAGTCTGTATTTTTGTCCTTCCATTGTTTTCAAAGACGAGGTATTTATAGGCATGGTAAATAACTATTTTTATGAGATGAATAGTTGGACACATAGAGTACCTATCACTATATGGTCAAGCGAAAACATATTTTTTTTTCAAAACATTGTGTGGTTTTTGGGGAAATTAAGTGTATTCTTTATGACACAAATGAATAAATATTTTTCTGAGTGTGTTAAATCATTGTCTTCTCCTGTAAAATGGATATTTTGTTTGTAGGGGTATTATTTCACCACTTCCTCTTACAAAATGGATGTTTTTTATGGGGGACATTATTTCTATTCCTCCTCCTACAAAATGGATATTTTTTACATGGGGAATTATTTCTCAAACTCCTCATGAAAAATAGATATTCATTTATGGGTGGAATTATTTCTCCACCACCTCCTACAAAAAAAGATATTCATTTGTGGGTGGAGGATTCGTTTCCTTACCATATCACCCCATAAATGTATTTTTTGATTTCGGGATCACCATGTGGAGGGGTTATCCTATATAGTGTGTGTACTATATGGAAGGGATAGTTCACTTTGTGGTTCTAAGTACTTTACCTTGTTTGAACTCCATGAATCTTTAGCCATTTTTTCCCTTACCCAAATTCATAAGAGTTGTATCATATTATTTTTATATTTTATTCGGCCCAAAAAATTCCCCCATCAAAATAGTTTTTGATCGTCATGAAGAGGATTTAATTATGATGAAAAAATCACCCCGATTTAATTCTTCATGGGGTTCATGTGGACCAGGAAGAGGGATCATGCTTATAAATGGTTTCAGGTTTAATTCTTTTTTCCCAAGTGACCTCTAAGTCCTTTGAGAATCTTCTTAATCTCATCTCTTGAAATCCTTCCCTATATAGATATTTCCCTTTTTGAATTTGCTTTTCAACATATTTAATCCCTTCCTTCTATGAACTCGTATTCCCATGAAATAATTTTTTTTTTCATAGTATAATGATCTCTGCATAGCGATGGATAATATACATAGATTTTTTTTGTTTCATAATAAACATAGTATGTTTTGTGTATTGTACATCATTCCATATGGTATTTTTCACTTTGATAAATATTTTCTTTTCTTTTTCTAATTTTACATACCATAGAGATAAAATGGACCCTTCTCATATTGTTTTTTCTGCTGATGAGAGCAAATAGGCCATGATATAAATTATTGATGATGGTTTGAAACGTGATGTTATCCAAATCAATGGAATTTTTTGGAGCTCATGGTTTTTGGAATAAATAAGTATCATATCTTATATGGGTTGTTCCATTATGTATTTGGACTTCTATCTGACATCCCAGTCCCTGTTCCATGTCATAAAACTCAATCCTTGGCATGGGTAAATAGATACAGCAACGAATCATGGGATAATATATCAGTGAATGGGTTATAAATTCCTGAATCCTTTTATGAGGGATTATTTTTAGGTTATACCACTTTATCATTGGAGGAAGAGTTATGAGAACTCAAATTAGATACCCATTTTTATCACTCAATTATGATTAAATCAATGGCCAATGAGAATCTAGGATGGTCATCGAAGTGGGATCTTCATCCAAGAGGATCAGTCAGTCTAGAATAGGGATTTCCTTTTTGGGTTCTCCCAAGCTAGGAAGAATTCATGTCCGAGCCAAAGGTCATATGACTGTACAAGTAATTTTTAGGTGTCAAATACTTTTTCCCAGCAGAGCAAATCCATCATCTATTATATTCATAGGTGATGGATCCTAGATACCAATATGTTCTACCTAGTGTAATGGGATATGAGTATCAGTATTTTGTATTTTTAGAGGAATATAGGGGGCACCCATCATGGGAGATATGCATGTCAAGTTTCTTCCTCCTTACATGTGGAACAACACCTAGTGGACCCCTCCACTTGCGATGGAGATTCTTTACACAGCATGAAGTCTTTAGATGGTTGAGCCCCACCCTGAATTGGATGTCACTTTTTTCTAACCAGATTCAAGGATTTTCTAAACCAATGGTCATGAGCCTCATGTGAGGATGTCAATACTGGAAATCATTGTTTTCCTAACAGTTGTATACCAAAGGTACTTTTGAAACATTGGTATAGGTGATCATTACAAATGGTTTGCATTAACCGTTGGTATTGATATATAAAAATGATTTTTCCCAATGAATTGATGAAATCATTGGGAATGATTAGAAGAAAATTAGTTTTCCCAACGGTTTCATCAAAATGTTGGGAAATATTGGGAAAAAATAAGTTTTCCCAATGGTTTAATGTAACCGTTTGGAAAGATTTCCCTCAAATACAGACCAGCCGAACCCCCACCCTGCCCGATTGCAGACCGATTGCAGACAGAAACTCATAGAGCTCTTGAATTCTTCTCAGCCATGACACTATTTCCACCTAAGATCAATTTTCAATCAATCAAAATCTTATTTCACACTTCAAATTAGTAATTTTTACCTTAGTTTTATCATTATTTCTCTATTTTTTTGGTGTTTGATGTTTTGATTTAGGCTAAATTAGGGTTGTTGTCTACAGAACCGTTACATTTGTTTTATCTTTTTTTAACACATCAAACATGGTAAATGGTTTGTTTAGTGGGGTGATATGGTAATTTTGTTGGAATTTATTTTAGTTAAAAGTTGGATTTTTATTTGGATAAATTTATGTTTCAATTTGAGGTGGTGGAGGGTGTGAAGATGGGGTGGGGGAGGATGTCGAGGGATATCCAAGTGGGGTGGGGGAGGGGCTGTCTAGGTAGGATGGGGAGGGGGCTGGGTTGTCAAAATGGGGTGGGGGTAGGGACATTTGGGGTGGGGGAGGGGTCGTCCAGGTAGGGTGGGGGAGGGGGCTGTCTAGGTAGGGTTGGGGAGGGGGCTCGGTTGTCCAAATGGGGTGGGGGTACGAATGTTGGGGGTGGGGGAGGGGCTGTCTAGGTAGGGTGGGGAGGGGGTTGTCTAGGTAGGGTGGGGGAGGGGTTATGTTGTCCAAATGGGGTGGGGTAGGGCTTTTTGGGGTGGTGGAGTGGCTATCTAGGTAGGGTGGGGGAGGAGGCTGTCTAGGTAGGGTGGGGGAGGGGGTGGGTTGTCCAAATGGGGTGGGGGTTGGTTTGTTTAGGGTGGGGAGGGTGTGATGGTGGGGTGGGGGAGTGGCTATCTAAATAGGGTGGGGGGATGGGTTGTCCAAGTGGGGTGACGGTAGGGCTCTCCAGGTGGGGTGGGGGGTGGCTGAGTTTTCCAAGTGGGTTGTGGGGGGTAGGGGTGTCCAGGTATTGGGGGGGGGGGGCTGGGTTTTCCAAGTGGGGTGGGGTAGGGTTGTCCGCGTGGGGTGGGGGGTGCTGGGTTGTCCAAGTGGGGTGGGGGTTGGGTTGTCTAAGTTGGGTGGGTGGGGTGGGGTAGGGCTGTCCAAGTGGGGTGGAGACCCTAAATTCAATGTTTTAATTGGAGATTTGGTTTGTTTTATTAGGGATTAGTTGTATGATGCATTCCCATTCCTATTATGGGTGGTTTTAATCAAAAGTTATGATGTTGAAACCATTTTTGATGTTGTGGTATCTATTTAATCTCATTTCCCCTAACCTAACATTAAATTCTATATGAAATTTGGTTTCTGTTTTTTAAATTTCCAGTTCAGTTATTTGTGGTCGATGATTGTCTCATGTTAATTGTTTTCAATGGTTTGGCATGGAAATTGGGCATTTAATGTGAATTTTCCAAATGGGGTTCCTTATGAATACTCCAAATATTTGTTAAAAATGATCAACGGGATTTTATTATTTAAAATGGACTTCGAATGATATTTTCTATTAAAGTTCAATCCTATTGAATTGTTTATGAAAAAATGACTAATATAAATTCTTTTTACAGAATGGACAGAAGTTGGATGTATGAAACTAATCGGATCTCAAGCGATTTTTAAACCAATTTGGAGGACATTATAGATTTTTCATTTCACAATGCTTCAGATAGTGGTCGCATACGCTACCCATGTTCCAATTATGTTGGTAGACCATGGTTGAGCCATGAAAAAGTCAGCTACCACATAACCAAAAATGGTTTTTAAGCAAAATACTTTGTGTGGTATTGTTTCGGTGCGGATGTGCGTCGGGTTACGCTGTTCCGCCAGGACGCGTTCGCGCGTGCACCCGTCAACCCGAGGGGATGGGCGCGCGGCTTGTGGTCCCGCAGTCCCGCTTTCCAAAGGCGGGCGGCATCCGTCCCTTATTCAGGGGCGTCTGCTCCTTGATCGAAACCGGGATGATGGGATGTCGGCTCCTCCTTCCTTGGACGTCTCCTCGGAACTCGTCGCCTAATCCGGGTCTCCCTCATAGATTTAAGACATGCTCGTGAATCTCGTTCCCGGTGCCATATCTTCATGGACACCGGTTAATTACGCTGCTTCCGCCCGGACGCTCCAAGGAGTCCGGTCGGGGCAGCAACCTGCAGTGAGAAGGCCGGGTGGCTCTGGGTGCTGGGGGCGTGTCGTAACACTGCGGCTCTGCACGTCTGTCTTCCGTCCCTAATAGGGCTTCTCGAAGGCATGATGACCTGAGGCATCCCGCACCGGGTACGAGGAACTGTGTCACCCGAGGTTTTCCTCGGCTTCCCATGTTTAACACGGGGTATGCCGCGAGTTTAACGTCCAGCGGGGACGGCATCGGACCGATCAACACAAAGAGTGGATCAGATGACAGAACCCCTTGCGGGGAACCTCCGACGCTGGGGCCAGCGCATGGGCGGCTTCCCAAGTGATGTGGAGTAGAGAGAAGTGGCATGACCCCACCGGGATGTGGCGGCCCGGGTAAGGATCAGGATGGACGATGGAGTGAAGAGCTTGGACCCCGTAGGGGCTTCCTACGTACCGCGCGTTAGCACGGATCAAAGTCAACGTAGTTCGGGTATACAGTTTAACGTCATGCTGGACGTCGGCAAGCCGACTCACGAAGGGGTCGAGGCCGCCGGGCGGAGGATTGAACCGAACCACCTCGCACAGAGGGGGATGGAACGGCCGGGTGGATCACAGTTTCACGTCATGCTGGACGATGGAAAAAAGGGGCTGTGGGGAGGCACAGTGGAGATACACACGGGCAGTCTCCCACAGGGGCGGATTCATAGGTGAATCGACGCAAGCGTGAACCCTGGAGGGGTCCACTGATGGACGAACCGACGTGAATACGACCGGGACGACCAGGTGGTGGGCTTGAACCTCAGGGAGGCTTCCTACGTACCCTGTTTAGAAGACAGGGATCAAAGTCCACGTAGTTCATTCTGTCAGGACTTACGCACTTGAGGCAGCCCGGATGCGGCAAAACTCAGTTGGAAGGGACTTGGACCGAAAGTAGGAGACACCTCGATCCCAGTCACACCCTCTACTGGGTTCGGCAGTGGGGGAGCGCAATGGAGATACACATGTGCAGCCCCCCACAAGAAACTAGGGGTTTGAAATACCCTACCCCCGTAGGGAAAAGCCGCTCCCATTAAATCGTCCCTAAAGAGGGGCAATCTCGACATCCCTGCAGAGACGAGCGGGTGGGGGCCACATCCAAACCGGGGGGGACCCTGCGTGCGAGGCACGAGATCGGGTGATGCGGACGGTTTAACATCTTGCCAGATGAAGTACAGTTTAACGTCATGTGTTCAGGACGAAGCAGACGGTTTAACGTCTTGCCGGACGAAGTACAGTTTAACGTCGTGTGTTGAGGACGAAGGTGCTTGGCGGTTTAACGTCTTGCAGCACGGACGATAGGGGCTAGGCAGTTTAGCGTCATGCAGCTTGGACGTAGTACAGTTTAATGTCATGTTGGACGGATGCAGTTTAGCGTCATGCTGGACGTATGTGCAGTTTAACGTCATGCTGGACGTATGTGCAGTTTAACGTCATGCGGGACGAATGTGCAGTTTAACGTCATGCGGGACGAATGTGCAGTTTAACGTCATGCGGGACGAATGTGCAGTTTAACGTCATGCGGGACGAATGTGCAGTTTAACGTCATGCTGGACGTATGTGCAGTTTAACGTCATGCTGGACGTATGTGCAGTTTAACGTCATGCGGGACGAATGTGCAGTTTAACGTCATGCGGGACGAATGTGCAGTTTAACGTCATGCGGGACGATGGATTGCCGCTGATGGGTCCGTGTCACTTCGCGCGAGCCTGGAGGGCCGCACGGAAAGACAACGCATGGTGCGGGCACCCAGGATGAAAATCATCGGGCGCCACGCAGGCGGGTACCCTCAGGGGGTCAAAGGGGGGCGACCCTGGCGGATTGCGCGCAAAAGAGAAGCCTTGCGTGCAAAACAGCAGGTCGGCGCGCAAAATGGCGGGCTGGCGCGCAATCGGGCCATCCCCTTGCACGCGGATGATTGAGATTGCGCGCACCGGGCTTCGGACAGCTCGCGGGGGCAACGGCTCATTCTCTAACGAACGGCCACTTTGAAGATGGGGGGTGCGCGCAATCGGGCTGGATTTCGCGCACCCGGGGGCAATTGCGCGCAAGAGGCTTCTTTTGCGCGCAAAGGCCTTCGGGTTAAGGATTATTCAAAGGAAAGGAGCCAAGAGGATTGCGCGCGAAGGCGAACCCCAAGGCTCTATTGCGCGAAAGAAAGGAGGTTACCTGAAGATCGGCATTGCGCGCGGAAGGGGTTGGATTGCGCGAACGAGCGACGCTTCGGATTCTGGCAACCTTCAAAACATCGGGGGTCGCCTTATATTTATAGGCAACCCCGGGCGTGGAATCCGGGCTCGGGCGCGGAATTCCCTTCGCGGGCGCGGAATCAGGACCCGGCGCGCAAGGGAGCCGCGCAGGCCACGGGCGCGCAAAATAGCGCGCCGGCCCAGCGCATTGCGCGCATCCCTGGAGGATTGCGCGCCGTGACTCAACTTTGCGCGCGGGCCTCTGAAATTTCGCGCAAGTCCTCCGGGCCCTCCGGAACGTGCCTCTGACTCCAAATATCACTTCGCTTTCCGCATCCGGAGCTTCGTTTGGGAACAACGGACTTTTCCGGCGTCTACAAAAGCCCCACCTCGGAATCTGATCGGCGAGAGGTCGCAACGATCGGGTTCCGAGGGAGACGCCGGAATGCCGAAGTCCTGGGCTGCGCGGGACGTAGGCGCGCAAAAAGGGGCGCCGGGCGCGCAATTCGCAGCCGCGGTCGCGCAATCGAGCGTTCCGTGCGGCGCTGAATCCCAGCCTCGTCTATAAATAGGGGTCCAGGGTTCTGCGTTCCGTACACAGGCCTTCCGCGCGATAAGCTTCAACGCTCTCGTGCGTGAAATTGCCTCTTCCGGTCGCGAAATTCGCCCGATCGGCGTGCAAAACCATCCGGAATTCGCCAGTCTTTGCGCGAAAACCCGGAACATTGCACGACATTCTTCCCAATTGCGCGCCGTCCACTTGGATTGCGCGCCAACCTTCAAACTTCTCTACCAGCCTCGTCCGATCCCGCACGCTTCATCCCTTAACCCGCACGACTCCCGAAACTTCTGAGATGGCCGCGCATCAAGGAAATGAGGGGGATGCCGCCACTCGCAGAGCTGAGATGGCGATGAACGAGGAGGTTTACGGAGCCAAGGAGATTGTTTCCAACAACCAATCCCTGTTCGACTTGCTGACGCCGGCCCAGAAGACATATCCACTGTCGGACAACCTGCCGCTCTGGAACTTCGGCATCCTAGATGAGGTTCCGGTGCCAGGGTTCGAGGTTGATGCGCCACGGACCTGGGTGACTCGGGAGGACGAGCTTCCCCGCTATAACATCACCAACAATGGGCATCCTGCCAGGGAGACCAGGAACTTGGACGTCTATGTCCTGAACCCGAGGACGCGAACCATTGACGGGGGTGAGCCTACTGCGGAGAATTCTCCAGCCCTCTACTCGAGCACATATCGCCAGAGTGTCACTTACGACACCAAGGGCTGGCTGAAGGACTGGGACTTGCGGTCTGGGGGCAATTTCACCAGCGAGTGGGCCTGGGTGTTCTGGGTACGCCACACTTGCGATCACTTCGCAGAGGAGATGCGGTACATCGGCCTGTTTGAGGCGGTGTGGACGTCGCAGTTCCACTTCTACCAGCAGTCCGAGCTCGGGCCGGAGCTGTTCACCCGCTGGTCCTCGGATACCAACACCTTCCATCTTCACCATGGGGAGGTCGGCATCGGTCTCTGGGACATCCACTGCATCGGAGGTATCCCGCTGGAGGGCTACCAGTATGATGAGTTCCTGCCTCTGAGGAACACCTGGGGTGACAGGTCACGGACTCCCATCCTGACGTGGCATCTGCTGGACCTGGCTACAGAGCAGCTCGGGGTCAAGGACTTCCAGAAGGACATAGCCTACAAGGAGTGGTTCGGCCAGTTCTTGGAGCATGACCCAGCGGTCAAGATGCCAGGCAGGGGGAAGCGGTGCCCGACCGCAGCTCAGAGGAGCCGGAACGGGTCGTACTGGCGGGTCCTGGAGACGGGCGACTACCGCTCATGGGGGTACCACGTCATCGAGGCCCGGGACCCAAATGTCCGGTATGCGGCGTTCCTGGCCGCCTTTCTGAGTGGGTGGCTCCTGCCAGTGCGGGGCGCGAGAATGGGCGTTCGCCCGGCGACACTGGCGGTGGCGGGCGCTATGGCCGCCAACAAAAGATACAACCTCGGGGTCCCAGTGCTGGCGAGGCTGTATGCCATCCTGGGACGCATCTCACGAGGGGGGTCGCCACGAAGGATCTATGGGCCCTTTCAATTCTTCCACGGCTGGGTGGCTGCTCACCTCGGTGGGTACACGTTTCCGAACGCCGTCATTCCTCCGGGCAACGACCTGCGACCCTCCCTGCTGAACATCGCGGGGGTCGCTCCGATGACCCTAAGTGAGGAGGGCGTGAGGATTCGGATTGGCAATCATGCCAATTTCAACGTCAGTCTGTTCCCCACTCCCGTCGGCCAGATGATCGACAATGGGCAGGGTCCGCTGGAGCAGCATGAATACTTCCTGAACATGCGGGGCAGAGTGCTCGTGGCTCGGATCGACGGGAAGGTGATCTGCGAGCCTTACGTGCCAACCCGGTTCGCCAGGCAGTTCGGGTGCCTTCAACGGATGCCGAAGAGGGTATTCACTGCTGTCCGGGAGGAGACGAACCCTTGCGTCCTTCGCCAGATGTGGCTGATGTTTGCCGCTTTCGGCTCTGGCGACGTCATCACTCTCCCTCCTACCGGGGTTGACGCAGGCTTGGCAACCGAGTACGCCGAACACTGGGCCATCGCGTACCCCGAGGGTCTTCTACGGAAGCCAGTTCGGCGGCTCGAGGTTACCCGTGCGGAGACCGGGCGTCAAGGAAGGAGGCGAGGCGCCGCCACACGGGGGAGAACGGAGGCGCGCCAAGCAGCGGAGCCTGCGCGAGCAGGGACTTCGGCGGCGGGCACATCGCAGGCTGCCGCTACGACCTCGGCGCCCAGAGAGGGGGCACGCGCGGTGGTCGAAGAGCGGCCCGAGAAGCAGGTGAGACGTCTGCTCGAACCCTCCCACGATGCAGTCTTCCCGGCGCTGTGGTTGGCCTGGATGACCCTGCGGCAGTCACTGGGGACCGACGCCATCTGGCGAAAGATTCTCAGAGAAGGAATCCGTCTGCCAGAGGTCGGGCACCTCCATATTGCCGACAGGGTGGACTTCAACCGGCAGTATGCGTATCTGACGGCCATGGACGATTACGTGCGCCAACGTGGTCAGCGTGCGGAGCCATCCCTTCTGGTGAAGGTGATGCTCGGTCTATAGCCCGCTCCAGAACAGATGCCGCCGGAAGAAGACGACAGTAACAACGACTCCGAGGAAGAGGAGGAGATGGGGGAGGATGAAGGCTCCGAGGGAAGATCCCACCAGGGGAGTCCGCGGGAGAGCGGCGAGGTGGCCGGCTCTGACAATGTTGATGTCACCGAGCTCCTCGAGGTCCGCTTCTATCCCTACTCAATCTGCTTCATCCATTCTCTTATGCAGCTTCTAACCCATTTCTCCATCTTTCTCAGGAGCGCACGGATGTTGGTCAGGCGTCCTCAGCGGGAGTAGGAGGGGCGCATGAGGACAAGGCGAGGGCCAGGCACCCATTGTCGAATTGACAGGCGCGGAAGGGCCCCCTGCTGCAACTGTTCCTGCGGCGGCCGGGATAGCGGAAGATGACGCTCTGAACTCCCGTAAGTCTCCTTGCTTCTCCTTGCTTTACTGCTGGTGCTTGCCATTGACGATCCGTGACTAACCATGGCATGCCCCGCGCAGTGATCTCAACACTGGAGGCTCGTCGGGTTGCCGAACCCGGGCCATCTACGAGTGGACCAGTGGTGGACATGCCGCCTGCTCCGGAACAGACTTCCCAAACCGAGCCGGCCCCACCAACTGCTGATCAGGGGGCCGCGGACGCCGGCGGTGCTGACGTCGGAGAGAGGTCGGGGGCTGACGAGGGTGTCAGCGCCGCTGGGGAGAGAGAAGAAGGTCGCCCAGATGTTGGGGAACCTATCCCTCATGAGGACCTCCCAGGGGAGGACCCTGCAGTAGACCTGCTGGCTGCCTTCCCTGCCTACCGGCCTGCCGACCCCGAGGAGATGGACGACTCGGACGCGGAGGCGGTCGAGGAGAGCCGGATAACGCGCCGTAGGGGGTGGAAGTGCATCCAGCGCTTCCTCAAGCGAGACCCATCGGAGTGGCTGGGGCGCATGGGATCACTTCAAACCTGGCTGCACTTCCTATGTGCCGGGGGAGCTGATGCTCAACGCCTCCATCTGACGGTCCGTGATTTCATGGCCAAAAAGATGCGCGAGAGCTGCCGGCGTGCCGACGTCACACAAAGTCGGGACATGTCGGAGAGCACGCGGGCGCTCCTCGCGGCGGAGCAGGAAGTCCGGCGCCTCGAAGGGCTGGCGGCAGAGAAGGAGGCCTTCGTCGCAACGTGTACCGATCTTGTGGAGCAACTATCAGCCCAGCTGGTTGATGCCCAGGTACAGCTGACGGAGGCGGGCTAACAGATGGTAACAATTCAGGTCGAGCGGGAGCGTGCACAGGCCAGAATCGACGAACTGCGTGCTGCGACCGCCGACGAGGAGAGGGCACGCAGAGAGCGAGAAGCAGCTCTGGAGGCCACCAGCCAAAGGGTAGCGGCATTAGAAAGACTCATTCAGCACGCTAATCCCTAAGGGCTTTGTTTTGCCGTTCCCAAAACATTTGCTTCCGCTACTTTGATCCATTTGTATGAATCAATATATTTATCTGCATCTTTTGGCTTAACATGCTCAACCACAATTCACTGTCTTGCGGGAGTGTTAACCAAGCATCAGGCATCCATAGTTGGGCCTGGATTGCTGGAGAAAAGAGGGAGGTCATTCCTAGGAAAGGAGACCTCAAGCCTAAACAATGTATCATCCCCCCAACTTGTTCCAACACATGAGCGGGACAATGCTAGGGGCGTTGAGATTTTATCCGAACATAGGGAAATGAGAAAGGGTGAATCGCGTGTCCCGAATCCAGACATCCACAACGGTCGGCCTTCCATGAAATGCCCAAGACGGTAGGCGGACAGTGGATCAACCATAACAACTGCAATAGACGGACCGAAGGTCATCATTCATATTGCAGGAGGCGGACCACATGTCATCATGAATACCGCTTTGGGGGTTCCTTCAGACACAAGGGTGGAAATCCAGATCAACAGGGCATGCGAAGCGTGGGGCGAAGTGACGATTGTTCGGACAGAATCCAACGCTCTTAGAATTGCGCCACCATGGGGAAAGCGTATTAGGCGGATGCACTAATCTAGCCGTGAATCACCCCAATTCTCAGACAGAACCTCTTTGACGAGGAAACCGTCGCTTCCCATCATTGCGATGGGGCATCCCGAACTGAATCGGGGAGAATATCACAACTGCACCACTCTACCCGAAGTCAGGCCAGACGGCCGGCGACGAGGAGGGGCGGGACTTAACGATCCCTGAGGCTGGACCCGAGTTGAAATGCCCGGGCGTTCCTACGTACTCCATCAGGCTGGAGATCAAGCCATACGTAGTTCTTGAGAGTGCAGTTTAACGTCATGCAGGACGTAGAATCCCGTTTAGGGGAGATCTTAGTTTAAGGTCTTAGAGCTCGGACCATAAGGAGAGATCTTAGTTTAAGGTCTTTAGAGCTCGGACCATAAGGGGAGATCTTAGTTTAAGGTCTTTAGAGCTCGGACCATAGGAAGAGATCTTAGTTTAAGGTCTTAGAGCTCGGACCATAAGGAGAGATCTTAGTTTAAGGTCTTAGAGCTCGGACCATAAGGAGAGATCTTAGTTTAAGGTCTTTAGAGCTCGGACCATAGGAAGAGATCTTAGTTTAAGGTCTTTAGAGCTCGGACCATAAGGACCTCAAAGTACGCCACATCGTGGTCATATCCCCTGGGTATGCGAAGATGCACTGAGGGATAGTGTCAAGAGTGTCGAGGTTTCGCCTGGTCGGAATGGGAGGTGGAAAATGTGAATCATGCGGCCATTCACTCAAGGACTGGGGGCACCGGAGTAACGATATGGGAGTACTGCCGACCGTGGTGGAAAAGCAGCATCAATATCGCACTAACCGTTGGTGGAATGAGGCAGCAAACGAGCATCGACCGCTCAATCGCAGGATTCATATCGATTTGCTGCCTGAGGCCATTGGGGGTACCGGCCCGAGTCGGTGGGAGAGCACTGAGGCATTGTGTCTGAACCGTTCACGGGGGCTCCACCCAGGGCGTAGACGATGGGTCCGAATGAAAGGGAGCACGAAGCCTGAAAAGTGAAGGAAACCTGACCAAGCGGATCCTGACCCTCCTGGCAATAGACCAGAGTACTCTTGACACCGGTGGACCACTGCAAGGGGTCGAGGGACACGCCTTGAGGGTGACCTGAAGGCGGCGGATTCCCCAGAGAAGGGGGAATCTCTAAGAGGTGGGGGGCTGGACCCGAAGTTTCAAACATCCGGGCGTTCCTACGTATCCCATGAGGATGGGAATCAAGTCACACGTAGTTCTTGAAGCGCGGCGCAACACAATCGGGCACCAGCGCGGGGAAGAGTGCGGGTCTGACCCTCGCACATAGAAGAAGCCGAATTTGATATTTCTTGTTTGTCCTTAAAGATGAATGGTTTTTATTTGTGCGGCGACATGCCTGTGATTGAGAAATCTCTGGCGTCGCCACAATAATCAAGCCACGGAAGGCATTGATGAATGGCGTGGTTATTAACCAGCGCCCAACATGAGTGTCCCCTGAGGAGGACATCACGATGCAGTGCCGTTTCTCGTCGGGCGGCCAAGACGATCACAGATTACGGTCGTGTGGTTGGACCAGACAACACAGTTTAAGGTCGTGTGGTTCGGACCATGGAGGAACCCGCTTATTGCGGTACGGCGGACACGGCGGAGGTGGGAACATACCCAGCCCTGTGGTCACGCGCGATTCCAAGGGAAGAGTCTTGGGATCGGGGCCTGCGTACGTCCATCACCCGAGGGGCAGAGATGCTAGCCTCCAGATATACTGGGCCCAGAACGCGATTGTTCGGGCGACTCCTTCCTCCTTATGAGGACGAGGGTCCAGCTACGCATGGCCCTTAGGGAGGACATCCGCATATATCCTTGGTGCTCAGATCATGGGATCCTCGAACGACATCATTACCCTGGTTGGTCTGCCTAACGTGTAGAGGTGTACTGAAGGTCAGTATGAAGAGAGTGTCGAGATTCCACTACAACGCGCAAAGGCGGAGTGTGATGAGGACTGCGCAACCAATGTTCAGAGCCTGAAAGAGCTGACATGGCGATCAAGGACATTGCTCACCATATTCGCAACACAACATCCGATCGCGTCAGCCTAAGACGGGGCAAGCAAACGAGCATCGACCACTCAATCGCAGGATTCATATCGATTTGCGGCCCAAGACCCGCCGGTAAATCGACCCGGAGCGGTAGGAGAGCTCTGAGGCATCGTACCCAAACCGCTAACGAGGATCCCTTTGAGTGAAGGCCCGAACAAGAGGAAGCACGAGGCCTGACAAGCAACACAGGACTTGTCGGGATTGAATCTGACACTACGAGTCCTAGACCGAAGTACCCAAAACATGTTAACAGATCACCGGAAAGGGTCGGAGGACTCACCCTGAGAGCAACCAAAAGAGGGCAGATCCCCGTGATCAACCAAGAGACGGGGCTGGACCTGAAACACAAGCGTCCAGGCGGTCCTACGTATCCCATAAGGATGGGAATCAAGCGATACATAGTTCTTGAGAGGCAGTTTAACGTCATGCAGGACGAAAAGAGAGAAAAAGGAAGGGAGGAGCAGAAGGCATCCCCAAACGTGGGGGGGCGTACAACGTGACGAGCAAACCGACGTGAATGAGGGCATAGCCCCGCGCTCACACCATACGCCGCACACCCGGGGGCAACTGGGCCAAGGGCCCGAGATGGGATGGAAATTCCCAAAGGATGGGGCTGGGCCTGAAACATGAAGGTTCAGGCGGTCCTACGTATCCCATAAGGATGGGAATCAAGCCGCACGTAGTTCTCGAGAGGCAGTTTAACGTCATGCAGGACGAATGCTGAACAGTTTAACGTCTTGTAGCTCAGACGTAGTACAGTTTAACGTCATGTTGGACGAAACACTTGGCAGTTTAACGTCTTGCAGCGCGGACGATATGCTAGCCAGTTTAACGTCGTGCAGCTTGGACGTATGCAGTTTAACGTCGTGCAGGAAGAATGTGCAGTTTAACGTCATGCTGGACAAATGTGCAGTTTAACGTCATGCTGGACGTATGCTGAACAGTTTAACGTCTTGTAGCTTGGACGAATGGTGCTTGGCAGTTTAACGTCTTGCCGCGCGGACGTATGCAGTTTAACGTCGTGCAGGACGTTGGCACACTCAGACAAATTACTGCTTGAGGAACCTAGCGTTGGTGGGAGGAGTGACACGCTCACCATCCATAGTCGCTAGGGAGTACGCGCCATTGGGATAGACCTTGTGGACAACAAAAGGTCCCTCCCACTTGGGCTCCAACTTGGGCGGCTTCCTGCCGGGGATCATCGGTGCTCTTAGGGCTAGCACTAGATCACCCTGCAGGAAGGAGCGGAGGCGAACCTTCTTATTGAAAGCTCGAGCCATTTTGCTTTGAGGCCTCGCCAAGTTGTGCAAAGCGCGAAGTCTATTCTCATCCAGTGCTTCCAACTCGACTAGACGGGTTCAGCAACTCTGTCCGGTGCTTGCTGGTCGTAGACCGCAGTGCGCAAGGACGGAAACTGGATCTCAATGGGTAGGACGGCCTCAGCTCCATACACCAGGGAATAAGGGGTCATCTGGGTGGAATTGTGAGTCGTCGTCCGATAAGCCCAGAGGGCGTTGGGGAGCTTGTCCGGCCAACTCTTCTTGTTCTGACCAACCATCTTTTTCAGAATGTTAGAGAGGGTTTTGTTAAATGCCTCGATCTGTCCATTCGCCTGCGCATGATAGCGAGATGTATGGTTCGAGCGAATGTTATACTTGGCGTACAACTTCTTCAACTCGGCTGCTCGGAAATTGGTTCCGTTATCCGTGAGCATAGCGTGAGGCACTCCAAATCGATGAATGATGTTGGAGGTCACGAAGTCAGCGATCGAACAGGATTTGACCTCTCTGAGCAGAATCGCCTCTTCCCATTTGGAGAAAAAGTCCGTGGCGGTCAGAATGAACCGGCACTGGCGAGCTGTCGCCGGCGGGTAGGGTCCCACAACGTCCATCCCCCAGACTGCAAAGGGCCAAGAATACCTAGTGGTATGGAGAGGCTCCGGCGGCCGATGCACAAAGTTCGCATGAACCTGGCACACATGGCACCTCCTGGCATACTCGATGCAGTCATGGATCATGGAGGGCCAGAAGTATCCCAACCTCCGAATCTGGTGGGACAGCTTCGGTCCAGTTTGATGGGCGCCACATGAACCAGCATGAACCTCTTGCATGAATCATGGGATCTCAACTCCCTGAAGGCAACGGAGGAGAACACCATCAAACCCGCGTTTGTAGAGGATCTGCTCCAGGCCGGGACTGCTCTGGAGGACGAACTGCGATGCGTGGCGTCGAACTCGCTCGCGCTCGGCCCGATCCGATGGAAGAATGCCATGTTGGAGGTACTCAACCAAAGGCGCCCTCCAATCAGGGGTTGATTCGACTGTCATATCTGGGGTACTCGGGGCTCCGAGCATAGGGGCAACCGTGGTGAGATTACTTACCAACGGGCCGCGATCTTCTTCCGGGATACGGGAACGATGAGCCTGCGGCGCGTCACGCGGACGATCAGGTTGTCCTGTTCAGGCTCTGCAAGTGACGCAGCAAGGCTGGCCAATGCATCTGCTCGACCGTTCTGCGACCGGGGAATATGGACAATTTCTGGCCGAGAAGGGAATCGAGCCATCAGAAGGAGGGTGCACTCCAGCAATGGCACAAGTTCCGGCTTCCTGACAACATAGTCGCCATTGATCTGCTTAACGACCAGCTCGGAGTCCACTTTCACGCACAGATGGGGCACGTCGATCTCGAGAGCCAACTCGAGGCCGGTGATGAGGGCATGGTATTCTGCCTCATTGTTGGTACAGCCCTCTGACAACAGGAACGAGTATGGCAGTACGGCTCGCTCCGGGGTAATGAAGACGATGCCCAAGCCCACTCTGTTGAGCTTAGGATTATCGAGTCTTCTACCGGTGGGGCTCCGGGAGGCACCGTCAAAGTGCATCTGCCAGCATGGATCGGCTCGATCAACCGAGAGAATGGTCTCATCAGGAAAGCCTAGATCCAGCGGCTGATCCGCGGAGGTCGGGTGAGCTGCCAGAAAGTCTGCCAATGCTTGCCCTTTGATGGCCTTCTGAGACACATACCTGATTTCGAACTGTTGGAGAATCACAGCCCACCGCGCTAGACGGCCAGTCAACATAGGTCGGCTCAGGATATATTTCAACGGGTCTACCCGAGAAACCAACTGTACCTCATGGTGCTGCAAGTAGTGCCGTAGTTTCTGTACGGCAAATACGAGCGCCAGGCCGCTCTTCTCGATGGGGGAATACCTAACTTCCGCATCGAGGAGCATGCGACTGAGGTAATAGAGGCTATTCTCCGTTCCCTCGTTGTTCTTCTGGGCGAGAAGGGCACCCAGGGACCGTTTCAGGGCGGTCACATAGAGGACCAGCGGCTTCCCGGATACAGGCGGCATCAGGACCGGAGGTTGAAGCAGGTACTGCTTGATTTCCTCGAAAGCGGTCTGACACTCTTTATCCCATACATAGGTGGCACCTTTCATCATGATCCGAGAAAAGGGCTTACACTTGCCGGCCAGATTCGCGATGAATCGGCATATATAGGCTAAGTGGCCTTGGAACCCTTGCAGTTCCCGGATGGTACCTTGGGGAGGCATCTGGCTAATCGTCCTGATTTTCTCTGGGTCGATCTCAATACCCCGGTATCTTACCACAAATCCAAGGAACTTTCCGGAGGTGACCCCAAAGGCACACTTCAACGGGTTCATCTTCAGGCAGCGAGACCGGAGGAAGCCGAACACTTTCTCAAGATCTTTGAGGTGGTCCTGACGCTGGCGCGATTTGACAACCAAGTCGTCGACGTAGCATTCCACTAGTGTGCCGAGGATTGGCTTGAATATGCGGTGCATCGCCCGTTGATAGGTGGCACCTGCATTCTTCAGGCCGAAAGGCATGACCCGGTAGCAAAAGGTACCTTGGGGGGCCCTGAACGCAGTGAACTCCTCATCCTCAGGGGCCATCCGAATTTGGTTATATCCAGAGTATCCATCCATGAAGGAGAGGGCTTGGAACCCTGCCGTAGCGTCAATCAACAGCTCTGTCACTGGAAGGGGAAAATCATCCTTCAGACAGTGGCGGTTGAGATCGCGGAAGTCGATGCAGACTCTAATCTGCCCGTTCTTCTTCCTGACCGGCACAATGTTTGCCAGCCATTTGGGGTACTGAACTTCCCTCACGAAGTTGGCTTTGATAAGCTTGTCAACTTCGGCCTCGACCATGGCACCGTGAGACGGGTGCATCTTCCTGGGAGGCTGCTTGAACCCGCGATGGTTCGCCGGGAGACCAAGGCGGTGGACGGCTACCTGAGGATCTAGCCCCGGCATCTCGTCATAGCCCCAAGCGAACACATCACGGTGCTGCCTGAGAAAGTCCACGTACTGCTGCCGCTCCTCAGAGGGCATGGCGGCACTGACCAATGTGGGTCTTGGATCGGCCTCGGTTCCAAGGTTCACCTGTATTAACTCATCGACCGTGGCAGGGACGCCCTCCTCAAAGGCTGGGGGTGCGTCTTCCACATCCTCTCCACTCGGGGAGGGATCGTCCACGGGAGAGACTGCGTTGGAAACTGCATTGGGGCTTCCAGATCCTGCTGGGCCACTGGTGCTGGCACGGGCGGTCGCGGTCATCTCATTAGGAGACTCGCGGGCCGTCGAGACCATGGCGACGTCCAACCGGTGAATCGGGAGGACGTAAGCGTCATCCAGACTTGCCCATGGATCACTTGCAACAGCGACAGGCTCAACCTCACCTTCCAGGATCTGCTTATCCTTGCTATTGTAATAGTCTGCGTCCAGATAGGGGGCTTCACATGAGGCAAAAGGAGAGGCATCTCCTTGAAGCACGCCTACTCGACCATTAAGGGAGTATTTGAGGCATTGGTGGTATGACGAGGGAACCGCCGCGTGAAGGTGGAGCCATGGCCTGCCCATCAATGCGTTGTACGCAGTGTCCTGAGAGACTACCATGAATTCGGTGTTGGCAACCAAGTCACCGAACTGGGTCTTCAAACGTATCTTGCCGACCAGGGTTTGCTTGGTGCGGTCGTACCCCTGGATCCTGAGGTCGGAGGGAATCAAGTCATCCTCAGACAACCCCAATCTCCGGAGCGTCCGAGTTGGAATCAGGTTAATCCCGGACCCCGTGTCGACAAGACAGCGCCGGACTTCAACGCCATTGAACTGGCCAGTGACATACAGTGGACGAATGTGTCCCTGTATAGGAGGGTCTTCATCCTTACCAGAGAACGAGATAACTGCCTGACATTCGGCGTCCTCGATCGTTCCGGCGTGAAAGGCCTCTGCAGCCGCAACCTCCGTCTCAAACTGGAGGGGGCTTTTCAGGGCTTCAGCGAGTGCCTCGCGCATCTCAGATGACATGCGCAGAGCCTCAAGGATGGAGAGCCTTGCTGGGATGTCGGCCAAGTGCTTCAGGACATCATACTTTTTGGCCAAGCGTGAGCCCCTGGTTGCAGGAGGTTGATCCGCGGTTGGAAGCATGACGGGCCTTGCCGGTTGGATCGGCGGCCGACTGGTACTTGGCGCATCTCGCTGTTCACTGGCTGCAGTCCGGGAAATGGTCACCGTACTGGGGTCAGGAGGCCGGGATGGACTCGTGGCAGGGCGGAGCTGGTCGTGACGCGGCTGAGGCGGTTCTGCCTGGTCCCACACCACAAACAGCGGCGGAGGCGAATCCGTCATCCCCGAATGGGGGGGCGGCGCACGTTGTGCTCGGTTTTGAGCCTGCTGCCTAGTCTCAGTGGCGTGCACGGCCTGGCTGGAGGTACCAACGGCTGTGCCCCGGCGACTCCTGCTGCTGCGGTTCTTCCGACGGTGGCGACGACCGGGGACACTAGGGAGGTCCACCTGGTGTTCTTCAACGTCGGGAACCGAAAAGGGATTTACCAGCTCGACGGTGTTAACCGAAGCGTACCCAACACCCGCCATCTGTGGGGGGGGGAACCCAGGCCATCGACGTCGTGAGACGGAGTTCCCGATGTCCCTTCCCCAGCCCCTGGCGGGTAATACTGAATGCTTGGCCGGGCAACATGCCGGTCTTCCAACACCTCTGAAAGCCATCGGTCTTCGTATCGAGGAGAAGAGATTCACGTCGGGTTCACCATTTTTCTGTTTCGGTGCGGATGTGCGTCGGGTTACGCTGTTCCGCCAGGACGCGTTCGCGCGTGCACCCGTCAACCCGAGGGGATGGGCGCGTGGCTTGTGGTCCCGCAGTCCCGCTTTCCAAAGGCGGGCGGCATCCGTCCCTTATTCAGGGGCGTCTGCTCCTTGATCGAAACCGGGATGATGGGATGTCGGCTCCTCCTTCCTTGGACGTCTCCTCGGAACTCGTCGCCGAATCCGGGTCTCCCTCATAGATTTAAGACATGCTCGTGAATCTCGTTCCCGACGCCATATCTTCATGGACACCGGTTAATTACGCTGCTTCCGCCTGGACGCTCCAAGGAGTCCGGTCGGGGCAGAAACCTGCAGTGAGAAGGCCGGGTGGCACTGG
This sequence comes from Viscum album, assembly GCA_963277665.1. NCBI lineage: Eukaryota > Viridiplantae > Streptophyta > Magnoliopsida > Santalales > Viscaceae > Viscum > Viscum album. The sequence continues at coordinate 1,207,608,662 of OY728157.1, forward strand.
GTGATGGGGGCGTGTCGTAACACTGCGGCTCTGCACGTCTGTCTTCCATCCCTAATAGGGCTTCTCGAAGGCATGATGACCTGAGGCATCCCGCACCGGGTGCGGGGAACTGTGTCACCCGAGGTTTTCCTCGGCTTCCCATGTTTAACACGGGGTATACCGCGAGTTTAACGTCCAGCGGGGACGGCATCGGACCGATCAACACGAAGAGTGGATCAGATGACAGAACCCCTTGCGGGGAACCTCCGACGCTGGGGCCAGCGCATGGGCGGCTTCCCAAGTGATGTGGAGTGGAGAGAAGTGGCATGACCCCACCGAGATGTGGCGGCCCGGGTAAGGATCAGGATGGACGATGGAGTGAAGAGCTTGGACCCCGTAGGGGCTTCCTACGTACCGCGCGTTATCACGGATCAAAGTCAACGTAGTTCGGGTATACAGTTTAACGTCATGCTGGACGTTGGCAAGCCGACTCACGAAGGGGTCGAGGCCGCCGGGCGGAGGATTGAACCGAACCACCTCGCACAGAGGGGGATGGAACGGCCGGGTGGATCACAGTTTCACGTCATGCTGGACGATGGAAAAAAGGGGCTGTGGGGAGGCACAGTGGAGATACACACGGGCAGTCTCCCACAGGGGCGGATTCATAGGTGAATCGACGCAAGCGTGAACCCTGGAGGGGTCCACTGATGGACGAACCGACGTGAATACGACCGGGACGACCAGGTGGTGGGCTTGAACCTCAGGGAGGCTTCCTACGTACCCTGTTTAGAAGACAGGGATCAAAGTCCACGTAGTTCATTCTGTAAGGACTTACGCACTTGAGGCAGCCCGGATGCGGCAAAACTCAGTTGGAAGGGACTTGGACCGAAAGTAGGAGACACCTCGATCCCAGTCACACCCTCTACTGGCTTCGGCAGTGGGGGAGCGCAATGGAGATACACATGTGCAGCCCCCCACAAGAAACTAGGGGTTTGTAATACCCTACCCCTGTAGGGAAAAGCCGCTCCCATTAAATCGTCCCTAAAGAGGGGCAATCCCGACATCCCTGCAGAGACGAGCGGGTGGGGGCCACATCCAAACCGGGGGGGACCCTGCGTGCGAGGCACGGGATCGGGTGATGCGGACGGTTTAGCATCTTGCCAGACGAAGTACAGTTTAACGTCGTGTGTTCAGGACGAAGCGGACGGTTTAACGTCTTGCCGGACGAAGTACAGTTTAACGTCGTGTGTTGAGGACGAAGGTGCTTGGCGGTTTAACGTCTTGCAGCACGAACGATAGGGGCTAGGCAGTTTAGCGTCGTGCAGCTTGGACGTAGTACAGTTTAATGTCATGTTGGACGGATGCAGTTTAGCATCATGCGGGACGAATTTGCAGTTTAACGTCATGCTGGACGTATGTGCAGTTTAACGTCATGCTGGACGTATGTGCAGTTTAACGTCATGCGGGACGAATGTGCGGTTTAACGTCATGCGGGACGAATGTGCAGTTTAACGTCATGCGGGACGAATGTGCAGTTTAACGTCATCCGGGACGAATGTGCAGTTTAACGTCATGCTGGACGTATGTGCAGTTTAACGTCATGCTGGACGTATGTGCAGTTTAACGTCATGCGGGACGAATGTGCAGTTTAACGTCATGCGGGACGAATGTGCAGTTTAACGTCATGCGGGACGATGGATTGCCGCTGATGGGTCCGTGTCACTTCGCGCGAGCCTGGAGGGCCGCACGGGAAGACAACGCACGGTGCGGGCACCCAGGATGAAAATCATCGGGCGCCACGCAGGCGGGTACCCTCAGGGGGTCAAAGGGGGGCGACCCTGGCGGATTGCGCGCAAAAGTGAAGCCTTGCGCGCAAAACAGCAGGTCGGCGCGCAAAATGGCGGGCTGGCACGCAATCGGGCCAGCCCCTTGCGCGCGGATGATTGAGATTGCGCGCACCGGGCTTCGGACAGCTCGCGGGGGCAACGGCTCATTCTCTAACGAACGGCCACTTTGAAGATGGGGGGTGCGCGCAATCGGGCTGGATTGCGCGCACCCAGGGGCAATTGCGCGCAAGAGGCTTCTTTTGCACGCAAAGGCCTTCGGGTTAAGGATTATTCAAAGGAAAGGAGCCAAGGGGATTGCGCGCGAAGGCGAACCCCAAGGCTCTATTGCGCGAAAGAAAGGAGGTTACCTGAAGATCGGCATTGCGCGCGGAAGGGGTTGGATTGCGCGAACGAGCGACGCTTCGGATTCTGGCAACCTTCAAAACGTCGGGGGTCGCCTTATATTTATAGGCAACCCCGGGCGCGGAATCCGGGCTCAGGCGCGGAATTCCCTTCGCGGGCGCGGAATCAGGACCCGGCGCGCAAGGGAGCCGCGCAGGCCACGGGCGCGCAAAATAGCGCGCCGGCCCAGCGCATTGCGCGCATCCCGGGAGGATTGCGCGCCGTGACTCAACTTTGCGCGCGGGCCTCTGAAATTTCGCGCAAGTCCTCCGGGCCCTCCGGAACGTGCCTCTGACTCCAAATATCACTTCGCTTTCCGCATCCGGAGCTTCGTTTGGGAACAACGGACTTTTCCGGCGTCTACAGGTATCACAATGGAGAGAAAATGAAATCTCAAATTGGGGATGATTTAAATGAAAGGACTGGAATGGAGAATTTTTTAGATGATCGGTTTCTGTTTATTCATTATCATGAAAAAGAAAGGATTTTGACTCAAGAAGTCTTTGATTTGAGGACAGCTGATGTATCTAGTGAAAATGATGATATTGATAGGGTGAAAAAATTGAATGATGCTTCCACAACTCCAGTATATCGACAATGTAATAAAATGAAAAAGATGTAATTTTTAATCTGATTGTTTCATGGGAAAACTATGTATGGGATTTCTAATACAGAAATTGATTACATTCTTACCCTCTTGGAGGACTTACTTCCAAATGATGCAAATATTCCCGCAAACCACTATATGGCATAGAGGTTAGTTGAGGAACTTGGATTTTCAAGAAACAAAATTCATGCATGCCCGAAAGATTGCAGTTAATTCTGAGAGTAATCTGCTGAACGGAATGATTTTATAAAATTTGGCAAATCCCGCTAGAAGTAAAAAATTTTATGGAACACCATCCAGTGTTCCACAGAAAGTAATGTGGCACTTTCCATTGATCCCCAGACACCAGAATATTTTTATATCTGGTGACATATCAATAAAAATGATATGGCATGATACCGAGAGAAAGAAAACTAATGATGAGTTGGTTTATCTTTTAGATGGATTTGCATGGCAGAGATTTCATGCTCAACATCTGGATTTTGTAGCTGACATGCGTAATGTGAGGCTAGGTCTTTCATGCGATAGTTTTAATCCGTTTGGGTAGATGCTTACTTCGCACAACACATGGCCAGTTTTTATACACATTTATAATCTTCCCCCATGGTTGTGTATGAAAAACCATTCACTTTCATGAGTATACGCATATCTTGTCCTTCTAATCTCGTCATTGATATTGATGTATACATGCAACCATTAATAAAAGAGTTGAAACTTCTTTGGGATTTGTGTGTGCGCACATATGATGCATGTTCGAAAGACATATTTCAGATGTGTGTTGTGCTTATGTGGGAGATCAATTATTTTATGGATTATGAAATGATGTATGGATGGAGCACGAAGGGAAATTTTTCATGTCCAGTTTGTATGAAAAATACACGATCCAGAAGACTGAAACATCGTTGTAGTTTCAGTTTTATGGGACATCGACAATTCTTGCCAAAGGATCATCCATATAGAATGAATCGTCGAATATTTGATAATACCATAGAGACCGATGATCCACCTCAGCATATGTATGGAACTGATGTGCTTAATGAATTGAAAGATTTTAGTTTTTCGTTCGGGAAGGGTCAAATGAAATCTGGAAAGATAAATAATTTTTCCACTGAAACCTGTTACAAATGGAGGAAGAGGAGTATCTTTTTTGATTTTCCTTATTGGTAAACCAATTTATCACGTCATTTCTTAGACGTAATTCATATTGAAAAGAATATATGCAAAATGTTGGTTTTGGTTCTTCTAAATGTCAAGGGGAAGACAAAAGATGATTTACGATCTCGGCGTGACTTGGTGGATTAGGTCATCTGATCAGAATTACATCCTCTGCGTATCAGTGAAAATAAATGGAACTTCCATATGCTTCTTATGTGATGACACCTACGAAAAAAACAATTTCTAGATGTATGAAAGACTATAAGAGTTCCTGATGGCTATTCAAGGAACATATCTAAACAGGTCAACAGAAGAGAGTTGAAGCTAAAATATTTGAAGACTCATGATTATCACGTTCTGCTACATGAGTTTCTTCCAATAGAAATCTATCATCTTTTGTCCAATAATGTTAGGGTGGCTATTATTTGGTTGTTCCATTTTTTTAGAGATATTTTTTTAAGAAGTTTTCCATGTCTTTCTTTAAAAAATGTTGACAGATGCCCCATTAATTTTGTGTGAGTTGGAGAAAATATTTCCTCTATAATTTTTCACATGCATGTAGCATCTGACTGTCCATATTACCCATGAAATACTTCTCGAAGGGCCTGTTTCTTTTCATTGGATGTATCCAACTAAAAGTAATATGTTCACATTAATGTCTTATGTCCGAAACAGAAATCATCCTGAAGGTTCTATCGTGAACGGTTACTTGGATAAAAAATGTATGGATTTTTGCTCGATGTATTTGTCTGATCTTATTACAAGACTGAATAGACCAATGAGAAACGAAGAAGAAATGTATGAGCAAATTGAACCCAATTTTCCATCACTTCCTCTAACATGAGGAATTCATGGATCATATACATTGAAGACATTAATTCATAATGATCAAGAGATGGCACATCGCACAGTTTTGTTCAACTGTGATATGTTCGATGACTATATCAGGTAACTAAATTTATTATGTATGTATTACAGATATATCTGTTAAACTATTCATATTTTTTAACTACATGGAACATAAAACAATGATAAATAGGAATCATCGTTCTTTATCTTTGAGAAGAAGAGAGACATTGCATAGAAAAGAGTTTTCTTCGTAGTTAAAATTAAAGGTAAAAAAATTAATGTTTATAATAATTATATAAATATTTAATTAAGTTTAATAGTCACTCATATTGCAGGTATTGAGTTTGTCTGCTAACTCTATCTCTGAGGAAATAATTGATTTGGCTTTTGGTCATAATACCGTGGTTCGTGACTGTAAATAAATTGTTATCAATGGGAACAAATTTATTGTCATTGAATGAGAGAAGAACATGAGAACACAACATGATGGTGTTATGTTTACTGCCATAGCAGATTGTTATGCCAGTGCATCAGATAGTATACCTCGATTTGAAAATGTGGTTTATTATGGAGTTGTTGAGAAAATAATAATATTGTATTATTACTCTCATGGAAGAGTCACAATGATGAAATGCCTTTGGTTTGATTCGATGAGGGGAAATGGAACATTTATTGATGATTGTGGATTTCGAGTAATTAATATGACTCTCACTCTTGCTACCGAAGAACCATATGTGTTGGCATCAAAGGCTAAACAAGTTTTTTATGTCAAATACCATCTTTGACCTAAATTTGGTGTCATAGTTGAAGTAATTCCAAGAAATATTTTTGATGACGGTGATTATGGAATTGGCACTGTCCCTAGTTCCATTGGAACCAATCCATTTATTTCTTTTGATGACTCTAATAGCTCGATGTTCAGAGTTAATTGTGAACCTGAAGTTTTGGTTGAAAATATATTGAATCATTCATCCATGTTATCAATTATTTTGGTTTACCTTGAGTTGGGTTGTTAAAGTTGGTAATATTCAAATTGATTTAGTATTGATCAAAAATATGTTTTAGTTGACTTGACCGTTATGTGAATTTTCAATGTTTATTGGATGAAGTTTTATTTTAATTTGATTTTCTATTTCGTAATTGAACTGTATTCAAACATAGTCAAACAATATTTCTAACTTGGTGAACATTACAACTTGAATGATTAATTAAATCCATTCAACTCTTCTAAAACAAGTGATAGTTGACTTGACCGTTATGTGAATTTTCAATGTTTATTGGTTGCAGTTTTATTTGAATTTCATTTTCTAATTTGGAATTGAACGGTATTCAATGATAGTCAAAAACTATTTCTAAATTGGTGAACATTACAAATTGTATGATTTATTAAATAAATTCACGCTCTTCTAAAACAATTGATAGCTGACTTGACTGTTATGTGAATTTTCAATGTTTATTGGTTAAAGTTCTATTTGAATTGAATTTTCTAATTTGGAATTGAACTGTATTCAAACATAGTCTAACAATGTTTCTAACTTGGTTAACATTACAACTTGTATGGTTTATTAAATCCATTCAATCTATTCAAATACAATTGATAGCTAAATTACCAATGAATCCCCTTATTCCCTCATATATTTAGTTTGTTGGGTTACACATTAGTTTCATTGTTCTAATTAATTTAATATTTGTTTTCAAAAGCTGGAAATAAATCCAATTGAAGAGACATGGAGGAAAAAATGATGGAGAACAATCATCGAATGATGGAGTTGGGAATTCCATCATTAGTTCCTGTAGTGAGTACTTTATTTCAAATTGATATATTTATAGAATATATAATGTCATGTGATTAATTTTTTTGTAAAAAATTTTGTAGGATCCACATATATGTCGACAGTTATTCGACGAGGAGCCTAGTACTGGTCCTATTACTCAGGCTGGTGGTACGAGGAGGGTTCGTTCCAGAGGTGGATGAGCAGTTGCGCGTACCCGACTAGACCCTACCCCTCCCAATGACATGTCATCCTTCCCACATTATGATCCCGGTGTGTCTTTAGGGACACACAGGATATTTGGGCCTCCCATGTTTTCTCTTTACTTTCTATAGTATTATTAACCATTATACACCATTTATTGGCTTCACCTTGAAAAAAATAAACTGCAAGAGTTGTCTTTTGATGCTCTTAACAACCCATGACATCAAATATCTCTCCAAATATTTTATTCATCCTTCATATATCAATGTATTAGAAGATCCATTGAATTTTAAAGGACTCTATCTCATAAAATTATGCACTATCATCATATTCCTTTATGGAATATCGATATACTATTTCACATGGATACCACCACCATTAATAGCCTATTTTAAATAATCAATTTAATCAAAAAACTACTCTATTCCAATTCCAACCATTCCAGAATATTGATTAGTAAGGATATCTACCCCTAAATTCCTTCCTACGTCATCTTACCTATTTTCTATGTGCAAAACCACTCTAATTAATCATAGTTTAGATGAATCAACATGGAATATTCAAATTATATATGATTTCAACTTAACCATAAATTAAAATCTTTTTAAGGGATTTTTTACATTATCATAACCTAAAAAGATATATAAAACATGATCTGATGCCATATATAAGGAATGATCCTTATACATTATATATTCTAGTGACTTTAAACTAGAATTCGTTTTCATACGATCCAAAAGATTTTTTTGGTTTATAGTTTTAGAGAGTTAGTTCATAAATATTACCTAATAAACCCATATATTAAAAAGTGTATGCTAATATTCAGTATCCATTTTTCTCACCAAACAAAACATTTAAAAGACATTCTTTTCATTATTGACACATATTAAAAAAATTCATCTTGACATCATTCATATACCTACCCATCCAATAAAAACATTTTAAAACAATGTATGATCCCAAATATGTCAGTAAGTGATATGAAAATAAAGAATGAATGTGTTGGTATATGAATACTCATAAATATGTTCATTTTTTATAATAAACATTAGGGAAATATGAAACATGAAAAACTCATAACCATGAAAACTCATAACATTTTCACAAAGTTTTACTTTTTACCCCCATAAAGTATCTTATTCTTTTCTTTAAACATTATATCATTATCTTACTCTAAGAAATCATAATATTCCAATAAAACCCCATATAAATAATATATAAACTATGTACGAGACTTGCGATATCATTTCCATATCACTATTTCAATAACTCTTACAAATGGAATAAGAAAATAGTCAACATCCATACCTAATGCAATGAAGGGATATCATGGAACCATAAATCCTTGGATTATAATCAAACCAACCATAATTGGTTAATAACTTAACCACCCATACATAGATTATAACAAAAATAACCATCGTCATAACAATTACTAAAAACCATAACATAATCACAAAACATAAAAGCTTAAAATATCTAATATTACACGCATAAAAGTTTTCTTTGCATCCATGAGAAAAAATTTATAGATATTGGAATATCGTTTTCATTTTGAAAACCTTTTTAAAAATTATCAAAATATAGGTAAGGAGTTTTTTCTTTGAATAAAAGATGAAATAATATAAAGGAATCTAGAATCAAATAATGTTAACGATGGTAGGAAAATTAATTTTTTCATATATGTTAAAATAGAACATTCCATTTGTATTTTGTAAAGAACATCAAAACATTAGTTAAAAAGATTCATTTTTGAATCATTTTAAATAAATTAACAATTTATACATAACTATTCATTTAATTTTACATTAAAAACTACAAGACAATAATGAAATTTGAATGAAATGAATCAACACCGCTATAATATTTCATTTTTATCTATAAAATTTGGAACATATATATTCATTCAAATTATATTATTTTCAAAAAAATTAAAATCATTTATTTATTTTCAATTAATTTAATAATTAATACATCAGCACTGTGTAAACATTTAAGGTAATTATTTATTAACATAAAATTAAAAATAATTTTCTGTGATGAATATAAATAATTTATATTTAAAATTGATATTTATAACTAAACATGTCTTTTTTTATATACATCTTAAAAATATTATAGTTTTCAAAAACAAGAGTGTTACATTATTTTTGTTCAAAATGGTAAGAAAAAATGGTTTGATGTGTGCAAACCTCATTTATTTTATAACTATGAGGTTCATGTTAGGTTCACCATTTTTTATGAAATAATATTGAGCCCGTATGATTTATTGTTGGTATATTATTATGGTTACATAATCTTTCACATCGAGCCACTGTTTTTTCTTTATTCTGTACTCCCTTTTTGGTGGTTCCCAACAAGGTTTATTCATGGAAACAGAAACAACCAATGGTTCACATATCCATGATTAATTATGGTTCTTCTTTATAAATTGAGGATTAAATTTTGGAATTTTTCCAATTATACTTAGGAAATCACATTGGTCGAGAGTATGGTAGGTTGGGGTTATCGCACCCTTTTGGGGTGCAATTGTCACCTAATTTGGAACTCTCTTTTATATTTAAGTCATATTAACTAATAGTATTTTTAAATATAAAATATTCAATAGGTAACCATTAAAATAAAAAACAATTATAGGAATGTGTTCATCTAAAACCATCTGTAAGAATCTGAGGTTCTCCATTGATGGGAAAAAAATACATGTTAGAGGTTTTACATAATTTTCATGTTTATTATTTTTTTATTTTTGGTTTTAATCCATAAATTGGGGTTCTCTATAATTTATCATCACCTAGGGAAATGATGGAAATTTTTATATTGAGATGAGGGACATAATTGGGGCTTCTTATGTATCCTCATGAGAGGAATTAGAACCCACATAATTCGGTTCTACTTAATGGGACACATCATACTTTATAGGTTCATGTGATGAGGGCCCAACCATATAGTTTAATTTCATGCAATAATTTCATCAAGGCGAATGGGGGAGTAGAAAAATTTGCTGTGGGACTTATGCTAAAGCATCCCAAATGGACTTGTAAGGAATATGGCCCTTCTAGTTTAAAATTAACCTATTTGGAATATAGCATAGTGAATATTAAGTGGAGTTTTGGGTGCTAGGTTTGAATATATGGTATGATTCCTATGTATAATATTTAGATCAAAATCAAAGTCCATGTAGTTTTAAATGTTGTGGATTGGACCTATAGAGGAGGCCTAATGGGTTTCCCTACTGGGAATATATCCTTTTTAGGTGGTGATAACATGGTTGGGGATTATATTGGGTAAGAGGCCCAATGGGTATATTATATCATGATGGTGACATGATATCCACTAACCTCTAAGCCTATATGGGTCATGCTCAGTGTGAGAAATTATAGGATGAGGTAGATCTGAAAATATGCACCATTTCCTTCTTCCACTGGTGGATGAGGGAGATGATATGGACGGTGGGATAATATATCACAAGAAATAATATGGGATTAATCTAGGTGGAATAACCTTAGTAACGTCTTCCTCCCCTCCCATTTTTATTGATGGAATAGAGGATCAGGGAGAGGCTATGGGTGACATATGTCGTATCCTATACTAATATTCCATCTTCCACCATCCTTGAGGTTGGGATCCTCATTACCATGAGAAATAAATATTTTTAACATTCTAAGGATCCTACCTACCAAGGAGGGTAAATGTTGGGATTTTATTACCACTAGAATGAAATACTAGAGGGAGGCCATGATGGTGTGCCTTGACCCTTGGTTTAATGAGTTATGTGGTCGTAGTGGAGGTATTAATGGAGTCATTTCTGGGTTATGGTATAAGAGACGTGAATAAATTTTGAAAATTTGTGAAGGGGACAATATGTGGTTGAATGTTATACAAGAAGAGGGAAGAAATTAATAAGGCAGGAAAGAACCTAAGGATACCCCATTCTGCATACTGGTCATTGTTATGTGGGGTGGGGGATCACAAAGGGTTCTATGTAGGGAACTACTTTACTAAGAGAATATCCTATAGGCACAAGGACACCCTTTGTGTGTGGCCATATGGGTCCTATTAAGAAGGATTCATCTTATGAGTCTCCTATACAGTATATAGTAGGTGAATTACCTATGAGAGTCTTCTCTAGTCTTATTTACAGTCTGTATTTTTGTCCTTCCGTTGTTTTCAAAGACGAGGTATTTATAGGCATGGTAAATAACTATTTTTATGAGATGAATAGTTGGACACATAGAGTACCTATCACCATATGGTCAAGAGAAATCACATTTTTTCAAAACATTATGTGGTTTTTGGGGAAATTAAGTGTATTCTTTATGCAACAAATGAATAAATATTTTTCTGAGTGTGTTAAATCATTGTCTTCTCCTGTAAAATGGATATTTTGTTTGTAGGGGTATTATTTAACCCCTTCCTCTTACAAAATGGATGTTTTTTGTGGGGGACATTATTTCTATTCCTCCTCCTACAAAATGGATATTTTTTACATGGGGAATTATTTCTCAAACTCCTCATGAAAAATAGATATTCATTTATGGATGGAATTATTTCTCCACCACCTCCTGCAAAAAATAGATATTCATTTGTGGGTGGAGGATTCGTTTCCTTACCATATCACCCCATAAATGTATTTTTTGATTTCGGGATCACCATGTGGAGGGGTTATCCTATATAGTGTGTGTACAATATGGAAGGGATAGTTCACTTTGTGGTTCTAATTACTTTACCTTGTTTGAACTCCATGAATTCTTTAGCCATTTTTTCCCTTACCCAAATTCATAAGAGTTGTATCATATTATTTTTATATTTTATTCAGCCCAAAAAATTCCCCCATCAAAATACTTTTTGATCATCATGAAGAGGATTCAATTATGATGAAAAAATCACCACGATTTAATTCTTTGTGGGGTTCATGTGGACCGGGAAGAGGGATCATGCTTATAAATGGTTTCAGGTTTAATTCTTTTTTTCCCAAGTTACCTCTAAGTACTTTTATAATCTTCTTAATCTCATCTCTTGAAATCTTTCCCTATATAGATATTTCCCTTTTTGAATTTTCTTTTCAACATATTGAATCCCTTCCTTCTATGAACTCGTATTCCCATGAAATAATTTTTTTTTCACAGTATAATGATCTCCGCATAGCGATGGATAATATACATAGATTTTTTTTGTTACATAATAAACATAGTATGTTATGTGTATTGTACATCATTCCATATGGTATTTTTCACTTTGATAAATCTTTTCTTTTCTTTTGCTAATTTTACATACCATAGAGATAAAATGGACCCTTCTCATATTGTTTTTTCTGCTGATGAGAGCAAATAGGCCATGATATAAATTATTGATGATGGTTTGAAACGTGATGTTAACCAAATCAATGGCATTTTTTTGGAGCTCATGGTTTTTGGAATAAATAAGTATCATATCTTATATGGGTTGCTCAATTATGTATTTGGACTTCTATCTGACATCCCAGTCCCTGTTCCATGTCATAAAACTCAATCCTTGGCATGGGTAAATAGATACAGCAATGAATCATGGGATAATATATCAGTGAATGGGTTATAAATTCCTGAATCCTTTTATGAGGGCTTATTTTTAGGTTATTCCACTTTATCATTGGAGGAAGAGTTATGAGAACTAAAATTAGATACCCATTTTTATCACTCAATAATGAGTAAATCAATGGCCAATGAGAATCTAGGATAGTCATCGAAGTGGGATCTTCATCCTAGAGGATCAGTCAGTCTAGAATAGGGATTTCCTTTTTGGGTTCTCCCAAGCTAGGAAGAATTCATGTCCGAGCCAAAGGTCATATGACTGTACAAGTAATTATTAGGTGTCAACTACTTTTTCCCAGCAGAGCAAATCCATCATCTATTATATTCATAGGTGATGGATCCTAGATACCAATATGTTCTACCTAGTGTAATGGGATATGAGTATCAATATTTTGTATTTTTAGAGGAATATAGGGGGCACCCATCATGGGAGATATGTATGTCAAGTTTCTTCCTCCTTACATGTGGAACAAACACCTAGTGGACCCCTCCACTTGCGATGGAGATTCATTAAACAACATGAAGTCTTTAGATGGTTGATCCCCACCCTGAATTGGATGTCACTTTTTTCTAACCAGATTTAAGGATTTTCTAAACCAATGGTCATGAGCCTCATGTGAGGATGTCACTACTGGAAATCATGGTTTTCCTAATAGTTGTATACCAACGGTTCTTTTGAACCGTTGGTATAGGTGATCTTTACAAATGGTTTGCATTAACCGTTGGTATTGATATATAAAAATGATTTTTCCCAATGGATTGATGAAATCATTGGGAATGATTAGAAAAAAATTAGTTTTCCCAACGGTTTCATAAAACTGTTGGGAAATATTGGGAAAAAATAAGTTTTTCCAATGGTTTAATGAAACCGTTGGGAAAGATTTCCCCCAAATATAGACCAGCCGAACCCCCACCCTGACCAATTGCAGACCGATTGCAGACAGAACCTCATCGAGCTCTTGAATTCTTCTCGGCCGTGACACTATTTCCACCTAAGATCCATTTTCAATCAATCAAAATCTTATTTCACACTTCAAATTAGTAAGTTTTACCTTAGTTTTATCATTATTTCTCTATTTTTTTGGTGTTTGATGTTTTGATTTAGGCTAAATTAGGGTTGTTGTCTACAGAACCCTTAGATTTGTTTTATGTTTTTTTAACACATCAAACATGGTAAATGGTTTGTTTAGTGGGGTGATATAGTAATTTTGTTGGAATTTATTTTAGTTAAAAGTTAGATTTTGATTTGGATAAATTTATGTTTTAATTTGAGGTGGGGGAGGGTGTGAAGATAAGGTTGGGGAGGATGTCGAGGGATATCCAAGTGGGGTGGGAGAGGGGCTGTCTAGGTAGGGTGGGGAGGGGGCTGGGTTGTCAAAATGGGGTGGGGGTAGGGACATTTGCGGTGGGGGAGCGGTCTTCATGGTAGGGTGGGGGAGGGGGCTGTCTAGGTAGGGTTGGGTAGGGGGCTGGGTTGTCCAAATGGGGTGTGGGTATGAATGTTGGGGGTGGGGGAGGGGTTGTCTAGGTAGGGTGGGGAGGGGGTTGTCTAGGTAGGGTGGGGGAGGGGCAGTCTAGGTAGGGTGGGGGAGGGGGTGGGTTGTCCAAATGGTGTGGGGGTTGGTTTGTTTGGGGTGGGGGAGGGTGTGATGGTGGTGTGGGGAGTGGCTGTCTAGGTAGGGTGGGGGGATGGGTTGTCCAAGTGGGGTGACGGTAGGGCTCTCCAGGTGGGGTGGGGGGTCGCTGAGTTTTCCAAGTGGGTTTTGGGGGGTAGGGGTGTCCAGGTATTGGGGGGGGGCTGGGTTTTCCAAGTGGGGTGGGGGTAGGGTTGTCCGCGTGGGGTGGGGGGTGTTGGGTTGTCCAAGTGGGGTGGGGGTTGGGTTGTCCAAGTGGGGTGGGTAGGGTGGGGGTAGGGCTGTCCAAGTGGGGTGGAGACCCTAAATTCAATGTTTTAATTAGAGATTTGGTTTGTTTTATTAGGGATTAGGTGTATGATGCATTCACATTCCTATTATGGGTGGTTTTAATCAAAAGTTATGATGTTGAAACCATTTTTGATTTTGTGGTCTCTATTTAATCTCATTTCCCCTAACCTAACATTAAATTCTATATGACTTTTGGTTTCTGTTTTTTAAATTTCCAGTTCAGTTATTTGTGGTCAATGATTGTCTCATGTTAATTGTTTTCAATGGTTTGGCATGGAAATTGGGCATTTATGTGACTTTTCCAAATGGGGGTGCCTTAAGAATACTCCAAATATTTGTTAAAAATGATCAAAGGGATTTTATTATTTAAAATGGATTTCGAATGATATTTTCTATTAAAGTTCATTCCTATTGAATTTTTTATGACAAAATGACATATATAAATTCTTTTACAGAATGGACAGAAGTTGGATGTATGAAACTATCGGATCTCAAGTGATTTTTAAACCAATTTGGGGGACTTTATTGATTTTTCATTTCACAATGCTTCAGATAGTGGTCGCATACGCTGCCTGTGTTCCAATTATGTTGGTAGACCATGGTTGAGCCATGAAAAAGTCAGCTACACATAACCAAAAATTGTTTTCAAGCAAACTACTTTGTGTGGTATCACAATGGAGAGAAAATGAAATCTCAAATTGGTAATGATGATGAAATGAAAGGACTGGAATGGATAATTTTTTTAGATGATCGGTTTCTGTTTATTCATTATCATGAAAAAGAAAGGATTTTGACTCAAGAAGTCTTTTATATGAGGACAGCTGATGCATCTAGTGAATATGATGATATTGATAGGGTGAAAAAATTGATTGATGCTTCCACAACTCCAGTATATCGACAATGTAATAAAATGAAAAAGATGTAATTTTTAATCTGATTGTTTCACGGGAAAACTATGTATGGGATTTCTAATACAGAAATTGATTATATTCTTACCCTCTGTGAGGATTTACTTCCAAATGATGCAAATATTCCCTCAAACCACTATATGGCATAGAGGTTAGTTGAGGAACTTGGATTTTCAAGAAACAAAATTCATGCATGCCCGAAAGATTGCAGTTAATCTTGAGAGTAATATGCTGAACGAAATGATTTTATAAAATTTGGAAAATCCCGCTGGAAGTAAAAAATT